>CM062808.1:931540989-932192655 GCA_031772625.1 Pinus tabuliformis
GAAAGACAACTGATCTACTGTAACTACCTTTCCATCCAATGGGAATTGGATGATGCGAAAGATAGTAGATACTATGGTCGTCATGGCATATGTCCAACTGCGACCTAGCAAGAGATTATAGTCGAGTTTTTTGTCTACGACTTCTATGTCCATCGTTACCATTTTCCCATACAAAGTGATGGGATAGCTAGCTAGGTATCCTTTTGGGATGAAAGTGTGGCCGTCGAAAGCTTTCAGGGAGTTCGATGACGGGGTTAGGGTTGGAGAACCCATGGCGAGCCAACATGAAGCCGACATGATGCAAGTAGAAGCACCTTCATCGATGATAGTTTTGTGTATACCTTCACCTTTTGAACTTATATGCACCTGGAATGCAAGATGGTGAGAAAGGGGAGGTTTACACTTTTCCTTGTCGAAAATAGCAAGCATGGAATCCTCTGGGTTGATACCACCAATAGCCGAAAGCAAAGATTTCTGTTGTGTTGGGCATGTTTGTAATACTTCGAGCACTGACATAGCCGACGGCACTTGCACCAAATCTTCTACAATGTTGTAGTTTTGGGTGACACATGCAGATGTATTGTGTGTTGTGCGTTGAAGTGCCCCTTTTGGAGGTCGAATTACAAGGTCTGCAACCGGCCTTTCGATATGAAAATCGTTGGGCGGCGGTGGGTTTGGACTTGAGGAAGGTTCCACTGCATGAGTGACAGGAGCTCCATAAGATTTGGCTCTTGTGGCGAGTTCTACCGTTTCAAATGTGAAAATGGTAGAAGATCCTTCACCAGCTGAAGGATGCTGCGAACCATCGTTGCCCCCTTGCGAGGGTTGTGGTTGGTTTGCAATAAGGTTTTGCTGCTGCTGAGTGGGGAAAGGATTTTTGAGGACAACAGGGGTCCAGCCAGTATCCTTTTGAGAAATGTATTCTGTGCATTCCTGAAGATGAAGACAACAATAGGTCATATGGTCTTCAACATAGATTTTGCAAGGAAATGTGGTGGGTTTATCCTTTCCATCATCAGTAGGCGCAATGGCCTTCTATTTTGGGTTTTGCTGCTTTATTGACTGCGCTTCAGAAGGAGTGGTCTTTTTCTTATTCTTCTTTTTTTTTACCACCGAGATTTTGTGTAGACTACACAGAGTTTATCTCAGTGGTAGGAAGAGCAGTCGATTTTGTAGTAGTGTAATCATTGGGGTTTCTAGGGGCATTGGGGATTATGTCATAAAGAGTGCCAGACTGTGAATATATCAAATCTAAGTGCTGGGCACGACGTATGGATTGGTCTTCTGTGACCGCACCACCTAGGGCGACATCTCTAGCGATTTGCAGAAGTAAGGACCTGCAAAACTAGTATGTTAAGAGAAATTCTGGGAGGGGAGCTTTGACTAACCTCCGCCTACGTCTCCATTCATGTATATGATCGGAGATGTGGGTGGCAGTATCCTAATGAAATGAAGTGAGGAGCTCTGTCCTAGTCTCATAGCAGATGGGTAGCTGGAAGTGCTTTAGGAATTCCATCACTAAAGCGTCAAAGGTGTTTACTGACGCGCGTGGCAACTCAATATACCATTTTGCTGCGTTTCCAGTGACGGTGCGAGGAAAAAGATGAAACCAGACAATATCATCCATCATAGAGTTTGAAACACACCAGAGATGGTAGGTGGTGATATGGGTGCCCAGATCCTCCCCTTGTTTTCCATCGAACTTTGGGATGTCTGTTGGTATCTTATGCGGGATCGGCGGCCATTGTAAGTTGTGATAGATGGGGTCATTTGTCAGCTTGTATAAGTCGGGTATATCCAACGTTGCCAAAAAAGGTAGAGAGTTAGGTGCCCTCGACTTGGACCATGGTGATGATGGATGACTTGAGGAGCTTTGCGCTCCTCCCATCGTTTGGTTCCCCATAGTGTACATGGGTTGCGTGGTGTAGCAGTTGCTTTGAGGTATGGTGTTGTAGAGTGGATTTCCATGAGGATTTTGATACTGGGGTATGAAATTGCCCCCAGTATAAGCGGTGCCCCCTTGACTCATTTGAATATGTGAGTAGGGTACCCCCATGGACTGGTTGGGAACCCCTTGAGGATTCCCGCCCGACACAAAACTAACCATTTGTCCTTGATTGATAGAGGGAACGCTCATGTCAATTAGCGACTGACCATGCATGCCTGAGAATGGAGGGGGAACTGTTACGTTTCCTACTGGCATGTGCATATTGGGAACCCCCCCAGATATATGAATCTGGGGGTTTGAACTATACATTGGCGGCCAACCATATTGTTGGTAAAAGGGAACTGCACCCATAGTGCCGAATTGAGTGTTATAGGGAGCACTGCCTATGGCATTTGCCGAAGGTATGCAATTTGGCACCATAGGGGTGGAACCTGGCATCTGCTGGGTTCCACTCGTAGAGGGTGTCATGTGAGTGGTTGTACCTGGGACAAACAGGATAGCGGGATTCGACATTACCAGTGTTGTGGTGACTATCGACTCGGGGAGTGGTGAAGGACCAAAAGTGTCCCTAAATTTCCACAACCCGTTAGTCGTCGAGGGGATAGATGGAAATGTTCCAACTACCAAAGTAGGAAGTATTGGTACCACGAGAGCCAAGACAGGTTCCAACAGATTCATGAGCAGAGGGTTAAAGGGAGGAAGAAATCCTTCGGTAAAGAAATCCTCTGGCAAACTTGAATCGTTGGTTGTCCAAACAGATCCCGTGTGAGATCTAGGAGACTGATCCCCCGAAGATGGGGAATCCGGTTCAGTGGAACTCGACGGATCTTCCATAATGAGTGGAGGAAGTCCTAATAATTGTCTAGAGTGACGATGAGGGCCGGATGTAGCCACGGTGACCGTTAATTTTTATCAATAAATTTTATCGTGATATTCTTTAAAGTCTCAAATGATAGCACTCAGGTACCTAAAAAATATAAAAAATACACTAAATGGATCAATCAACAAATAGAGGGAAATTACCTCGTCTAATAAGCACCGATCACCGGAGATGAAACCCAGTATCTCAATGAATAACAGAGAAGGACGGTCAAATGTACGGTTACGGTTACTCTAGAGCTTCGCCTGAACCTCAGATTAAGGGGCCAAGTACTCTCGTGAAGACGAGCACCCTCCCAAAAACTGAAGACAGAGTAGATCCGTCCATGTTAGGTACCAGGACAACGCGTCCCAGTCACCTTGTGTAAGTCCCTATAAATTTGGCCATTAGAGATACCTCAGATCACAGACACCACCAGGGGGGACATAGTCGTAGACAGCACGCTGTGTGGGCAGGATACCTGAGTCCCTGACTCAGTTCCGAAATCCCCGAAGGGACCCCCAGTACACACAATGCCCAAAGGATCTGTAAGAGAAGGCGGGTTACCTTCAATTACAGTCCGATGTTGTCTCGTATTTCGCTCCGCTTTTACTGGAGTGGTCCCGGTAGTATGAGTGTAGAAGGAATTTTTCGCTCGTTAACAACACTAGTTTTGGTTTTCGAGCTTGGGCAGTTCACTCACATGCTTATCCCAAGATCCTAGCCTAGCTAATGTTGGTTTGCTCAAAAGAGTTACTGATTGAATTTTATGTGTACTTGATTATTGTCTGAGGTAGGGGAGTTGACGTATGAAATATGGTGAGACTCTTGACTCAATAATTCATGCAAAAACAATGCTCGGAATTTTTTTTTTTCAATTTAATGCAAATAAGTTGTATTCTACATATTCATATTTTCCACATATTCATAATTTCTTCCATGCATCTATAGTCTTTCAACTCATGCATAACCAAAAGCTTCTTTTCCAATGTTTCGTAACAACTACTCTGAACCAAAATGAAGCAACTTATAACTATTTAAACAGAAGGATGAATACAAATTGTCAGTATTTCCTTTAGAAAAAATGTTTTTAAGAGAGAAAAACCAAAACTTTTTTCCTAAAAATAAATTTCTAGGACACCAATTTTGCTAACATAATACAGTTATAGATCTTATTTCAGCCCATGAGAAGATTTCCTATCCCTTTTGGTCCATAGAAACTACTGAAAATCAAGGTAATGGGAGACTAATGCTCTGTAACAGTGGCTATAGAGAGTTAGTAGGCCCACTAACACTCCCTGTGAACATGCAAAACGCTTTATAAAGCTCTGTGTATCCCGCTAACCTGTGTTAGTGTGGGAAATATATCAAAAAGAGGGTTTCCAAGAACAGTTTCTGAGATGAATGTATACTAGTAAGATGCAACAAGATATTTGGTGGATCAAAAAAAGGATTGTTGAAGAATAGGGAGCTCTTAGAAGGAAGAGAGAATAGAGAATAGTCTGGGTAAACCGGGAACTAGATGTATAGTCCCCAGCGGAGTCACCAATTCTGCTATGGGGTGAAATGCACGGTGTATGGAGAATGAAATCTTCCCTCAAAGGCCTTCCCGGGACCTTCGACAGACTGTAAGATTATCTGCAGATGCTACCAAGTTATACACATGTTCATCTATCAATATCAATTAACAAAGTATGGAAAGAGGATTACCTCAAGTCTCCTTCTATATTTGTTTGGAGATCTCAATGTAGCCAAGAATAACTCCTTCAAAGTTGGCTCCAAATCAATTCCTGCACAAAGGAAAGGCAAACACAATCACTGCATACAACCTTGAAAACCAATATATGAATGCACAATGAACATCTATTTGCATACAACTAAACTACTCATCTAAACAAGTATCGAATGAACAACTTAATGAACAAGGTTACTGACACCATGGAGTAGGGAACACAACTGCAGTTCTGTATTAATAACGGAAGAGTGATTACAACCATCTGTTGTATCAGTCTTCCTTTGCCCCTTCCGCTTCTCTCTCTCTCTATCTTCTAGCTCACTTCTTCAAGTATGTGATAGTTCACAACAGCTTAGTAGGCTATCCTTTCAAATGCTCTGACCCCTTTCACAATGACCCTCTCATTACTTATATAGCAATCAGTTTAGGGTTGCCAAGTTCCTCATAGAGTTCACTAGGGAAAAAGCAATGAACTTGCCCTGCTTTTCAACTCTTTCCCATTTGCCTCCTTTTCTTAGATTAGAATTTCTCCAAATAGGTTATTTTTGGATATTTCCTTGCTTTTCTTGAGTAAATTTAGGGACAAATATCTAGATATTTGTGAGTCAATTCGTTGGTTTGACCCACTGAACTTCCCTTAGTTTCACTAACGCTGCCCCTGGTCTAACAACTTGAGTTAGTAGGGTCACTAACGCACCCTTAGGCTTGGTAACAAGCTTTATAAAGTAGATTTTCAGTGTGCTACCAACGTTAGTGTGGAATCAAGGCTTGCAATTGTGGTCTTTGCTTCAGTCATCATGTATTTCACCTCTGAGTTGCTGAGGAGATCATTTTGTTGTATAACAGTGGTGTGTCAAGTACGTAACACTATACACTGTGTTTCACCTCGTCTAAGAGTTATCAACAAGAGGTATGGTGACTCATTTCTCATTTCCAAGATTTCAATATTATTTCAGTACCAAGAATGTGTAATGCAAGTACGAATGCCTTGGAAAACGCAACTGCTAGGATGCTACCGTTAAGGGACAACTTTACTATTGAAATTTTGTATAAACCATTCATTGTAGACAACATCACTAATTTACACATTTTTGATGACGATCAATAGATATTGCATTTTATGGCCAACACTAACATATTCAAAGACGCAGCGATAGACGAGGACAAGCACGAGCAGACTTCACAGGACACTGCTAGTACAAGCAAAGGCAACCTCATCCCCAAGGGTGTGGTATCATTGGAAAAGCTGTATGATATGCATAACTATTTTTAGGGACCTGTGAATGCTAAGACCCATAGATCTACATTGTCACATGAGAAAATAAATTTGGGAATAGAAGAAGATCCGAAGTATGTGAATCTCGGTATTTTGCTGTACACCACAAGAGTGACAAGATTTTATCTTGCCTATTCAAGCAGTACCATGATGTATTCGCGTGGATGTATGATGATCTTAAGACATATGACATGCAAATAATCCAACACGTGATACCGATCAAAGAAGGGGCCAAGCCTTTTCAACAAAAACTGAGGAAAGTTCATCCAACACTTGATCCCCTCATACAAAATGAATTGACAGAGTTGCTAGATACTCGGATCATTTACAAAGTGCGACATTTGACACGAGTGTCTAACTTAGTCCTTGTAAGGAAGAAGTCTGAGGAGATCTGCCTCTGTGTAGATTTCTGCAACCTCAACTGCGCCTCGGACAAAGATAATTACCTAGTGTCATCCATGGAGCACATATTGCAACTAGTATCTGGGGTAGAAATGTTTTCTTTGTTAGATGGTTTCTCAGGCTACAACCAAGTTCTAGTAGCAAAGCTTGACATGCTAAAGACTACATTTCGTACCAAGTGGGGTATGTTCACGTTTCGTCGAATGCCGTTTGGGTTGGTTATTATAGGTGCAATGTTTCAACATGCAATGGACATTTCCTTATGTGGGCTTATCAGACATAGTGTAGTGGTCTACCTCGATGACATAATAATGTTTCAAGACAATGGTTAGACCACCTGCGCCACCTCAAGAAAATTTTGAGCGATGTCAGAAATATGGGATATCCTTGAATCCCAAGAAGATTATCTTCGCAGTGTCTGAGGGTAACCTGCTTGGACATATTATTGCTAAAAGTGGGATCAAGGTAGATTTGGATAGGGTTCAGACTATCATGCAGATTCCCCACCCCATGAACAAGAAATCCATGCAATCTTTCTTGGGGAAGATCAACTTCCTTAGAAAGTTCATCTCTGACTATGCTTAGATCATCAAACCTATACAGGAGATGATCAAGAAGGATGCAGTCTACAGTTGGGGAAAAAGGGAAAAAGATGTGTTCGGCCATATAAAGAAAAAAATAGCAGAAGCACCAAGTTTATACAACCCAAACTTCAAAAAAGACTTATTGCTTTATACTTTTGCTTCCAACACTTCTCTCGTTGCTGTTCTCACTTAGAAGTACAAGTTGAACATCGAGCGACCCATCTCCTTCATGAGAGCGAGCCTACAAGGACCAGAGCTCAACTACCCCATCGTGGATAAGTAAGATTATGCAATATATAAGGCAGTAAAACACTTTAGACCCTATTTGTTGAAAAACCATTGTATTATCTTTGTTCCACACCCAACAGTCAGATCATTGCTTGTTCAACAAGAGTTGGGTGAGAGAAGGGTGAACTAGATGACCAGATTACAGGAATACGATCTTGACATCAAACCAGTTCACACCATCAAGGGTCATGGTCTTTGTAAGTTAGCAGCGGAAGTAGTTAATGCACAAGATGAGGAAGAAGAGCTTGCAAGCTGGGAGTATGAAATAGAAATGTACAATGTTGAGAGAGCCCCTCCCATTTTAGACATAAACTCTTGGTACGCAGATGTGCGCCGATACCTTGAGAATGGCACAATTCCCTCTCATTTCTATTTGCGTTAGAAGAGGGAACTCCGACTCAAAGCACTATCATACTAGCTGGTGCATGGGGTGTTGTACAGAAATCACCATAATGGGATAATATTCAGGTGCCTGGAGGCACATGATTCAGATAAGGTTTTACGTGATCTCCATGACAGACTAATCGGGGGACACTTCCCGGGAAACACCACAACGCACAAGGTTATGTGGGCCAGTTTCTACTATCCTACATTATTCAAATATGCTCATGCATATGCCCGCAAGTGTCCAGTCTATCAAAGGTGCATCAACAGAAATCAGAAGTCAGCAGCCCCGCTGCAACCTATTGCATTGAAAGAACCGTTCCAACAGTGGAGCTTAGATATCATTGGCAATTTTCCCTCATTCATCGAAGAAACACCTCTATATCTTGACTGCTCCAGATTATTTCACACAGTGGATAGAGGTAGTTCTGGTGAAACAAGTGAATGATCAGGAAGTCATCAACTTTCTACAACAGAATATCATTTCCAGGTTCGACGTTCCTATGCCACTTGTGTTTGACAATGCAACATACTTTTCTTTGTTATATCTTTATGATTTTTCATTAGAAAATGGCATTGTCTTCAAACATTCTTCTAACTACTATTCACAGGGGAATGGATTTGTTGAATCCACAAATAAGAACCTCATTTGTATCATAAAAACACCCATTTTCTATGAGTAGAGAAACTGGAACTCCGCTTTAGTGAATGCTTTATGGGCTGACCGATTAACACCTAAACCTTCCCTGAATACCTCCCTCTACTTCTTGGTGTACGTAAAGGAAGCCATCCTCCCACTGAACATATACTTGCCTGCTCTCCAATTTTCCCAAGAATCCCAGGGCAATCCATGTCTCTTAGTTCAACGTAGGATGGACACTTTTCACAAGCTATAGGAAGAAAGGCTGAAAGAAAAATAAAATTTTTCTCTCCATCAGAACCATATCAAGAGATGGTTTGACAGAAAGTCTGCAGGGAAGACTAGCTTTAGTGTGGGTGACTTAGTCTTGAAGTGGGACAAAGCCCACGAAGACAAAGGAAAGCACACTAAGTTTCAATCCCTGTGGATTGGTCCATACACAGTCCACGAAAATCTTGGCCAATACACGTATCGTCTTCAATCACTTGACGGGAAGATTGACTCTCTCCTTGTCAATGGAAAAGGCTTAAAATATTACTTTCAATGAAGATCCGGGGTTGTGCCTCGCACTATGTACATATTCTTTTGTTTTTTGTTGTTATGTGTTCTTTGTTTTTCTGTTGTTTTGCTTATGTAAATGAGTGTTGTGCCTTACTGTGTTGTGGTTTCCAAGTGTGTGTGTGGCTAAAGTTCAAAGAGTCTTGTGACACTGTAGCCCTGGCTGGCCTTGTGTCCACCTTCTTTGTATTGGTGTTAAATTTTGGTCGATGAAGTTTTGACAGAAAATACAATCCGTCTTTAAGGAGAGTCTTGGTCGAACCATGAAACTATGTCCAGTTTGGCAACCTCATGCCTATACTTAGTTTTTTGTTTTGGTGTTTTCAAGCTTATCCAACTAGTAGAAATGGAGAAGGGTGAAATCTAAATGAGAAAACCTAAATAAGAGGTATTTATATGCTTCTGTGAAGGAACAAAATATCCTTCTCTCAATAAGTCAGGATCCCTCTTTCACCCAAAAATAAATAAGTGTTGATGCATAGTTCTCTTTAAATAAATAAAGAAATAAAGGTGAAAGAAGAGAAAGGCTTCCTGTGTAAAGAGGTGAAGCATTCAACTCCATCGGGGTACTATCCAGCCTCTCTAGCAGTGGAGCAATGCTTGTGTTCCTGCCATGGGGGTATTGTCCAGGCGTGCTGGCAATGGAGCAACACCAGAGATGAAAAACTATACTTTGGAAACCTTAAGCTCGTGCGCTAAACTACCCTCCCAATTTGAAACAATGTGATATGGTTGAATCTTATGTTGTTTTGAATTGAGAAGGTACAAAGGAAACTAGGTCTTCCCATGGGGTAAGTGGAGAAGCAAAAGTAATCTGCATAATGAATCAATACACCCTGAAGGATCAAGGCCCCACACTTTAAAAATGAACCAACACAGAGAAGCTGGTATCCAACTAGTGTGTCGCTAAGTGATGTAGCGGCTGCAACACCCTACCAAATTTCGGCTTGTACTTAAATTTCAAAGCCTTCCTTGGTCTTCCCCTCTATTTTTGCAAACACTTGAGCTCATTTCATGAGATTTCTTAGAGTCTTTTCACCCCTTTCACTTGTTTGATCAACTGTCGTCTTTTGGCATGTTTGATTGTTTTACCATGCTTGCGGTCCTTTTCTAGTGATTTTGAAGGTTGGTCTTTGTGTATTTGAGTTTTCCTAGCTATGTAAACATCTGTCACACTCATACACAAAGTTTTAAGCATTGTTGCACAAGTGTCATCACAGTTGTCCTAAAGTCTATCTCAAGTGTCGCACTTGTCGCTTTTTATTTTAGGACAGTCTCACAGAGGGTGATGTTTTCCTTGTTGTTCCAGTGGTCTATGTTGTCATGTCATCGAAGTATGCTAAGTGTGTTATCACAATTTCAAGTTCCTCAGAAGTTCACTTTCCTCCCGCACTTAACCATTTCTCTAAAAATCCTTTTGAATAGGAAACTCACTTTCATCGGACCCCGACTGAACCGCGCAGTGCGCAGTCTCAACCCTCAATGATGCAACCTTGTTGCCTGTAACTATGCATTGCGTAGTCACTATCCCTTAGGGATGTTGCATTGCACAATTCCGTAGCTGAGAAACCTACCTTCATCCCCATATTTGCGCAGTAACTCCTCCTAGCCTGACCTAAACTGGGAATTTTGTAAGATCATTCCTCAAGCCTTCCCCCTTGCCTGTAGGAACCCCGCAATGCACAGACAACCAAGCCTACCTTGCCTCCCAAAACTACGTGAAAGTGTCCCAAGTATCCCCCCTCAGCCAAGACTCACTTGTCTCAAGAACTACGCAGATCTGTCCTCTAGGCCCCTCTGCTTCCCAGTCCTGCCTTGCCTCTGAAAACTGCGTAGACTTGCCTCCCAGGATCCCATCCTACATCAGCCACTGAATGTCTCAACTACACATTCTTATCTCCCAGTGCCCCTACACAATTTTGTAGAAATTTTGAATAATTTAACACATATTCAACAGAGATTATCCTGATCATACAATTTAAGTGGAACATGTATAATACATAATCTCCTCTACGTTGATCAAGAATATAGCAGCATCAATAACAATAAAACATCAAGAGCATTCACACATTAACACAGTATGTATCACGGGGAAAGCATCTCGCTAAAAACCCCACACTATTTGTATATTAATGATTGAGTCATGTAACATTACACAGCATAATACTTCTCACAAGTATCTCCACCTCTGTTACACACAATACAGCTCTGATCTGATCTCCAAATCTCTTCCACTGCTTGCCTGCCTCCCCTGCTCAATACCTGCTCAAGAACTGATGAGAATTGCTTCCCAAACTCGATTTTCACCTGCAAAATAGTCACTCACTCTTTTTGGACGTGAGCAAAGGCTAAAATGCGGGCCAAATACGTGAGCAAACTCATTGGCATACTCAATCCCTTGATTGTGCAAGATCTGGTGCACAACTATAGTCACAACTGATAGCAATCTGATTCTCTACCACCTGTCCCTGTTGAACTGAACATGCACTGACATGAAACTGAGTTAACTGATGTATTCTTTAGTTGTATTATGAGTTAATAATTAGTTTAACAACTCATCATTAGTCTATCTGCAGTTAGACTAACTACAACCAGTTTAACTAAGTTAAACTGAACACAACTCCATCAACTGTACCTCCAGTCCACTAAACTCAACTCACTTGAGTTCTAACTGAAGTCATGCATGCAACAACTCAACTGACTCATAAGAAAAACAAATTTCCTTCTGACAGCTGCATGTGCCACTTCCGTAGCTCAAACTGAAGTGCTCCAAGAGAATAAGATTAAGTTTATAGTCCAAATATTATTGTGAGATAATAATATTTGACTTTTCTATTTTTGACAGCCAGTCTAAAAATAGACTTGATCACTCACACTGTGATCACTCACACTTTCATCAAAAATAGAAGTCCATCTATTTTTCCCAACTTGATCAATCATCCATAAACATAGACATGATCCATATGTCTAAAAATAGACATAGTCTAAAAATAGACTTGCGCCAAAAATAGCCTGCGGGCCCACTTAGTGAAGGCGACTCTTTTCACTAAGCTCCATCATCTTGTTGCCATCTCAACACTCCCTCTCGACAAGATATGGATTATCAGCAACCCCTATCCTGCCTCGGTGGTACTCGAATTTGCTCCTGGTGAGAGCCTTCGTCAGAATATCAGCATCCTGATCCTCCGTTGGAATGTACGAAAGTAACATGATCCTCCGCTGCACACAATCTCTGATATGATGGTACCTGATGTGCTTGGACCCGAAAAACCTGACCAGGATCATCCTCATCCACACAGATCTCTGCTTCCTGTTGTACCAAGAAACTACTGTCGATCCGATACTGAAGACCCCTCCTGATGTGCTCTTTCTGTCCGTTGGGCTCCCTGCCCAATCTGCATCCGTGAAGCCACATAGCTTCACCTCATCCTCCTGTCTGTACCACAAACCATATCCCGATGTGCCTCTCAAGTAGCGCAATACATGCTTGCCCGCCTTCCAGAAGAGCTTGGTAGGCTTAACCATAGCTTGTGAAAGCTGGTTAACTGCATAGCATATATCAGGTCGTGTATTGACCAAATACATCAGCGACCCCACCAACTGTCGATAAACAGTGGCATCCACTTCTTCTCCCGAAGTGGCATCCTCCTTCCTCCAACCTCCAGGAAGAGGAGTATCAACAGGCTTGCAGCCATGCATGTTGAACTTCTCCAGTATCTCCCGAGCATACTTGCCCTGAGAAACAAACAGTCCACCACTGCGCTGCCATATTTCCAATCCTAGGAAATAGTGAAGGAGGCCCAAGTCCTTCATCTCAAACTCTGTAGCAAGATCCTTCTTGCATGACAGTATCAACAGCTCATCACCTGTTAGAATCAAATCATCAACATACAGTACAATGATAAGCAACTTACCCTCCACCACAATCTGGTATAGGTTCGGATCCGCCTCGCTCTTGGAGAATCCAAGTCTTGTGAAATAGCTGTCTATCCGTGTGTACCAAGCATGTGGTGCTTGCTTCAACCCATACAGCGCTCTCTTGAGCCTGCACACATGCGACTCGCTGCTGAAGACTTCAAAGCCTTCGGGTTGCTCAATGTACACCTCCTCCTCAATGACTCCGTTGAGGAACGCAGTCTTCACATCCATCTGATGAATGTGCCATCCCATCTGCGCTGAGAGAGCAAGAATCGTCCGTATGGAAGAATACCTTGCGACAGGTGCAAAGGTCTCCTCATAATCGATCCCCTCAATCTGTGAAAAGCCTCGGGCAACAAATCTTGCCTTGTACTTCTCCACACTCCCGTCAGCTGCCTGCTTAACTTTGTAGATCCATCTCGAACCCACCACTGATTTCCCTTCCGGTCTAGGAACAATCTCCCATGCACTGTTTCTGACAATAGAATCATACTCTTCCACCATGGCGTCTACCCATGCGGGATCCTCCACAGCTTCCTCGAAAGAGGATGGCTAAGTCACAACACACTTGCTCATAAGAGCCATGTATCCAGTGTACCGATCAGGTGACTGTCTCTGCCTGCGTTGGGCTGTAGGTGGTCCTACAACTTTCTCTGCATCTTGAGCCAGTCGCTCAGCTTCTGTCAAGCGCTTTTGCCCTCTGATGGTTGGCGCTGCATGAGTGGTCTCTTCCACTCCATGAACCTCGTCCTGTGGCTGATCCACATCCTGAAGCTCATCCTTAGGAACTAATAGCTCCTCATCTGCATGCAAGTGTAGCTCCCTCTCAAGTGAACACTTCATGGCTTTCTCCTCCTGAAATTTTATATCCCGTCGCACAACAGTTTTACCACTGTCTGGCAAATACACACGATAGTTGTGGGGCGTATCAGTGTACCCCACAAATATCCCAACCTCTGCGGTCGGCTCCAACTTCCTCCTGGCATCCTTCGTCACATGCATGTAAACGTTAGCACCAAAAATCCTCAAATGAGAAAGATCAGGCTTCTTACCAGAATAAGTCTCCTCGCGTGTACTCATGCCAAGTATCCTATGAGGACAACGGTTCTGCACATAAACTGCTGTATTGCATGCTTCCGCCCACAAGTGAAGGGGTAGGCCCTGATCATGCAACATTGCCCGTGCAGCACCCACAATCATTCTGTTCTTCTGCTCAGCTACCCCGTTCTGCTGTGGGTTATGGGGAGCTATGAGCTCTCTACGAATCCCTTCTGCCTTGCAGAAATCCTTGAACTCGTCCGAGATGTATTCACCACCATTATCGCTCCTAAGAGCCTTCACCTTCTTCCCCGACTCCTTCTCGACCAGTGCTTTGAATTCACAGAACTTTGAATATGTCTCACTCTTCTTCTGCATGAAGAAGATCCAGCACTTACGAGAGAAATCATCAACAAAAATCACATAATACCTGTGTTTTGCTGTCGAAGCAACTGAGAAAGGTCCACACACGTCTGTGTGAATTCTCTCAAGGATCGTCGTGGCGCGACTATCCTTCTCGTGAAAGGTGGCTTTCACAAACTTCCCCAAAGTACACCCCTTGCACTGATCTGACTGCGTAAGTGTGCCTTTAGGAAGCCCTGTAGTGATCTGCTGCAGTATCTTCAAGGCTCCATGGTGAAGGTGACCCAATCTCCTGTGCCACAACTCGCCATCATCCCGGCTCACCAATCCTTCTGCCTTGCCTGCCATTGCTGCGCATCCATCTACATGCAACTGATAAAGGTTCCTCACTCGAACCCCTATCTTCCGGGTCTCACCAGTTGTCTTGCTGCGCAGGAAGGCCTTTCCCTCGCTGAAAACAACATCATACCCCTTGTCTTCTAACATCGCCACTGAGATGAGATTCTTCTTCAATCCTGGAACATGCATGACTTCCTTCAATACAAAGGGTTTACCAGACTCCCTCTCAAAGGAAATGGTACCGATACCGGTCGCACTGTATCTACCATCATCGCCCATCTCGATGTGCACTCCAAGATCTTTGTCCTCCAGATCAGAGAACAAATCTCTATCTCCCGTCATGTGAAAAGACGCACCACTGTCCAAGAACCACACTGATCCCATCACACTTGAAACCAAGCATGCGATCAATGAAAAATCAAGCTCAAACTAAGAAGCTAAAGCCTCTCCCCCTGCAGATCCAGCAGCTTGCTTGTTCTTCTTCTTCTGCGGACAATTTGTGGCATAGTGTCCATGCTGGTGACAGTGAAAACACTTCACTTTGGACATATCCTGCTTCTTGCCTTTCGCACCAGACTGAGAAGCTTTCTTGCTCTTCCCTTTCTTTGCTTTGGCAGCCAAAGCGCAATTCTCTTCATCAGATACCTTTGATGAAGATCCATTCTCACCTTTATTGTTACTGAGTTTATCCTTGAGCGCCAGGTCGCTCTTGCTTTGGAATAACATTTGCAATCCGTTGAAAGACATTTCAACAACACTGCTGCAAATTCGATTTTCCACCAGCTCCAAACTCAACTGCTTCCGATCTAGAATTCGTGAGTAAACACTTCCTGAATAGTAGATCTGATGATCAATCCTCGCTTGATATCCTGTAAAAATCTCTTCTACAAATCAAGCTGCTCTGATACCATGTAGAAACTTTTTCTACAATTATCTTGCTCTGATACCATGTAGAAATTTTGAATAATTTAACACATATTCAACAGAGATTATCCTGATCATACAATTTAAGCAGAACATGTATAATACATAATCTCCTCTACGTTGATCAAGAATATAGCAGCATCAATAACAATAAAACATCAAGAGCATTCACACATTAACACAGTATGTATCACGGGGAAATCATCTCGCTAAAAACCCCACACTATCTGTATATTAATGATTGAGTCATGTAACATTACACAGCATAATACTTCTCACAAGTATCTCCACCTCTGTTACACACAATACAGCTCAGATCTGATCTCCAAATCTCTTCCACTGCTTGCCTGCCTCCCCTGCTCAATACCTGCTCAAGAACTGATGAGAATTGCTTCCCAAACTCGATTTTCACCTGCAAAATAGTCACTCACTCTTTTTGGACGTGAGAAAAGGCTAAAATGCGGGCCAAATACGTGAGCAAACTCATTGGCATACTCAATCCCTTGATTGTGCAAGATCTGGTGCACAACTATAGTCACAACTGATAGCAATCTGATTCTCTACCACCTGTCCCTGTTGAGCTGAACATGCACTGACATGCAACTGAGTTAACTGATGTATTCTTTAGTTGTATTATGAGTTAATAATTAGTTTAACAACTCATCATTAGTCTATCTGCAGTTAGACTAACTACAACCAGTTTAACTAAGTTAAACTGAACACAACTCCATCAACTGTACCTCCAGTCCACTAAACTCAACTCACTTGAGTTCTAACTGAAGTCATGCATGCAACAACTCAACTGACTCATAAGAAAAACAAATTTCCTTCTGACAGCTGCATGTGCCACTTCCGTAGCTCAAACTGAAGTGCTCCAAGAGAATAAGATTAAGTTTATAGTCCAAATATTATTGTGAGATAATAATATTTGACTTTTCTATTTTTGACAACCAGTCTAAAAATAGACTTGATCACTCACACTGTGATCACTCACACTTTCATCAAAAATAGAAGTCCATCTATTTTTCCCAACTTGATCAATCATCCATAAACATAGACATGATCCATATGTCTAAAAATAGACATAGTCTAAAAATAGACTTGCGCCAAAAATAGCCTGCGGGCCCACTTAGTGAAGGCGACTCTTTTCACTAAGCTCCATCATCTTGTTGCCATCTCAACAAATTTTTCCCCGCAGTGAGGACCGTGCTTAAAAGTTCCTCAACCAAGCCTGAGCTGCACTCTGCGTAGTCTCAGTGACCAACCTCCCTCCCTGTCACCTAGAACTATGAAATGCATAGTTATTGGGCCCTCTTTCCCAGCTTGTCACATGTCCCAGGCCCAGTCCATGGGTAACAATGCATCATCTTAGACTAGGGAGTTTTTAGATTTGATGTCGTCCCATCATGAGTGAATTGTAGGAACATGTACACTATTAGATCATGGCGAGACGATGAAGAAGGAGAAGAAGGAGCAAACATGCTAGAAGACTCACTCACAACTGGACGAACAAAGAAGTTTATTAAGAACAAGAAAATGGAACACAACATGCAACCACCTTTCAATACTGAAGATCATTGAATACCCCACATCATCAAGCTATGTGGAGGAGAAGAGAAAGCACATCCAAGAACACATCTATCACCCAATAGCAACAATGACTTGACATTGCCACCTCATCAAGCTAGTTTATGTCAACAGTGTTATGTCAAGTTGTGTCATGAGTTTTCAAAGGCCACATCACTATTATGAACCATGTTTATTGTAAATAAAATGTAATGTAAAGTGGAAGTCCAATGGAAACACATGAATATGAAGAGTCATGTCAGTTGAAAAGTCATAGGAAGTTGAACAGTCATGAGGGTAGTCAAAGAATCACAAGGGTCAAGCATCACCCCTTGGTTATATATACCCCCTTATTGTATTAGCAAAGGGATTTTCACCTTGGCTCCTCCTGCAAAGCATAGAGAGTTTCAGTTAGTTCTTTGAGGAGAAAGGAGTCGCTCCAATGTCCCACTACTGGGGCTAGTGAAGTATGATGTGAATATGTGTCTTGGAACTTTTTCTTAATACAAAGCCTTTTCATGCCAACACTTTTCCATGCATGACTTATGGATTGTTGTAAGACTACTCTGTGAGCATTTATATTTCATGTTTGTTACACATGTACTAAGATAATTGAACTATTTTGATTGTTTTAGTGCTTATATTGCTGAGAATGTGCTGCAATGGTTGTCACTAGTGTCTCATCCTTGTGGAATATTCCATAGGATACTAGACAGACCTTTCCCCACTCATCAATTTTAATGACTGTCACATCCACTATGGACTAATTCGTTGGATGGTAGATAGATCTTTCCCTATTCTTCAGTTTTGATGACTTCCATATCCATTATGGACTATTCCTCTGGATGTTGGATAAGTTTTCCTGGTTCACACGTGTCGTTTCCTGGGTGGTACTACTACCTGTCACTTAGAGGCTCACTTTTCTCCCCCCTTTTGCAGTAAGAGAACCTAGGCACAGTTACGTTGCACACTCACTAGGCACTAACCTTGCTTTTTGAAGGTACCATTGCAACAATATCATGTGCTAAAAGCTAAAGACAAATAAAATCTCTAAGTACTTGGCAATCGGGCTATCATACAAGATGGGACTCTTACACCAAATGGTGTGAGGTCTAATTGGGACCTCATATCAGGGAGATCCCATGAATGTTGACAGATACGACACTGTCAACACAACCCTCGGGATTTACTTGAGACCATCTCACCCGAATCCAAAAACCTTCCGGCAATCCAAAGCTCAACCAAGAATGAATCCCCTCACAACATGTCTATCTAGAAATGGTAAGGCAAGGCTAAAAACCACTCTCAAACTAGGAAAAACCCATGCCAATGACAATAAATGAACCAAATACACACATGCATATATTATGCATGCCAAAACTAGACAAGAAATCATACATGCAACTTGTTACTTGCAAGTATTCCTGTTGAAGCCACTTGATCCAACCTTTCCTTGCTTGATACTTGCTTTCCTTTTCTTTCCTTGTCCTTCCTTTTCTTGCTTTCTTGGCGTTCTTCTCCTCTCTGAAACCAATTCCAAAGTTGAATTGACAAAAGCCTCCAAATTGATGTTTTGAATCCTTTTTATTATTGATGCCTCTAATTTCTTCAGTTTTCCTCTATTTCCTTCAATTTATTTCTCACATGAAACCTGTGACCTTTCACCTTCCTTTTCTCCTAACTTCCTTTATTTTTATAAATAAAATGTCAATAATGCCTCTTTTCCTTTTCAAAGTCTTTGCCAATTTCCCGTTATCCATAATAAACAACAAGTGATGTCCACTAGGATAGTTTGCCCAACATTCAGCTTGAAATACTTGTCACATGATGATCCAGGATACTTTCGCTTATAGATGTATGGAAAGAATCACATGTAAAAATTGCAGCTTAACACAGAATTATAATGTGCACACAAGAAAAGAAGAAGAAACGCATAAAAGCATGAAGGAAGACACAAAGACTTGATAACGGAGTTCGTCCAACTCGGACTACGTCTCCGGGCCCTGCTCTATCAATGGGGAGGCCTTTATATTAAATGGCATAAAAATAAGAGAATGCAATCATCTGATACATCAAAAGAGGGTTACACCTCCATTCTGAAAGATGGCTGAGAATAGAAGAATTCAGATGGAGAAGTGGGCAGCACCAATGCGTCTGTGGCATTGAGAGGGCTGAAAAACATCTAAAACTTGTCCAAAAATAGACAAAATGCACTATCAGCCACCTGAAAGCTCTCCTGCCTCGAACAATGTGCTGAAATTCCTCCTCCCCTGCTTTTTCCCAATCATCGGACTTTATAGTGCCTTTGTTAGGACAAATCCCTCTTAAATCGGGGTTGTTTGGCATAAAATAGAGGCCATTTGAATGGAAGGGTCGGCGGGTGCAACGGAGCCTTCAAAATAGTCTTTTTATCATTGAAGCGATAATACACTAAAACCTCGTAAA
This sequence comes from Pinus tabuliformis, assembly GCA_031772625.1. Taxonomy (NCBI): domain Eukaryota; kingdom Viridiplantae; phylum Streptophyta; class Pinopsida; order Pinales; family Pinaceae; genus Pinus; species Pinus tabuliformis. The sequence goes on from CM062808.1 coordinate 931,560,257, forward strand.
AAACTAGGATCCAACCAAAAACTGTTTACCCAGATTTAAAAAATTATCAAATCGGACATATATGCTTATCGGGTCCGAGCCTGATATCGCAATCACAAGTCGCAGAGGTCCAAGGCTCTGCATATCGAGGAACTTTTCCGACCAACGATCGCCAATATTGGTGTTGGCCGATCGCACCCCTGATCACCGACACCGATTACACCGATATCGCCGACTCCGATTTCACCGACCTGATCACCCTCCGATCTAATCAGAGATCATTGATCGGGGGGGGGGGGGGGTTCCACTGCGCTCCTTAAGTCTACTCCTTTGGATGTGCCTATTGCAATTTTTCCTTTTAGGCTCAAAAGTCCATTTTTAAAGGAAAATGCTTCATTTTCCTAGGGAACAAAGCAACCTTCTTTTCACGATAACTTCATCGTTCGGACTCAGATTGAAGTGCCATTCGCACCGTTGGACTTAGGGTGACGATATCTACGCTCTGGTCTTGGGTTTAATTCATTTTAAGAACTTTGATTTTGAGGTTTTCCATGCCATTGTATCTAAAGATCCCCCTGGATCAATCCTCCCCATTGAAGAGCTTTTGGACCACCAAAATCTTTCATTAGTCAATTGGAAAGTGAGGGAATTGTGCCCTCACCTTTTCCTTCTCCAGCTATTTGGCCTTGCTGGGGTGAATTCTCTTAAAACCCACTAGAAGGTATTCCACATCTCCTCATTGTGAAGTCTTGGTCCTTTTGTCAAGGATGATGTCCTCTGGTAACTCATTGAGATATTCTGGTGCAAAATCATCGACTGTAGGAATTGTGCCCACCTCATCTGTGTCCATGATCAATGGTGGTTCATACAGATTTAGGTTATCTACATTCACTATTGATTACATCTGCATATACAACGGCAAATCAAGACAAAAGACATTGTTTCCAATCTTCTCCAATATGGTGAATGGACCATACCAGATGGGTTGCAACTTATTCCCTTCCCCCTTCATCCTGACCTTGCTGACGTGGAACCACACTTTGTCGCCCACTTGGAATTGGTGGTCAACTCAGTGTTTGTCATGTCGATCCTTGTAACGGGCTTGACTTTTCTCCAATTTCTCTGGTACTGCATGGTGAATCAATTGGATTTGTTGAATGAACTGCTGAGCTTTGTCCCTATCATTACGTCCACTCGAGCCATCTTGCCTTCCAAAGACCATATCAAAAGGGTCCTTTGGTAGGTAACCAAAGCATATCTCAAATGGTGAATTCTGCGTAGATGAATGCACTGCTCGGTTGTAGGAATGTTGTACATAGGGGAGATGTTCATCCCACAGCATGGGATGTTTCCCACAATAGCCTCGTAACAAGTGTACCAAGGTACGACTTACAACCTCTATCTGTCTGTCAGTCTGTGGATGAAATGTTGTGCTTCTTTTCAATTTGGTGTCCATCCTCTTCCAAAAACTGGTCCAAAACTCTCCGAGAAAGCGAGAGTCTCGACTGACATAATAGATGTAGGTAATCCAAAATGGACCCAAACATGCTGAAAGAAAAGAGAAGTAGTCTACTCTGCAGTAATTTTCTTTTTACAAGGCATAAGAATACACATCTTGCTAAAACAGTCAACGACAACATACAAGTAGTTGTGACTCCTTCTAGACAAAGGGAAACCTCTTACAAAGTCCATTGACACACTTTCCCATGGATGACTCAGAATAGGGAGTGGTGTGTAGAGCCCGAGTTTTCTATTAGAGGGCTTTGAAACAGAACACATCACACAACCCTTTACATAGTGAGTCACAATGTTTTTCATATGAGGCCAAAAACAAAATCTTTGTACATGAAATAAAGTCTTTTCGACACCAAAGTGTCTAGACACAAGAGAGGTGTGGGCCTCTCGAATTACATGTACTCTTTCCCCTGTGGGAATACATAATTTACCAAGGTGATACAACAATTTCCCCTGCAAGTGATAGTTGTCCACCTGTGAACCATGGGTTAGTTTTGCATAAATCTCCTTAAAGTCATCATCGTTAGCATATTGTTTAGCATAACTTTCAAAAGATAACGAAGCATTATGAAAAATAACAGAAGCAGAAATAGGAGGGTGAGATAGCATATCGACCACCTTGTTACTAGTGCCCTTCTTATACTTTATTACCAGATGAAACTGTTGAAGAAAACCCATCCACCTGAAATGACGAGATTGCTGCAACTTGGTTTGTGATTGAAGGTACTGCAAGGGCTGATGATTTGTATGGATGATGGTCTCCTTGCCGATTAGGTAGTGTTTCCATTTTTTCACACTCTGCACCAAGGCATAAAGCTCCTTTTCATAAGTGGGATAGTTTATCACAGCTTGAGAAAACTTCTCAGAATGGTAACAAATCGGCTTCTTTTGCTACATCAGTACAACTCCCATGGCATAACCGTTAGCATCGGTTTCGATCTCGAATGGCTGTTGGAGATCGGGTAAGGCTAAGACTGGTGCGGTGCTAATATTTCCCCTCAAGGTTTCGAAGGAATTCTGCTGTCTTCCTTCCCATTGGAAGACCTATTTTACACTTGTCAATGTGTGCAAAGGTGCTGCAATAACAAAGAAATTAGCAATAAATCTCCTCCAATACTGGACTGCACCTAAAAAGCTATGGACCTTAGATACACTAGTAGGCTTAGGCCAATTTAAAATTGCTTCAACTTTAGAGGGATCAATTTTTCACTGACCATGACCAACAATATGACCTAGGTAACCCAAAGAGGTTTTCCCGAACTCACAATTTGACAATTTTACAAAGAGTTTTTCTTTTTTTTCAGTACATCAATCACTTTCTGTACATGACACACATGCTCAGCCCAACTCTTACTAAAGACAAGTATATCATCTAAATATACAAGAACAAATTCATCAATGTAAAGCCGAAAAAGATCATTCATGACCCTTATAAAAGTGGCTAGAGCATTACAAAGCCTGAAGGGCATCACCATCCATTCGAAAAGACCCTATTTGGTCTTGAAGGTGGTTTTCCATATGTCCTGCTCTACGATTCAGAGCTGGTGATAACCACTGCGCAAATCCAACTTGGTGAAATAAACAACATTCTTTAATTGATCTAATAAATCATCTATGCGTGGAAGGGGATAACAATTTTTCACCATAGTTTTGTTTAGCGCGTGGTAATCCATGCACATCCTCCATGTGCCATCTTTCTTTGGCACTAAGACAATCGGTGAGCCACACAGAGAGGTGCTCGACCTGATAACCCCTTGGTCCAACAATTCCTACACTTGTCTCTTAACTTCCTCCATCTCAATAGTCGAAATCCTGTACATGCCAATATTTGACAAAGGAGCATCATGCTGCAAATGGATTTCATGTTAGATTTCCCTCTTCGAAGGTAATCCCTTCAGTTCTTGAAATAGCTCATTAGAATTAGAAATTAATTCAGATAATTCCTGTTTATGTTCCTGATCGCAGCGCTGGAAAACATCGGCGAATTTTGCCTCTTTTTCCCTTACAACCATAAGCATGCAACCCTTACTGGAATTCACCAGTCTTTTCATTTGTCCAATGCTTACAAGGCTGGCATTGATTTTATTTTGATGAGCCCTTACTATATATTCTACCCCATCTTTTGTGATTTGGTATTTGTTTTCATGACGAAAGAAGACTACCTTTCTATCATACAGGTATGGGCTCCCTAACACCATGCCACAGATATCCAATGGTATTACATCCAGTTCTACTTCATCTACTAGCTTAGAAGTAATTACAAATTTGACCTTACACTGTTTGGTTACATTCAGTTTTGCTTTATCATGTATCCATCCAAGCGGGTAAGGTTTTGGGTGTGGTTTTGTTTCTAAGCCAAGTTTCTTTACCAAGGATTCTGCAATTAAGTTTGCTTGGGACCCAGTATCAAACAGAGTTTCAACTTTGGTGTGATTTACAAAAACTCTGATATGAAACAATTCAATTCTCTTTTGATCATTAGGAAGGGACTCATTTACAGAACTGGTGCCTTCAAGCGATTCAGAATTGACATGAGGTGTAAGAGTACCTTTTGTTCCCACTGTTGTGATCAACGCTTCATCTCCCGAATCCGATCCAAGGTCTTGCTACGCTGTTGCCACTGTCTTCTGCTTCCCTTTTCCTCCATACTTCTTTCGACGCTTTTCTGGGTGCTGCTTCCAACAATGATCGTCATCGTGGCCTTCTTTTTTCCAGTGATTGAAATACGACCGTTCTCCTTCTTTGGCTGCTGCTATTTTCTTTTCCTTTCCCTTCCATTTCACTTTTGATTTACCATTGGGAGGTTTGAACGGTGACTTTCTGGACTGATCATCCCTTTCATTTTTGCCCCTGCTCTCAATATGAATTGCCTTTATGCTAGCTGAGTCAATAGTGGTTGGTTCAAACAACAACAACGAATGCCTAATATAGCTATGCAATGAGCCAATATACTTAGTTACAACTTCAGGTGTATCAAGTGCAATACCCAAATTCAGTGCTTGCTTTCTAAACTCCTCTGTAAAACTCTGAACATCCTGACCTTTGCCTTGCCTTAAATACTGCCAATTCATTAATGCTTTTTTCTTGTATCCTAAGGGATAAAACTGTTCCTTTAACGCAGAAATAAAATCAAGCCATGAGGAAAAGAGGTTACCCACATTCTTACTGCGTTGCAATTTGCTCTCCCACCAAATGAGAGCGGTGTTGCTCAGCCGTAGAGAGGCCAGCTGAATCTTTGCCTCATCCTCCATGATTTGCTGAATCCTGCAATAGACCTCAATCTGCCTAATCCAATTATTAAGCTTTTCTGCATTGCTTTCACCATTAAACATGAGAAGATCAAATTTAACATCTAATTTAAAGAAAGCTTTCTTAGATGCATCCTTTGAATTTCTACAATTATGGTGGTGAGAGGAAGGAGAACCTTCACTCCCGGGAGGAGAAGGAGGGGGTTCTTCTCCACCATTCCCATGTGCTAAACCTTGTCCTTCTGGGTTTCTCTCCTCTTCTCTCTCCAGCCTTAAAACTAGCTGACTGATATTCTCTGCCATTGAATAGAAAGTCTTGTGGAAATTGCGCTCCTCTTCAAGATGAGCTTCATCTTCTACCATGTTTCTCCTTCGATGTGCACGCCCCACTTCGGGATCGAAAGGCTCTAATTCCCCTTCACCTCTTCGGAGTTTGTATCTTGCTAGCATAAAAACATGCAATTCACATCTAAAAAGCCCTACTCTGATACCACTTGATCTAGGATACTTTCACTTATAGATGTATGGAAAGAATCACATGTAAAAATTGCAGCTTAACACAGAATTATAATGTGCACACAAGAAAAGAAGAAGAAATGCATAAAAGCATGAAGGAAGACACAAAGACTTGATAACGAAGTTCGTCCAACTCGGACTACATCTCTAGGCCCTGCTCTGCCAATGGGGACACCTTTATATTAAATGGCATAAAAAGAAGGGAATGCAATCATATGATACATCAAAAGAGGGTTACATCTCCATTCTGACAGAAGAATTCAGATGGAGAAGTGGGCAACACCAATGCATCCGTGGCGTTGAGAGGGCTAAAAAACCTCTAAAACTTTTCCAAAAACAGACAAAATGTGCTATCAGCCACCTGAAAAATCTCCTGCCTCGAACAGTGTGCTGAAATTCCTCCTCCCCTGCTTTTTCCCAATCATTGGGCTTTATAGTGCTTTTGTTAGGACAAATTCCTCTTAAATTGGGGTTGTTTGGCATAAAATAGAGGCTGTTTGATTGGAAGGGTTGGCAGGTGCAACAGAGCCTTCAAAATAGTCTTTTTATCATTGAAGCGATAATACACTAAAAACCCCATAAAACACTAGAATCCGACCAAAAACTGTTTACTCGGATTTCAAAAATTATCAAATTGGGCATATATAGTTATCAGGTTTGAGCCTGATATCGCAATTGCAAATCACAGAGGTCTAAGGCCTTGCATATCGGGGAACTTTTCCGACTGCCGATCGCCGATATTGGTGTCAGCCGATTGCACCCCTGATCGCCAATGCCGATTACCTCGATATCACCGACTCCGATTTCACTGGCTTGATCACCCTCCAATTTCCGATCCGATCTAATCGGAGATCACTGATCGGGGGGGGGGGGGTTCCACTGCACTCCTTAAGTTTGCCCCTTTGGATGTGCCGATTGCGATTTTGCCTTTTAGGCTCAAAAGTCCATTTTTAAAGGAAAATGCCTCATTTTCCTAGGGAACAAAGCAACCTTCTTTTCGCGATAAATTCATCATCCAGACTCGGATTGAAGTGCCGTTTGTGCCATTGGAATCAGGGAAACGAGATCTACACTCTAGTCCTAGGTCAAATTCATTCTAAGAACTTTAATTTTTTAGGTTTTCCATGCCATTGTATCTGAAGATCCCCCTGGATCACATGAACTTGGTCTTATTTTTTCCTTTATTAACTTTATTACATGAAGTTTTAACCCAGGTCTATTACAAATCACCTCTTCATTGACTGGTGCTGCAATCAAGGCATATTCCTTATTGTTCTTGTTCTCCTATATGGAAATCTCTTTGTCTGAAGTGGGATTTTTAGGAGGATTGTTAACTTCTCCTTCACATACTCATTTCCACAACTCATTAAAAATCAGGGTATGCTTTATATTCCTGGACCATTCATGGTAGTTTTCTTTGCCAAAGAGAAATACTCCAACTTTGGACATGAGAATGTATTTTTGCAAAACTTTTGGACTGGACCTTGAATAAAAAAAAGTTCTTGCTAAAAAAATCTCTTAATAGAAACGCATCATACATGCATATTCTTAAAAAATTTAATCAAAATAAACCAACATATTCCATCATATATTTGAATGGTACAATATATATGAATGGCTTTAAATGCATAACAAATAAATTCAACACCATTTCAATGGTCCATCAATTTGAGCCCAATTCACCCAATGCATATACTAATTGAACCTTATGGTGTTATGGGGGATCATACCATTACAAAATTTTCAAAAATATATACACCATCACATACTATTTGCAACATAGAGAACACATATACCATACACACTTTATGCAGAGCTTAATGTACAACACAATATAACATACCGATCACCATTTCATCACACCATACACTGTCATACAAAGAAATCAACAGACATATGCCACAATTATGGTATTCGAGTTCAATGACCATAATGATTGCGCAGAGGAGAAATACACCAATGCACAACCAATTTGGAAGGAGTAACACATTCACTATATGCACTATACACACCAATTTGCAAGAGTAATGCACCAAAGTACAACATTAACGTATGAAACATAACGAATGTAGACACTGCTCTATTCCAACACTTCAACAAGATCGATGCAAAGGGAAAAAGTACATAGGATAGAGAAAGGAATATAGCAGGAGTTGCGTAGTATAAAACACTAAATGGGACCTGCATCTCTGATACCATGTCAGGTCAAGTTTGAATAACTCCACGAATTGTGATTTACATTAAGAAAATAATGAATATATACAAAGAGAGGGAAACTACTAGAATTCATATTTCAATTTCTGTTAATCTTCTTTATTTTGCTATTTTCAATATTTACAAGAATTTCATAATCCCAAAGATTAGATGTCAACATCTACCTATCAATAAGTTAGTACTTGAAGGAGTGTTTTTATCTAAAATAACTATTCTACCTTTTCCTTTAACTCTACTTCTATCGTCTATAGTAACTACTCTTTTTTTATTATTATCTAAATTAATTGTTTTATCCTTTCTATCTAGAGGAACTATTCTACATTTTCCTTTAAATCTAACTTTATCATCCATTGCTCTATCCATATGGTTCTAGCATAATGTTAGAACTAAAGAGCTAATAAACTCACTAAAGTGAAGGTGTCAAGCTATTTCACTATAGAAAACTTTGGAATGAGATTGCCTTTGTGTCTTGCCATTTTCCACCTCATTAGATAAAATTATAGTGTATAAAAGGGAGAAAGAATTCACACACAACAAACTCTAAAACATGTAAGAAAAATAGACCATAAATGTAAAAAATGTGAGTCAATTTAATTAGTTTAAATTCTAGACATTAAATTATCAATTTGGGGGTGTAACCTTGCAAGATACTAAAATTGTATGTGTAGGGTATATGCCATAAATGGATTGTCTAGCCTATGAGAAAAGACTCTTAAACACTTATCTAGTATGACAAATATAAGATTACTCTTATTAAATAAATTTAAATAAGGAATAAAAATTCTACAATTTTATTTATTTTTTTATTTTATTTTATTATTTATTTAATTTATTTATTTAATTTTTTTTTTAAATTTTAAATTTTAAATTTTTAAATTTTTAAATTTTTAATTTTTAAATTTTAATTTTTAATTTTTTAATTTTTAATTTTTAATTTTTATCTTTAATTTTTAATTTTTATTTTTATTTCTATTTTTTATTATTTTTATTTATTTATTTATTTATTTTTTAAATTTATTTTATTTTATTTTATTTTATTTTTTTATTTTTATTTTTTATTATTATTTATTTATTTATTTATTTTTTCCCGTGGATGGTAAATCAGAGAAATGCTTTGCTGATCATATAGTTCAGTGTTTCACTCAAATGAAATTTCTAATTGTTCCTCTACTTGTTTATGGAGAAAATCTCGTTTCCCATTCTTCAATGAGACATATTATTTTCTATAGGTTTTTATATTAGATTTTAAATGAGACATAAGCGAATATAAAAAGGAAATCAATCCACTACTAATACTTCTCAAAGGAATCATTTATCATTGGGTTGACAATAAAAAGTTTCCTTTGATGGCATAGGTTTTAAATCTTTCACTATTAAGTGTTCAAATGTTCTTACAATGAATGGAGATATATAAGGCATATTGTTTAGTGTTCAATGCTCATTTTCTTTGCAGAGGAACACATAATGAAAATATAAATAATAAAAGAAAGGAAAATAAATTTAGTAACCACATACACACTACTCATAAAATTAAAGAAGGTGAATTGTTATTTGTTATTAACTATATCAATCAATATGTTTGGTTGGGATAGCTCAATTGGCAATAGCCATGGAAATGAAGTATCACCGAACTAGAAGCCTTGGGTTCAAATCTTGTGCTATCCCCCCGATCGGGGTGAGAAGTTGGACATGGTGAAGATGTAGTCTTACCAAGCTTACAATATATATATATATATATATATATAGAATGGAAAAATAATAGCAATGATGGCCAAGTTGATGGGCCCTCTCATCCAGATTCATGTTGCTTTGAAAGCTATAGTACCATGAACAGAGTATACACACGGACTAACTCAGAACATCAACTGAGTGACTATATATTAATAAAAGGAGGGTTCAACAATACATATTGATACAAAGTCTCTATTTACTACCTAATGATTGATCGATCAATGATAAACTTAAATAATAATTTATAGATTAAAATAATAATATATTGTCTTTCATGTTTCATAAAATTGATGTTTATATAGACTATATACATTATAGAGGGCGTACAAGTGAACCCTAATTGGATACCCTATTCCATGCATTTCTCTCATTGAATACATATAATAATAAGTAGAGAAAGAATAGTCAAGTAATATGCTCGATGAGAATAGACCATGATCATATTGAATGAAATAAGAAATCCCCCATCATTTCCCTCGATGGATTTGTTGGTTGGAAATGTTGTTCTTGGTACCATTTCATGAAAGGCTAGCAGTCACCCTGTCCATACTAGAATCGATGAACATAGAATCATCTTAAGTAATCTGAGAGAAAAACCAGTGTCTCAGTTTCTCTTCTAGAAGCTCACGAGTATGCCAAGCAATGAAGTGGGTTATAAGATCCTTATGAGAGTTATGGGACCTGAAGTAATCAACTACCATCAGTAACAAAGCAACTCTTTAACCCACATAATTCACCAAAAACAATGAAAAATCCATTAAACTAACAATGTAATTACCTTGTAGTTCTCAGATGACCTTTGCATCAAAAATATGTTAAAAGGAGTGATAATATGATAAAAGGGAGGATTAATATGAATAAAAAAGGGATAGCTAGCAACGAAAAGGGTATCAAATTAGAGGCATGATAAAGGGCTTAAAGGAGCAACAAGAAGATGAGCAAGCTAGACAACAATGTGACAAAGATTACTTGTGCTCTGGTGTATATGGAGTTTACATATGCATAGGAAGGCACCAATCCACTTGTAACCATCTAGGTGGATAACCCTTATGAATGAATAGTCATGTTTTCAAATTTTGTTGCCATGTTTTGTTTATATTTTAGATTATAATTTGTAGGAGATGGTCTATAATGGACAATACCAATTACAATATGATATGTACTCAACATCTTCATACTTTCTATTTTAGTTTTAAATTGTTTCAATGAGCCAAATCAATTATATTGTGTGACTGGTTTGGTTTCCCTAGCGGAAGACTAGTGCACACATAAGACATATATCCTATAATATCTTTTTTATCTGTTCTAATACAACATATTCCTAGCTTTCACAGAAGGAACATTAACAAGATACTTCAAAAATAGAAAAGATTAACAATAACAAAGACCATTAAATAAATATTCAAATGATCATTGATTTCATTGAATATTTATTAAATTAAAGTATATCCCAATACTAATATAAATGACTTGAGATCTCACATACTAACATCATTGATGTGTCACCTTGGTTTTGACTATGTACATGAGAACACAACTAATTTACTAGATTAAAGTAGAGCTCAATACCATTAGAGTTGACTCAAAAATTCCTATACTACCGTTATCACTTTGTCATGTTATCACATTCACCTTTTGTTTTGGACTTATGGAATTACAATTTTAGGGAGATGTATACGACCATAACTACAATGGTGTTTCCTCCTCTGCCAACATGGCCTTCATTAACGATCAAGTCGTATTCCAAAATCGAAATGGTTGTTGTGTTTTAACAAACAACTTATGCCTCATTGCAAGGGAACATCCAATTTGTAAATAATGTTTAATATAGTCAACACACCTTGTTGGCTAAGGCATTATTTTATATATAGTAAAAATTCCTCAACAATGATGTTCTCCACTTCCAGTTGTACCCATCTATTGTTTTCAACCCTTTCCATATTGTTATCCTAAGATTTTGAGATTCTTCCTTCAATGTATGTGGTCTAAGCCTAGAGAGTCACTTTCTTCCAAACTTCAATACTACTCAAACTTGTATCTCTAATATATTGATGGGTTCATCTAGCCCCTAGGGTACATTAGACTGCCTCAACTATATTTGGGGTTAAAAAATAGTGTTTGTTACAACTATAGATTTTAGATATAAAACTTTTGTGTCATTTTTGGATTCAAAATCGATTGTAACTAAAAAAAGAAAGATAAAAAAGATAAAACAAAAACAAAACAAAAAAACACTCATGTCAATATACCATTGCTTATAAGCGATGTATAATTGTGATGAGCTTTTTAATTTTACTTTATCATTGCAATCATAATTGCTTGAATGCTTTAAGAGCATATCCATGTTTAGGACATAAATTTATCCATGTTAAGACATCAATACATTAATTTCTTAACATCTTTTTAATTGTATCCTTGTGAAAGATGGGTGGATTATGTGTGCATATTTGTGTGGGTTATACTTCTCACAACGTCGAAAGACAACATTTTCTTGTAGATGGAAAAAATATAATTATGGAAAAGGGGACATTTTAAAAGGAAATATATTGCTTATGTTAAAAAGGGAAATGAGAAATATAGAAAGCCTAGTAGTGTACCTTAGTAACCTACCCAACCTTCTAATATTTAAACCTATTCTAACCTACCTAGCCCGACCCAACCTACCAAAGTAAGCCACCCCTTTATAATGAAACAAATTGGTATAAAACATAATCAATATTTGAACATTAGGGTTTGTTTGTTTATTCATTCAAGGTGCATTAGGGTTTGAAGTGAACCAAATATTTATTTGTCTTTGATTCATTCGAGGTGCATGATGGGCATCTATTGGTTTTTCACATTCAATGCCCTTCTTCTCTTATACATCTTAATATTTGGATGGGTAAAAATTCTAGTGTTTACTCTCACTAGATAAATGGCCTCAATCATGATGATTATAGCCCCATGGAATATACCTAATGAGGATCAAATATAATACATTTGGAAATATTTTCAAACATTTGGAAATCATATGATTATGTAAAAATATGCCAATTGGTGATATAATCGTGAATGAATTTGTTATGGTCCAAACCTAACCCCTTTATTTATGTAATAAGCCCAATGGGCCAAGTCATAGTCATAGTTAGTTAGAGAGTAAATAAATCTCGCATTAATAATTGTAAGTGGTTGACCCACATTAGAGAAAAGGGACCACAGTTAGTTGTAAACGGGCCATAGTTAATAAATAAAGTGGTTAACCTGTGTTATGCAAGGGACCACTAGTAGTTAGGGTTATGGATGTCATTTAGCTATAAATAGTCTTAGTTAGTAAAAGAAATATCATCAAGTCTTATTGTAATCAAGATCTTCTTTGCTAGAGGTTGCCCCCTTGAAGAGGTAAGTGAACATTGAATCAATTTCTGAATAATAAAATACTTGCTGTTTTTATCATTTTATTATGTGTTATGGGATATATTTCTTTGCATTTCTGGTAATTTGGAACTTCTCGCAGGTCAAGAGCATAACAAAATTTCAACCAAATTCTTATTATACAAAAGCATCTCCTTTTTTTATTTATGTCAATTCATCCTAGCTCCTCTCTATCATCATTAACCATTGTCGGTGGAAGCACAACACCAATATAATTATGCATACTTTTGATTGTGAAGGTACAAGTACATTCATTATTGGTAGATTTTTGAAGTTCAACAATGAAATTCCTACTTGCCTTCTTGAAACTTGCTTTCCAGGCAACAACTAGAAGAGCATGCTCAAAAAAGGAATTCCCATGTCTAAATGGATTATTAGTACCCCATGGCATCATTGCAACCTAATTGTTCGACCCAGAGGAATTAATTCATTGAATATAGCTTCATCATCATGTTCCATTTGTACATGACTAGGTTATGACACATCCATGATAGTTAAATACTAACCAATGATCATGGAATCAATAGTTTAGATTTTGAAGGTTATAGGATTATGAGGCTTAACTTGCGATATGAAGAATATCCACTTGAGTGCACTTGAAAGGAATATAATTATATATGTTTCAATGATGATATTTAAGAATGGAATAAGTTTACTTTTAATAAATATGTCTTATCTTTGTGTAGACATCACTCATACAAACAATACCCTTAGAGAAATGCTTTACTTGGTTTTGTTTATTGTGAGATTCACGTGATTACATGTAATAAACTATAATCCAAAAGCATTATGATTGGTATGTACATCTTATCACAAAATGTGTTGGTGGTTCATTAAAAACTATAAGTTCACAAATCAATTTATTTTGAGATATTTTAAGCTTGAATCTAGTAGTATCAATAACAAGTTAGTATACTTGAGGTATCACACTCCATCACTAGTAGAGGAGATTTTTTCCATGCGATTTATTCATTTTTTGTAAGTATTTTGGCCCTAAATTATCTAAACAAAGTTCAAACCCCACTATGGATCTTTCTATCTCCTTTCCAAGATTTATAATGGCTATACATCACTCAAATTTGAGTTTAGAACCAAAATTTGTTTCCTTTGAATGAGTCTTTTGCCATCGATAAGCCAACATAAGAGTAACCACAGATTTCAGATGAAGCTCATTAAATAAATAAATAAATATCTAAGAAAAACCAACAAATATGGATAAGAGAAAAACTTAAGATGCATGATTTAGATCCATAACATTGATTAATAAGATTTTTTTATGTAAGAAATTCTCCCTTATGAATGGAGGGCAAAGAGGAAAGAATTTATTAGACTATACACTTTCTGTCTCTCTAAAAATTCAATGAATGAATAGAAATGAGCCTAAGTTTAATGTGCATCACATATATACTATCTCTCAACCTAGTGGTTTATCTCATATTCTCAACTAAAAGGAACATAGATTAACATAATTTGTCACTAAAAGAGATGCACATTCCACATCATTAACATATATACCATTGAAGGGAGCATTATGAGTCATCTCCACTAACTCATGTGCACATAGTCTTATAAATACAAAAGTGTAAATAAGACATCAAGTCATACACAATAATCCATGAACACTAAACATAATACATAATATAATGCAACTAGGAATGAATTCACTATGAAAAAAATGCTCAGTCCAACATAAAATTCATGTTCAAATAGGCTTCTCCCTAGTGGTTTACTCTTCCTTGATTTAATTTCAAGGGGCACACACAACATTTAAATGTTGTTTCTATTACCTAAACATCATTTTGAGGTAGGGCACACACGATTCACATGAGGATAATACTCAACTCTCGAGGTGTGAGTTAGGGGTATATAATTTATTAGGGTATGTGGATTTATAACGATTATAATATCAGTAAAATGTAGTTGCAATTGATCAAGGGCATGTAAATTAATAGAGGTTTGAGGTTAAAGTTAATTTGGGGTCAGTGAGGATATAATGGTTAGTAATTACTAGGGTTATAGTAGCCAGGGTTGTTGTTTAAGGGGTTTTGGGTTTACAAGGGTTTATGGTTAAGGTTGATTAGCTAGAGTAAGGGGGTTATATGGATTGGGGATTAAGAGGAATAGGTAGGTTAAATTATTTGAGGGATTATATGGTTTAAGGGTTAGGGGTGATAGGTATTGGGGGTAGTGGTGTAGTGGTTAAGGATTAGAGGATTAGGAGTTAGGGTCATGTTAGTGGGGTTTCAATCATCAAGGGTTAAGGACAATAAGGAGTCTTTGAGGTTAGCATGGTCATGAGTTAATGTCAATTAAGGCCTAATAAGGTTATAATGGGTTAGGGTTAATTCAATTTAAGATCAATTAGGTTCCATGAGTTATGAAGTTATGGGTTAATAATAACCAAATCTATGGAAAACTTTACGCCACAAAGTTATATGGTTGTCGAGAGCCTTATAGTCATTCATATGAAATAATCATATTGGCATATAGCTAAGTGAAATAAAAGGTTTCAACAACTTCATACATGCGTCTTCACAAACTATAGCACATGAAACAACCCAACTTGTTTTGATGTTTGGAGCCCCAATAAGGCCTCTAAGCACCAAAATAATGGATTAGGGACTCAATTCAATATGGTTTATGGCTCTATGCCACCACTAATGACATAAAAATATTCCTAACATGCTTAGTCCAAATGTAGCGATAAATGATCTTATGTGGAAAGGATTCCACTTATATGGCATATATCATGTGTTTTAGGTCTTATTTATGGCCTTTGAGCCCAAAAATCAAGGATCTATAAACAAGTCCCTAATTTCAACTCCAATCCATGGCTTTCACCATAAGAAGTATTCATATTCACCTAGTCCTTGACATTGGGTATCACTTCCTCTCATAAGGGAAAATTCCACTTATAGAATCTCTACAATCCTCTAGGGAGTATTTCATGGCTTCTAAGCCCCAAAGGCACAGACAAAGGGTTAAATCAATTTTTATCCCTAATATATGGTTTATACCACACTAGGCATCCCTATTGAACACAATCATTCACTACTACATGTAGGACTAAATTTCGACAACATAGTCTGACGGTATGGCCCATACTGTTGCAAATTACAATAAAATGTCATTTCTATCATTTTTTTTTTGTAAAGTACACATGTTCGTTGGTATTATGACAATTAACCTATAGGGCATCATTATTCTTAATAATAATAATAAAAAAAAAATAATGAATAAATAATAATTAATAAAATAAATTATAAATAATAATAAATAAATCAATTAAATAATAAGATTAAAAATATATACAAAGAAATCAATAAATAATAAAATAGAATAAAATAGAAATAACCATACTAAAACTCTAGATAAGAATAAGGAAACTATAAAAAAAAAACTATCAACAAAAAGGAAATAAAACAAGAAATGGAAACTATCAAAAAGGAAAGAAATCAAAAGAAAGTGGCATGAGACTTCTATTTAATAGAGGGCAAGGAAGATGAGGGCATGATTATTCTTTCCGGCATTCTATCAGTCTGAGGTTGTATCTTCCATTCTCTTGGAAGAATGGTATACCAAGGCTTAGGAGCACTGGCAGTAGTAGTTGATTGAGGCTCGGGGGTGGCCAGTTGTCTTGCACAATTGAGCCTACGGTTGGGTGGAGAGTCGTCCCCACAATCTTGTTGTCATCTAGCAAACTTTGTTAGCAGGTAATATAGATATAAAATTATTTGCCAGCATATATTTCTATCAAGAATTTAATTTATATTTTTTTTACTGTTACATTACCAGCAAATCAAATTTGCCTTACAAGAAGAGGTACCTATGGAAACCAAGTGGGAGGAATACACCTTAGAAAATGATGGATTGCTACGATATAAGGGTAGGATTTATGTTCCAGAAGATGATGATCTTCGGAATTTAATAATCAAGGAAGCCCATCAAGCTCCATACGCTGCACATCCAGGAGTCCAGAAAATGTATGCAGACTTAAAACAACTATTCTTCTGGACAGGAATGAAAAAGGATATAACAATGTTTGTGGCTCGATGTTTAGAATGTCAACAGGTTAAAGCTGAACATCATCACCCGGCAGGGCTTTTACAACCCCATGATATACCAGAAACTAAGTGGGAAGTTGTTTCGATGGATTTTGTTGGAGGCTTACCTATGACGTCCCAGAGACATGACTGTATTATGGTTGTGGTTGATAAATTAACTAAGAGTGCTCACTTCATTCCAGTCAAGACCACCTTTGAAGCATCAGCTATCGCTCACATTTTCCTGAAAGAAATAATTCGCCTTCATGGAGTACCACGAAAGATAATATCTGATAGAGATGCACGTTTTACTTCCAGATTTTGGAAAAGTCTATTACAATCTATGGGAACACAACTGAATTTTAGTACAACATATCACCCAGAGACAGATGGTCAAACAGAAAGAGTAAACCAAGTGTTGGAGGACATGCTAAGAATGTATGTCATGGATCAACAAAACCAATGGGAGAAATACCTCCCCTTAGTAGAGTTTGCCTACAACAATAGTTACCACAGTTCAATACAGGCAGCTCCCTTCGAGATCTTGTATGGAAGACCATGTCGTACTCCGTTAAGTTGGGATCGATTAGAGGACCGAGTCATGTTGGGACCTGAAATGCTCCAAGAAATGGAAGATCAAATGACCACAATTAAACAGAGACTAAAAGAAGCCAGGGATCGCCAAAAAAGTTATGCTGATGCAAAGAGAATTGATAGAAACTTTGAGGAAGGAAGCCAAGTTTTCATTAGAATCAAACCCTTTAAAAGTTCCTTTAGGTTGGGTAAGGGAACAAAGCTATCGCCTAGATTTGTTGGGCCATTCACGATCCTAGAGAGGATTGGACCAGTTGCTTACAAGCTCGAGCTGCCTTTCCATCTAAGAAGGATGCATAATGTGTTTCATGTTTCTATGCTTAGAAAATATGTACCCGACCCGTCCCATGTTTTGAAATTTGAAAAATTGCAGGTTTCCGAGGAAGGAGCCCTTCAAGTCGAACCATTCTGTATACTGGACCGTCGGGTTCGTCGACTCAGGAACCGTGAGTTTGAGCAAGTCAAGGTCCAATGGGACCAATATAGCCCAGGGTCAGCTACCTGGGAAGATGCAGCTGTTATTTTTCAAGACTTTCCTTATTTACTTGATTAAAATGTGTGGTGAATAGTGCTCCTTAGCTAAGACAGATACTTTTTGGAGAATCTAAATCATGTTTTATTGTTTAAACTTTAGGATACATACACTATGATTTCCATTTAGTTTAATGAACTGTTAAGATGTTGAGTATAATGGTAAGGGAATAATGATGCACATGTGATGATGTATCCTTATGATTATGATGTTATGTCGCAGTATATTAACATATTCGTTTACTACATGATGAATAGGTATTTGATGTTGATGTTATAACTTATGATAGTATTTCTTGAGATGTAGCATGTATTTGCGATTAACTATGATGAATGCAATTTCTATGATACTATGATGGTATATCTAATGCTTGCATGTTGAAGTATGATGATTGACAGGACTCCACAATGGGCCGTGAGGGCTGGTTTATTTGATGATTTCGTGCGAGCCCATACGCACGAGGGAGAATAAGTAACATCATATGGGCTGGGGACAAACTCAATCAACACTACATATGCCAGTGGTTCCTTTGTCTTGTGTATAGCTCTTGAAGAGCTATGGGATCATCTTGAGGAGGCCAAGTGCCTGATGTTCTAGGCTAGGTGCCTGTTATTGGATTGGGATGCCGAAGCCTGGAAGGGATGTAAAGGACTTCGATGCCTGGGGCTGTGCGCCTTAGTAGTTGTGGAGGGAGTGGGCCAGCCTTGCGAGATGCCCGGGGTCATTGAGTACCGGACCGGATGCCTGCCTTGGGGCAGATGAGGTCTGAGTCAGGCGCGAGCCTTGGGGGCCAGCCTTGGACTAGGATACAGACCGGGTCAGGCTTAGCCTGGTGCCGAAAGTGGAAAAAAAAAGAGGACAGAGATTCCTTGAGATTTCCCGGGGTGTGGGGACTTTCGATGCCTGCTGGTTATACTAGTTCAGCAGAGGGTGTTGGCAACATGAAGTAAATTGAATAATAAATAAACAAAAAAAAAAATAATAATAAAAATAATGAATAATAAATATACTTAACTTCGGGACGAAGTTCCTTAAAGTGGGAGAGTATGTAATATCCCTCCCCTTAATAATAAATAAAAAAAAAATAAAAAAAATAATGAATAAATAATAATTAATAAAATAAATTATAAATAATAATAAATAAATCAATTAAATAATAAGATTAAAAATATATACAAAGAAATCAATAAATAATAAAATAATAAAATAGAATAAAATAGAAATAACCATACTAAAACTCTAGATAAGAATAAGGAAACTATAAAAAAAAAACTATCAACAAAAAGGAAATAAAACAAGAAATGGAAACTATCAAAAAGGAAAGAAATCAAAAGAAAGTGGCATGAGACTTCTATTTAATAGAGGGCAAGGAAGATGAGGGCATGATTATTCTTTCCGGCATTCTATCAGTCTGAGGTTGTATCTTCCATTCTCTTGGAAGAATGGTATACCAAGGCTTAGGGCACTGGCAGTAGTAGTTGATTGAGGCTCGGGGGTGGCCAGTTGTCTTGCACAATTGAGCCTACGGTTGGGTGGAGAGTCGTCCCCACAATCTTGTTGTCATCTGGCAAACTTTGTTAGCAGGTAATATAGATATAAAATTATTTGTCAGCATATATTTCTATCAAGAATTTAATTTATATTTTTTTTACTGTTATAGCATCCCTATTGAACACAATCATTCACTACTACATGTAGGACTAAATTTCGACAACATAGTCTGACGGTATGGCCCATACTGTTGCAAATTACAATAAAATGTCATTTTTATCAATTTTTTTTTGTAAAGTACACATGTTCGTTGGTATTATGACAATTAACCTATAGGGCATCATTATTCTAATGACTGGTGTATATGGCATTTGTCTTTTGATGTGAGAAACGTGACCATTTTGTGATTGTTTGTTTGACTGGTCATATTTGACTTTGACTAGTCAACTAATGTCAAAATTTCGACAATCAAAAAATATATAAATGTCCCGCATGTAAGAGATGTTGTGAAATATTTATTGTAAGTAAAATAATTTTTAAAGGTTATAAGGTCTTTTTCGTCAGCGAAAAAATATTTTTTTATACATATGTGTGTGTGTGTGCATGTGTTATATATATATATCTATATATATATATATATATATATATATATATATATATATATGGCATTAAAAAATAATAATATTAAATCTAGTTACATGGCCACTCAATTTTATAATATAATTATTACATAATTTTTTTGTGGCTGAGAAGAATGTCAAAAAACATTAGATGAGGAACTAATCAGCCAAGGGTCGATGATGGGGAATGTTATTTCCCTTGCACTCTTTGTAGGTGCACATGTCCGTGAAGAATTTCATATGATACAACTAATAGACATTGTAGGAAGAATTGGCACATTGAAGGGGAGAACAGACATTGTCTGATGATAAGCTATTTATGAATCATCATATATACTTTTATTTATATTAATTATATTTGTATTTGTATTTATTTTTATAGTATTTGTTATGCAGACTAATTTTACATGATTGTTTGTAATTATTATAAATTCAAAGTCCCCCTAGGTATTGTGATTTGAATGTGCCAAGTAGTAGTACTAGAAATGATGTTGTACAAGTTGAGGATCGTGGAGTGAATACTGAAGATCAAGATAATGATCCTATGGAAGAACATGGAAATAATAACAGAGTTCAATATGATGGGACAAATGAATTGATCCAAGACGTGTTCAGTGATGAGAAACATGATGTTATTTATGATGAACATGCACTAGAAAATGTGGGGACACTACTTTATGAAGGCTCAAGAGCAAATATTCTCTCTGCTACATTATTGTTAGTGAACTTAAAGGGTTTGAATGGTTTGTCAAACACTTGTATGACACGAATCCTAAGGTATAATGTAATATGTTTCATCACATGAAATGTTGTTTTTTCGCCTTTTTTTTAGTGTTGATTAATGTGTAAAATAATAATGCAATATTTATGATTAATATTATTTACACTAACTAGTGATTTTTTATGTTGTACTAGATTTTTAGGTGAATTTATGTTACCATCATCAAATAAGTTACCTCATACATACCGAGATTTATATGTCATTATGAAAGAAATTGGAATGGAGTATCAAGCTATAGATGCATGTCCTAATTATCATATTATATATTATGGACAACATGCATTGAAAAAAAATGCCTGCAATGTCAAAGCAATAGGCATCAAACCAATCCATTAACAAAAAGGGTGCCTCAAAAGGTTCTTCGTCATATTCCCATAATTCCACATTTGCAATGATTGTTCAAGTGTGAAAGCATAGCACAATTTATGGATTACCATGCATAAAAGAGAAGTGGAGATGGTTTTCTTAGAATGCTTGTAGATGGTTACACATTTAAGGAAATAGAGGAAAAATGGATGCATTTAAAAGACGAACCTCGTAATGTTAGGCTTTCATTGGAAGTTGACGATGTTAATCCATTTGGAGAGATCAAGTCTATTTCCTCGATGTTGCCAAATTTTGTTATCAAAAATAACCTTCCTCCTTGAATGTCAATAAAGAGGAAGCACATTATGTTGACAATGATTGTTCCAGGTATTTGTTTACATTAATTTTTCAAATATTATAACATTTTCATTTGTCTTGTTTGTTGCATAATATGTTATATTTATTTATTTACTTATATGTACATATCATAGTAGTAATTATGTGTAATTTCAAATAATTAGGTAAGTGCTAAGTTAAATATATGAATGTATGTATCGAGCCTCTTATCGACGAGTTAATAAATTTATGGGTTGGCATCACTATGTATGACATCTATAAACCAATAGGGTAGATACAATTTCAATTCCAAGGAATACTTGTATAGAAAATTCACGATGCTCCAAAACTAACACATTTTTGTGGTATGTAATGTTCCATTGCACTTTAATAGTATATAATTATTTCAATTAGATCATATCATGCATGTTTTTTAAATAATCCCTTCGTTTATAATTGACATTAATCCATTTCTTGTAGACCTTCAAACAAAGGGTAAATTTGCATGTCCAGTTTGTGGTCCTAAGATAAAATCTCATTGTTCAACAAGTTTAGAAAATGAGGTGTTTGATGAGTATAGGAACTTCCTCTCTAAGAACCATAGGTATCATGCTACTGAAAAACATA
This sequence comes from Pinus tabuliformis, assembly GCA_031772625.1. Classification (NCBI taxonomy): domain Eukaryota; kingdom Viridiplantae; phylum Streptophyta; class Pinopsida; order Pinales; family Pinaceae; genus Pinus; species Pinus tabuliformis. The sequence goes on from CM062808.1 coordinate 931,582,201, forward strand.
TTTTCAATGGGAAAGAAGAGATTGAATTAAAACCATGAAGAATGAAACTTCACCTATGGAATTTGGAATATAACAAAAATCATCGTGAAGGACATGGGCTTCGACAAAGAATGAAAAGTTATCCCACTCAATTCATGAGGTTTCCCTACTATGAGCACTTAAAAATAACTCATTTGTTTGATACAATGCATACCAGGAAGAATACGACATAAAATTTATGGTGGATCATAGATGGTAGGAGGGATAAATAAAAAATCCTCAAAATTTGTAATGACATTGTGGAAGCCAATCATGCAATGAAAATTGGGATACGATCAAATAACATGGAGATCGAAACAACCTACCATGGTTATTAACATAGAAGCAAAGTGATGATTTAAAAAAGGTCATTCAAAGAATTTAATGTCCCACAAGATTTTCATCAAACTCAAATAATACCTTAACAAAGAAAGGTGAATTTGGTGGGGTAAAAACACATGATTGGCATACCTTCATTAAGTTAATTATTTTGGTATATATGTTTCTATATGGGTATATATACATCTTTATGAGTTTTTTTTTTGGTCTAATTTGGATTAATCAAATAATTATTCATTTTTATTGTTACAATATGTTGTAGTATATCTCTCCTATATGACTTAGACAACAACATCAAACAAGTTATATATGATCTTGGAAAATACACGAGGTAAGCAACAATTTAAATGTCGAGTGTTTTTTCAATTAGTTGTTCAACTTAATGACATGTGTTTTACTTATCATGTAATATATTATGTTTCGTTGGAACATGTTATTTGCTTGCACCATCTGTAGATGGTTATCATTGAAAGAAATACATAAAGATGATATAAGCATTGGAAGAGAGAAATTCCTTGACTAATGTGGGAAATGAAAAAGTATCTACCTCCAACATTTTTAAATGCACAATAACACTACCTCATACACCAAGTTGAGGAGATTGAATTGTGTGGACCTGTACACACAAAGTCAATGTGGATGGTGGAGAGTCATTTGAAATCATTGAAGGCTTTGGTTAGACAAAGAGCATGTCCTTAGGGTTCTATTGTGGAGGGATATATGAAATATAAATATATGGTGTATATTAGTTAGTATATTTCTAAATTAGCAATAAATATGTGTGTGGATCACATTTGGGATGTGAACTCCATCAAAAAATTGGAAGGGGAGTACTTATTGGGGAAAGGTAGAACAATGAAAGTGAGAGATAATTAAATATTTAATGTGGATATTTATAATACACACACACACACATAACTTTTCACTTTTGTGTGTATCATACTTATTTATTTTTTATTCTTTCATCAATTATTAATGTTGACCATGGCAACTAATATTTGTAAGTGAATTATGATTTTTTGATATAGTTACTCGAGAATGGGATGCACTATATCTATACATTGCAAATCTTGATTGGATGAAGCCATGGATTGAAATATGTGAACAATGTTATGGTACATTATCATGGGGAGGGTTGTCTGCATTGGTTAAAGAAGCTCATCATGCATGGGATGCCAATCTTATGCAGAGGGAAATTGATTTAGCAAATGGTTTGAAAGATAAACATGTAGACATGTAGTTTCACCCTGCAATATTTATTAAGCTATTTTATAAATATATTATTAATCTGAATTCAGGTGCGTTTTTTATTTATGAATATGTTTATTAATTGTTGTTTGGCATATTACAGTTGAAACACCACAAGGCTATGTGGTACAATGGTTATAAATTTTGCATAAAAAAGTTGGATGAAAAGAGGAAAACTTCTCATTGTGGGATAACTGCAGTTTTCCAGGTCACTAATGTTTCTTCTAGAAGTGACACACGTCCACAAATATTTGAAAATCGATGTTATGGGTATTTGGATGGCATACTTGAGTATGAATTTGATTAGTTCAAATTGGTTATGTTCAAAGTGAAATGGTATATACTATGAATGAATGAACATGATCCTGATAGAACTGTTATTCAACATGATAAAGAATTTACCATAGTTAATACAAGGTCATTTAAGCTAGGATCAGATTGTTATGTTTTTCCAAGCTAATGAGAACAAGTCTTTTACTTAAAGGTTTCAGTGAGAGTGGGTTGGTCATATGCTACTAGATATGATCCAAGAGGAAGGCTGATATAATATAATGTAGCAAAAGAATATAATAGTGTTGAAGAGAATGAATATGTAGTGGAGTAGTTAGTTGATCACGTGTCAGATCATGAAGATGTCAAAGAAGTTCAAGGAGATGTTCGAGAAAATGTTATCAACGAAGATGGTATCGATGATGTATTTTCAGATGAAGAGCTTGAAGATGTTGAACTAAATGTAGGATATTATGTTTGTCATGATGATACAGATTATGCTAGAATTATTGGAAATGATGACATTGATGATGATGTTGAAATGGTTGATCATTTCAACATCCTTTTGAACTGGATGACATAAATGTTGAGTTGGATGAAGAAGAATATTAATGATATCGAAATGCACAAGGTATGTGTTTATATGTTTTCAGTTGATTTGTTCTCTTTCATTTAACTTATAGTGAGAGTGATGTATGGGGGGGGGGGGGGGGGGGCGGGAGGGGCCATATGAGTTTCCACCTTCACGTGGTTGACTTTTTTTAGAAGAGAATATTATATTATTCTTGAAACCAAGAGAAGATCAATATTTTCACTGGTCTCAAGCTTGTTTTCATGACCAATACATGACATAATTTATTATATCTCTCTTATGCTCCTACTTCTAATATCAAATTATATGAGTCCCCATGAATGTAAAAATGATGTCTAGGGAAAAATTATCTTCCCCTATCTCAAGCTTATTGTTACCAATTAAATATCAAATTATATGAGTCCCCATGAATGTAAAAATGATGACTAGGGACAAATTATCTTCCCCTATCTCAAGCTTATTGTTACCAATTATTGTCTTACCCCACCTAAGGACCAATCCACCACATAAAATTTACTAATAATTAGTGGCCGAAAATGCTCTAATTTATTGACCCCGCACATAATGTCCTGTGAATGGGGCCAATGTTGATTTTTTTTTAATTTTTGCTCACACACATTAAAAGTTGACATGGATATAATAGATGCATGCATTGATGGTGTGGGAGGGTTTCGAGACTCAGATACGACTCATAGAAATAATTCGATCATCAAGCAAGATCACCTAGATTTCACCATTATGCTTCACCGTGAACAAGGAGAAAGAGATATTTGCAAAGATTTGTTGAATCTGAAAGTGTTATTAGTTGATTGTATACTTGATTGTTTTTCATTCTCTTTATTCAATGCAAGTTTCAGTGAATCAATTTCCAGAGGGCTGCAAAAGTCTCTTGAGTTGGCTGTGTGACCTACGAATGGGGCCAACATTGAATTGTTTTAGTTTGTGCTTATACACGCTGAAACTTGACATGATTATGGTATATGAATGCATTAATGATATGGGAGGGTTTCGAGACTAAAATAAAACTCAAAGAAAGAATTTAAAAATCAAATGAAAAAATTATGACATAAACGTCGAGGAGATAAATTTATTTATTACTATTTACCAATTCTAGGCCTACCCTATCTAAGGATCAATCCACCACTTAAAATTTACCAATAATTAGTGGAAATGATGCTCTAATTAATTGACCCACACACAGAGACCTATGAATAGGGCTAATGTTGAAATTTTTCAGTTTGTACTTTTACACACTGAAATTTGACATGGTTATAGTAGATGCATGCATTGGCAGTATGGGAGGGTTTTGAGACTTGTTAAAGGGAATTAAGCACCTTTGTTTTTTTTTAACAATTTTAATATAGTGGTGCAGTAGGTACTTAGGTCACCTAAAGCAATGGAGTCTTCACGTTCAACTTAAGGGGTTGTGTTGAGAATTGTAGAAATTTCTCTGTAGATCATCTAGCTCTGATACCATGTAGAAATTCTGCAAATTCTCTACATATCTTGCTCTAAGATCATGTAGAAAATTTGACTGTAAATTAACCCGATAATGCAATATACCAAAGCAAAATACTATAATCTACTTCTACTATCAATTTGCGGAAGCTTAAAGATTGAGCTGAATCAACGCTGAACACATATAACCAGAAGAAGAAGAATCAATGCACATGAAACACAGAAAATACTCAGGGAAAAGCCTCAGCTAAAAATCCCACTATCTATATTATCATACAAGGTGGAAATACATCAGAATTATACAAAGCCTTATCTCTCACAGCTAGTAAGCTCCCAGTACAATCCTCCTGGATGCTCACAAGCAATCAAAGCTTCTCATAAGCCTTCTCCTTTACCCTCCAAGCTCCTATTTCCTTGTGTAGTTCCTCTGGGATGATCTCCTTCATCCAGTGGAACACTGCTCTAACACACTGTCAAAACTGCACAATCCTCAAGGAACCTTATTCCTTCTACATGCATGAGTTTCCTTTATAGGAAAACACATGCAACTGATAGTACACTGTCCTTATCTTTAATCTCACATGGGTCTTTCTCAGAATAGACATGCATGGATTTCTGATGAGGAAATCTTCAGTTATCTGGAGTACACTAGTTGAGTGCATGCATGCATCAACTAACTGATAAGTCACAATTAGTTCCTCAAACAATTTGGAACTAATTTAACTAGACTTAACTCAGTAAACTGAGCTAACTAATTACAACTCAAATATAACTCAATCTTATCTCCTTGATTAAGGGATAATCTCCTTAATTTAAGGGATAACTCTTGCATGACTTCAAAATGACTTCTAACTTGAATTTATTCAACTAATTAATCCATAATAAATTAATTAATTATTTGCAAGCAGCTGGTGAGACTAAATTCGATTTTAATTCACAATTTTAATTCAAGGAAAAATTAAAATTGGAATTTTTGGATTCTATTTTTATCATTTCTTGTTGCTATTTTCAACAAGAATGGTGTAATCTTCACATGGGGACACAACCCTATAGTTATTCATATTGTGTCATTAATGCACTTTGATAGGCATTGATTATAGCTAACTCCATCATCTATTGTAATATTAAGCTATGGCTAAGGATGACTTAGTCAACTTTGATATGTAGGCTCAACAACCCTCTTGGGAAATGTGCCTACTTATATGGGCCCATAACACCTCTTGGGAGGACACCCTACTTTGAGTTGTGATCTCTTTAACTTATGGTAAGCACTCTTTTATGCCAAGGATTAAGTCCACAAAGACTATATTTTTGGCAATTCCACATTCTATGGCTTTGTCTTTCTCTCTCTAGTGTGTCTCTTACATAGTGCCAATGCAGTTGTTTAGTGTTGTTTTCTCTTTTATTTTTGCAAGGTTTTGGGTTGGTTGTTTAGTTCCATTTGATCCCCTCATTATTTTTTATATTAGTGCACAACATTACAAGTCAAGTTTTGCACTTTCAGAACAAATCAAATAAAAATCTTAAATATTTTTGAAATCTATTAAATATTGCAAATGGTTCTATGCAAGTCATCATATCTACTACTTCATCAAAGATCATATATGTTGAACCCCAATGTAGAAATCTTGAATTTGTTGTTTAACCTATTCATTACCATGCTTACAATAAGCTTTTGTACAACTCAAAGTTATTGAGTTTAGGTCCTTCCTTATAGTCATCTGACCTAAAAGTAACTCCTTTTAACTTCATCCATGTGTGCCTCCTTTCTAATGCCCTTCGAGAGTTAGAAATATCATCAACATTATCAAATTAAATGTATTAAATAAATAGCTAATCCCATGCCCCTAAAACTCAACTAGTTGTTACACTTCATTTGTAATGTCATCTTGGGTTATCATGTGACTTTATGATCACTCTTTAACCTATGTTACATGTTAGTTTATTTGTTTCTTTTATGAGCTTTTTTGAGTAGTGTGTTAATGAGCCTATTTCTCATTGTATTATGAATGATGCACCTTAAAATTGATAAGAAACTAATAATTATAGTCCACTTCAAGGGGTAAACGCCATTTTACAATGAATACAGTGTATACGACAAAGATGAGATGATCATATATATATATATATATATATATATATATATATATATATATATATATATATATATATATATATATATATATATATACTAACACTATACTTCGATTTTTCCCTCCTAAAAGGAACATCGAATTTCACAATTCCTTCTTTATCCACTAGAAATAATGGAAATGTTTCAAAAAAGGTAGGCATATGACATACAAAATCTCATTTCGCGGTTTATTTGATATGATCGTTCCACGTAATCTCTTAAAACGTGTTCTGAGTGAACTATTTTAGTTTTACAGTCTTCCTTGTAAATAAAGAAAACATAAAAAATGAACATTGAGTTTTTTTACTTATCAAGAAAAAGGATCAAATCGAGTTCCTTGTAACGGAAGTGACAGTGATACATTTTGGTCAAAAGTCTAGCAGCAGACTTATATGTTCCTTTAATAAGAATATCTCTGAAGAAGCTCTTGTATGATGAGTATTTAGATTACCCTGATCTTGGACATATTCATATATATATATATATATATATATATATATATATATATATATATATATATATATATATATATAGATATGTAGATATATATATCTATATATATATATATACATATATATATACATATATATATATACACACACACACATATATATATATATATACATATATATACACACATATACACACACACACATATATATATACATATATACATATACACACACACACACACACACACACACACATATATATATATATATATATATATATATATGTATATATATATGTATATATATATGTATATATACATGTATATATACATATATATATACATATATATATATACATATATATATACATATATATATACATATATGTATATATATATATATATATATATATATATATATAAATATATATATAAATAACATGGCCCTCCCTTAACAAGTGTTATCCTCAACACTTGACTACCTACATTTGTTTCTGCATGAATAAGTCATATTTCCATGTCACCTCTTTCCTAGGTAGTATCTTGCATTTAATGGGATACTCAATAAGTTCTCTATTTATTAGTTTCTTAACCCTTGTTTAAAGGATTATTTCTAGTTCTAGCATGAATTTCCTTATTCATTAATATCTGGTAAAATAGTTCGGAATGGTACCTTGTCATCAATTGCCTTGTTTAACTAAGAAACATGGAATATTTAATGTACATGTGAATATGGAGACAATTCCAATTTGGAACCCATACTTCCAATCCTCTGCAACACCTTATAGGGGCCATAATACCTCGTGCTAATTTATTGTCCTAGGATTTCCTTCATTAGTAAAATACACTCAAAAACACTAATTAATCTACTTTAAAACATAGAAATTAAAAGAATAAACATAGAGTACCTGTCTAGTCTATTGGAAGGATCTAGAGTGTGGTATAATGGGTTTAAGTTGGGCAAAAATGGATAAGGTAAATGAGGGAAAAAGTGACAAAAATTATGGTTGAGGATGTCATTTCTAGGGTTCAATAATTACATATTCGCTAAGATTTAAACTATATTTTTTTTATTGTGCTCTCAATTACTATCAATTAGTGGTTCACATTAGCACTCTTCTATAATGTAGGCTTCCAATTGTGTTTCCTTTTGGCTAGGGGTTCAACATGATTATCTTCCACTAGGTCATGAACAAGTTTGAGATTAGGGGAAAAAGTGATTGTGTGCCAAATTATGTGATAAGATCATAAGGGTCATGTGTTGTGTTTCCAATGTTTCAAGACTATAATAATGAAATTTGTGGATGCAATTTCCCATCTCAATCAGTGTCTTTAGTGACAAGAATTGTAGGGGAAGGTTGAGGTTAAACAATCCACAATGGGTTGAAAGGTAAGGTACTAGGGATTCATGCAAAGGCCATAAAATCCCTAAAAATAACAATCAAAATGGAGAATAATTTTTATATTGGGAGATGCATCAAATTGTAAAATGAAGAAAGTCGATGCATAAAAATAGATATAACCCTCCTTTGATAAAAGGATATTTTAGTTCAAGAAACTTAGTTGTGTAAATCCACCAATCTAGGCCACATGACATCAAAATGATGAATAAGCCTATAATTTTGGTAGAATTTCAGATGATGCTTGACTTTCTTAGCCACATTAATAGTGGAAAAAAGGCATCCTTTTCCACATAAACGTGGAAAGTAGGATGATTGTGAAAACCATGCAAGCCTAAACATGATATAAATGCATCAAATGACATTTTGACATCTATAATAATCACACAAGGGTTGTGAGTGAATGATGAAGAGGTGATTTAGTCCAGGTTTGATGACCTTAGACCTCAACTAGGTGATCCAAATCTATGGGAGTCTAGGCTTGAACTTGCAAGGGTGCAATTATCACTAGAGAGTAGTTTTGGGATAACTAGGGAAGAACCTTTGATATGGAGGTGAGTAGATGAAATCACATCTATTTTTCCTTTCAATTTTTAACCTTGATTTATTTCCTTGGAATTTCATCCTTTATTTATTATGAAATATCAAGGATTGATTAATTTCTTAAAATTAATTAATTTGATTTATTGATTATTCTTTAATAATAACTAATGCAATGGCATGGGGGCACATTAAGGAGGCCTTTGGAGAATGGAAGAAAGGGGAAGGGTTTTAGTGGTAGGTAGGGTTTTTGGTGGAGTCTTAGAGGATGGGACCAAGAAGGGTTTGGATGGTTTCAAGGAGCTCAATAAATATGAGGGTTCATGGATTGGGAGAAAGAAGAAGTGTATCCATATTTTCATTAGTGAAAGGAAGATTGTTGTGCCTCACAATTGGATCCTAGAAGGATTTGGGATGTTGTGTGAATGAGCTATATTCATATATTTCCATGGAAAGAAGCATTTGGACTCTAAATTTTTCCTTGGATAGGGGAGTCCTAGAGTAAGGCTATCTATAGTAAGATCAAAATATATCCTCTCAATCAAGGTATTGTCTTCATTTATTTGATAATTTAGAGGATAAGGATGTGATTTTGCAAGGAGGTCCTTAGCTTTGGGGCAATTTTGATTTGTTGTGTTTCGTAATCTAAGCATTTTGACTCCTCCTATGTGAACCAAAATTGATAGTTCATTTGGCTTCCTTTGGCTAGTGTTGAAGCGTCAAATTGTCCTCAATTTCAATATCTTTTCTCTTCTTTTAATCTATTCCATACTTGTTTTTGACATCTTTACAGGTTATAAGATCATTTGGGTCATCCTCAACTATAACATAAGGTATCAAACATTTGTAGCTCATAATCTAGATTTTCCTTATGAAAATGACTGAAATATTGCTATGGCTACTGAATTGTGCAATTTCTGTAGCTAATGATAATTTTTGTAGCTCAATTCATGGTTAGATAGGTTCCAAAGACTTTGAAGAAGAACAAAATACATGGATAGATGTCAAATGTTGAATACAAGGACATCCACCTATTAGGATTACTCAAAATATCATAAAGCTCGAGAATTTGATCGATCCAAGTATGAATTCAAATTTGGTTTGTTCACGTGCAGGGTTTTGAGGAAAATAGCTTCAAGAGTAAGTGAGCATGGAAAATCATGACATCAATTGAACGAGCACTTGATTTAAAATTGATGATGCGTAAACAAAGATCTTGCTCATGATTTGCTATGTAAAGAGAAAATCATGAGAAATCGATTTCTATTTCAATTAAAACACCTAGCTGTCACTTAGTGAACTCACCTTTCAACATTTATTTCTTTAGTTGTTAAGAATTAGAGACAATATAAATATAGCCTCAATCTGGAAGATGAGGACAATCATTAAGAGCTTTAAGTTTGTAATTGTTGCTATCAAGACTCTGTTTCTATAATTATAAGTACTTTGTTCCTCTTATGTTCCGATGTGTTGGTGATTATTTCATTGATCTGAGTTATTTGATCCTTGTGCTCGACAGAGGGCCCCCTGAAGAGTCATAAGCTAGCATAGATATTTAAGTTTCATTTCTTTCTTGGAAATTATTTTAATTTGGTTGTAGTTAGTTAGATTTTTAGTCAATCATAGAAACTTTCATATACTCATCATTGCTTTGGTTGTTACAAGATTGAGCACTCAAATAAAATTAAAAATCACAAAAACATTTCCTTCATTGATAGCTTGTTCGAATGCTTTCATAGCTTAGTCTTAGATTTATTTTCATGGTTGAATTAACTCTCATTAAGACTGCGCACACTAGTAATTTGTGAATATTAACCATTCATTGCTTTTCAAGTTGATTTCATTTATTTCCACTACTAGTAGATTATTGAGTTGAATCATTTCTTTCCTATTCAATAGCATAGACTTTTAATTCTGCAAAAGTAATTTAGATTTCTTTCAATTCTGTAAAAGTAATCTAGATTTTCAATTCTGCAAAAGTAACTTAGACTTTCAATTCTGCAAAGTAGCATAAAATAACATAGACATTTGATTTCACCTATTATCCAGGTGGATATTGGTGGCACCTCCTATTCCACCTGGACCTCCAGCCAGTTTCATCAATTTCCTTGATTATAGCACAATTTACTATTTTTAGCAGTTTTCAGGTCTTGAACTTTTGGGGCTGTTTTGACCCCTAGACAACATTTTTTTGAGGTCTGCAACAAGCCCATATCCATAGGTAGAGGTTTTCCATAAATATTTCAGTACTTAGAGAGATATTTCTAATGAGGTATTGTACGTGCCAAACAAAGATCATATGACCAAGTTACGACCCCATGAAGTTAGCTGCCCAAATAACCCCAATGAAGCCCACAAACTCTTGGCGTTCCATCTCATAGGGTTAGTTTTTTGGTTCATTAAGGTTTCCATTTGTTTTTCAATAATAAAAAATGCCATTGAGCCTCATTGTAACATTGTTCAAATGCATGTAGCCACAACATCTCTTATCATAGATAAGCTACCATTTCCTGACCTAGTTTATTTCCATTTTGTATGTAAGCATCTTTCAGTTCTTTGATATTAATGAAATGAAGTTTTTTTTTTTTTTGCTACATCTCTGTGTTCATGTTTATATCTATATTCTATTACATTGTTGCATAATTCCAGATAAGTGGTATCAGAGTGGTCTTCTCTTTCTCTATTTTTGTTTGCATGTCCCCAATGAGGTCAGGGTATAAGGAGTTAGGGCTCAAACTCGTTGAACCTTTAGAAGAACAACCTCACAAACCCTGATGACCTCCCATGGAAGAAGAAAATAAAGATTAGGGAGTAGGATATCCTTTCAAAATATTTCTTGAAGAAGCCCTCGAGTGAAAAAGGAATGTGATGATGGACAACTTTGCCCAAATCCTTTGGCGACTACCCACATGTGACACATCTTCATCCAGCAACCACTTTAGAGGTGCCACTCCTTTTAAGGTACAAGTAAACTTTTACATACCCATATTTCAAGGCTAGATATAGAATATGGACGAGAGGGAAACCTCACTATTTTTAGTCACACCCACTTGGAATTCTTTTTGTGATGCCATCAAGGAGCATTATTATCCTATCGGGAGCTATGATGACAAGTATATAAAGTGGACCATGCTTTAGTAGGGAAGGGACCAAGACATTCCAAAGTTCACAAATATTTTTCATACCCTTCGCACGAAGTTGGGTATCAAGGATTCTGAGCAACATCTGGTACTCAAGAAAAATGAATATCTGCATAACTAAATCCAGGACGAGATGGATTTCTTGGACATCTCCTCACTTGGCACCACCTATCAATACGCTGTCAAGATTGAGAAGAAATTTAAATAGAAGAAGAAAGACTTTGGATCTATGAATCTGAAGTAAGGGAAATACACCCCCAAGCCGCAGAATAAAGGGAAAAACTAAGGCGGGGTGACCCTGGAAAACCTACTGAAGCCGAAAGAAAATAACAACACCACGAAGACAAAGAAGGACACATGAAAATGATGTGAGTTTCACAAGAGACCCACTCACAACATAAGTGAGTGTCGAGCTAAGCGTTCAATGTTGGTCGAGTTTGATCCAGGTGGATGTTGGTGGCCACCCACCTATCCCATTTGGACCCCCACAATTGTCTCTTTTAGTTTTTCAGTTTCCTTAATTATAGTGCAGTTTACTATTTTTAGCAGTTTTTTGGGTCCTAAACTTCTGGAGCCGTTTTGAGGCCCTAAACGACGTTTTTTGGGAAATCTACCTCCTCAATTTTTGGGGTAAAAAATTATTTTTTTCGTCACAGTCCTCGGAGAGATCTTTCCAACGGGCTATCATGCGCGTCAAACGGAGATCGTATGCCAAAGTTACGACCCCGGGAAGTTGATGTACCAATTTACCCAAACGGGGCCCATAGTTTGGTGTTTCATCTTCTAGGGTTAGGTTTTGGAATGTTAAGGGTTTTCCATTGTTTGTCAATAATAAATAGGCCTTCGAGCCTCATTGTAAACACAATTCGAAACAGTTCAGAGGCATGTAGCCGACAAATCTCTTCTCAGAGATAAGCTACCATCGCCCTAGCTGGGTTATTTCTATTTGTAAGCATATTTCAGTATTCTCCATTAATGAAATGAAGTATTATTTCTGCTGCATCTCTGTTTTTATGGTTATCGCATCTCTGTATTTATGGTTATCTCTGTAATCTATTGCGTTCCTGCTTAAATCCGGATCAGTGGTATCAGAGCGGTCTGCTTTTTCTCTGTTTTTCTTTGCATGTCCCCAACGAGGTCGGGATATAAGGAGTTAGGGCTTGAATTGGTCGAACCTTTGCAAGACCAACCTTGCAAATCTCGATGACCTCCCATGGCGGATGAGAAGAAAGACAAGGGGGCAGGAGATCCTATCAGAATCTTGCTCGAAGAAGCCCTCGAGCGACAAAGGAATGCGATGATCGATAGCTTTGCGCAGATCCTTTAGCGGCTATACAGAGGCGACGCATCGGCTTCCAACAGCTACTCTGGAAACGCCACACCGTTTAAGGTACAAGTTAATTTTGAAATCCGCATCTTCAAGGGTCAAATAGACGCAGATGCCGTAGATAAATGGTTAAATCTGCTAGATGGGTATTTTTCTGTTCATGAATTTTCAAGTCGGGAAAAGATTGTTTTCGCTCTTCTCAAAGCAGCCCCCCACGTCAAGGACTGGTGGGAAACATACTGCGAGTAGAAGGATGAAAGTACAGGCTCACTGTTTTTAGCCGCCCCCACTTGGAATGACTTCCGGGATGCCATCAAGGAGCAGTACGACCCTGTCAAAAGCTATGAGGACAAATACATCAAATGGACCACACTGTGGCAGGTATGAGACCAAGATGTACCAGAGTTCACAAATATTTTTCATACCCTTCGCACACAGTTGGGTATCAAATATTCTGAGCTGCATCTAGTACTCAAATACCGCGGCTGCCTACACAGATACATCCAGGAAGAGATGGAGTTCTTGAACATCTCCTCACTCGGCACAACATACCGATACGCTGTCAAAATTGAGCAAAAGTTCAAACAGAAGAAGCGAGACTTTGGATCTGCAAATCCGAAGCCCAAAGGACAAAGCCAAGGCGAGGTGACCCAAGACAACCCCTCTAAGCTGCAAGAAAAGAACAACACCACGAAGCCGAAGAAGGACATAGGAAAGTGGTGTGAGTTCCACAAGAGTCCCACTCATAACACAAGTGAGTGTCGGACCAAGCAGTCGCTGGTGGCCGAGTTGAAGGCTTTCGAATCAGATGCATGTTCTGACTCTGAGCCGGAACTCAACAAGGGGGATGGCAAAGGGATGCAAATCATTGATGTGGATCCTAGTGCCACTGTTGCCACTGCCAAGATCCAGAAGAATGAGCCCGAAGAGCTAGAGGAGGGGGAACGTCTTTTCCACTCACAGATGTGGGTGAAGGGTTCGCCGATGCAATTCATTGTCGATAGTGGTAGCCAAAAGAACCTCGTTTCAGCAGAGGTCGTGAAGCGGTTGGGCCTACCAACTACACCACACCCACAACCATACAGTATCGGGTGGCTTCACGAAGGATGAGATCTCAAAGTTCACCAGCAGTGCCGCCTTCCCTACAACATCAAGACCTTCACAAATGAGGTATTGTGTGATGTTACACCTCTAGATGTTTGTGATGTACTATTAGGCCAGCCATACTTGTGGAGGCGACATGCTGTGTATGAGTCAAGGCCTCGCGCTGTCATTATTTCTTTGGATAATTCATTACACAGGATACCAGAGGTAGCTCCACCTACCACCGCCTCTTTGATCACTGCTAAGAAAGGCAGCAAGCTCATCTCACAGACTAGGAAATTTATTTTCTGTCTGGTTCGCTCCCAAAGTAAGGGGAAGATCGTTGCTACATCCATGATCCCCGAAAAGGGTTCCTCCACGCAGCAGCATCAACATAGGGATACAGTCATGACAGAACACAGGAACAACTACTCCTTACCCAGAGGGGTACCACACAAGTTTCAGGTGGGCAAAAAAGTTTGGTTACATCTGCAGAGAGAACGCCTTACCAGAACCCATCAGAAAGTCAGACTGCTTCGACGTGGTCGTTACACCAGTAACAAGGCTGTGGGAAACAATGCTTTGAAGCACAACATTCCTCCATTCCTTTGCTTGCACCGATTGTTCAATGTGGACCATCGTCGACCATGCTTCCCACCATTTCTGGACACATCAGAGATTGCAGAACAACTCACTGGAGACCCAGATCAGCAGAAGCTTCCTCATCTCAAGGAGGAACTCAACGCAATGGGGACCATTGCTTCATAAGGGGGGAGGAATGATCCAAGTGGATGTTGGTGGCCACCCACCTATCCCATTTAGACCCCCACAACTGTCTCTTTCAGTTTTTCAGTTTCCTTAATTATAGCGTAGTTTACTATTTTTAGCAGTTTTTTGGGTCCTAAACTTCTGGAGCCGTTTTGAGGCCCTAAACGACGTTTTTTGGGAAATATACCTCCACATTTTTTTAAATAAAAAATCATCTTCTCCGCTGTAGTCCTCGGAGAGATCTTTCCAACGGGCTATCATGCGCGTCAAACGGAGATCGTATGCCAAAGTTACGACCCCGGGAAGTTGATGTACCAATTTACCCAAACGGGGCCCATAGTTGGGCGTTTCATCTTCTAGGGTTAGGTTTTGGAATGTTAAGGGTTTTCCATTGTTTCTCAATAATAAATAGGCCTTCGAGCCTCATTGTAAACACAGTTCGAAACAGTTCAGAGGCATGTAACCGACACATCTCTTCTCAGAGATAAGCTACAATCGCCCTAGCTGGGTTATTTCTATTTGTAAGCATATTTCAGTATTCTCCATTAATGAAATGAAGTATTATTTCCGCTGTATCTCTGTTTTTATGGTTATCGCATCTCTGTATTTATGGTTATCTCTGTAATCTATTGCGTTCCTGCTTAAATCCGGATCAGAGTTGAATCCTTCAAATTCAGATGCATGTTTTGACTCTGAGTCAAAACCAGACAAGGGGAATAACAAAGGGAATCATATTATTGATGTGGAACCTAGTGCCACCATTTCCACCACCAAGGTCCAGAAGATTGAGCTCGAAGATCCAATGGAGGGGGAGCGTCTCTTCCACTTACATATGTGGGTGAAGGGTTAACACTACAGTTCATTGTCATCAGTGGGAGCGAAAAGAACCCCATTTCAGTAGAGGTCGTAAAGCGGTTGGGCCTACTAACCACACCACGACCATATCCAACACCATTGGGTGGCTTCACTAAGGACGAGATCTCTGCATCAGCTAGCAGAGACACCTTCCCTATAGAATCAAGCCCTTCACAGATGATGTACTATGTGATGTTGCTCTTCTTGAAGTTTGTGATGTATTATTAGGCCAACCATACCTGTGGAAGTGTCATGTCGTGTATGAGACTAGGCCTCACACTATGATTATTACTTTGGGCAATAAGTTATACAGGAAACTAGAGGTAGCACCACCTACCTCCATCTCTTTGATCTCTACGAAGAAATGTAATAATATCATTTCCTAGACCCAGAAATTTGTCTTCCTTATGATTCACCCTCAAGGAAAGAAGAAGATTGTGGCCACATCCACGACCTCCAGACATGGCTCCTCCACATGAAAACAATGGATGGACAATGCCACAGAGGAATATAAGGACATCTTCACCTCACCCATAGGGGTACCCCTACATTGTCAGGTCAAGCACTCCATCAATCTGACCCTAGGTGCTGTTTCTGGGAAACTAGTGTCTTTTCTAGCGACTAGCCCTCTAGGTTTGGTAGCTACCCTAGAAACAACAGTTTAAAGCAATTCATGATTTCTTCTATGTATAATAGATAAGAGAAAGAAAATAGGACCAACTTAGATTTTCCGCTTAATCCTTTGCTCGATCTCTCTCCCCCTTGACATAACTTGCAACTCGTCTCCGTACTTATCCCGCTTGGAGAGTACCTATAGAAACACAGTAACAGAGAACCGTCAAAGCATCTTGATCTATTATAACATAAGCATTACAGAATCAGATATATAATGAACATATAATGGCATTCACAAATAATGACATTCACAAGTGCACAATTATATGGAAGAAAACTTGAAGAACTTTATTAAATAGAAGGGAGAATTACAACCCAGTCGTCTGATCCAGAATCATCCTCCTAGCATCAAGCCCTCTTCACCTCATGAAATAGCAAGATCACACCAAAAATACAATGCTCTTTCCTCAAACTATCAACACTTACTTGCAATTCATAATATTCCAGCCTTTGGATCTCTTAGATGAGGGATCCATTTATAGATGTGTGCAAGGGTGTGAGTCATCTCTGGGTTTTGATTAGTGTCATTCCACTTGTTACATTTGGTTCCACAAGAGAAGAGATAACTGAAGTTTAGATCTCTTACTCATCTTTGGGCGAATTCAGAGAGGCAAGTGTCATAGGAGAAGTTTCTAGAAGATTCCATGAGCCTCCACTTAGCAAACTGTCTCGAACATTTGTCCATCCTCGCCCATCGCACCCTATAGAAGGCCTAATCAGTATGCATCACACCTGAGCAGTGTACCACTCAGTATGCATCGCACCTGGCCAGTGTACCACTCAGTATGGTTTAGTTTAGGCCATTTCTGGATGGTTTTTCAGGTGGAACTTTTGGGGAATGATGTAATCAGATGACCATGTTCTTTTAGGGTATGAAACAACTCTTTTAGGGGCTTATGAGCCCTATTTTATCGACATATAAGATTGGGGTCGAAGTGCCCAAATATGTCTATAACAGTTTCCCCCTAAAGCATGAAGTCGTAAATCTTGATGTCGGGTGAAATGATTTATCATGAGGATCTAAGGTTTCGAAACTGGAAGGTGACCTGTATAAGATACAATACAATACATCATCATAATATAATTTTCATGATCTAGATGAGGTGGTCATTCCCATGCTCAGCTTTTATAAATTCATTTCATGTACATAGATCAGATAGTCATTGGCAGATGCAGATTGGTGATTCTTTAGATGTAGATTCATCATCCTTGGTTAGGATGACCATCTGTGTAGCGCCTTTGTACATTTGATGTTTTTATATCCCTAAATATATCGCAGCCCGGATGGATGAAACTAGATTCTGGGTCTTCAAACTCATTCAATCTTTGCCCCATGTACAAGTCGATCCATGTGAAAAGATGTTTTGAAGTCGAACATGGAAAGACATCACCTGATTACCAGCAAATAATGTGAGCTGTTAATAGACGCGAGAGGAATCACCGATAATGATGATGACCCTCAAGGTACTACATTACAATTCACGTGGTGTGAATATAGGATCCGATGTCAAACACCACACAAAATCTTTCAATCGAAGGCCATTGATGTCAACCTATCACCGGAAGTGAGAAACTTGCCATTGAGGCATGCAAGCTTCAAAGCACTGAAAGGGTTGTTTCTAAGTCAACTTCTTGGATAATGAGCTGATGTTGACAAGAAGTGACTTGTCATACGAGGGCCTTGATGTATCCCACATCTACGACACGAAACGAAGCAAATGATTTTCTGGAGGTGAAAACAATCTGACGACACAAGGTTCAGGAATGGTGGTCATGAAAAATGAAGGTTGAAGGTATTGCAGTGGATGAGACATCAACTGGATGGTGAATTCTCGACTGAATGACTTCTCTTGAACATATCGGCAACACTGAGATGAATTGGTAGCGTTAACCCCAAAAGATGGATGGTGTGAAAGACCAATGGTGAGACGACCGATGAACGGAATAACCCAACCCAACTCAATCACGGAGACGAAGTGAAAGTGTCATGTTCAAGAGCGACCTGCTACCATAAAGTTTTCAAGTTTTCTTCCCTTTTTCCCCAATCATTTCTGACCAGTACCTCTTTATTTTTTTCAAGCTTGAGGAGGATAACATATGCTTGTTCTATAATTTTCCCTTCGGGCAAACCTGTCGCTATGTTTTAACGAGTCTAGCGACAGTGAAACTCGTTCTTTTCTGGGTGGACAAGTTTGTCACTATTGTTTTAACGAGTTTAACGACAAGGATAACTCGGTCCTTTTCATGTTTAGAGAGTTTGAAAAGGGATGAAAAGAAAAATCTAGAGGTTCTTTTTCGTCGAGTAATCCCTTAGGTTTGAAAAAGATTAAAATAATACAAAAGGGATGACTTTTCGATCACTTTAACAAGCCCGAAAAAGACAAGCGCTCAAACTTTTTCGTGAGATAATCCCTCAGGTCTGAAAAATATTAAAATATATAGGAGTAATGACACTTCCAATCATTTTAACGAGCTGGAAAGGCCAATTTCTCGACAATCTTTTCATATTTAACGAGTCTGAAAAGGGTTTAAAGAAGGCTCGTTTTTGAGGAACGAGTGGTGTCTAGGGTAGCAACTAGTTCTGGGTAATCTTGGAACTTATCAAAACATGGTCGCTTTTGGGAAGAGGTTGGCTAACAAGACCGCTCATTGCGAATATTCCTCAAAATGGTAAACAACAAAGTGGAAGCGTATGATCGGCCAAAAGAATGGAGGTGATGGGAGGTACACAACCAAGGCTCAAAACGCTGATAGAACGACAATAAAAAAGGGTATTTACTCGAAGGTTCATTTTTTAATGAGATTGAATCCTGGGGGAAATATGCTTGATTTTCAGTTTCATTTTTTTACAAGCTTAAAATGGAAAGATATGCTTGAACTAGTTTCTATTTCTACGCAATCTCAAAACTAAAAAGCTAGAAGCAACAAAGCTAAAAAAGCTAGAAAATGACAAAGCTAAAAAGCTAGAAAATGAAAATTGAAAAAAGAAATGAAAAGTTTGCATGCCCCCAACATGGTGAAAAGGAGAGTCTCCAGTAGCTATATGGAAACTTACTGTGGTTATGCAGGATGGTTTCATCCCCATAATAGACAAAACACTTCCTTGGCTTTGTCCGAAGAATAGACAAGGGTGCATGCCCCCTAAGCTTCGTTACATTCACCAGACAACTCATGGAAATTAGGTGGATGGAATGAAGGTTGAAGAGACACTATTGATATAAAAGAACCATTTAGGGAGGATGATTGACTTGGAGCTATGCTTGAACCGGGAAATGAAAGCTAGTCAATGGTGACAACTTTGCCTTCATGCGGGAAACACATCACTCGGAAGAGTGTTGAAACAATAGCTTCCATGTTATAAACATAGTCACATCCAAGGAGTAGATTGTAATCTAATGGTTCTGGGACTACCATCACATTCATATGAACGATTTTCCTTCCCAAAGTTATCGATAACTTAGGAAGGATCCCTAACGGTTGACTGGTTCCTTTGCTAAAGCCCGACAGATTCTATGTAACAGGCATGAGCGATGGCGAACCAAGCGCTTTCCAAGCAGTTGAAGAAATGATACTCCTTGATGCCCCTTCATCTATGATAGTGCCAGATACGATCATTTTGTAAACTTGTACTATGATTTGGAAAGGTACATAAGAAGGAAGGCGGGATCTTGCTAGTTGATTCCAATCAAAGGAAGTGACTAGACTGCTTGGAGGGGGTACCGAATAAACGGGAGAAATAACCCCTTGAGTTTCAAGAACTAGAGGATTTTCCTCCTGTTGTGAAGGAACGAGTGGATTGCCCCCAAGTTCATCGGATTCTGATGTAACAAATAGAATTTGAACGGTATCGTTCTCACTCTCTTCGGGAAGGGTACGATTTTCTGAAGGTAAAACTAGGTCGGGTGCTGCCTCGACCTGTTGACTTTGGTCGGGTATAGACTCATAAGTTTCACCTTTAGAGACAGTGGTTTTGACCAAAGATTGAATTAAGTCCATTGGGTTTTCAACTAATAAAGGACTCGGGGAAATCTTTTGGTAACCAGATGGAAGTCGCTGCGGTGAAGCAGGATGGTTATCCAACACTCTTTTGGCTTCGTCCAAAAAAGGACAACGGTGAAGGGAATGATTACCTTCACATAACCTACATGGAACTTTGACCTTTCCTTTATGTCCGTGAACTTCACTATCACTAGTTGATGGTGTATTACCAACATAATCACCAGAGGTTGATGACACTGGTTGGTGCGAACGGGGGGACCATTCTCTCAAGATCCGAGGAAAGCAAGGAAAATCTCGATGAAAATGGTCTCCTCTACAAATTATGCATGGAAATTTGGGTTTAGGAGCTTTAATGTGCGGATTTTCACCAGATGAAGCATGGTTGCCCCCTTGCTGAATTGGCTTCTTCTTCTTCTCTTTCCCTTTCTTCTTTTTTTCAGCCACCCTGTTATGAAACCAGCTCAAGAAAAGATAGAAAAGATATATCAACACATTTTTAACCTCTTCGAGGGGGCAACCTCCTTTACTTTACATAAATGAACAATTCTTGGATGATACAAATGAAAAGACCTCCTTTCTATATATAGGAGTCTAAGGGGTCATAACATAATCAGAGCCGACATAACAATAATAATGTAAGGGGCACAATAATAACAATAGTGGGCTTCTATGGGGCACAATAGTAACAATATGGGCACTACATGGGTACATCAATATAATAAGTGGGTTGTACTAATAACAATAAGGGGTTACACTAGTAGTATAGGGGCCTAACATGCCCCTCTCCTTGAAAAAGCGTTGTCCTCAACGTTTGAGTAGTTCTTGATGCTTCTGTATAAAATTCTTGTCCTCCCATGTGGAATCTTCAGCGGGTAAGTTCTTCCACTTGATGAGATACTCTGAAATTGATCGATTTCGTAGCTGTCGGGTTCTTGTTTCTGTGATTGCTCCAGGTTCCAATATGATTTTTCCTTCCTCTTCAATTTCTAACAATATTGTTTGAATTGGGATCTTTTGCAACTTTGAATAAGTGGCCATACTTCTTCGTCCTTCTTCCATTCATCCCTTGCTTTGTTTACCCAATCTGGTTGGATAATAGAAATAGCACAAAACAATGCTTCCACATACTCATCCTTGAAGAGTCTTCCCATTCGGTAAGGTCACCATTTTTTAAGTGCATGTAGTATTGCCAACATTTCCTTCTCATAAATAGCTTGCTTGAGATGTAGCAGTAAAAATACCCAATCACCTACATCAAAACATTTTTCACTACAATGTTGATCTACCTGTTGTTTTGTTTGATTTTGCACCGAAGTGGCGTTATCCTTCAAAATTTGGAGAACTTCTTGTTGATGCTCGATGTGATATTTCACTGCTTGAACCTTTTTCTTCTTGATATGTCCTTCTATCTTTAGAGTTTGAGTGGTAATTTCTTCCAATCCTTTACAAGATATGGTCAGATTCATTTTTTGATGCTTGATGTGATCTTTCACTTCTTGAACATTTTTCTTCTTGATATGTCCTTCTATCTTGATAGTTTGAGGAGTGGTAATTTCGACCAATGAATTACAAGATATGGTTGGATTCATTTCTTCTTTCTCGATGTGATCTTTCACTTCTTGCACCTTTTTCTTCTTGATATGTCCTTCTATCTTGAGAGTTTGAGGAGTGGTAATTCTTGCCAATGCTTTACAAGATATGGTCTGATTCATTTCTTCTTTCCCTGGGGTGGGGTCCTGGCGTATATCTTCTTCTTTTGATGTTTCTTGATCCTTTTCTTCCTCCTCTTCATATTCTATGTAAAATAATTTCTTCTCAGCACACTTATGACCTTTTGTGCATTTTCTATCACAATTGTAACAAAGCCATTTTTCTCTTTTTTCTTCCAATTGTTGTGGTGTAACCCTTGTAGGTTGTGGAAGGTTAGGAGAAACAACACTTCCATCTTTATAGTTGTGAGGGGTATGCTTCCTGGTTTCCATAATTTTGCTTTCCACTATGTCACAAAGCCCTTTTACTCTTTCCAATTGTTGTGGTGTTGCTCTTTGTATCCTCATAATGTGCTATCATTTCCTCTGTGAAAATTGACCACGTAACAAGTTGTTTATGAGAACAAAGCCCTTCATACCATAAAAATTGATCCGGTTCTAAATATGAAGATGCAATACATACCTTTTGTAACAATTGTACACCATATAGATCAAAATATTGCTCCATTTGAAGTATCCAATTTATCGGATCCTTGCCATCAAACTTCCTCATCTTTCTTTTTCTTGATTTTAGGAGATCGATCTTGAAACGACTGTAACTATGTACTTTCAGATCTTTAAGTTCTAAAATTGTGACCTATAGTAGCCCTCTATGTTCTCTTTCCAATGCCACTAGTCTGATCCAAATTGGATTCTCCAAGAAAGAGTTATGCACAATCTCCCAAGATGAACTGATTATAGACCTTTCTAGAAGAACGAACTTGTATGAAGTGTCACGTGTCACTTTTTCGACCTTTGGGTCTGAAAAATATCTACAAGAAACTACAGTTCATCCTCTTTCTATACCTTCTTACGAAATTTCAATCCAATGCTCAGAGAGAAAGTTATGATGATTTTCCCCAGGAAACCTGTTTGGAATGTAATTCAGGAGTCTACAAAAAGACCAACTTCCTTAGATCATATCTCCGCAAATATAGCACAAAAAGCTTTGAAATTCGGAACCAAGATTCAGTGTGATTTCTTCTCAAATGGGTTTTTTTTTAGCTTCTGAAACGTCGCAGAAAAAAGTTATAGCGAAAATTACACAATGACCTATTTGGAGCAGCGAAACCCTAGAATCCAAAGCTCCGAAACCAAATGTTATGAAACCAGCTCAAGAAAAGATAGAAAAGATAGATCAACGCCTTAGAATTCAGCCTCTTCGAGGGGGCAACCTCCTTTACTTTACATAAATGAACAATTCTTGGATGATACAAATGAAAATACCTCCTTTCTATATATAGGAGTCTGAGGGGTCATAACATAATCAGAGCCGACATAACAATAATAATGTAAGGGCACAATAATAACAATAGTGGGCTTCTATGGGGCACAATAGTAACAATATGGGCACTACATGGGTACATCAATATAATAAGTGGGTTGTAATAATAACAATTAGGGGTTACACTAGTAGTATAGGGGCCTAACACACCCGGTTACTAGCATCACTATTTTCACCAAGCGAAGAGGAAGAAGGGGAGGGAGAAACAAACGAAGAAGAAGGCGAAGGGTCAACTTCAGTATCAACTGGATGCTGATTTGTTTGCTAAGGAATCACGGTATTTTGAACCACGGAGGCTGAGAACAGCCATATTGGCAGGCCAATGGTAAGTCCCAGAAGGGACAATGTGGCCATATGAGGAGCACAAATATTTCCCCAAGAAGTAAAAGGACTAGGATTCCCCTCGAGAGGGATTCCTTGATTGGTGGATTCGATATATCTCAACCTAAGATCAACTAAGGAACAGGGATGTTATTTGGAATTTAATTAATTTTAATGACGCTTTGACACAACTTTGCTTTTTCAGTTTTTAAGAGTCGAGAAAAAGCTAAAGATGAATCTAGTCCCGTTCGATTTTTAATGAGCCCGAAGTGACAAGTGCTCAGATGGACCTTTTCTTTTAAAGAGTAAAAAAGGAACAAAAGTGACTACTTTGGAAATCTAGACAGAGGGATTACCAAACCAATCGGAAAACTGCAAAATACACCTTGGTGATAAATTAAAGAGAAATTACCAAGGACTTATGTACGACAGTCAATCTTCTCGAATGCTGTGTTCAATGCATTGCGATCAATAAGGTTGCAGACTCAACTTCCTATGGATAAAGGATATAAGCCTATTATGGTCTCCCAATATATACGCGATGGTACGGGGAGCACAAGTCCGTGCTAGCACTTGTCATATCAAGGAGGAGGAATCACCCAACCTTGGATGAAAACAATAGTTACTAGTTTTTATGACGCCAGAACACGTCTCTAGCCTAGACCTCTAAATATGTTGCATTAAGTTCCAAAGCGTTGTTAAGTTCATTGAAATTTATTTTAGAGTTGATCTTGTTTAAAGTTTTCCTTTCAATGGTTCATCACATGATGTTGATTTGAAATTCCTAAAATGCAATCTACAATGATAAATAATCGTTGTTTATTTTGATCAATGAAAATCCTAGCTAATAGGGGAAGAAGATTACAATTCTTTCAAACAAAGAGCAAAGAGCACACACTAGTGAATTTTCCTAAATCATTTTTTGCATACAAACTAAATGCAAATGAAAATGCATGTATTTGTTTTTTGTTCCCCTTAATGTGAAAAATGCCAAAAAGGAAAACTAAGTGTAGCAAAGATCTGAAATATTTTACTCAAAGCGACATTTCGACAATTTCTTTTTCAAAATAGAAAGGAAGACTAAACGACACTTTTCAATTTCGAATATAAAATGCTTCCGACACTTCAAATATCAACAAATCAAATAAAATACATGATGAAAAGTTCAATCGACTATCCAGGGAAGGAAGACTCCATGCCACTTCTCTTTTTGACACAAAACGACAGTTACGACACTTTTTGTACCAAAACGACAGATTGATTTAAGCAACTTTTCGACAAAGGATTGTAAATGATGGAAAAATACATAAAAACATTTACTAATCCTAATCAATGGAGGCTGATCTATGTGACGCACGCAGGCTTCAGTAATGAGGTACTGTTCATAAGCAGCAAAAACAACTAAACAGAGCTGAAAACAAGAACAAAAACCCCAAATTTCAAGAATGGAAATAGGTTTAGTCAATCATCGCACCTGGGCTTCATAGAAACAGGGATGCATCGCACTTTTCAGACTCAGGAGGTGTGATGCATACTGGTTGACAATGACACACAGTGCGATGGGCCAGGGAGCACAACTGAAGTGGGTTTTGGTTCAAATTTGTAGCTGTTTTCAGTGAGTCAAGCTGAGTTATGATGGACAGTGTTATCACCCCAAGAAACTCTCCTAGGTTGTATATCAGAGATGCTCGGGAACATTACAAACTCAACAAAAATGTTGGAAAATGGTGGATGAATGAAAGAAATGCTGCATATTCAAGCTAGATAACCACTTCTACTATGCCTAACCCTAGACATGGGTGAACACCCTTAGACTATAAGGCTTTAGATCACCAATTAATCACAGTTTAAGGAAAATGTGATAGTGGAGAATACTGATCACACCAGCAGATGCACAGGACCCTGTGATGGCCAGCTGCAACCAGTTAAAAGGTCTGTAATTCTATTTCCAAATGCACAGACAGGATGATAGCTCTCTGGCATTAAAACCATAGAAACCTGTATACACATTCAATAATACTAACTAGATTCTAACACAGAGGTGGGATGATAGCCACTCTAATGCTAAACATCAAGAGTACATGAAAAATGCATACAGACACAACCTGGAACAAAGAAGAAGAAGTGGAAAGTGAGAAATTAACAACAAAAGAAGCTTGTATTAGCTGAAAATGAAGACCAGAAGCTGTAGGTATCGCAGTAGTTATAGTCTCCAGAAGCTGAATTTTACATCAAAATAACATTCATCCATCATCAACCCCTATTACATTATGTCTTCTCGATATATATAGAGATTGATTACAAAGATATTTTTCCGGGCTTATGCGTGGAGGGTCATAGCTAACCACCAACCACATTAATTCTCTGAAATGGGCCTCTACTATGATTTGCTAGTTTTAATGGACAAATCTGATCTTTTCTGATACTCTGTTGTCCTTCCTGAGCAGGTGGAATGTTGCCTGAGAGGAGCGCCACAACTGGTTAATGCCGCTGACTGCTCGAACTCTGCATTTTCCTCTTCATCCATGCTGCTCCTTTAAATGCAGTTGTTGAAGCTTTATTGTGCAGGGTACAGGTAGCAGATGGCTTTGTCCTTCCTCGGGTACACTGAATAGGCTAAGGACATCGGCAATATGGTAGAGGCTCGAAGGAGAAGGATCAACCGTTGATATGCGTGAATCAACAACGGGAAATGCTTTGAAGAGGTTATCGGAAAATGAGGGATCAGGAGAACGTGGGCCGTTGGATCGTAGGGATGAACGGCTACGATCAAATCACAGAGGGAATCGGGAGAAAGCGTGATTAGAGAAGCGCAGGCCGTCGGATCTGGACGCGGCAGATATGACGGTTGACAAAAGCGGAAGACGCACGGAGATTAACGCACGGGAGAACAGCGGTTTCGGGTGGCAGGCAGTTTCCCCGTACCACTTACCAGGGCGCGGCGGTATCCGTATACAATGGCACGATCCCATAAGATCACGACATGTGGCAGACAAAAACCACCGCCCTCGCGGGTTAATGTGTGCGCAAGCCGTGCGATGGGGGGAAGCGTCCATCATTAGATCTGGCGATGGATGCGATCAACGGTGGGGAAAAGAATGAGGTTTAGTGTGCGAGAAAAAGGTAGGAAAGGGTTATGGAGGGATGGGTCACGTGGGCGCAAGCTCATAAGTTTAGCGCCCAGGGCTTAAAGAAAAGGGGCTATGTAGATTTTCGGAATAAAACAGAAACAGCGGGGTAACAGGGAATTTAAGGTTTACAAAGGATTTCGAGAAGGAAAATAGGGACAGCGGGAGTGAAGAGAATATAAGGGAAAAGAAGGAGGAGGGAGGAAAAGGCTGCTGCAAGATTTCTTCAAGCACCAACAACACTGCCAAGCTGCCTTCGACCAAACAAAAACCGAATTATGTAGCAGAGCTAACACTGGCTCCTTCTGGGGATGAGATCCTCCCTGTGAGGTCTCAAGAACTGCAGACCAATGCCTTCATACAAAATCAGCTTAAAAACACTGCCTAGTATCCATTGGGCATGGAGTCAAATTAAGCCTACATTAAAACCTGAAAAAGAAACTGCTCATAATCAACACAATTACTCAAAAATTGGCCAATTGATAGGCCATCAAAATTGTTTCTCCTGCTCTCGGCCCCTTCATCATAGA
The DNA here is from genome assembly GCA_031772625.1 of Pinus tabuliformis. NCBI lineage: Eukaryota > Viridiplantae > Streptophyta > Pinopsida > Pinales > Pinaceae > Pinus > Pinus tabuliformis. Next base: position 931,609,510 of record CM062808.1, read on the forward strand.
GCTGCAAAACATGATTGATTTGATCATCTACCACAAACAATTTAGGATATTTTAGCTTAAGAGGTAGATATTGATCAAATTTCATTTCTCCTCTGTTTATTTTCCTCCTTGGATGTTCTTCATGGGAGCCCTTATACACCTGGTGAATAACCATTGTGGCTATGTACTTGTCTATGTCTTCTTTGGCCTGCACAATAAATATAAATGGTGTGCCAATATGTTCATGTGTAGGGGACACAGAAACACTAACTGCTCCTGAATCTTTCTTTGAACAATCCTCATCCAAGGAGGAGTCCCACAATTGTACACCGTCTTCCTCTGTCATCTAATAAGCTGCCTTTTCAGTCTGTGTGGAGGTTAACTGAGCAGGTATTAGAATATCAAGACTGAGATGATCAGTATCAACCTTGGGCTTTGAATTATGTTCTGCCTCAATGTTTAAGGGGAAACTGTGAGGGAGTTTCACTTGAGCAGAGAGAGGGAAAAAAAATTATGGGGAGCTTTCTTCTCCCTTTTTAATCACTAGAATGGGGACCAAAGCAGGCTGGAAAATTTGTAGATCTGCACAACCATGTGAAGATGAGCTGGCTTCGGGCACAAATTCTTAGAGAATGAAGGGGATTTCTGCTGAATGCTGCTGCTGATAAGCTTGTTGTTCTGCAGGTACAACAAATTGACAAGCAGAGCCTCTAGATAATGCTTTCTCAAAAGCAACCCTTGTTAGGAAAGGAGCACCTTGCAAACCATGGACCTCCTCCTCATGCTGCACTTCTTCCATGACTATATTCTGTAAAAGGGTCTTGACCCCTTTATCTTCATTTGTAACTTTATTTCTTTGCAGAATCTGCAAATGCTCATTTGCTCCTCTATAAGGATTTGGAGTTGAAAGAGAAAAAAAACAATGAGCTTCAGCTTCCTCATAATACTACTCAGTTTTTAGTTTGGAAACAGAGGCCAAAAATTCAATCATCCTAGCCAATTCATCTATTTCAGAATCATAGGATGATGAGGATTCACCTCCCTGCCTTCTCCTTTCATCATCACCTTCGAGTCTTTCTGCAACAATGATGTTTGCTTCTACTTCAAAGGCTGCAGTTTGCATATTAGCCAAAGAAGTGCATCTTCTTTCTCTTAACAGCAGGCAGAACTGAGAATCGAAGGCATTAGCATAAGTAAGCATGGCAAAAGCAGGGGTGGGTCTTACTTCAGCTGGCATTTTGCTTTACATATGATTGAACCTGATGTTGAAATCAGACAACAACTCACCATCTTCTCTCTGTAAGTTCCCAAATTCAGTATGATAAAAGAGCAGATCTTTATTATTCCCCCAATGCTTTAAAAACACATCATCTAAGGCCTCAATGTCTGCAATAGACCTAGGGGGTAATTCTCTAAACCATTTTCTAGCTTCCCCATCTAGGCTTTGGACAAAAACCCTCATCCAGACATCCTCTTCATTGATATCCAGGTTATCAACATAACTATAAAAGGCCTCAAGGTGCTCTTCAGCTGATATTCCTTCTGTACCAGTAAACCTAGGCATGAATTCTTGATAATCTCCTGTAGGCATGGCATTCAGAGGGACAGACAAGACCAAGAGTCCATACCTAGCAGCAACGATTCTTTCTATCTTTGTAAGAGCTTGCTGGCTTGCTAGGACTGAGGTAAGGTAACAGGATACTGGTAGACTGAGTGGTATGAATCAATGAAAAGAATGAAAAAAATAGAGGAATATGATGGACAACATGGATGATTCTTTGAACTGAGGTCCGAAAGGGAAATGAATGACTGAGGAGCTAAATGAATCTCTGAAGGTGACATTCACTAACAGAGATACATGGAACTTTTAAGGCTTACCTGGTCCTGATGCTCCTTACTGCGATATTTTCTTCTGCTGAACGATATTCTCAGGATCAGGCACTGGTTCAGCTAGTGATTTTTGAAGATATCTCTGAACATACCTCACAAACTGAGCCAAAACTGCATGTGGAGTTGCCAAAGGATGGTCTTCCTACAGTGGAGTCGCCAGATAGATGATTGCAACCAAATTATGTACCCATACCTTGTCTATCATAAAAATCTGGAACTGTGTCATTCTCCAAGGGAAGTTGAGCTTCAATCTCCTCTCCCCGGCAACGACGCCAATTTATGTTATCACCCCAAGAAACTCTCCTAGGTTGTATATTAGAGATGCTCGGGAACATTACAAACTCAACAAAAATGTTGGAAAATGGTGGATGAATGAAATAAATGACGCATATTCAAGCCAGATAATCACTTCTACTATGCCTAACCCCAGACATGGGTGAACACCCTCAGACTACAAGGCTTTAGACCACCAATTACTCACAGTTTAAGAAAAATGTGATAGTGGAGAATACTGATCACACCAGCAGATGCACAGGACCCTGTGATGGCCAGCTGCAACCAGTTAAAAGGTCTGTAAATCTATTTCCAAATGCATAGACAGGATGACAGCTCTCTGACATTAAAACCATAGAAACCTGCATACACATTCAATAATACTAACTAGATTCTAACACAGAGGTGGGATGACAACACCTCTAATGCTAAACATGAAGAGTACATGAAAAATGCATACAGACACAGCCTGGAACAAAGAAGAAGAAGTGGAAAGTGAGCAATTAATAGCAAAAGAAGCTTGTATTAGCTGAAAATGAAGACCAGAAGCTACAGGTATTACAGTAGTTACAGTCTCCAAAAGTTGAACTTTACAACAAAATAACATTCATCCATCATCAACCCCTATTACATTCTGTCTTCTCGATATATATAGAGATTGATTACAAAGATATTTTTCCAGGCTTATGCGTGGAGGGTCATAGCTGACCACCAACCACATTAATTCTCTGAAATGGGCCTCTGCTATGATCTGCTAGTTTTAATGGACAAATCTGATCTTTTCTGATACTTTGCTGTCCTTCCTGAGCAGGTGGAATGTTGCCTGAGAGGAGCGCCATAACTGGTTAATGCCGCTGACTGCTCGAACTCTGCATTTTCCTCTTCGGCCATGCTGCTCCTTTAAATGCAGTTGTTGAAGCTTTATTGCGCAGGGTACAGGTAGCAGATGGCTTCGTCCTTCCTCGGGTACACTGAACAGGCTAAGGACACCGGAAATATGGCGGAGGCTCGACGAAGAAGGATCAATCGTTGATATGCGTGATTCGATGACGGGAAACACTTTCCAGAGGTTATCGAAAAATGAGGGATCAGGAGAATGTGGGCCATCGGATCGCAGGGATGAACGACTACAATCAACTCACAGAGGGAATTGGGAGAAAGCGTGATTGGAGAAGCGCAGGCTGTCGGATATGGACGCGGCAGATCTGACGGTTGACGAAAGCGGAAGATGCAAAAAGTTTAACGCGCGGGAGAACAATGGTTTCAGGCGGCAGGCGGTTTCCCCGCACCACTTACCGGGGCTCGGCGGTATCCGTATACGATGGCGTGATCCCGTAAGATCACGACACGTGGCAGACAAAAACCACCGCCCCCGCGGGTTAACGTGTGCGCAGGCCGCGCGATGGGGGGAAGCATCCACCGTTAGATCTGGCGATGGATGCGATCAACGGTGGGGAAAAGAACGAGGCTTAGCGCGTGAGAAAAAGGTGGCAAAGGGTTATGGAGGGGTGGGTCACGTGGGCGCGGGCTCATAAGTTTAGCGCCCGGGGCTTAAAGAAAAGGGGTTATGCAGATTTTTGGAATAAAACAGAAACAACGGGGTAACAGGGAATTTAAGGTTTACAAAGGATTTTGAGAAGGAAAATAGGGACAACGGGAGTGAAGAGAATATAAAGGAAAAGAAGGAGGAGGGAGGAAAAGGTTGCTGCAAGATTTCTTCAAGCACCAACAACACTGCCAAGTTGCCTTCGACCAAACAAAAATCGAATTATGTAGCAGAGCTAACAGATAGTAAAGAGCAAAGCACAGAGGAATGTCTCGAGAGGTTACTGAGCTACCAAAAGGGCATCTAGAATGTTTGTAAGTCAAATGTTTAATTCATAAACTAAACCAGAGATTGACTGAAACAACATTCATCTACTATGCAATTGCTGAGCAAGAGCAGTTTGAAGGCTACCTGGCTAACTTCTGGTTCTGTCTATAGTTTATAAAACAAACAATAACAACAAAAAAACATCTATTCGATCCCCAGTGGAGTCACCAATTTGTTTCTGGGAAAACTAGTGTCTTTTCAAACGACTAGCCCTCTAGGTTTGGCAGCTACCCTAGAAACAACAGTTTAAAGACCTTCACGATTTCTTCTATGTATAATAGATAAGAGAAAGACACTAGGACCAACCTGGATCTTCCGCTTAATCCTTTGATCGATCTCTCTCCCCCTTGATAGAGCTTGCAACTCCTCTCCATACTTATCCCGCTTGGAGAGTACCTGTAAAAACACAGTAACAGAGAACCGTCAAAGCATCTTGATCTATTATAACATAAGCATTACAGAATCAGATATATAATGAACATATAATGGCATTCACAAGTGCACAATTATATGGAAGAAAACTTGAAGAAATTTATTAAATAGAAGGGAGAATTACAACCCAGTCGTCTGATCCAGCATCAAGCCCTCTTCACCTCATGAAATAGCAAGATCACACCAACAATACAATGCTCTTTCCTCAAACTATCAACACTTACTTGCAATTCACAATATTCTAGCCTCTGGATCTCTTAGATGAGGGATCCATTTATAGATGTGTGCAAGGGTGTGAGTCATCTTTGGGTTTTGATTAGTGTCATTCCACTTGTTACATTTGGTTCCACAAGAGAAGAGATAGCTGAAGTTTAGATCTCTTACTCATATTTGGGCGAATTCAGTGAGGCAAGTGTCATAGAAGAAGTTTCTAGAAGATTCCATGAGCCTCCACTTAGAAAACTATCTTGAACATTTGTCCATCCTCGCCCATCGCACCCTATAGAAGGCCTAATCAGTATGCATCACACCTGAGCAGTGTACCACTCAGTATGCATCGCACTTGGCCAGTGTACCACTCAGTATGGTTTAGTTTAGGCCATTTTTGGATGGTTTTTCAGGTGGAACTTTTGGGGAATGATGTAATCAGATGACCATGTTCTTTTAGGGTATGAAACAACTCTTTTAGGGGCTTATGATCCCTAGTTTATCGACATATAAGATTTGGGTCGAAGTGCCCAAATATGTCTATAACAGGTGCGCCGCTACCTAATGGACTGATCTACTGACACTTTGTTCTAGAGAACAATGAAATCAAAAGGCAGAATCAAGAGTTTTTGTAGAAAGGGCACATTAGGCCAAGTTCATCACCCTGTGGGAGCCCGATTATGTTGGTTTAGAAGAAAGACAAAACCTGGAAGCTTTGTATTGACTATCAAGCACTGAATAAGATCAATTTCTAGAATAGGTATCCAATCCCACAGATTGATGACCTTCTAGACCAGCTTAAGGGGGCCAAATATTTCAGCAAGATTGACTTGAAGTCTGGTTATCACCAAGTACCAATCGAACCCTTCGATGTGTGGAAGACTGCCTTCAAATCCAAGGAGGCCTTTTTGAATGGCTGGTCATGCCTTTCGGGTTGAAGAATTCCCCTGCAACCTTCATGAGGCTGATGGATGGCATATTTTGGTCCTTCACCACTAATTCATGGTAATGTATATGACATCCTAATCTTTAGCCAGAGTTGGGAAGAGCACCTACACCATATTCTCTAGGTCCTCCAAACACTGGGACAACACAAATTGTGTGCCAATTTAGAGAAATGCACTTTTGGTATGACCCAGGTTCAATATATGGGGTACATCATTGATGAGAATGGTGTGCATGTCGAACCAATGAAGATACAAGTTATTTTGGATTGGCCAACCCTAACCACTCTAACAAAGCTCCATAGCTTTATGGGTATTTCCAATTTCTATCGTAGCTTTGTGTTGGGTTTGTATGATATCATTTGAGCTTTGAGTTAAGTCACCAAGGGCAGAGTAAAAGCAAAGTTATTTTGGTCTGAGCCCCAACATAATGAATTTGCTGAGTTGAGGCATCACCTTTGCTCTGCACTAGTGCTCACATTATCAAACCTGCAACAACCATTTGAGATTGAGACAGATGCCTCCGACTAAGTTATTGGTGTAGTTCTTACTCAATAGGGGCAACCAATAGCATATCACAGTGAGGAACTTTTAGACATAATCTGAAAGTATCCCACCTATGACAAAAATATGTATTCCATTATGCAGGCTTGCCAACAATGGAAGTATTACATTATAGGGAAGGGAATAGTCATCCACAGAGACCACCGACCCCTGCAGTTGATACAGACATAAGGAAAGTTGGAGAACAATCACCATCAGAATTGGTCCACATACCTGCAAAAAATCCATTTGAACATTAAGTATAAGAAAGGAAACACCAATAATGTTGTAGACTACCTCAACCAACTGCCGTCATGGCGTTGACCATTGTACTCGACTCTTGTGCACCTCAACCATTGACCACCAATAAAAACCACCATTCCAACTTGTATGGTGATGCCACATGTTAATACCATATTGGTCTGTACTCTCTACTATGCCTTCTCAGTTAGCTACTGACATCAATGTACAACCTGCCCAGTCAGCAACCCAGTCAACCCTGTTGTTTGATTTTTTAGTTGTTGGGCAAAAACTTCATAATGTCAGAACTTTCTCATACGATGTTGGTTTGAGGCGATTCAAACATCGTTGGAATCATGATGACTAACACTATGATTTGGAACTAGTTTCGGGAGATTGTAAGCACTTTCATTTTTGAGCCTACTTTTGATCTCCCGATCATACCTCCCTACTATGAAATTTTTGGTGGGCTCCAATATTGCAGCAATAATGATGCAACTCCTAGGGCTCCCTTCTTTACTTTTATCAACCCGGTAGTTCGTAACGAACTTGGAAGCGACGGTGATATATGCACAAGTATTAGCTCTTGCCGTGGCTGTCACTTGATTAGCTAGCACAAGTCCACTAGGAGCTTAAGCCAACTTCTATGAGCTCTTGGAAGAAGATTTTAAATATGATGGACGAAAGCTAACTTAGAGGAGGCTAATCTACTTGCAAAAAGAAGCGGAAAGTTGAAAGGAAATGCAAACCCTAGTTTTACTGACTAACCCTATTGGTGCAAGTTAAAGGATGAAAGCTACAGAAATGGATGCCATTGACTTCTAGAAAGGTAAAATGCATGTGACTAAGCTACTTCTGAAGAGAAATATGAAGAAAACATCTTTTTTTCATTTTTGAGTAATTTCGCAGAGTTATTATGCATGTGCTTTGACTATTTTTTCTATGCAGAGGTTGATTGGTGAAAGGAAATGCTTGCAGGAGGTTGGAAAGGTGAAAATAGGGCCTAAGGGGTCCCTATCACCCTTCCAGAGAGTTTCACATTGATCGAATCTCAAGAAACCGCTTTCGTGAGCTTCTACAGGAAGTCTGCAGGGGTTCTACAGGATGTACTGTAGCTTCTACAAGATGTTTCTAAAGGATGTTCCGAAAGGGAATTTTGAAGGGTTGATGGTGGAAGAAAGGTGAAGAAGTGGGTATGGAGGTGAGATAAGTGTGTGGGGAGGTCTAGGACTTGGTGAATGAGGATGAGGAGTGGTTAAGGCGATCGGATTGGTTCAAAGATAAGAGAAGCAATGTTGTGCAAGAATGTAGGAACTAGGGCAAAGTGAGAAAACGTGGAAAATGAGAGGCAAGAATCTGAGTTAGAGGACACAACAGGTTGCATTGATGGGGTAAGGGTAGGGGAGGAGGTATCTCAGGTGCTCTGCACGTTATTTTCCAAACTGATCAAATGAAGACTAGGAAAACCAAAGATCTAGCTACTTTAACCTAATTTGACCTAGAAACCATAAGCATGATGAACAGAAGTTTATTGGCAGCAAATCATGTAAAAAAACTATGGAAACCAAGAAAGAATGGATCTAAGCATGTAATCACAACTGGTACTAACTTTTGCAACTAAGAATCTAACACTAGAAATTGCATGAAGAAGCAAGAACAATGTTTTTATGGCAGCAAGGACACCTTGGTCTCAGCTCATGGTCCCAAGGAGGGAGAGGTGAGATCAAGGGTTGCTTGATGGCCTTTTTCAAAGATATTTTCTGTTACCAACCTGTTAAATCACTTGAAATATGGAAAGCTATTTTAATCATCAAAAGAAACCTAAGTAACAAAGCAAGATTTTAACCTAAATAACAGATTTTATTCTAAGAATGCAGCAAAGACACATAAAAGTACACAAAGGAGGTACTGGGCACTTGGGTTGGGCCCAACCCCAAGAGCTACAGCCTCCTAAGGAAGATTAGATCTGGTGCAAAGTTGGCTTCATATTTATTGATCAAAAGAATAGTTACATCCCAAAAACTGTCCACAAGAAAAAGCTTGAAAATGTGCTGAAATGCAGAGCTAACCTACTGACTAAAATCTAACTAACATCTGACTAACTCCTCCTAAAATTGAACTACAAACTAGCTAACTGAGCTGAGGCCCTAGGCATTCTTATTTATACAAATTGAGGACCCCAACAACCCTCCTAAACTTTAGGAACTCAGCTGCAAAAACTTGCAGTTAATAACAACTTTACTAGCCCTTGCTCAGCTGCCCTTGTGATAATCGATGTGGTGGCCCTTGAACTTCGAGCTGGTGGTGGAGAATTCGAGGTAAGAGCTCATAAATGAAGGGGACACCTTCCTACAAATCCTCTCCACGAATTTGGCTGCCAAGTGCTCATTTAAACCTTTGATTTTGTCTCAAAATTGACTAATAATCTGCATAAAGCACACATTAGACTTGTTGGCATAATGACTAACCTAATTCACTCTATTAACATAAATATAATCAAAATCATGCAATAAACTAATGATAATGATGGATTAAGCCAAATTAGGAGGCTGAATGAGCCCATATAATTACCCATTTTTGAGGCTCATCACTTTTGAACCTCCAAAAATATATCTTCACTCAACAAATAAGTGAGGAAGAAACTAATTTATTTTAACAATATCAATCCATCTTTCTCTACTTGTCTTGGTTCCTTTGAGTCCCATTCAAGGTACTCCACATTGCCTTAGCATGAAGTTCTTATCCTCCTGACAAGAATTGTGGCTTGCTACAATTCTCTTAAACATGCATTATAAACTCTACAATCGATGGAATCTGAATATTCTCTTCATGACCATCTTTCTTTGGCTCAAAAAATATTCACCTTGAAGTCTCTCTTTGCTGAAATCAAACTAGATCTTCCACCTAGAAATCATAAGAAACTCAATGCTTGCCATGCATTGCTTTGTACTCTGCTTTGCTATCCTCTAGATGCACTTGTACTCTTTGATGCACTTAATGCATTTGTTAAATGACATGCTTGAATTTTTCCACATTTCTATGGTCATCTTCTTCACAATATTTACCAATGATCAAATTCACAAACAAGCTTCAAATAGAAATACTTTTATAGGTGAGTGCTTGACATAGTTGTAGACATGTTGGATGAAAAGCAGATGCTCATCCCAAAAGTCCCATAAAAATTGACTAATCTTCAAGTCAAAATAGCATAACACACCAAAGAAAATACTCTTTCACATAAGTGATTTGAACCTGACTTCAGTTTACAAACTACCCAAATAGGGACATACAACAAGTAATTACAATTTTATAAAGAAAACTAACTGTACAAAATAGTCTACCCCTTATTTTCCTAACCAGGCTTATGGGCTCTCTTTCTGCACCTACTCTGCTTCAAAGACTTCTTCAGGAACTACACCAATTTCCACTTTGCCACTTGTCGCTTCCCTTGTAGTGGATCACATGACCTCTTTGTCCTTCCTAGGATGAAGTTTCCAACACTTATAAATCTGGTGCCCATTCATGCTACAATGGGTACAAAAATTCTTACGCTTTCCCATTGACAAGGAAGTATTCATAACTCAGAGAGGCTCCTAATGTCTTGTCCCAAGGATTTGTTCCATTTTTTTGACCATCGCCTTACGTTTCACACACTTAGCCACACAATGGTCAGATGCATCATAAAATGTACAGGGAAACATTTCCCATAAATGATCATAAGCACAAACATTTCTGGAATCCACATGATGCTTATACCTGTCTTTTGGGATGTGACATTGACGAAAAGAACTAGACTTGGCATGTATTTGGAACGTTCATCTCTCGACAGAGACAACTTGTCACTATCACTACCATCATGGTATGTTGTACCATCACTTTGTAGGAGCCCCTTTGGCATGAAATCCATACTTGATCATTTCTTTTATTAAAAATTTTTGGAGCACCCTCCAATTTATTCATGGCCATAACCCAATCCTTCATACCATTGTCAGTCCTTCACTTTGATAGGATTAATGATGCCTTGGACGTTGAATTCAAGGATTCTTCTATTATAACCCATCTGAGTTAAAAGCTTCATACCAATACCCTTGGTATGCTTTTCAAAAGTTGCAAAAGATGTGTTATCAACATTAACTGAAGGAGTAGAACTGGAAATGCTAATTACATCCTTTGGCCAACCAACCATATTTTTCATTTCAAATGTTGATGAATAAGTGGATGATGTCTCTAGCCAACCACTTTTACCAACTGGCACATAAGGAGAATATTTCAGATCCCGACAAAAATTGCAAGCATCATTCTCATCATAGGATCCATACCCTATGTATGGACCATGCCACAAATTGGTTTCATATTTTAGGGTCTCTTTTCTACTTCCAGGACAAAACACTGACCAAAACGCATTGCAATTGCAAAATTGACATTATTGCAGCTTAAGCCTGCCACCTTAAAATTTTTCCTTCCCATGTTTGCGATGCGATAAATTAATGAGCAATAAAGGCAACAATAAGGGGCCATTAGTGGCTATTTAATATAGGTTAATGACATTTATGTTAAAAAGCGGCTTGACATGATATAATATCTTTTCATCTGTGTTTGATTAAAACTCCTTTATTGTCACCTTTTCAGGTTATCTATATCATTCATTCTCATTGTCATTATTACTTGTGTTTATCCAATAAATTTTGCTTTTCTCCATTTTAGGAAAAATCCATAGGGATCATCACTAGAAAAAATGGGAAAGAAGGGAAAGGCCACTGCGTCTAAGAAATCATAAATTATTTCTCTTTTCTCTGATACTATGTGTAGCAGAGACGGAGGAACTACGACATGGGAGGCCATGTAAAACATGTTAGAAGAGTAGCACCCCAGGCCACTAGAAACAGAGGCCACGATAGATGCCCAAGAGTCATCTGATGCCTCCTATTTCGAAACGACATGCTCTTTCCTGCATCGCATAATTGCACGACCAAAAATAATCCCATACACGGACATGGTCAAATGGGTAATTGACAAGGTAGACATTGCAGACTGAACATTCAGGAATCACAGGAAAGAGGTCATGGGGTCTTTCTCAGCAGACAACTACGACTGATGTACCAGTTACGCGAGCCACAAAATTTTTACAACAAACAATTCCTTTAGTAATTTTCCAAGGAAAATGAAGACCCAACAGACGTCATGTAGACTTGGACATCAAACGAAGACAAGCTAAAATGGGATAAAATGGGTATGTACTCTACGACATCCATTTCTTCCCCTCATAGTTTCGCAGCAACAATGATATGTAGATTGTTTGGTAGACCCGATAGCACCAAGTTTTCCCAGGAATGGCCCCCATTGACAGATGCAACAATGATTGCAACAATAATGAACTAGGCTCAAATTCTATCAAACAATTTGGCTAAGGCTATTATAGAATATAGAAGGAAGATAAATTCTTCTCTAAGAGTGTTTCCCCCTTTTTCATGAGTGCTTTTGTAATGGATGCAATCTATTTTAGTTCTAAATTTCCCAATATGGGATGGAAGTGGACTGTATAGGACCCGCTTCCCATCCATATGTACCATAAGATTTTGTGGGAATCTCAATTTCACCCCCATTTTTATAAAATATGTCAAGGAGTTATGCTACCCATCCATAAAGAAGTGTACAATAGAACCGCCCCTAAGTTTTCTAAAGAGGCCGAGGTAGATATCTTGCCAGTAGCCAGATGGTTTGGGGAAGAAACCTTTACCTACATTAGAGTATTTGGGAGCATCACTTCACCGCATGTTCTCCCATATTATGTCCCCGACAAATTAATGGCCAGAGAAATAGCCTACCAAACAACAGGGAAGGTGGATTAAGCAGAGGACTAAAAGAGTAGAAGAAGGCCATTTGGCCTACATTTCCATTATAATGTGGTGCATTCGCGCTACATGATTTTGGACATGCATGCAAAGAAGCAAAGATTATTAAATATATGAAATTAGCTACATTTCTAGGAAGGAAGTATGACCCAAACGACACTATTAAGGATTATACTACTATGTAAAAGTAAAGCAGTTCACCCACGAAGGGGACACCTTTGATGACCTCTTCTACAGGCAAAAACATATTCACAAGTGTTGCATCTGGAAACGGTACTTTTAACCCTAGATGATCTTAAGGCTTTCCTTGTTTATAGGGAAAAAATATTATTGAAGGTCCCATTGGACCTATTGCAGATAGAACCAATAAGGGAGCCAACTCCTAGTGTAAGCATGGAGGACAACTCCAAAGAAAACTTTGGAGAAGAAACCCAAAAGAGATCTACGCATGAGTCAGAGAACTCAAAGCAACAGTCTCAAAATGGAGGAGGAAGCACAAATAAAGAGTTCGAGAAAGACACAACTAGAACTACAGATGAGACGGCCAAGCAAACCTCAACCAAGAAACAAGAAAAAATTCCTCTACATCAACTTAGTCAGGTAAAAGCCCAATTATTGATTTGGAACAAGAATGGGAACAATTCAACAAAAAGTTTCACACAAATTCAAACCCTGAGAAAACATATGAGATACAGACTCCTAAGAAAACCCAACACAAGTCAAATATGGAAACAACAGGGGAAAGAGCTATGGGCACTCGGGACGTTGAGATTATTCTTGCTACTCCCACTTCAGAAATTGTTTTGAGCATTGTGAAAATACCTCCGCTAGATGTATTTTATAGTCCTACCCACAAAGATGTTGTCAAGAGACAAAGGAAGAAAAGAAAGCTGGACGCTGTAGCTATTACAACTTTCGAAAATGAACCAATGGACATCGAATTGAAGGACTCGCCCATGGACCCATATGAAAATCTCACAAAATTGTCACAATACACAGGAGCCTATGCCACAACACCTATTGAAAAAGCAACGAAGGTCCAAATGCTGCTCAAAGAGAAGGAACAAAGAATTCTGCTGTTAGAAAAACAATTAGCTCAGGAAAAATCCAACCAAGAAGTAGAATTACAAGTAGCCCAACTCCAAAAGGAATTCGAACAAATGAGAATACAACAATAGGTCAGATTAGTAGAAAGATATGCGTGGATACAAGCTATGATGGATATGTTTAAGGATAATCCGAAAATTGATGAGTTCATAAAGGAAGCGCTCAACCTTAATTCCCTACTAATGCAACAAAAGGAATTACTTTGCCAGAAAATCTTGCAGATAAGTCCATATTTGAAACCAGTAAGAATTTAACAAACCAAGTCGTTGACATGAGACTTGACTATGAAGAAAACGATAAAAGGATTTATGACTTTATCACCTAGAAAGAATCAGAGGATGGGAGAAAGGCTGACTTGCCAAAGATGGAGGAATCTCATAAATACATCCTGTTCACGGATTGGGATTCTCGGTTGAAGCAAGCGGAAAGGGAAATAACAATAGCAATAAACAACATAATAGAAGCCATCAACGAAAATCTTCATGGCACCAAATTTGTTACGGAATGTATACCAAGATTTCTAACTGTCAAACAGTTAGAGCAATAGTGGAGACAAGCAGCTCAGGAAAAGGAGGAGGCAATCAAATAGGTAAACAGGATGAATTGGGAAGCATACTGGCAGTTTTTAGTGAAACCACACAATCAATGGATGATCTTGAGGTGCTTAACAACCTCTGCACAAAAGATGGTGCCAACACTAACAGATGCCATATTTTCTGGGCAGTTAAAATCTGTAATTAGCCAACCGACTCAGTTCAAGCCAATGACTGATATTTGCGATCTTAGAGATCAAGTCCAAAGGAGTTAGTCATTTAATTTATTTTTCTTTTAATTTTATTTTTTCATATTATGAGGAAGGTCATTTAAACCTCCTCAAATATTTTTTTAATAATTTATTTTAAGACATATAGTTTAGTATTTAAACCCCTCTCATGAACTTAGAGAGGGGTACAAAAATTTTATCTAAAAAATTCTTCAAAACATTGCACTTATGTACTTTTGGGGAGGTTTTGATGAAATGAATGGAACATGATCTATTTTCTTTCAAATATCTAGCATGCTATACTGAAATGCACTTTTGTACTCTTAGAATGTGTCTTGATGAAATTGGGTCAATATTGCCAAAGCACATGAGCAAGATTTATCATACATGGTACTTTTATCTTATGATCATGTTTTCTTTATGTATCAAGCAATAATCCTTCTTTCAATTGTTTTATGTATGCAAGTCTGAATTATAGTTTAGCATTATTGCACTTTTATATGATGTTAGCTCCGATTCTACTCTGAATACATGAACAATTTTATATGTAATATATTTCTCTCAATCATTTTGTCTAACTATTTCTCCAAAACATTTATTGTTAAATGATTTAACTTCTTATTGTAGTTGAATGATCTTTATTACCAATTTTTGTAAGATATCATTGTAGATCACATATTGTATTTAATTCTCGGGTATATCTATAGTTAAATAGTGTTAAATTAGGATATATGTATGTGTTTATTAGTTAGATTAGATTACACTTAGCTCAATAATTTTCCCGTTAAATCATATATCACCCAACGAACACTATCAAAATATTTTCTGGGAAATTGGTCCCATTATCCCTAGTTGGAGCCACTACACCAAACAGAAAAGGAGCTACTAACCAAGGTCCAGACTGGGTGGTTTTCCCCCATGTTGTCGCAACGATTTTTGAGGCTTCAACATTTTGGCACTAGAAGGAGGGCCTAACTATGAATGGCAAGCAAATCTAAATCAGCAAGCCATTCCAAGAGTAAAACTCCCTCACCATCACCTCCAACTTCTCGGTCACATTCTAAATCCCCAAATCCTAAGCAAGAAGTTTTAAATAAATCCCTAGAATCCACTATTGAGGTCCCAAAGAAGTCAGATCAGTATTCTTCTATTGAAACTCTTGAAGTGTAGTCTTTAATCCATAAACTGCAAGGGATTTCAATATCTCAAGAAGAATCTGAGTTATCTCAAGCTAGTGTTACTTCTCAGTTTCCTTCCTCTCAAAGGTTAACTAGATCACAGAGCAAAAAATTTGGGATCCCCCCATTTGAATTCCCTCTACCAAACTGAAGGAGAACTAAGAAAACATAGTCTGAAGCTCATAGTGAGGTTCTTTCATCATCACCTAAAACACCTTCATTCATTCCATCCACTTCATCACAAAATCAACCATCCAACTCACAACTCCAGATCGTGGTTTACACTGGTACTGGAGCGCAGACCTCCTCTACCCAATCACCTTCAACTACTGGAACATCTTCCTCTACACAGATACCCATTATGGCTCAAATACCATGGAAAAATCCATGAGCTATTTGAATGCAGGGCCATTACATCCATTACCCGCACATCCAATGAAATGGTTGCCAAAATTTAACCCCGATGATGGTCTACCTACTAAAGAACATACAAACAATTTTATGTTGTCCATAAATTTGAATGCAGTGGTAGAAGAAGATGAAGTTGTAAGATTATTCCCTTATACTTTACAAGGATCAATAAGATCATGGTATTTTTCATTACCATCTAGTTCCATTAATAGTTGGGATGCTTTTCAGGAATAGTTCTTAACCAAGTTTGGAGATGACCGATCGACAACTACTCTTATCAATGATCTCTCCAACTTGAAAGTTGAACCTAGAGAACCAATTAAAGATTTCAATTCACATTTTAATAAGTTATTGAATAAAATCCCGATGACATCCAAGCCCAATGATGAAGTCCAAAATGAATGGTACATTTCTACTCTTCCCTCAAACACAACTATTTTTGTCGATAAGGCTGTCAAACCAACTTTGGCAGAAAATATGAAAGAAGCCATAGCTGTAGAAAAACACATTTTATCTTTAGAAAAAAATAATGCATTAGAAGAACGAAAATCCAAGAAGGTTACTTTTAGGGATGAATCCAAGAAAAAATCACCTAAAGATCCTTTTGATCTTGAAGGTCTACAAAAAGTCCTTAAAACCATGTCCAATGAAATGGTTGATGTCAAGAAACAAGTAGCAACGACTTCCCCAAGGAAAGCTTACAGACCTTACGAAAGAAACCCTTCCTTTGATCAAAAGCCTCCAGGTACCATATCAAATGCTGAATCAGATGTCGAGGAAGAAGATATCTCAATGGCTGAAGAAAAAACTAATGACGAAGAAGTGGTTGAATTACAAGGAATGTGGGATTTCATTCTCCCTAATGAAGAAACACAAGAAGCATTACCTGTCACAACTAGGAGTAGAAGCACTATTGATTTGCAACAAACAAATCCACAACATAAATCTCAACTCCAACCCCCAAAGATAAAGTAATAGGTAAGAAACATTCCTCCAAATCCACTCAAAACACTCCTCCTCAATCAAATTCTTCACCTTCAGCTAAAAACCAATTAGTCTCTGATGAAATGGAATATAACATCGTAGAATATATGAAAAATACCGGGGAAAATATTACATTCCACAAGCTTAGCAAGTTAAAACATCAACAGAAGCTATTGCTCAAAGATCTAAAAGTATCCCCTACTTCTCCTCTTCCCGCTGCTGTTATCTCACAGGCTTCTCAAGAAATGGGAAGGCCTCATAATACCTCATTAGATAAAATCAGTTCAACTGATATCGCTCTGATATGAGGAAGATCCAAATCTCATACTCCTCCATTTCTTTTGACTTTTGAAATTTTCAATAAAAATATACACAATTGTTTAGTTGATTTTGGAGCTTCATCCAACATTCTACCATGAACGGTTTGTGAAAAATTGAATGTGGAGCCCCAAAAATCTATTGTTCGCATTATACAGTTAGATCGTTCTCAAGTCGAAGTTATAGGGGAACTCAATCAAGTCAATATTCGACTCCCATTAAACCTGAAAGTGTGTCAAGGCATTGACATTCTTGTGGCTGATATCCCAGAATTCTACGACCTAATCCTCAGTAGAGACTGGTCAGAAAAGCTTCATGGCTATTTCACAACTAACTGGTCCCACATGTGGCTTCCATATAACTATAAGCTGAATCAAATAAGGGTTGACTGAGAGAAACATCAAAAGTATATCGTCACAGACTTAGAGGGAGAAAATGAACTAGTCACATACAACAGTAATATCATTGGAAATTACTTAGTGGAATCATTTCTAGGAAATTTTAATGCAAATACTTCACCCTTCTTAGAAAATTCTGTTATATCACAAGTTGAAAATATTCTAAAACATATGCTTCTAAGTGTATAAAATTTGTAGATAAACCTGTAGTTAGCTCTTTATTTTGGAAATTATTTTTTAATGGATCTAGATCTAATGATGGAGCTGGAAAATGATGCATATTAGTTAGCCCAGGAGGGGAAAAGAATATGTTAGCATGCAGACTTGAATATGAATGTACAAATAGCATTGCCGAATACGAAGCATTAGTTCAAGGGCTGTATAAACCTATCAACCTTAATATCAAATATCTTCAAGTATTTGGAGATTCAAAAATTGTAATTAAGCAAGTGAGGAATACTATACACTGCCTCTCTCGACACTTGAAACATTATCAATCATTAGTCCAGGACCTCACCTCTCATTTTACAGCATTTAATATTTCCCCTATCCCAAGACTCCAAAATGAAAGTGCATATCTTTTGGCTAATGTTGCATCCAAGCTCATTCCACTAGGAGATTATAGCCTCGATCGCTTTTCTATTGAATTAATTTTTTGGCCTTCTATTCCCAACAATATCACCAATTGGCGAGTCTTTAATAATGATCCATATATCATAAGTTTTCTAACATCCGAAGGTTCTTACGACGACCAGATAATTGATGAAGATCAACATGACAACCAGCTTAAGCAAGAAACAACAATAAATTCTATACCTAAATCTGTTGTTAAGCTGGAAGATTTATATGATCTCAAGGACAGGTTCAAGAAACCCACTAACTCAAAACTTCAAAGTTCAACTTTGAGGTTTGAACTAGTTAATCTTGGAACTGACCTTAAACCTCAAAATATCAATCTAGGACTTGGTCTTACGTCAGATGAAAAATCAGCCTTTATTCATTTGTTGAAGAAATACAAAAATGTCTTTGCTTGGAACTATGAAGATCTTAAGACATATGACACTTCCATCATTCAACATACCATTCCCATGATATCCGATGAAAATCTTGTGCAACAGAAGTTGAGAAAGTTTCATCTGAATTTAGAAAACCAGATCAAATCTGAACTGAATAAGCTTCTCAAAGCCAAATTAATTTTCCCTATCAGGCATTCAAGGTGGGTTTCTAACCTTGTCCTAGTAAAAAAAAAAGAATGGTGATATTCGAATATGTATAGACTTTCGCAATCTCAACAAAGCTTGTCAGAAGGAAAACTTTCCATTACCTCCTGTGGAATAGATACTATAATTAGTTGCAAGCTCAGAACTAATGTCTTTTCTGGATGGATTTTCAGGTTATAATTAGATTCTAGTACATTCAGATGACCAACTAAAGACTACATTTCAAACCAAATGGGGAACCTATGCCTATCAAAAGATTCCATTTGGATTAATGAATGCTGGTGCAACATTTCAGAGAGCCATGGACATTGCTTTCAAAGGTTTGGTGAACAAATCAATAGTAATTTATCTAGACGACATAACTATGTATTCCAAAAAGCACAGTAATAATTTAAATGATTTAAAACAAATCTTTGAGCGTTGTCAGAGGTATGGAATTTCTATCAACCCTAAGAAATCTTTCTTTGCTTTGAGTGAAGGAAAGCTCCTTGGATTTATCGTATCCAGAGAAGTAATTCTTATTGATCCTAATAGGATAAGAGAAATTTCTGAGATCCCTTTACCTCATAATAAAAAAAATCATGCAATCTTTCCTAGGTCAGATAATTTTTTTCAAAAGATTTGTCCCTGAATTTTCGCAAATTATTTTATCTCTCAATCTATGATTAATAAAAATTCTATTTTTAAATGGGGATATACTGAGCACGAAGCTTTTAATCTGATTAAACAAGCAATCATAAATGCTCCCTCTTTAGCAACCCCAAATTTTTCTAATTATTTCACTTTATATACCTTTGCTTTCGAGACATCATATGCAACTATATTGACACAGGTCAATGATGACAAAGCCGAAGCACCAATTTCTTTCTTTAGCTCCAATTTGTAGGGGGCTAAATTAAACTACTCAGATGTTGAAAAACAAGCTTTCACTATTTTCAAATCAATAAAGCATTTTAGACCCTTTCTCCTCAAAACTCACACCAAGATAGTAGTCCCATTCTCAGCAATGAGAAATCTATTAATGCAAAGAGATGTAGGTGAGAAAAGAGCAAATTGGGTAATAACACTGCAAGAATATGACATTGAGATCAGACCAACTAAAATTGTTAAAGGTCAAGGTTTTTGCAGAATGTTAGCAGGAGCATCCAACTTACCAACACTACAAGATTCAGGTGATGATATACAAGTATATGAGGTAAGCCTCAATGACATTGAGTCAAAATATGCTGACATTATCTTTTATTTGAAAAATGGATATGCCCCTATGCAACTAAGTTACAAAAGAAAAAAGGGCTTTGAGGATAAATGCTAAACAATATGAGATCATCAATGATGTGTTGTTTAGAAAGAATTATGATTATGTTTTTCTTAGATGTCTTGAAAAATCTGAGGCAGAAACGGTTTTGCAGGAACTCCATGATGGATCAGCTGGTGGACATTTTGGAGGAGACACAACAACACATAAAATCTTGCATGCTGGCTATTATTGGCCAACTTTATTCAAAGATGCACATGAATATGTAAGTAAAAGTAAAATTTGTCAGACAGCTGCTGGAAGACAGAGGAAACCCACATTGCCATTGCAACTAGTCAACATTAAACAACCATTTGAACAATAGGGATTGGACATAATAGGTGATATCGTTCCTCACTCTTCAAAGCAAAATAGATATATCCTTACAACAACTGATTACTTCACGAAATGGGTGGAAGAAATTCCACTTAAGGTAGCAAATTCTAAAAACATCATTGAATTCATTGATCAATTTATTATAACCAGATTTGGTCTACCATCTGCCCTCATGTTTGACAATGCGTCTTATTTTGTAGGCAATGCTATGACAAAATTTTCTCTTAAAAGAGGTTTTAAACTTAAATATTCTGCTAACTATTATCCTCAGGGAAATGGCTTGGCCGAATCAACATCCTCTTCTTTCATAAGAATCATCAAACAAACCATTGATCAAAGTCAGAAAAACTAGCATAAATCTTTAACATTTTCTCTATACGTAGATCGAATAACACAGAAGGCCTCAATAGGAACTTCTCCATTTAATTTGGTCTATGGGAAAGAGGTTGTCCTCCCTACAAATGTAACTATTCCCTCTCTAGCCCTGGTTCAATTTATTGAAGAAACTCCTTCCTCTTCTATGCAATTAAGACAATCACAAATTCTTAAGCTCAAAGAAGAAAGGGAAAAAGCCAAAATCACACATGCACATCATCAACAGTTAGTCAAATCATCATTTGATGCGAATTCTGTAAGTTCAAAATCCTTTCAACTCAGAGACCTGGTATTAAAGTGGGATAAAGCACACGAGGAAAAAGGTAAGCATACCAAATTCCAAAGAATGTGGCTTGGCCCATTTTAGATTGTGGAACAAATAGGCCCATCAACCTTTTTATTGCAAGATTTATCAAGCAAAAGAGATTCTCTTCCTGTTAATGGGCAGATTCTGAAATAATATTTTTCATAGAAGATAACCTCTTCTATCCCTTGTACACTACTATATTTACTTTTTGTGAAAATAAAAGTTGGATAGCATTTACTTTTGGCCTTTACGACAATCTCTTTTATATTTTGACTTTACGCTTGTATAAGTAGGGATTTTTAAGAAGACGATTTATACATTTGAAACATAAGATAAGTTCTATTACTTTGAAATCTGCTTGTTCGCTACCAAAATTACTTATCCTTTGCTAAAATTCAACTTTGTAAAGAAACATTTGTTCTACCATTAGTCAAGAAAAGTATCTATAACAAAGGAAAGAATCTCTATAGAAAAGCATCCTTAACTCTAAAATTGTCATCCAAAAACTCTTAAGGAGTCAATGATTCTCCCCATCAAGTAATATTTTCTCTTTTAAGAGTGTAATTCTAAAATACACTTAAAATTAAAGGATAAGAGGTCTCATCAAAGAGCCGACTTACCATGATCATAGGGAAGTAACAAGTTGACATTACCAATACTGTACATCAAAACATGGTAACAACTTAAGATTATGTTAATCAAAAGACAAGGGGTCTCATCATGAGCCAACTTGTTCAGTTAAGTTACAACCAATGAATGGCATTGTCAATTTTGGCCACCAAACCAAGACAATGACCTTTAAGGAGAAAAAGTGAAATTTTTAAGAAAAAGGGATTGTTTAGAAAAGAAAGGAAAAATGAGCAAGTATATGAATCTGAATTTATCTCTAAAAATTGCAATCTTATCTGGATGGGATACAAAATCATTGCTGGTTAAAAGGTAACCCTGTCAAGGCTATGGACACCTGCTGGCAGTAGAGGCTCTGCTTATGACAACTGAGTACATCTAAAAGCTAATTTGCGAGAACCCCTACTTTTATCTTTAAAACCAAGTAATGACTGATGTAGACAAAGAAATTTTCATATTGAAGAGGATAATCAAATGGATGATAATTAGGTAGATTTTGTTTTTATTATTCAGAGAAATGTTACTTATCTTATATTGCATGGGTTTCCTATATTTCTGAACTATCTGTATTTTAGAAGTTTTTGAAATTTCAAAACACTATCAGAGATAACTAGTTCTTTGAGTGAATCACTAATTGTTGTGCTATTCCAAAACCCCCCATTTATTAGTTTAATAGATAATATTCCATTAATAAATGGGGACCCTTAATAAAAACCCTCCAAAAAACAAATTTAGTAAACTTAGGCACTTTCCTTTGAACTTTTAGGAATAAATTGAGATATCGAGTCAAAACCCTTTGAAAACTAGCAATTCTCGCCTTTTCGCATACCACTAGACCAAATGTGTTAAAAGTCTTATTAACGAACAAAACCCGTGAATTGTGATCAAAAGGATCACCGTACTTAAATTAGATATCATTGGACCTTTTATTCAAAAACTAAGACTGATTTGAAATGGGGGTTTAACATCTTGTTATACTTACAAGAACCTCCCACTCCAAAGCTTAACAAATATATGATCTAGCTTATGTTGACAATTGCGGAATTAAGTACTTGAAACATGTGTATGTCTTTGTTTGTTTTTAACTGTTTAAGTGCTTTAAGTCGATTTGTTTCTGCTGATATTAAACACACATAAAAACCATATAATGCAGCAAATAAACATCAACACATAAGAACAAATTTAATCTAGGAGTTCACCCGAATATCGTGGGCTACGTCTCCTTGAGCTTTTGTCATCTTGACTTGGCTCTTTGGGATTATGGAAAAGTTTCTTTTAAAAGTTCCACACTCAACTCCAAAGGTTACTGAACTGAACCAATGGGCTTAGAAAACCATCTATATCCCTATCATGGCTGTCATCACTCTGCAAACAGATCTAAGATCCCTTAGACTTGATTCCTTCAATCGGTGCACTGAGCTTCCCTGAGCTTCTTGATGGCACTAACTCCTTCAGAATTCTTCAACTATCTCTAAAACCTCTTCTACTATCTCCAAAACATATCAGACATCAACAATATATTGTTCATTTGCTCA
Organism: Pinus tabuliformis; assembly: GCA_031772625.1. Taxonomy (NCBI): domain Eukaryota; kingdom Viridiplantae; phylum Streptophyta; class Pinopsida; order Pinales; family Pinaceae; genus Pinus; species Pinus tabuliformis. The sequence continues at coordinate 931,632,596 of CM062808.1, forward strand.
AAATGAGCACTGCATCCCCAATCTAGACCTTCCTCCACGGTTGGCACTAGGTTGCCTGGAACTTCCCTGTAGCATCTCGGATTTTAGAAGTCTCCAGACGATTCTATAAACCCTTGCAATGGATTCAGAAGGATCATTAAAATTAGATATGATTGTTGGTTCACTGAGAATGAATATTGGTAGCTCCTGCAACTACCTCCAACCCCTGGTGGCCCTGAGCTCCAAAATCTACCTGGATGAAAATCTCCTTGAAGATGGGTTCTTCAACTTTTCTGGACTATTCCATTGGCTTCAAAAGGCTCCAATTAGCCTATCTAGCCTCTTGTTTCACTCTCTTAGGTCGAAAACTGCTCTTGGAGTGCCTTTAGGGAATTTCCCCTAGAGATCCTCCACTAATTTTGGCAAACTGGCACTTAACTCTAGTTAAAATTGACATATCCCCTAAATTTCTCCTCTCTGCCAAACTAACCGTTGGAGGTGACCGTAACTGTCAGCGTGCATGTGTTGGGTTAATCCAACGGTTAAGGGATAATGTTGGCGGTTATGGCCGTCAGGTTAACACGCAAACTGCGTATGGTTCGTTTCAATCGGCAGACATGTGAATGGTTCTTATGGGACCGCTGGTGGGTAAGACCACTGGCGGTCCTAACCCCCAAAGTTCCGCCCATTAAAACTTAAATATAAAATTTACTTAAGCTCTTAAGAAACAATGTAGAGCAGAGTTGGTAGCGCGCTGGTTTAGCTTGTCGGAGGTCACGGGTTCGATTCCGTCGGACCCCAACAAAATTTTGCCATACCATTCCAGGGCCACGTGGTGGCCTCCAGGCTTGCCACATGTCAGCACCTGATTGGTCAGCTAAAAGGAATATTTTGGGGAATATTCCTTGGAATATATATTTTTTAATATTTTCCAAAAATCAATTTATTCTTGGAAATTGCAGTTTACTGGACTTTTTCAAATTGCGATAACTCCTTCATACGGTGTCGGTTTTTTGAACCATTCATAGCATCGAAATAAGGAAGATGAGATCTATCCGGTCATGCAGGTTCAACACTCTTTCAAACACTTTGAAATTTGAGCTTTCATTAAAGTCCTGGATCAATATTTGATCACTCCTCCCCATTGGGATCTTTTGGACCCAAAAATAATGATATAATGATATGAAAAATAGATGAGAGTACAACACCCTCTTCTTTCAGCCTTCATACACTTCCCTACATGGCTGGTGCTTTTGAACCAAAATTTGAAGGTAGTCGACACTTCCCTTCCTGGATGCGCTTGTCCTCCTGTTAAGAACTGTCTTCCTTGAACTCATTCAAAATTTATAGAAGGTAGTTGAACATTGCTTCCAAGCCACTTCCATGGCGACCTTTACTGCTGCAAATCTTCTTCAGCAGACGATGTCAGAAGAAGAAAATAACTTGATGACATAAATTCTTGCTCCATCAAAAGAAACAAATTTCACATCATGTGAATCATCATCATGTCTTTACATCTTGTGTACAAATGATCGACTAAATCACAAGCCGACTAAAATCATGCCTTTTCAAACATTTGACCCTTCAAGTCAAGCATGTACAAAAATAATTTTAATGATTCTTTTACAAAGATGAAACACTTCATCATTATCTCCCTTTTACAATCTTGGAGACCAAATCAACTCTTCCAAGTCGACATGACATTACATGCATGTTTAAGCAAAACAATATTATGGTTGATATCTTTCCATCAAGTCAATTACATACATGTTCAAATACAAGGAAATCATTAACATCCCCGTGTTCATACATTCCATCCTCATGCATGTATTCGATTCTTCAACATTCTCTTAAGTACAATCATAAGTACAAGATCCCCAATCACATGTACATGTACTTTCAAATCTGAAATGAATATAATTTTGCTGCAATAAAGTGAGTCTAAATACTCAACTTTTCCATCTTGCATCTTGCATTCCATTAGCAAAGAAATGCAAATAGATGTGACACATTTCTTTTCACATCAAAAGACATGTAACTTTAATTGGATAAGAACTCTAGCAATTTCTTACCAATCCACACCAAATGTGCTTCCTTTAACTACACATCGACATTGATATGTGGATCATCCTGACACACATCAATTATGGAAACTTCCTTTCCATTCTTACCATACTCTTTTTCCACTTTCTTCAAATTTCGTGGAAGCATTGTTGGATTCAAAGTCCAACACCTTTCAACAATATGTCCTTGCTTATGGCAATAAGTACAACACATGTTCATCTTCTTGACAACATGATTTGCCTTGTCCAATGGACATTTGGCTTCTTGTCTCCTTTCCTTCAAAAGTTTCATGTATGTGGCCATTCTCTTCCAACATCTAGAAACACTATGGTTAACCAAACCACAAAAGGAACATGCAATTTTTTTCCAATGCTTATGTGGAAATTTATCATGCTTAACATAATCAAAAGAAGTGTGATTGAAATCAGATTTATACCTTTTTCTTTCACCTTTATTACCTTCATGAGGAGGTGAATCAAATGAATAAGTAGCTCCCTTTGGAACACCATCAATCTCTTCAATGCTTTTACAGCTTTCACAACTTTCTGGTTCAAGTGTATACTTATGAACACCTTCTTCCTGCAAAGTATGTTTCAAACTATTGCATTCCCCAAGAATACAATCCTTACAAACTTGAGGTAGAGAACCTGAAATGAAACTCCTTCTAGGAACTGTTTCAATTGCCTTCATGGCTGCTTTGGAACTTTCTCCATAAGATTGTCTATAGCCAAGACCCAAATACTTAGACCTTTCCTCAACCATTATTGGCTCAACAATGACCTATGTATGTTTTCCCAATCATTTTCCTCCATAGCCCATTTTTTACATCAAATTGGACCCTATGCCTCTTGTATGTTTTTAAAAAGAACCAACATAAAGATTTTTAGACGAAATTGAAGACAAACTAGAATTGTCTACCTCTTCTTCAAGTTGATACTTGATTAAGGCTTATTTGGAAATAAGGAGCCGTGTCTCCAACTCATGCATCTTTTATAGGTTCATATTTGCAATATGGAGTTGGCTCTCCATTTCTTTTAATTTGTCATAAAGCGACTGCTTCTCTTCCTTCATGGAATTCAACTGCTCTCAAAGTAACGTGCTCATTTCTCTCACCATATCCATCATGATGAACAAATCTCGCTTCAAGTCTTCATAAAAAAATATTGTGAAGGAGGAGGATTTGGAAAACTCACTTGTAGAATTTTTCATCATCTAAATGAACAAAAGCACTTCAACAAAATTCACAAAGGTTTCAAAGAACTAATGACAAATTTTTGAACTAGATGTCAGTAGAATCAAATCTTTATTCAAGCAACCTTTTGTAAACAAACCCTCTTATGCTTCAAGGGTTACCTTGAGGTCCCTTGGGTAAGGAGAATGGCTTCATACCTTCTTCCTTATTGTCCTCTCCTGGACTTAGCTTTTCAGTATCTTTCCCTTCACCGTTGCGAACTTAAACAATAGTCAGTTTACAAACAATCAAACAGTAGAATTTGACTATTTGAACACCTTTCAAACAATCGATATTTTGTTCTGTCAATCAAGCATCCTGCTCTGATACCACCTGATATGGAATGGGGGTTTAACATCTTGTTATACTTACAAGAACCTCCCACTCCAAATATTAACAAATATATGATCTAGCTTATGTTGTCAATTGCAGAATTAAGTACTTGAAATAGGTGTATGTATTTGTTTGTTTTTAACTTTTTAAGTGCTTTAAGTCGATTTGTTTTTGCTGATATCAAACACACATAAAAGCCATATAATGCAACAAATAAACATCAACACATAACATCAAATTTAAACTAGGAGTTCACCCGAATATCGTGGGTTACGTCTCCTTGAGATTTTGTCATCTTGACTTGGCTCTTTGGGATTATGGAAAGTTTCTTTTACAAGTTCCACACTCAACTCCAAAGGTTACTGAACTGAACCAATGGGCTTAGAAAACCATCTATATCCCTATCATGGCTATCATCACTCTACAAACAGATCTAAGATCCCTTAGACTTGATTACTTCATTCGGTGCACTGAGCTTCCCTGAGCTTCTTGATGGCATTAACTCATTCGGAATTCTTCAACTGTCTATGAAACCTCTCCTACTATCTCTAGCACATATCAAACATCAACAATAAACTGTTCATTTTCTCAAAATGAGCACTGCATCCCCAATCTAGACCTTCCTCCACGGTTGGCACTAGGTTGCCTCGAAATTCCCTATAGCATCTCGGACTTTAGAAGTTTCCAGATGCTTTTGTAATCCCTTGCAATGGATTTAGAAGGCTCATTACAGTCAGGAATGATTGTTGGTTCACTGAGAATGAATACTAGTAGCTCCTGCAACGGCCTCCAACCCTTGGTGGCCCTGAGCCCCAAAATCTCCCTGGATGGAAATCTCCTTGAAGATGGCTTCTTCAGCTTCTCTAGACTATTCCATTGGCTTCAGAAGGCTCCAATTAGCCTAGCTAGCCTCTTGTTTCACTCTCTTAGGTCGAAAACTGTTCCTGGAGTGCTTTTAGGCAATTTTCCCTAGAGATCCTCCACTAATTTTGGCAAACAGGCACTTAACTCTAGTTAAAATTGGCATATCCCCTAAATTTCTCTGCTCCGCCAAACTATCCATTGGAGGTGACCGTAACTGCCAGCGCGCATGTGATGGGTTAATACGCTGGTTAGGGGATAATTCTGGCAGTTCTGGCAATCGGGTTAACACGAAAACCGCGTATGGAGCATTTCAATCGACGGGCATGTGAATAGTTTTTATGGGACCGCTAGCAGTCCTAACCCCCAAACTTCCGCCCGTTAAAAAATAATATAACATTTAACCTTAAGCTGTTAAGAAACAAATGTAGAGCAGAGTTGGTAGAGCGCTGGTTTAGCTTGCCGGAGGTCACGGGTTCGATTTCGTCGGACCCCAACAAAATTTTACCATACCATTCTAGGGCCACGTGGTGGACTTCGGGCTTGCCATGTGTCAACACATGATTGGTCAGCCAAAAGGAATATTCTAGGTAATATTCCAAGGAATATTCCTTGGAATATATATTTTTTTAATATTTCCCAAAAATCAATTTATTCTTTGATATTGTAGTTTACTGGACTTTTGCAAATTGGGATAAATCCTTCATACGGTGTCAGTTTTTCGAATCGTTCATGGCGCCGAAATCAGGAGATAAGATCTATCCGGTCGTTTAAGTTTGACACTATTTCTAATACTTTGAAATTTTAGTTTTCATTAAAGTCCTAGATCAATATCTGATCAAAGACCTAAGACATTTCTTAATAAATAAAGCCCTTATCGCAATCGCACATCAGTGCTCACAAAGGACACAAACCTATAAAACATGATGAAATGTGCGATATGTGATGTTGTGATAGAACAAGTCAACCTTATCACATCGCATCAAAATAATTCAAAAAAGTTCTAAATCTTATGAACTGCGCAATCTTGCAAAATGCGATAAAAGCTCGGACTTGATAGAAGCCATTGTCATAAATGGTAATTAAGTCTGCCATGTAGTGAAAAGCACTTTATAAGGTAATTACTCCATCAAAAAAACTACGCTCTAAGTGAAAAAGAATATGCCGCTTATGCCACATCCCGCATCCCACAAAATCTTAATAAACTTCAAGAAAGCACACAATCAAATGTGCGATAATGCGATTTGCAATATTTCATTGCAATCACAAAATCAACATTCTTGCAGCTTAAGCCTGCCACCTTAAAAGTTTTCCTTCCCATTTTTGTGATGCGATACATTAATGAGTAATAAAGGCATTAATAAGGGACCATTAATGGCTATTTAATATAGGTTAATGGAATTTATGTTAAAAAGTGGCTCGATGTGATATGATATCTTTTCATCTGCGTTTGATTAAAACTCCTTTCTTGTCACCTTTTCAGGTTATCTGTATCATTCATTCTCATTGTCATTCTTACTTGTGTTTATCCAATAACTTCCACTTTTCTCCACTTCAGGAAAATTACGCAGAGAACATCATTACAAATAATGGGAAAGAAGGGAATGGTAGCCGTGTCCTAGAAATCAGAAATGATCCCTCTTTTCTTTGATACTATGTGTAGCAGAGACGGAGGAACTACGACATGGGAGGCCATGTAAAACTTGTTAGAAGAGGAGCACCCTAGGTCACTGGAAACAAAGGCCATGATAGATGCCCAGGAGTCATATGATGCCTCCTATTTCGAAACGACATGCTCTTTCCTGCACCACATAGCTACATGACCAAAAATAATCCCATACACGGACATGGTCAAATGGGTAATTGACGGGGCAGACATTGCAGACCGAACATTCAAGAATCACAGGCAAGAGGTCATGGGGTCTTTCTCAGCCAACAACCTACGATTGATGTACCAATTACCTAAGCCACAAAAGTTTTACAACAAATAGTTCCTTGAGCAATTTTCCAAGGAAAATGAAGACCCAACATACATCACGTAGACTTGGATATCAAACAAAGGCAAGCTCAAATGGGATAAAACAGGTATGTACTCTATGGCATCCATTTCTCCCCCTCATAGTTTCACAACAACAATGATATGTAGATTGTTCGGTAAACCCAATAGCACCAAGTTTTCCCCGGAATGGCTCCCATTGATAGATGCAACAGTGAATGCAACAATAATGAACTGGGCTCAAATTCTATCAGACAATTTGGCTAAGGCTATTATAGAATATAGAAGGAAGAGAAATTATTCTCTAAGAGTGTTCCCCCCTTTTTCATGAGTTCTTTTGTAATGGATGCAATCTATTTTAGTTCTAAATTTCCCAATATGGGATGGAAGTGGACTGTACAAGACCCGCTTCCCATCCATATGTACCATAAGATTTTGTGGGAATCTCAATTTCACCCCCATTTTTATAAAATCTGTCAAGGAGTTATGCTACCCATCCATAAAGAAGTGTACAAGAGAAAATGGAAACAATAATAGTAATGACAACAACAAACAACATAATAGAATCAATCAACGAAAATATTCATGTTTCCAATCTTGTTACGAAATGTATAACATGATTTCTTCTGAATTTCAAACAGTTAGAGTAGCAGTGGAGACAGGTAGCGCAGGAAAAGGAGGAGGCAATCAAACAGGTAAATAGGCTGAATTGGGAAGCATAATGGAATTTTTTAGTGAAACCACACAGTTAGTGGATGACCTTGAGGTTCTTAACAACCTATACACAAAAGATGGTGCCAACACTAACAGATGCCATATTTTTTGGGCAGTTGAAATCTGCAATCGGCCAACCGACTCAACTCAATCCAATGACTGATATTTGTGATATTAGAGATCAAGTCCAAAGGAGTTAGTCATTTAATTTATTTTTCTTTTAGTTTTAGTTTTTCATATTATGAGGAAGGTCATTTAAACCTCCTCAACTATTTTTTGTAATAATCTATTTTAAGACATATAGTTTAGTATTTAAACCCCTCTTATGCATTTAGAGAGGGGTCCAGATTTTTTATCAAAAAAATTCTTCAAAGCATTGCACTTCTGTACTTTTGGGGAGGTTTTGATGAAATGAATGGAATAATATCTATTTTCTTTCAAATATCTAGCATGCTCTACTGAAATGCACTTTTGTACTCTTATAATGTGTTGGATTGATTGAAATTGGGTCAATATTGCCAAAGCACATGAGAGGGACTTATCATACATGGTACTTTTATCTTATGATCATGTTTTTTTTATGTATCAAGCAATAATCCTTCTTTCAATTGTTTTATTTATGAAATTTTGAATTATAGTTTAGCATTATTTTACTTTTGTATGATGTTAGCTCCGATTCTATTCTGAATACATGAATGATTTTATATGCTATATATTTCTCTCAATTGTTTTGTCTAACTGTTTATCCAAAGCGATTATTGTTAAACGAGTTAACTTCTTATTGTAATTGAATGATCTTTATTACCAATTTTTGTAAGATATCATTGTAGATCACATATTGTATTTAATTTATGCGTATATCTATAGTTAAATAGTTTTAAATTATGATATATGTATGTGTTTGTTAGTTAGATTAGATTACACTTAGCTCAATCATTTTCCTGTTACATCATATATCACCCCACCAACACTATCAAAATCTTTTCTAGGAAATGGTCCCATTATCCCCAGTCGGAGCCACTACACCAAACGAAAAAGGAGCTGCTAACCAAGGTCCGGATTGGGAAGTTTCCCCCCATGTCGCCGCAACAATTTTTGAGGCTTCAATAGGTCCATAGTATAAATATTAGTGTACATATGCTTATGTGTATCATACAATGGATGGCATGGATAGAGACCATGTGGAAAAATCCACGTTGGCAAGGATAAAGTGACAATGAGTAGTTGAGAAATCAATGGCTCATATTTAATTTTGATCATGAAATCAATGTCAGGATATATTTTCAATAGGTTGAAATAATTTTCTTTTGGTGGGTCAAAATGAATTGATTTTGGTGGGTTGAAAGAATTACCCTTTTGGAACTTTAGGAAAATTCATCTCTTTAGTGCATGGGAAATCTATTATTTGGCACCCATTGGAAACTTATGTTTCGACGCTTAGGAGAATGTTAGGATTTTGGTGGCCAAGAAAACATTCATGCATTGGTGCCTTGGATAAACTCACTTTAGTGCTTAGTGGAAATATATGTCTTAGCACTCTGAAATAGCTCCACTATCAATGCAATCAAACAAATTTCACATCAACAAGTTGAAGTGACTCTAGTGTGCTAATGATATAGGTGGATATGACACATCAGTTGGCATGTGTCATGCCTAGTTAGCAAGGGATTCCATGTAGGAATGCTGACAAAATAAAATTAAAATGCATGATAACTTCAAAGGGCCATAAATTATTCATCCAATATTAGAATTTAGAAAAAGTATAGTTATTGGAAATCTGTCGAAGAACAAAATTGGTTGGTGAACTTAGAATGAGTATTTGGGTGTGTTTTAGAAAAGTGGATTTGCAAGAAATTATGAAATTTTCATACATCCCACTTGCTTGATGATGTTTAGGTTGTTAGATATTTTGGGTGTGGAGCCTAATTATCTTATGTATTCAAAGGTTTCAACTGGATGTATACCCCAAGAAGATTGTACACCCCTCCACGCGGTGGGGTACGGGGGGGGGGGGCAATCCCCCTCGGTTGGGGCTCCAGGGGTCAGCGGTCCCTTGGTGGGGGTTCGGGGGCAGTGCCCCCAAAGCTAAAAACAGATGTAACATTGCCTTGTAAAAGTCTAGTAATTTCTATTCAATCTGGGTTTTTCATTAGGCAGATGATCTGATGGTAGAAGTTATGTTTAATTTAGGGTTTTTTTCCCTAGAAGGAAACCCCTCGCTATATATGAGGGAATTGTATTGCGTCTATGTATATCTGTATTCTGAGTAAGGAAGAGAGAGGAGATTGAGAGCGAAGAGGGAATTACAATAGATCTGCTGTAGGTTGTATTTCTTCAGTTTGCTGGATATATATAAAAAGAAGGATTGGCTATTTGTCCGTGGATGTAGCCCAAACTGGGTGAACCACATATATCTGTGTCTCTCTTGTTTTATGCATTTTCTGTGTTTATATTTCTGCAATATTTTATGTGTTCCATTGCTTTGTAATATAATTTTCTAACAACTGGTATCAGAGCCAAAGGTCTATTTGGTTGATAAACTTGCAGGAGAGAAGGGTTCCTGGTTCAAGTGGGAGAAATGGCAGAAGATGGTAGGTTTAGGGTCGAAAAATTCAATGGCTAAAACTACCAGCTGTGGAAGATGCAAATGGAATATTATCTGTATCAGAGAGATCTATACCTACCTGTGATGCAGGAAAGTGTTCCCTCTGCGGACAGAGGCAACCCCTCTAGCCCTAGAGTGGGTCTAGTCACAAACAAGGACAGATCAATAATAGCCTTCCTTAAACAGTCATAGTTGGAGGCCTACCTCAACCGGTGGTCAATGGAGTTCCGTTGCGATGCTCCAGCTTCCGCTTCCTTCTCCTAATGAGTAATCAACCTGAAACAATGCAAAGGAAATACAACAAAGCACATAACTAGAACAATAATGATCTATTTACTCACAAAGTCAAGAAGTCATGAGCTATTAAGTACATTACATACAAGACATAGGAAAACATCATTGATTTCATTAATAATGAAATAAGAGTAAGCTTACAACCAAAGTCTTGACGTCACAAGCCTTCTCAGAAGGGTCTAGCCAACATGTTCCTTAAGCATTCACTCTTTGAAGATGGATCTCCCAACATAAAAATCTCTCTCACTCACAATTTTTACACAAGATTAAGGGCACTTCACAACCTTCCACAAGCTATCAACAATCCCACACTTGTCACACTCACACCAGCTATCTAGCAAACTCACAAACACTAACAGCACTGCTCTACTAGCCAACTATTAGCAACCATTCCAAAAACTAGCCGCACATAGCAATGGTGAGAGTTTAAATAGGAGAAGGAGTCTCCATGAAAGGTGGAAGAATGAGCTTATCTCCAAAGAAGGTAGCACAAATGACGGAACATCCACACCAGAGAAAGGAGGGCGACATAAACTATGCCAAAAACCAACTCTGGAGTCATCTGGAAGGCCGACTGTTGGAACAAATTCACCCAATATGGATCATTGTGGGTCCATAACTGATCTTCTACGCTGACATCGCCATTGAATAACGTAGCTAGTCAGGTCATCACTGAATTACAAGTGACCTCGCGCTGGCACATAAAATCGGACCATCACGGGAATCAGGTGTACTTCTGTGATGGCATCGCTTCTGGAATGTTTAGGAGCACCCTTCAACGCATTTATTTAGCCAACCGACGCGATGAGGCATATAACTTAGGAAAAGCGGGTCATTTGGCAACATCAGAGAGCATTTGTCTAATATGAACATGTATGACTTGGACACATGACATAGTAGGAAGACTGGAACGAAGACAGTGACAAATTACTATGTAACAGGTGCCCCCTAAAGTATGAAGCTCGAGAGAGAGGGAGGGGTGAAATGCTTTACGAAACTGACTGAGCTAGAACACCATATGGAAGAACCTGTATACAAGTACAACTGATATCTCTGATACTGAAGTACATGTAGTCTAGGCATGGGCGCAACCATCCAAAAGACATACGAAATAGGTCTGTGGTATGGACGCAGCCATCCAGCTAATGAGACCATGATGATGATAAAGGTATGGTCACAGCCATCCATGAAGACTCACGCATGGTTGCAGCCATCCATCAATGAGTCATGTAATCATAAGCCAATCCATGCAACCCGAACATATGTAATCTAAGTTCGGGGTATTGAACCCATCCAATCATACTACAAATTATAACATGCGAATAGACGTGCTGAGGTCGAGCATGATAGAAAGTTTCTTGATTACCGGTCAAAGATCAAAACCGTTAACAAGCGCGAGAGAAACCACCAATGATGCCAATGGTTCTCAAGGTACTATCTAGCACAATCCACGAAGTGTGAAAAAGGAGCTGAAGTCAAACACTTGTGGAATCACCCAATCAAAAACCAATGATGAAAGTCGACCGTCAGGTGCGAAGAACTTGCCATTGAGGCATGCAAGCTCTAAGGTACCAAAGGGGATCTCTAGATCAATCTCCTGGATAATGAGCTGATGTCGAAAGGAGACGACCTGTCGCAGGAGGGCCATAATTTTTCCCCCATCAATGATGCGAGATGAGGAACAAGTGGTAGATGGCGAAACAGAGTATCAGAGGAGACGGTGAGGGTGTAAACCGCAGAAGGATTATACTCTTGAACATGTCGGTGACACGACTATGGAGGGTGGCAGCATTCAGATACGAAGGGATCAGAGGCTCAATGGAGATGGCATGAATCAGATGGAATGAGGTTGAATGACAACCCAAACCCGCGGTAGGCCAAATGACGATGTGTGGATGTCCCAACTTGACAAGAAGCAGAAGTGTCGATGTTCAAGAGTGACTAGCTGCCATAGACAATCAATGATAAACCTGTTGTTGAGTCCAACCTAGTAATAATTTAACGAGCCCTAGGAAGGAGAAGATCGAGTCTCGTCATGGTGACGAGCCCAATGTCGTCAAGGTTTAACGAGTCCAACATAGGTAAAACTCAGAGTCTTTTTCATGTTTATAGAGTTCAAAAAAGACACGAAAAAGAAAACTCCAGGGGGGTCATTTTTTGTAAGTTTGTGTCTCTCGAGCCTGAAAAAGTATAAAACGATACTCGAAAGAACCACCCGACCATTACGATCGAGGAGTAATTTTCATAACTAGTGACTTCAACCTGAAAAAGTAGAAAAGTGGTCGGAATCACGTCATTTTGGAACCAATAACGAGCTTGAAACGACAAAGGCCCGACAATCTTTTCGTTTTTACACGGTTGGAAAAGAGCTTAAAGGTGACCGCCTCTTACTTCTTTTAACGAGTCAAGAGGAAGAACTCGGCCATCTTTTCATTTTTCAAGTCGGAAAAGAGCTTAAAGATGACTTTTTTGGATCAAGTGCTCACGAAGCTGACATAATTCCACTACCTGAAGCTCTGCACAAAGCATGTCAAACGTAAACCCATTCGATATAAAATGAACAATATACATAGAAACATAGTTAAAAACCATATTTTAACTAACCATGTGATAAAAAATGAGAAAAAACCCACATTTACGAAGTAAAATTTTTAAATTTCCAAAAATTACTACAAAAGGGGGTTAATCCAACCATTTTTACCATAGTTACTGTTCATTGCACTATGGAGCATTTTGGAGCACCAAAGTTGACGAGATAAATTTGGCTTTATCCATCGATAATTCACCCCGAAACTTGTTCTAAGTAATTAGTCCTTATCCTGCACTTCAATTTCATACCTTTTTCATGCATTTTGAACGTTAAATGTGTTAATTTGGGCGGGTTTTTGAACCGAGCTCCGCTGCTCGGTCATCACGGTTATAGCCTTCGGGTCCGCGATGGCCAAAAAAATTGACACATAGCGCGCTCCGATCATCGCGAAAAAGTGATGTACTTCCACGATGATCGTGAAAAAATACAACTAGCGACCTCGCGTCATCGTGTCTGTTTTAAAAACAGACGTGATGATGACGCGAACTTATTTTTTATGCAAATTACGCATTGAATTTTGATAAACGAAGTGCTAATTCAATTTTCTTCATCATGCAGGTGATAATGGCATTTGTCTGGCAAGAGTGGACGCATGATGACAACGATATAGAAGCTTTCGCCGATGCGGGGTGCCGAAATGCATTACGAGCATGCGGGTTGCTCAAATTCTTCCTAACTCCACATCTCCAATCACAACCTGATTTGCTGGAGCTACTGATTCGGGCCTGGAATCCCATAGATGGGAAATTCATCATTCGAGGCCAGGATATCGAGTTTGACGCTACAGACATATATTTTTTGACCGGGCTGTCCCGTCGAGGTGAGAGGCCCATTTTGGAGGGGCAGTGACCCGGGGGTGATTCCTTAGAGATGCTGATGGCTCAAGTGTGCCCACAAGCATGCAAGACGAGGAGTGGGAAGGTGGCAATCCCAATAGTGGACGACGTAGTCCTTTGTGCTATGCTTTTCATGGTGACATGGGCAGCAGGCTCCCAAGCCCAACATGAGGCTTCGAAGACCCATCTCCGGCTGGCTCTCAAATGTCTCAACCCAACCATGTTTAACTGGGCAGAAATGGTGACAGCGAACATGAAGAGGCAACTCACCAACTGCCGTCGAGGAGAGACGAAGTTGTTTGGTTATGGATCCATCTTAGTCTCACTCATGCTGGAGCGGGTGCTGGCACTGCAGTTACAAGACATGGATTTGGATTTGCCTAGACCACATGAGACTAGGGCCACACGATGGGCACACATCATGCCATGAGGAGGTGGCGGATGACCAGTGGCATGGGGAAATTATTCCGAGAGTGGCTGGAGCGCCAGATGATCTTTGTGGAGGATTGGCCGTATGCCGGCATGGAATTCCGCGGAGATCCTGACATGCAGCTGCATGCTGGAGAGTAGTGGGATGATGGTGGTAAGACACTTGATCACATATTTTTTGGATTATTATTTTTATGATGTTTTTTGAATTTTTCATGTATATGTCCTAATGACGAACACTATGGTTTGCAGATGTAGGACCAGTGAGACTCGTCGGGTTGGCTCCAAAGGTGCAGAGGGATGCGCAAGGCATCATGGCACTAGCCTTGGCTCGTCCAGCTGATGATACAGTGGAGATAGTGGCCCGAAACCTTGAGGGCCTCACAGCAAGGATTCCAGATTTTATGGGGATCGAGGAGGTCCCCATAGCGTTCCAGATCCACAAAGTAGGAGTGGAACCCAGGGTGCACCGCCTGTTAAGGCAGGTGGCACGAGCGGTGGTATGCTATAAGGAGCATAACCCACCACAGTAGACACCTAGGTTTTTATTTCCTGCTGCTGATTTTTTGAGAGACATGTGTCTTAGATGTATGGAGAACACAAACTCTTTTGGGACATGTACACTTATTTTTTGAGTGCCTTAGTGCGCCACACGAGATATATATATGTACATATTCCTATGGTTTATTATTGTGTTTTACATGCTTCTTGTATGTTGTTTTGATTACATGTTACACAAATGGCTGTCTAATACATGATTAGCCAATGCATTAGTTAACGTGTTTAATCATCGTGGAATATGCTGATATGTAATGAAATCAAAATTACTCTCTAACAATTTAACATGTAAATACAACCTTAAAATCCGATGGTCTCTGACGAAATATCGCCCATTGAGCTGGTGGATGACAAGCTGAGAGTCCAGGTTCACAACCAATGTACGAATACTGAGATTAATTGCCTCGGCCAATAACTCAATAACAACACTATATTCACCGACATTGTTCGTGGTACAACCTAAACAAACACCTTGAAGGTTTATCAACTCACCATGAGGATCGTAGATCACCCATGCCGCAGAGGACAAATTGCGGGTACTGCGGCAGGCACCATCAGCGAAACCAAAGTAAGGTGCACCAGACATCTGCGCAAGAAGAAAAAGACACAATAAGAAACAATCACACCTACACAACAAGCCAAGAAATGAAAACACACACACAACACACTTGTTAAAAACACACGTATGTACAAACCAAAGTGCATGAAATTCACGCATAATACTTTTTCAAGTAAATCCCATTTCAGGGCTTATCAAGAGGATTCCCTTCATAATCAACTAGCTCGTAGGCCCCTTTCTGCAAAAATCTCTTCAAAATATAAGGCCCGTGCCACATGGGCTCAAATTTTCCTGCCCCGAGCTTATCATTCGCTTGATTGTAGAGCAGGACTAAATCTCCTTCAACAAAAGAACGAGGATGGATAGTAAGACTGAAGTGAGTTTCACTCTCTTCATCTGTGATTCGATAGCTAGAGAGGCTAGCCGACGGGTCTCGTCCAGCCTTTCTAGGTAAAGAAGGCGTTCTTCTACCGGAGTAGTGTCGGGGAGTAATTCGATAGCTAATTTCAAAGAAGGGATCTCGCACTTGATTGGAAGGGTAGCCTCCAGTCCATAAACTAATTGAAATGGAGTGAAACCGGTGGCATCCTTCACAGAAGTTTGGTAGGCCCACAAGGCAGAGAACAACATCAAGTGCCAGTTAGACTTGTGCATGCCAACGGTACGTTGAAGCATTGTAACTAGAACCTTGTTGACGGCTTCTACTTTGCCATTGGCCTGAGGATAGTATGGAGTCGAACTATCATGCCACAAGCCTAGTTGGGTTGTTAGCTCAGTCATCATGTGATTATGGAAATGCTCCCGTGATCAGTGACAATAGCTTGAGGGACTCCAAATCGTGAAATGACATGATTAATAAAAATTGCGCTGCTGTGTGACCGTCTTCAGATAATTTGGGCATCGCCTCGGCCCATTTTGTGAAGCAATCAACGGCAACGATGATATACCCATGCCCCCCGGTCGAGCGAGGGTTACAGGTCGTATAATCAATGCCCCATTTTGCAAAAGGGCCGACGGTAACAACAGGGTGCAATGGAGCGGGGGGCGCACGCATCTTTTGCTGGTAGATCTGGCACTCGTGATAGGAGTGGAAAAAAAGAATGCAATCCTTAAAGATGGAGGGCCAAAAATAACCGGCGCGGAGGATCTTTTGAGCAGTAGCATATTTGGACATGTGACCACCATAAGCGCCAGAATGGCAGTCATTCAAAACTCGCTCAGCTTCCTCGAATGTTAGGCATCGGCGGAGAACAAAGTCGGCGCTGAGACGGTACAGGGTGTCCCTAATAATATGGTAGGGCTGCGACTGATGACGAATCCGTCGCTGAGCATCCTTAGACACATCGGGATGAAAAGAGGGCGTCTGCAGATAGACAATGATATCCCCATACCAGGGATCGAGGGTGCTAATTAAGAACAGAGTTTCATCTGGGATATGGTCCTCTGACCGAGAGGACGCAGTAGAAGATGGCAAAGAGAAAAGAAACTCAGAAAAAATGAGGGATTTCTTAGACTTGGCAGTGGTGAATTCCAAGTCGAACTCTTGGAGGATAATGATCCACTTCGAGTACTTTCCCCCCAGCAGCTGACGTGACAGGATGTACTTCATTGGGTTGCAATAAGAAACCACTGTCATAGTGCACAACAAGATATAATGGCGGAAATGTTGGACGGCAAAAACAACGGCCAATGCCAACTTCTCGATGTAAGCGTATCGAGTTTCCGTATCTAGAAGATTGCGGCTGAGATAATATATGACATGCTTAGTGTCATCATCATCATCTTGAACGAGAACCATGCCCATAGTGGTATCGGAAACAGCCAAATACAGAGTGTAGTCATGATGATAATTCAGAGGATGAAACAACGGAGCAAAAACAAGGAGAATCTTGAGATGCTCGAAGGACTCTTGAGCAGTGGCATCCCAATGAAAAGGGGTATCCCTCTTCAATAACCGTGTAAAAACTTTAGCCACTTTGGCATAGTTGGGGATGAATCATCATAAAAAATTCGCTTTGCCCTGCAAACTCTGCAATTGCTGCAAAGAAGTAGGGGGAGGAAGATTCAGAATAGCCTTGACTTTAAGGGGATCCAAACGGATGCCCTCTCAGGAGACGATAAACCCGAGAAGTCTGCCTAACTCAATGCAGAGGACACACTTATGCGGATTAAGCATGATGCAATAGTGTCGACAGCGGAGAAAGATTTCGTTAAGATGAGCGGGGTGGTCCTGCTGTTTAGCTGAATGAGCTGGTAGATCATCCATGTACGGTTGCACGATGTGTTGAATATCATGGAATGCATAAGACAATGCGCGTTGGAAGGTAGCACCAGCGTTCTTCAAACCGAAAGGGAGCTTTTTGTAGGTGAAAGTGCCCCACGGACAGATAAAGGCAGTGTTATGCTGATCTACGGGCACTATATTAATCTGATTATATCCAAAAAAACCATCCATGAATGAATACATTTCACTCCCAACACACTCATCAATGAGCTGGTCAATGAAGGGTGTGGGGAAGTTATCTTTGGGACAGGCCCAATTAATATCACGGTAATCAACACAGACGCGAATAGTGCCCTGTTTTTTAGTCACAGGGATGATATTGGTGACCCAATATATGAGTGGGATGGGGTAAATAAAACCAGCCTTAAGAAGCTTTTCAGCTTCCGCTTTAATTGCTGTAGCCTTTCAGGGGTGCACGAGGTGTAGACACTGGCGAACAAGCTTAGCACCCAGATACGTAGGTATCTCATGCACCACGATGCTGGATCAATGCCAGGCATTTCTTTATAAGACCAAGCAAAGACATCACGAAATTCGTGAGAAAGATCAGTATAGAGCTAAATCTCCTCCGGAGTACAAGTTACTCCAACATGGATATGCTCGACAATCCCTAGTTTAACAGAGATGTTGATCAGCTGGGTTTGCATGATCTTCCCCATGTTCCCTTCAGAAGACACTTGATAGACTTGAACGGGTGTCTGGAGGGGTTGGGATGGGAGACAAGGAGCAAACCGCTCGAGACAGGTAAGCATTTCCCAGTGGGCAGGGAGAAATGAGGAACGATGGTGATGATCGGACCAAGGGGGTTCCTTGAGAGACATAGTCTCAATAATAGCTTCATCAGAAGGAAATATTTCCTTTAAAGGGTCTGAAGAAGCGTCATCTCCAAGCCAAGGGGAATGAGCGTACGAGTCGAGAGCTCTGCTCGAAAGAGCAGGTTCAGAAGGTGGAGCCGATGCAGTAACAATTTCGACGTAGTTGAGCTCGGCAGGACTCAACGACATCTCATCGCCCCATGAGTCTATCTGATCAGTGGGAGGAAGGACCCAAGGATCAGAGCACACAGAGATCATATTAATAGGAGTGACGTTAGGAGGTGGGAGTGAAAAAACACCCATAAGGGTAGGATATTTAAAAATTCCAGCTCCCACACTCTCACATGGGATAGAGGTATGCTCAACAAAAGGCACGTTTCCTTCGGAAGAGGAGGCGAAGAAAGATAGCTGGTCTGATGTGACAATCTTCCCTTGATGAGGGAAACTAATGACATGAAATAGAGATGAAGCCACGGCTCGCATGGCATATGTCCAGCTACGTCCCAGAAGGAGGTTGTAAGTAAGATTTGCATCAACAACTTCAACTTCCACTTCGACTGTCTTCCCTTCCAAAGTAATGGGAAAACGTTGGAGTATACCATAAGGGCGAGACTCTCTCCCATCAAAGGCTTCCAAGGTCGTAGGAGACTGGCTCAGAGTCGGAGAACCAATAGCCTTCCAACAGGCAATAGACATGATACAAGTTGAAGTGCCTTCATCAATGACTGTACGATGAATCGTTTTTGAATTGATGATGACCTGAATAAGGAAGGCAATTTGGTGAGGCGGTCTCGGTATATGGATTTCGAGGTCAAAAGTAATCAGATCCGAGTCAGCCGGGTCTATGCCACTGATGGCCGATAGCAAGGACTTCCTTTGAGAGGGGCAGCTCTCGAGAACTTCTAAGGCGGACATAGCTGACGGAGCCTGGGCTAAGTCCTCAACGATACTATAGTGCTAAGAAGCACGAGCATTAGGATTGTAAGAAGATTCCCGGAGTACATCTTTAGGAGGGAGTCAGACGGGCGCCTCAGTGCTAGGTCTCTCGATATGGAGCAGACCAGAACTGCGCTGAGGAGCGCTAGAGGGAACCTCAGGCTCTTTCCTGGCAGGCGACAGATACTCTTTTGGCCGAGTACTAATGTGGACGGGAATCGTCCTAGCCATAAATACTTGAGAACCAAAGGGTGAAGAGGATTGGGATGGGTTAGCCACCATTTGCGTTTGCTGCGAGGGAAAAGGCTCTTTGAGCACGGCAGGAGTCCAAGGAGAACCTTTCAACAAATGACTAACTTCAGACCGCCTCGGGCAGTCTTTGGTATAATGATCCTCGTCAAAAATAAGACAAGGATACTTGGGCTTGCGTTTGGCACCTTCCTCGGGTGGAGGTTTAGGGGAATCCTGCTTAGGTTGATCCAATTTATTCTTTCCTTTTCCCTTCTTCTTTCCTTTTGAGGCTTTGTTCGCCGTGGTGGACTAGATAACGTTAACCTCGGAAATACTACCAGAATTGGATATAGCCTGGGAAGTATTTTCATTCGGATCATTCGACTTTTTCTTCCTAGGGTTCGTAGAAGATTTCTTAGAAGGTGGATTAATAGAACCAATGACACTATCAATGGATGGTGTTGGCGGGGATTTGGAAGTTCTGGGTCTCGGGGCATCAGGCAAATAATCATATAGCGTACCAGACTGGGAGTAAACCAAGTCAAGGTACTGAGCGCGCGCAATAGCCTGCTCTTCAGTTACACATGCTCCCATAGCAATGTCCCATGCTATCGGACCGAAAAATGAGGTCGTGAACCAGTCGGTGAGAAGCTGATCGGGAATCCAAAAATTAATCAAATGACGACGCCATCTCCATTCATTGATATGATCAGAGATATGTGTAGCCGTTGTCTGTTTTAAGGATGTCAGGAGGTGTGTGCCCGTTTCATATCGAATTGGCAACTGATAATGAGTTAAAAATTCCATAGCCAATGAGTTAAAATCCTAAAAAGATTCGCGAGTTAACTCAATATACCATTTAGCAGCAGAGCCAGTGAGGGTCCTTTGAAAAAGGCGAATCCGGATTGAATCATCAAGCCACGAATTCGATGAACACCATAGATGATAAGTCATGACGTGAGCTTGGGGATCTTCTCTAGCTTTACCATCGAATTTGGGACAATCACCGAGAATCTTAGTTGGAATCGGGGGCCAATACAGATTATGAAGGATAGGATCATTTTTCAGTTTGGACACATCCGGTAATTCCAACGTTGCTAAAAAGGGTAATTGAGTTTTAAAGGACATCTGAGGCCACGGGTAAGAGGTAGTACCGGAGTTCCAGTCAGCCGCCGGTTGCCCCCATTGATTTTGTCCGGACGGATTTGGCCCAGGAGGGTTTTGTCCGTAGGGATTTTGTCAGTAGGGTTTATAGGATGGCTAACCCTTGATTTTCCCCCCAGCATTCCACTGATTACCGACTTGGCCTGCAGGAGCAACACACGGTTGCTGGTAATTTTGATAAGGACTCACCTGCAGTTGTTGATAATTTTAATACGGGGCAAATTGAGTTTGCCCTTGGGATTGCTAGAAACCATAAGGTGGCTGGGCTCCAAATTGAGCCTGGGAGGCAGGCGGCTTTTGATAAGCCGGTTGGGATTGAGATCCAACCTATATTTGAAGACCAGATTGGGTCGGGAGCCCAGCCTGGGGCTGAAAACCGGGTTGAGCTTGAGAAGCAACAATCATTTGAGTGCTCAGTTGAGCAAGCCCTGATGGATGTCCTTGAGAGAATTGAGGCTGAGCCACCTGGCCAGAATGTTGACCTAGTTGAGATTGAGATTGACCCATCTGCCCAGAAGGTTGAGCTTGCTGGGTGTTGGGTTGTCCTTGCACAATTGAGGGTTATCCTAATAGACTAGATGGCTGAGCAGACTGGACAATTGGTTGACCTGATTGGATTTGACGCTGACTGACTTGTCCAGATGGTTTACCAGACTGGACAGTGAGTTGGCCTTGCTGAACATAAGGTTGAATGACTTGCCCAGAAGGGTAGCCTTGCTGGACACCAGGTTGGCCTTGTTGCATGTAAGGTTGTCCTGGATTACCAGAAGGTTGCGCGAAATAGGTAAAAGACAGACCACCAGAGGCCGAAGGTTGTCCCTGGAAGGGTTGTCCTTGTGGGCCTCTAGGTTGCCCTGGATAAGACTGTCCATAATACTACTGCCCATAAGAGGGTTGCACGTAAGATGGCTGGCCTTGATAAGGTGGTCCTTGAAGATGTGCAGGCGATACTTGGCCACCGCCATAACCAGTGGTGGTCCAAGCAACAGATAACGGGACCGTGACTTCAACCGCAGGCTGAGGTGGCAAAGGTCCGTGATGATAGAGATGAGCCCCTCTAGAATCGTAATAATGAAACGGATTTTGAGGATCTGGATTCTAAAGAGCATGCAGATATTGATCGTATGCCCCCCCTGCTAGAATGGAACCAGAAGAAGGTGGGGCACTTAGTGTAGGATCAACAACTCTGGATAAAGATGCCGATGGGCCACTATTTGTTGACCCAGAAGAAGGTCCAACAACAAAGGTCACAACAGAGGATGCAGTAACGACACCAACAACAGGGGTTGAAGAAGCCACACAGACAGTTGAAATAGTCGGGACTGAGGTGACAGACACATTGTGAATTTGAGGAACAAAGGACTTCGAGGTCGGGGTGATGGTGTGAGACCACATAGAACTCGTAAGGGGGGTCCTAGAACCCGTAACATCCCTCAAAGCCTTATAGCGTAAAGAGAACGTAACATCAAGAGGGGTAATACGAAAAGGTGTAGTTTCCATTGAGGTGGGAATTTCACCGCTCGTCGCAACAGATTCTTCACTTGTGACAGGGGATGTGTCCTCCATATCAAAAGAATACATTGGGACCGAAATGCTAGGAGGAGTACCGGGAATATCTTCTTTAGAAGGCTCCAAAACAGGGTGCCGATGAATATCGTAAGTCTCGTCCACTGGAGCGCGAGAGTTAATTGGTTGGATACTTAGAATGACAGGGAGAGTATCACTGACAATCGGTACCTCAGGAGCAACAGAAGAAGGAGACCCTTGGTCACTTGGAATGGGAGACAGGACCGGTGATTCCGCCAAGATGATGATTAAAAGATCCTAGGAAAACTAACGAGGAAGGACCCTACTCATGCTAACGCAAACAAGATCTAATAGGGTAAATGCGAATCGTGGATGAATAAATTTTAAGACACATGAACAGAACTTGACCTTTTCATCTTTAAAGAGTCGAGAAAAGGACAAAAAGATGACTCTAGTCGCCTTCGAATATTTAATGAGCCTGAAGTGACAAGTGCTCAGATGGACCTTTTCTTTTAGGGAGTCTAAAAAGGAACGAAAGTGACTACTCTGGAGAACTAGGCAAAAAGGTTTACCAGACAAATCCGTAAAACTGCATATACACCTTGGCAGTCATATGAAAACCAAGGACTTTCCATACGACAGTCAATCTTCCCGAATGCTGTGTTCGGTGCGTTACGACTTGTAAGGTGGCAGACACGGCTTCCTATGGATAAAGGATGATAACCTAGTGGGGTCTCCCAGCATATACTCGACGGTACATGGGAGCACAATTCCGTGCTAGACCACTATTGAGTCACAGAAGGAGGAATCACCCAACCTTGAGTGGAAACAAAAGTGACTAGGTTTAACGACGCCGGAGCACGTCTCTAGCCTAGACCTCTAAATAGTGTGCGTTATGTTCCAATGCGTTGTTAGATTTATTCAGTTCATTTTAGAGTTGATCTTGGATTATGTTTCAGTTTTCAGGCCTTACCGTATGTATATAACAAAACCTAGGATGCAGCTAGAATGAATGAAATATCCTTTTCCTTCGATGAACACCTACCTATGGGAGGGTAGAGAGATCATTCCCAAACCAAGAAAACCAAGACAACAAAGCAGTCACTCAATGCAAGCAGACATCAATTCCTAAAGTGCACAGATACTACTAATGAGAGATTCAAACATTCACTTTCCAATATGTAAACTTGAAATGCAAATTCACTTTCACTTTCGTATAATGAATGCAATTCTTTTGATTTTGATGTCTCTTAAATCTAAAAAAAACAAATAAGCAACAAGCAAATGTGGAAAAATGGTTGATCCAAACAATTGTAATCTATGTCTGGGTAGTGAAGAGAAATCGAATCAATGCCAAGATTGGTCCAATAACAATCACTAAACAATCAACCAAAAGTAAGAAAAGGGGAAGGCTCAATCAAACCAACAGCAAGCTGCAAACAAATCTTTGAGCAACCAAGCGAAACTGATCCAAAAGACTTGAAACAATGAAACTAGGTCACAAAGCAAGAAAAACAAGATTCATTCAACAAAGCTCACAAGAGAGTGCCTCAACCTATTAACAGTGAAAAACAAGTTATCAAACAAGTGAGAACAGCAAGGGACTAGCAAGATTGATGGATTCAGGAAGCAGAATTGAAAAAATCAATTCTACAGCAATCAGCGCGGGTGATACACAAGCAACAAGCGCTGATAAAGAAAACGCCGCAGAAACAGAGCGATGTTAGCGCGGAAGTACATGACTCTCCCGCGATGGTACGATTTACAGAACCGTCGCGACTGTTAGGCGTAATCACGTGATGAACAGGATATTACAAAAGGGTGGATGCGATGACAATGTGACTATTAAATTTAAAGCCAAGTTGATGTTCAAAACAGTAACAGGTGAAGCAAAAACTCCCAAATCAAAATAGTCAAATCTTCAATCAAATCAGGGGCGTTCCCAGATCATGCCAGGAAACTCAAAAGACCGATAACTAATCCCCAAAACTCCAAAAGAGACCAAAACAAAGATCAAGACAAGAGTAAACAAGAAAATAACAAATGCCAAAGCTCCCCAGCGGAGTCGCCAATTTGTGATGCAGGAAAGTGTTCCCTCTGCGGACAGAGGCAACCCCTCTAGCCCTAGAGTGGGTCTAGTCACAAACAAGGACAGATCAACAATAGTTTTCCTTAAACAATCATAGTTGGAGGCCTACCTCAACCTATGGTCGATGGAGTTCCATTGCGCTGCTCCAGCTTCTGCTTCCTTCTCCTAATGAGTAATCAACCTGAAACAATGCAAAGGAAATACAAAAAAACACGTAACTGGAACAACGATGATCTATTTACTCACAAAGTCAAGAAGTCATGAGCTATCAAGTACATTACATACAAGACATAGGAAAACATCATTGATTGCATTAATAATGAAATAAGAGTAAGCTTACAACCAAAGTCTTGACATCACAAGCCTTCTCAGAAGGGTCCAGCCAGCATGTTCCTCAAGCATTCACTCTTTGAAGATGGATCTCCCAACATACAAATCTCTCTCACTCACAAGTTTTACACAAGATTAAGGGCACTTCACAACCTTCCACAAGCTATCAACAATCCCACACTTGTCACACTCACACCAGCTATCTAGCAAACTCACAAACACTAATAGCACTGCTCCACTAGCCAACTATCAACAACCATTCCAAAAACTAGACGCACATAGCAATGGTGAGAGTTTAAATAGGAGAAGGAGTCTCCATGAAAGGTGGAAGAATGAGCTTATCTCTAAGGAAGGTATCACAAATGACGGAACAACCACGCCAGAGAAAGGAGGGCAACATAAACTATGCCAACAACCAGGTCTGGAGTCATTTGGAGGCCGACTATTGGAACAAATTTGCCCAATCTGGATCATCGTGGGTCCATAACTGATCTTCTGCACTGACATTGCCATTGAATAACGTAGCTAGTTAGGTCATTGCTGAATATTACAAGTGACCTCGCGCTGGCACATAAAATCGGACCATCGCAGGAATCAGGTGTACTTCCGCAATGGCAGTGCTTCTGGACTGTTTAGGAGTGCCCTTCAGCGCGTTTATTTAGCCAACAGATGCGATGAGGCAGATAACTTAGGAAAAGTGGGTCATTTGGAAACATCAGAGAGCATTTGTCTAATATGAACATGTATGACTTGGACACATGACACAGTAGGAAGGCTGGAACGAAGACAGTGACAGATTACTGTGTAACACTACCATTGAGTGGAAAGACAAAGAAGCCGACGAGTATGACAGACACAGAATGGGATATTCTCAACAAAAAGGCACTTGGAAAAATACGGTTGTGCCTAGCGGCGTCGGTAGCATTTAATATTTCAAAGGAAACGACAACATAGGGTTTAATGTGGGCATTGACCAAACTATATGAAAAGCCCTCAGCCTCAAATAAGGTATTTCTTATGAAGCGTTTATTTAATATGAATATATCAGAAGGAGGATCTGTAGTAGACCATTTAAATGATTTTAATATAGTTACAAGTCAGTGAAGTTCTGTAGGGGTAAATTTTGATGATGAAGTTAGGGCTTTGTTATTTCTGTGCTCATTTCCAGAAAGTTGGAATGGTTTAGTTATGGCCATTATTAACTCTGTCTCTGGATCTAGTACTTTAAAGTTTGATGATGTTGTCGAGGCAATCCTTAGCAAGGAAATGCGACAGAAAAGCTCCAGTGAGACATCATGTAATGATTTGACTGCAGAGACTAGGGGAAATGGAAAGAGGGAGGAAAGAGCTTAGGATATCGCAGTAAGTCAAGAAAAGGCAGTTCCAAGTCCAGACCGAGGATAGTGTGCTGGAAATGCGGGAAGAAAGGACACCTGAAGAAAGACTACAAGTCTCGAAAGGGAAAACAAGGAGACATGCAACAAGAAACTAATCATGAAGCGAATGTAACAAGTGATGTGTTGCAAGATGCTTTGATTCTTTCATTAGAAAATATTATTGATGCCTGGGTGGTAGATTCAGGGGCCTCATTCCATGCCACACTTGATAAGAAACATTTTCGTGATTATGTTCAAGGAGATTTTGGACAGGTTTGATTGGGTGATGATAAACCCTGTAAAATCATTGGAATGGGTACAGTTTTCATAAAACAACAAAATGGAAATCAATGTCTATTGAAGGAGGTAAGGCATGTTCCAGATCTGAAGAAAAATCTGATTTCAACAGGGCAGTTGGGAGGTCAAGGTTGTGTAACTACTTTCACAGATAAAACCTGGAAGGTCACTAAAGGATCCTTGGTAATAGCAAAAGGAGAAAATGTTGGTACATTGTATTTATGCAATGGTATTTATAATTATATTAATGCTTTAACCTTTATAGGAGAAGATACGACATTATGGCATCATAGGCTCGGGCACATGAGTGAGAAGGGGATGCATATTCTTCACTCAAGAAATTTTTTGCCAGGTTTGAAGCATGTTGATTTAAAATTCTGTGAGAATTGTGTTTATGGAAAACAGAAGAGAGTCAGATTCCTTAGAGTTGGGAAAGAAAAGAAGAGTGAAAAATTAGAGCTTGTGCATACAGATGTATGGGGACCTGCTCAAGTATCATCTCTTGGTGGCTCTCGTTATTATGTTACTTTTATTGATGATGAAACCATAAAAACCTAGATTTATTGTATTCGAAATAAATTTGATGTATTTGATACTTTCAACAAATGGAAAGCTTTGGTTGAAAATGAGACAGGAAAAAGGTTGAAGTGTCTTAGATCAGAAAAATGAGGTGAATATTGCAGCAAAGAGTTTGATAGGTATTGTTCAGAGAATGGAATTCGTAGAGAGAAGACAGTTCCAAGAACACACAAGAAAATGGCGTGACAGAAAGGATGAACAAGACAATCATGGAGCATGAGATTGCATGCAGGATTGCCTTTACAATTTTGGGCAAATGCTGTAGATACTGCTGTTTATCTAATAAATAGAGGGCCTTCGAGTTCCTTGGATTGTGGTATTCCAGAGGAGGCATGGACAGGTAAAAAGGTAAAATACTTTTTTTAAAGACTTTTGGTTGTGAAGCCTTTGTCCATATTAATAAAGAAAATAGAACAAAGCTTAAGGAAAAATCAAAGAAATGTACCTCTATTGGATATGGTGTTAATGATTTTGGTTATCACTTATATGATTATGAAAATCACAAAATCATTAGGAGCAGAGATGAAATATTCAATGAAAAGTTTTTGTACAAGAATCAGCTACAGGAAAAGAAACAGGAAAAAGAAAACAGAAAATACGCAGTGCTTGACAATATCACAGGAAAAGTGATGGCGCCTAAAAATCATAATGATCAATAGCCACAACAACAACCACAACAACAACCTGAAAGTGGTGTTATAAGATCTATC
Organism: Pinus tabuliformis; assembly: GCA_031772625.1. Taxonomy (NCBI): domain Eukaryota; kingdom Viridiplantae; phylum Streptophyta; class Pinopsida; order Pinales; family Pinaceae; genus Pinus; species Pinus tabuliformis. Next base: position 931,659,983 of record CM062808.1, read on the forward strand.
AGGATAAGTAGACCCCCTGAACGATACTCTCCTTCATTATATTATGTCTTGTTGATTGATTCTAGTGAACCAGAATGTTATGAAGAAGCAGTGTAGGTAGAAACTATGAAGAAGTGGGAGCAAGCCATGAAAGAAGAGATGGACTATTAGCACATAACCAGACTTGGGACTTAGTCAGGTTGCCTGCAGGTAAAACAACAGTGCAGAATAAATGGGTTTACGAGTTGAAGGAAGAAGATGGAGGTAGAAAAAGGTACAAAGATAGACTTGTGGTGAAGGGGTTTGCACAGAAGAAAGGTATTGATTTTGATGAAATATTTTCTCTTGTTGTTAAAATGACTTCAATTAGAACTATTCTAAGTCTAGTAGCAACTGAAGATTTGCATCTTGAGCAGTTAGATGTAAAGACAACCTTTCTCCATGGGGATTTGGAGGAAGATATATATATGTAGCAGCCACAAGGATATGAGGTAAAAGGGAAGGAGAAACTAGTGTGCAGGTTGAAGAAGAGCTTGTATGGCTTAAAATAGCCTCCAGGGCAATGGTATCTAAAATTTGATAGGTTTATGTCTGAATAAGGTTGTACTAGATGTCACTCTGATCATTGTGTTTATCTCAAAAGGCAAAATGATGTCAACTATATTATATTGTTATTATATGTATATGAAATGATTGTTGCAGGTTCTAACATGCAAGAAATAAATGTGCTCAAAATGAAATTGCCAAACTCATTTGCAATGAAGGATTTGGGTGCTGCAAAACAAATCCTTGGTATGAGAATAACTAGAGACAGGAAGAATCGCAAATTAACATTGTCTCAAAGTGAGTACATAGAAAAGGTGTTGAAAAGGTTTAATATGCAGAATGCAAAACTAGTTAGTATACCTTTGGCTAGTCATTTCAAATTATGTAAGGAGGCGTGTTCGAAGACTTAGGAAGAAATGGCTCATATGTCTAAAGTTCCATATGCATCAGCGGTTGGAAGCTTAATGTATGCAATGGTATGCATAAGGCCTAATATTGCACATGCAGTGCGAGTTGTAAGTAGGTACATGAACAATCCAGGAAAAGAACATTGGATGGCGGTGAAGTGGATTCTCAGGTATTTGAGAGGTACCACAAATCAAGCATTATGCTTTGGTGGTTCAAACATTTCTCTACAGGGATATGTTGATGTAGATATGGCAGGTGACATAGATAACAGGAGGAGCACTACAGGATATGTATTTACTGTAGGTGGAACAACTGTCAGTTGGGTTTCAAAAGTCCAAAGTGTTGTTGCACTCTCAACAACAAAGGCAGAATATGTTGCTGCTAGAGAGGCTAATAAAGAAATGATTTGGTTACAAGGTTTCTGGATGAATTGGGTAAGAAGCAGGAGTTGGGCAGGTTATAAAGTGATAGCCAGAGTGTCATACATCTTGCAAAGAACTCTACATTTCATTCCAAGACTAAGCATATACAGCTCGAGTACCATTTCATACGGTCAACATTGGAAGATGGATAGTTGAAGCTGGAAAAGATACACACTAGCCAGAATCGTGCAGATATGTTAACAAAATTTGTAACCAGGGAGAAACTGAGAATCTTCTCAGTTTCAATTGGTATTCAAGTATGATGAAGAAGATGAGAAACAGCCAGGTCCAAAGTGGAGTCATTGTCTAGCAAACTAAGCAGCAATGGAGTTTCTATAATCAGTCTCCAAGTGGGATATTTTTGGGTGTGGAGCCTGATTATCTTCTGTATTCAAAGGTTTCAGCCGGATGTATACCCCAGGAAGATTGTACACCCCTCCACACAGGGGGGTGTGGGGGGGCTAATCCCCCCCGGCTGGGGGGTCCAGGGGCCAGCGGTCCCCCGAAGCTAAAAACAGATGTAAAATTGCCTTGTAAAAGTCTAGTAATTTCTAGTTAATCTGGGTCGTTCATTAGGCGGATGATCTGACGGTAGAAGTTATGTTTAATTTAGGGCTTTTTCCCTAGAAGGAAACCCCTCGCTATATATAAGGGAATTGTATTGCGTCTATGTATATCTGTATTCTGATTAAGGAAGAGAGAGGAGATTGAGAGCGAAGAGAGAATTACAGTGGATCTGTTGTAGGTTGTATTTCTTCAGTTTGCTGGATATATATAAAAAGAAGGATTGTTTGTTTCTCTGTGGACGTAGCCCAAACTAGGTGAACCATGTATATCTTTGTCTCTCTTGTTTTATGCGTTTTCTGTGTTTATATTTATGCAATATTTTATGTGTTCCATTGCTCTGTAATATATAATTTTCTAACAAGATATGTGACATATGGATTCATTAAACTCCTAGATTCAAATTAGGTGGACTCTAGTGCTAGGCTAAGGATTGATATTCCACATCTTACCCATGCTTGATTAGGTTTCAATTTGTATTTGAGGTAAAATAACATAAACATTTTCAAAGGTATCTGGTTTGAATGTATCTATTACCTTTATTTGAATCCATGACATTCTCTATTTGATGCAATGGTGGACATTTCTTTTCAGACACCCATGTAGATTAAAATTTTGAGCTTACCACTTGAGTTATGAAATGATTCTGCACATTTTGTGCTCAAAAATTTGGGAAAGGTGGTATTGGTAGCTGAATCATATAAAGCCAATGCATATCATATTGTTGTTTGAATGATGGATATCATATAAAGCCTTGAACAATTTCTAGTGAAAGAGAAAAACCTTAATATCATAGTATCTTAAAACAAGTGTTAGGAAACAAATTACCAAAATAACCTGAAAACATAAAGAGAAATAACTCCACTCCTTGATATATAGATGTAATAATGAAAGATAAGCATATTCAAAGGGGAAGGTCGCTTTTGTAATTAAAAAATGTACAAAAGTGAGATGAGATCATTCTAAAACTAATTCTCATTACTCTATACATAAACGAGACAAAGGGTGTAATTACAATTAAAGGGTCTAACCAACAACAATAACATAATGATAGAAATATAACTCACTATCTAGGGATTTACATTGAGATTTATGGTTAACATGGGTTTTTATCTGAGGCTTAATACAAACATAGTCCATGATGGCATGCGATTAGTATGGAATGTTGGCATGTAATGTATAAATGATAACGTGTATAGGTTCCATAGTAGAAATATTAGTGTACATATGATTACGTGTATCATACAATGGTTGGCATGGATAGGGCCAATGTGGAAAATTCCACGCTAGCAAGGATAAAGTGACAATGAGTAGTTGAGAAATCAATGGCTCATATTTAATTCTAATCATGAAATGGATGTTAGGATATATTTTCAATAGGTTGAAATAATTTTCTTTTGGTGGTTAAAATTGACTTGGTTTTGGTGGGTTGAAAGAATTACCCTTTTGAAACTTTAGGAAAATTCATCTCTTTAGTGCATGGTGTTACACTAAAAATGTCACCATGACTATTTACAGTTAGTATGGCTCTATCAACAGTCATACTATCCTCCTGGGCAAGTCTTATGCCTCTGCTCTCCATGTCAAACTCCAAAAAGAGAGAAAGTCTTTATAAATGTGTTTATCTCTGGGTACGCAGGTTCTCTCGGCCTTACCTGCGGGTACGCACCTAATGTTCACAAAAGCTGCGTACTTGTACGCTCTGTATGTAAAGGGGCAGGTGCGTACCCCTGTAAAGGTCAAAATGCGCAAGTTTCATCTTTAAAAAGTTACTTGTGGTCATTTCTAGAGCATTCTAGAAGGTTGTTCGACGTGTATTGAGTGCCTCCAGATGGTTCATGTACCCCTACCAAAGAGGAACTTATCCCATCAATAAGGGAGCTATCCCATCCAAAGAGGGGATTACCCCATTGATGGTGGACCTGATTAACTTCCTCTTGAGCACTATAAATACAGGCATTGGGCTAGAAGGAGGGGAGGTTGAAAGCTAAACATTTCTAAGGGTAGATGCTGCTGGAATTAGGACTCCCATTTAGAAGCTTGTGAGGAGAGATTGCCATCTTTGCTTGTTCTATTTGGAAGTGGGTGAGCTTTGTCAAAGTAAAGGAGAACCCTTGATGGACCCTGGGAGGAACTTGCACAACACCAAGGCTCAGGTTGTAATTGTTACTTTTGTTTCCTATTAATGCAAATGAGTCCATTCTTCTCAATAACTTGTTATTTATGAGTTGTTTCATGTACTCCTTGGTCTATGTGTTAAATATGTTTTATTTTATGAGATTATCAAGTGCTATTTAATCGTTTGATTGTTAGTGGATGTAGGTTTCGAAGTGAAGGAGGAGCTCATCCGGATCAGCGGGGCTGGACTGCTACAACGACGTTGGACTACAGGTAGGATCTAAACACTTGATTTCTCGTATAGTAAATGCATGTTTAGAGAAGGATTGCTCTTATTTGTCTTGTTTGTCACTAGAGAGTCTTACGCTCCTAGGGAGGTTGGTTGTGTCCGCACTATCGACTCTTTCCGCCTGACAAAATGGCGACTCCGCTGGGGACTCCATTGATGTGAAAGTCTTTTCCTTTGTATGCAACTTTGATCTGAGAAAAGTCATTTATTTTCTGGTTTTTGGCTCTGTGACTTTGTATTTGGGTGGGTTAGCTTAGGGTTAGATTGAATTTAGTTTTTCTTGGTTTTTTCAGTAGTACGCACCCTCTGAGTATTGCACAGTGCGTACTTGTACGCACTGTTGCTGTGTGCACAGAGCGGGCCCGCACCTAGCTTAACCGGTTGCCTGCGTACCCTGCTAAAAATTAAGAAATTTCCATTTTTTACATTTTTCCTCTTAGATTTTGCTTTTTCTTAGTTTTTACTGCCCAGATCCATTAGTCTCTTGTCAAAGATCTTCACCTGAACTTGTTTCGATAGCATTGAGTGTTTTAGTGGATTTCATAGAAGTTTAAGCCCTAGGGTTTGATTTTTGAGTAGGTCCTGTTGTGACTTTAGCGGTAGAAGTTGTCAAGCCTTAGATCTCTCTGGTTTTGTCAGCCTTCTTAGGAGTCGGACCTGTCATAAAGTCTACCTGTGAGAGCGACTTACCTTTGAGTTGTCTCTTTGGAAAATTTCGAAGTGCTTGTTGATTGAGTATTGAATTCCATTTTACAAAAAGAACTAAAAGATTTGAGTTTTGTTTTGACTGGTATTTTGATTCTGCATTAGCTGGTCCTTGGCTTGATTGTGGTCAAGTAAAACAACCTAGAATCATCTTTGTAGGCTTTTGCCTCGTTAGGTTTGCTTTAGAGTAAATTTCTTTTTGATTTGCTTGTGAGTCAATTTTTCATAGATTTTATAGTTTTTAAGATTGATTTTCGTTAAAATAGATTTATATGCTTTATTAAATAAGAGAAAATACAAAAACATCTCCTTTCAAAAGTTTTGTTTCAAGTAGCTTTGAGGCATTTTGAAAGAAAAAGAATTTTTCGTGCACGTAAGGAGTGGTCATGTTTGTATGCTTGGAAAGATAAAGAGAATTGTTTCTTTGATTGTCTTTACTAAGAAAGTTGTTTTCTATAAAATTTGCATCTTCCAACTCTCTTAGTTAAGAGTTTCATTGAAAGAGAAAAGTAGCGTAAATCATCTTAGGTGCATCTTTGTAGTGGTTTGAGTCGAGTCTACACACCATTGGTTTCATTTCCGCTACCTTTTGTCTTTAAGAAAAACCATAAAATTAACGCTTAAAGTAAAATCAATTTAGTAACTTTTATTTACTAGGGCTCTGAAACACCAATTTAGATCAGGCTAGTGTCTTGGAGTAGGAGAGTAATTAACTCTCCAAGACAACAAAACCAAACAAGTAGCTTATCTTGTGATAGAATAAATCCAATTGTCTCATTTGTACTCTGGGAAAGCTCCTCTTAAAGGAGAAGCACGAGCTCGTGTCCGAACCAGTGAGGGGATCAATCCTCCCTCGTTGGGAACGACGCCAGACACGCACGTATTACAAACGGTAAACCTTGGATTAACCATTGTCGAGGAGCCAGGGGTCACTTGTCGGTAAACCTTGGATTATTGTCAAGGAACCGGCAAGGGGATTGAGCTTGATACTCTGCCCTTGCGTGCTGTCGGAGTGTAGAATGTTCCCCCAGGTGCATTTGTTGCGGTTGGTAACCTTAGTGACCATTATCTTTAGGATTCTACCGAGGTGACGGTGGAGGGAAGATCCCACTATACCTGGAGCAGACGTCGGCTAGACTCACTTGGATTTTCTAGGGGGTTCACTTCACTCGAGACGGTTAAAGTGGAGGAACTTGTGCCGGTCTATTCATTAAGCAGGTTGCTGGGGTAACTGTTCCACCCGCCACTTTTGTATTGAATCCGGCGATGTTGGGTTTCATCTCCAACTAGCGTTTTCGGTCTGGAAGGCTACTGTTTGTGCTTGGTTTGACGCCCTAGATTCTTTAGGCGTGTGATTCAAATTTGTTTGGTTCTTTAGAGACTTTAGGTGGTTTGATTTGAGATTTTACTTTGTTTTCGTGTGTGGTAGTTAAAAGTTTTTAGCTGTGGCGGAATTACCGAGACAGTCCCGTAGACTTCGGGGCAAGTCACCTGAGATTGTCACCGGAACTGATTTGTTGAGAAAACTCCGTAGATCACGGGGTGGATCTCCTGAAAATGTCCCGGGTCAGTACGAAGGATTGAAGGTCCTTGTAACTCCTCCTAGTGGCAGTAAAGTAGGTTCACCTGAAGAAGGAGAATCTTCCTTGGTATTCCATCCAGATTACCAAAGCCTAGAGACAGGTTATAATCCTGAAGCTGTTACAGTTTCTGAGCTTGCTGGTAGTTTTTCGTCTACTAGTGATACAGGCGAAGAACCTGAAATATCTGAACCTGTTACTCTGACTTCTAGTGTTCTAGATTCACCAAGAGTAGAACGAGTTATCACCGAAAATCTTCCTACTGGTCTGATTGCTATTGAAGAACTTGCTCCAGAGGAAGAAATAGGCATCTCTAACCTTGAATATCAACTTACTATTGAACTCAGGGAGCGTGAATCTATCTTTTACAGTCCTCCTAGAAGTACTACTTGGTACCTTTTGTTAACCAATTATTTAGACAACTCAGGGATAGGTTTTTCTACACCTCGTACTCCTTTTCCACCTGGAGGTATTTATACTCCTGTAAATATGTCTGGTCAGTCGTCCGTGTTTACTCAAACTCCTGAATCTTTCTTACACGACGGTCCTTATGTTCCCACCGGGTATCAATCACTTTCTGGTACCTTTGCGGGAGCATCTCCTCAACCCATTGATCATGGGTTATTAGCTGGAAATAATGGTAATATACCGTTGGGTGTAGGAGACATTTACATGATGTCAGGTTCGGTTCCCGTTTCTCAACCTCAAGGTGGCCAATTACCGCCTGGGGGGCAGCCTCAATTAACTTCTGGGGGGCAACCTCAAGGTACACAAATTGTGTCTGGGGGGCAACCTCAAGGTCAGTATGTACCTATGGTGCAATACATGCCTCAAGGGTATCAACCCCAAGGGTATCAACCTCAAGGGTATCAACCTCAAGGTCAAGGTCAACCCCAGTATCCGTATTTACCTCAAGGTTATCAACCTCAAGGTCAATACTCGAGTCAAGGTTATCAACCACCTCAAGGTCAGTTATATGTTCCAGGTATGGGAACTGTACCTTTCAGTTATCAATCCTATCCTCAATCCGGTTATGGATCTCAGTATTCTCAACCTGTTACGGGTCAATTCCCCGGAATGATGGTGTGGGATCCATCACAGGGTCAACAGGTGTTGCAGCCAAGTATACAGTTGGTACCTCAAGCTGGACAACCCGTAGTTTCTGGTCCACCCCAGCAACCACAACCTTTCCAGTCAAATGTTCAAACATCTGTAACTTCGGTAGTTACTCAGCCGCCAATTGCACCTAGTACTCCATCTCAAACGACTGCTGCAACTACCGCTACATCTGCCGCGCTTACTTCTGGAGTATCGACAGCTCCGGTTTCTACTGTCTCTGCAACCACTCCTCAGACATCTTTACCGTTGTCTGGATCTACGATTCAAACCACGGTCCAGATGCCTATAGGTCAGCCTGGTATAAGTACGGTTGTCACTACTCAACCTCAATTTGTTCATCAACCGTACCAGGGACAGTACCAACCTGGGCAAGCTGTCCAGCAGCCGGTTTACCAGTATCAACCGTATCCCTGCAAGAAAAACTTTCATTTGCAAAATACTTGTCATCCATTTGACCATCCCTGAGTCAGTCCTTACAGCAACATTTCTTCAACTTGAACAATGATTTTGTGTTGTAGGCTTGCCTGCAACGGGTCGCTTTCTATCGACATCAACACATTATCTAGAGAGATGACTTAGAAATCGTCAGTACCTTGAAGTCTGCATGCATCAATGGCAGGTTTCTCGCCTTTGACGTCAGTTTACATCATTGACTTTCGATCGAAAGATTCCGTGAAATGTTCGACATCAACTCATTCATTCACATCTCATGGATTGTACTAGGTACTTTGAGAACCATTGACATTACTGGTGGTCTCTCTCACACTTTTTAACAGTTTACATCATCGACTGGTAATCAAGTGGTTTCTACCATGTTCGACATCAACTCATTTATTCGCATGGCTAGAATCGTACCAATTCGGGAAGTAGAAATGAAGACCCTGGATCTAGTTTCCACCATCCAGGCTGCGAGGAGTTTTGTATTCATTATCTAAGTAGAATAATCATAAATAGATGGCTGCGCCCATACTGTGTCTACAAAAGTCTATGATTATGATGTACTGCAAGATCATTCCTGTATCAGAGTAGTTAGTCTGTTAGTTAAAGTTTTGATCTGAGTATGGGAATGCCTACCTCAGCGATGATATAATCTTATACATGTATTTTGTGTTGAAAATTGCAGGTTCTGACCAGGCTCTCCACGAGATAATCCTTGAAATGATAAAGCGCTTCACCCTTCCTAGATAATAAAAAACCCTAATCTATTACAGGCTTCGCACTTTAGGGGGCAATCTGTTACACTAAAAAATGTCACCATGACTATTTACAGTTAGTATGGCTCTATCAACAGTCATACTATCCTCCTGGGCAAGTCTTATGCCTCTGCTCTCCATGTCAAACTCCAAAAAGAGAGAAAGTATTTATAAATGTGTTTATCTCTGGGTACGCAGGTTCTCTCGGCCTTACCTGCGGGTACGCACCTAATGTTCACAAAAGCTGCGTACTTGTACGCTCTGTATGTAAAGGGGCAGGTGTGTACCCCTGTAAAGGTCAAAATGCGCAAGTTTCATCTTTAAAAAGTTACTTGTGGTCATTTCTAGAGCATTCTAGAAGGTTGTTCGACGTGTATTGAGCGCCTCCAGATGGTTCATGTACCCCTACCAAAGAGGAACTTATCCCATCAATAAGGGAGCTATCCCATCCAAAGAGGGGATTACCCCATTGATGGTGGACCTGATTAACTTCCTCTTGAGCACTATAAATACAGGCATTGGGCCAGAAGGAGGGGAGGTTGAAAGCTAAACATTTCTAAGGGTAGATGCTGCTGGAATTAGGACTCCCATTTAGAAGCTTGTGAGGAGAGATTTCCATCTTTGCTTGTTCTATTTGGAAGTGGGTGAGCTTTGTCAAAGTAAAGGAGAACTCTTGATGGACCTTGGGAGGAACTTGCACAACACCAAGGCTCAGGTTGTAATTGTTCCTTTTGTTTCCTATTAATGCAAATGAGTCCATTCTTCTCAATAACTTGTTATTTATGAGTTGTTTCATGTACTCCTTGGTCTATGTGTTAAATATGTTTTATTTTATGAGATTATCAAGTGCTATTTAATCGTTTGATTGTTAGTGGATGCAGGTTTCGAAGTGAAGGAGGAGCTCATCCGAATCAGCGGCGCTGGAATGCTACAACGGCGTTGGACTACAGGTAGGATCTAAACACTTGATTTCTCGTATAGTAAATGCATGTTTAGAGAAGGATTGCTCTTATTTGTCTTGTTTGTCACTAGAGAGTCTTAGGCTCCTAGGGAGGTTGGTTGTGTCCGCACTATCAACTCTTTCCGCCTGACACATGGGAAATTCTATTATTTGGCACCCATTGGAAGCTTATGTTTCGATGCTTAGGAGAATGTTAGGATTTCAGTGGCCAAGAAAATATTCATGCATTGGTGCCTTAGATGAAATTGTTCAATTCCTATTCAAAATTAGTGCATTGGTTCATTTTATGCTTAGTGGAAATATATGTCTTGGCACTCTGAAATAGCTCCACTATCGATGCACTCAAACAAATTTCACATCAAAAAGTTGAAGTGACTCTAGTGTTCTAATGATATAGGTGTATATGACACATCAGTTGGCATGTGTCATGACTACTTAGCAAGGGATGCCATGTAGGAATGTTGAAAATATAAAATTAAAATGCATGAAAAATTCAAAGGGCCCTAACTTCATCCAAGATTAGAATTGAGAAAGAGTATAGCTATTAGAATATCTCGAAGAAAAAAATTGGTTGGTGAACTTGGAATGGTATTTGGGTTGTGTTTTAAAAAAGTGGATTTGTAATAAATTATGAAATTTTCACACATCCCACTTGTTTGATGACGTTTAGGGTGTTGGATATGTGACAAATGGATTCATTAAACTCGTAGATTCAAATTAGGTGGACTCTAGTGCTAGGATAAGGATTGATATTCTACATCTTACCCATGCTTGATTAGGTTTTAATTTGTATTTGACCGAAAATACCATAAACAATTTCAAAGGCATTTGGTTTGAAGGTATCGATTACCTTGATTTGAAGCCATGGCATTATCTATTTGATGCAAGGGTGGAAATGTTTTTCCAAACACCCATCTAGATTAAAATTTTGAGCTTACCACTTGAGTTATGAAATGACTCCGCACATTTTGTGCCCAACAATTTGGGAAAGGTGGTATTGGTAGATGAATCATATAAAGCCAATGTATATCATATTGTTGTTTGAATGTTGGATGAAATCAATGTGAACAGAGGATTATTTGAATTAATTGATGTGATGGTTAGTGTTTGTGTCTAATCACAAACTTTTGATTATGCTAATGTTCCATTTTAATGCTCTTAGTGTCACATATATGGCTGTTACAAAGGACTACGATAGATCCTTTGTTAAAAAAAATAGGGAAGAAAGGTCACATGTTTCTATTGGATTTGATCATGATTTCAAGGTTACTTAGGTAGACGAAGTGAATAGGTTGAGTTTGGCTAAGAAGGACGTGGGTGAAAAATCTCATTTGACCCATGAGGAAAATATGGCTTTAGTTAATAACATTGGAGATGAAGAGGTTGTAGGAAATGTATAGATCCCTCTATATAACAGTTTGAACTTACTAGAGGTTATATGGGGAGAGACTTTTGAGGTTAATAAGTATATTTGTCCCAATTATTTGTTGATAATGAAAAAGGACTTACCAAATGATATTTATCATCTTAGAGACTCTTTGATAGTTAAGTCCTTTACATTCAGTACAACTCTTCTCCCATAAATTGGTCATAAGTGAGGTTAAAGTGAGGTAAATTCTAATGCTAATTTTGATGGGTATAAGAATGTTGTGGTAGGAATGCATAACCGAAAATTAAATTGAAGAAAAAAATGTTCTTATAAGGGAAGGGAAGAGCTATACATTTTCCATGAAATTTAGACCCATTCTCAACTTGTTTAAGAATATCTAATGAGACTGTAGTCTAGGATCAATTTTCCAAGAGATCATGACTCCATTAACATAGGTAGAAATTATTCCCCTAAACATGCATATGAGAAGGCTACAAAGGAGGTAAATCAAGGTAATTAGTGTTTAATCATGACGTTATTAGAGTAAATTTACACCCTATATTTGTGCTTTAATGAATATTCTTTCAATATCAGAGAACCAAGACGAAAAAAATAGCCCTAAAAATATTAATGGAGAATGATAAGCTTGACTTTTCACTTTTACAAGAAACTACGAGGAAGGGAGATGCCATGGTTAGTGATTTGGAGAAAACATTTGTGGTTTGGGAATTTTTAGCTTTAGAATTTGATGGGTTATATAGGGCTATCATCACTAGGTGGAATTAGGATTCAACTTTAATTAATTCTTACTTTATCTTGTTAGGTTTGTGCACACACTTCTTTAATGATAATTTCTATATCCCTCTCACATCATTAAATGTTCACAAATCATATGAAGATAAACAAACATTTTTAGAAAATATTTTTTATTTGCAATGCACTTTTAAAGGTAAGCCAATATTGTGGTGATTTAAATGTTACTTTGAGCATAAAGGAAGTTTGAGGTAACTATGAAAAATTGACAAATTAACTCTTTTTTTATTTCTTCAGTTTCATTTTGAAGTAATTGGGTTAATGGATATTGAATCTATCAATATGGGATCCACCTAGAGGAATAACAAGGGAGGTGCTGAGGGAATCTCAAAATGTTTAGATAGGCTCATGGTTTTTGATTTAGTTTTATATAGGGTAGGTTACAGTTATAGGTCTTTATTTGTCACTTTTATATGTTTTGATCATAACCCTATCATCTTAGAATTGGATTTTAGTAATTCAAAATAGGGACATCATTCAAATTTAACCTAGTTGGAATGAGGAAGAGAAGTTTTGGAATTTGGTCAAAGAATAAGAGAGAAATTTTAATTCTAACTTTGATACCTTTGCATGTGAGAATTTTTTTGCCTCATTAAATGAAATAAAAGAGAAATCTGATAATTGGGAGGGAGACAAACTTATATATGAGGTGGAAAAGTAGTTGGAGGAAATTTTCACTGTTAATGTAGGACGCATCTACAATGATGAGGAAATGACTAAGCTAAAGTGTTTATAATCAAGGAAAGAAAAATTATTTAAGGAGAAAGAAATGGATCAGAGAATGAAAGTAGGGCCACCTAGTTGGAATTAGGTGACTAAAATACAAATTATTCCACTAATTTGCTAATCAGGAGAAGAGTATAAATAAAATTTAGGAGATACAAATGAAGATGGTTCAAAGGCTAGAAGTTTTGATCAGTTGGATAATTGAGGAGTTAGAAATTTTGAGTAAATTGATAATGAGCGTAACAAAGTTAACATTTCATAGACTTTTAAGGTTGCAACCTTATTGCCTAAGATAATAAATGAGAAGAAAAACCTGATTATGTTTGAAGTAATCACCAAAGAGGAACTCTTGGTTGTCTTACCATCCTTTCATAAAGATATGAGCTTGAGACTTGATGGGTGGACTATGGAGTTTTACATTGGATTCTTTTATTTATTAGGTGATGTTATGCTCAGAGTGGTAGAAGAAGCGTGAACTTTAGGCAAAGTCATAGGTAGCCTCAATGTCACCTTTATAGCTCATATTCCAAAAGGTTATATATCTAGAAAGTTTTGATGGATTTACGGCTATTTATTTATGCAAATATATATAGGACCACTTCCATCATGTTAGTTGCCATATTGAATAAGTTGTTGTCCCTATTCATTTCACCTGAACATTTTGATTTTTTAGAGGGGTGCCAAATCTATGAGGCTATAGATACAAATCATTGAGGTCTTCATATTATCAAGATATCATATGTACTTACTATGATGATTAAACTAGATCCTTTAAAATATCATGACATGGTTTGTTGGTTATATCTTAGATTATTTTTGATCCTTATAGATTTCACTTTACCTACTATCAACTGGATTATGGGGTGTGTGACGTCCACTTCAATGATGTTCTCATCAGTGGCTAAGTCTCCATATTTTTTAAGCCAATATATGGATTAATATAACTTTTCCCTTTACTTCCTTATTCATTTCTATTAGTTGTTGAGGGCTTGATGAAGGCTATTCTAGAGGAAAATAAATAAATAAATAATTAAATGATAAAGATTGTGGGGATGGGACTTTCACTCATTTTTTATTTGTGGATGATGTAATTTTATTTTGATTTTTCTTAGAGGTAGAGGACAATTACTACAAACACATACTATAGGTTTATAATACAAATATAGGGATGTAATTAACATTAACAAGTATGCAATATTCTTTAAAACTTTGGAAGATGGGATGGTTCAATATATGAGATGAATTTTCCCTTATCAAAACTTTAAATTACAGAAAGAAATGAAATATTTAAGTTTCACTCTCAAACCAAATGGCTATTGTAAGAAGGTTTGGTCTCGAAAACTTACCAAGATTGAGAATATAATATATTTCTAGTGTAATAGGGGGATATAAAGAGGTGGTAGACTTATGGTAAAACCCATTTTGGAGGCTATTCCTATATATTGGCTCTCTTTGGCACATATTCCTAAGGGTATTTTGGAAAAACATAGCAATACTTGCTTGAAATTTCCATGGAAGTGGAATAGTTACAAAATAGGCACTCACCTTACTAGATGACATAACTAGGCCTAATGACATGGGAGGTTGGGATTTGAAGAATATTCACTTATTTGGAATTTCCTCAGTATAAATATTAGTATGGAACCTAATTACTATAGAAAGTATTTGGAATAGGATTACAATTAGAAATATATATCTCATGGAACTCTTATAGATTAGATAAGGTAGTATATGAAGATCATTAATAGTGTGTCAAATCAATGGAAAGACTTGAAAATAATTTTCCTGTAGTTGAAACTTATTCAACATGGAAAGTTGGCAATGGTTCTCAGACATATGCGGGGATGATGCGATTATCGAATGCGCTACTAGTGTTTTTATCCTAGATAACATGGTACAATCTTTTCAAGGGATTGCTAAATACACATTGAGTTTGAACTACTCTTTCACATTGGGGTGAGTTAATTATATATGAACTAGGGTTGGTAGAATATTTAAATAAACTTTGGGATATGTTACCATTTAAGATGAGTAAAGCCCATGTAAAGCTCAAAGATGGATTTGATGAGTTGATATGGGAAAAGAACAAGGCTAGTAGTTTTTACACAACCAAATTGGGATATTATGAAATAAAAGGATTATAAAATAAGAGGCCAAGTGGTGGTGGTTGAAAATCCTAGAGGAGAAAGCTCCCTTAACAACAAAATTGTTAATGTGGTTAACTTGCACAATAAGGTCCTCACATGGGAAATGTTGCAGAAGAAGAGTAAAGTTAGTCTTGGTGTATGTCTTCTCTATTGAAAGGGAACTGGATAATCTTTACATCTTTGTTTTAGAATTTCCTTTTGCTAAATTTGGAAGGATATGGAGTTGTGGCTAGGATTTTAAAACCTTTGAATGAAGTGGGCATGGAGGGTTGTTTGAATATTTGGTGTGGTTGGGGTGAGTTGAAACCTTTTCAATCAATTCATTTAGTGGTATTGTAGAGCATTTTGATTGCTAGAAATGCCATTTTATTGGAGTAAGTCAATTCCATCATTCCAAAATTTTTCACATATTTGTAAACCTACTTGAAAACTTGTAATTTCCAGTTAGTGGAATGAATTTCTAGCTAATAAGTATTTTTCTTGGGTATATTTTGATAGATAATATAAGGGACTAGAGTCTATTTGTAATACCTGGAGGTAATATATTTCTCTTATATGCTCATTATTTTCAGCTTAAAGTTATCTCGGGTAGGGGAACTAAAAACTTTGGTTAGTTTATGGCTCTTAAATTTTTGTTAAACATCATTTTGTATAAATGAGAAGTTCAACTCCAGGTATTTGGAGACTCTGTGATGATAAATTAGATGAATAATTATATCCAATTTCATAACATTTCTTTACTTCCTTTGGCTGAGTAGTTTAAGGTCATTTCCAATCACCTTCAGGTAATCACATATACTCATGTGTATAGAGAATGGAATGCAATAGTTGATGCCTTTAAAAGGTACGCATACAAGTTTCTTTGGGACAATTTCTACTCGAGGAGTCTCTTAACAATTACATCTTAGTTAGGTAAGAAATTTGGCTAAATTATGAGCTTATATTTGATTATTTTATGTCGACGTAAATTTAAATCTTATGGGCCTATAATATGTTAGTTTTTGGACTTTGCTAAATTATGGGCATATATTTGATCAATTTGTGCCCATGCAATTTTCAATCTTATGGGTCTATAATAAGTTAGTTTTTGGACTTTACTAAATTATGAACTTATATTTGAAATGTTTGTGTCTATGCAATTTTAAATCTTATGGATCTATAATATGTTAGTGTTTGGACTTTTAATCTATTATGTTTTAGTTGAAATTAGTAAGTTCCTAGTACTTAAAGGACTATGCCTTTAATATTTTTGATCTGTTTAGATCTTGAAGGATATAAAGTACTTGTATCCTCATGATATGTATTGTGCATAAGCACATGAATATATGTTTTTTTTCTCACTGGAATATAAACTTCATTTTTTTCTTTGGGATCTCTCTCTCTCTCTCTTATACATACATACATATATATATATATATATATATATATATATATATATATATATATATATATATATATATATATATATATATATATATATATATATATATATATATCTATATATATATGTATATATATGTATCTATATATATATGTATATATATATATATATGTATAGATATGTATATGTATATATATATGTATATGTATATGTATATGTATATGTATATGTATATATATATATATATATATATATATATATATATATATATATATATATATCTATATATATATATATATATATATATATATATATATATATATATATATACATTTTTTTTTCCGAGGAAAAAATCCGTAATTTCCATTAATTTCAGAAAATTACATGTTGTAGATGCTTAACGCATATGCAGAAGTGTGGGCAATGCCACTTACAATAACTATACTTCAAGAGAAGTATACAGAAAAGCCCTCAGATAGGGCAGCAAGAAAAAAGGTTATGTAAACCCCAAACTAGTCTGCGGACAGACCAGGAGGATAGCCATACCCATTACAAACAAAAACAACAGAAAAGTAAACAGCTCCAGAGGAATGTGTAGAAGATTCAAATGGCCGCCAAGACAAGGAGGAGAGGCACGAAATGAGGTAGAGAGCAGCAAGATAGCCACTCCTCCCCCACCCCCTCAAAACTCTCCTCCTAATACCGAAGAAACCATAGGAAGATGCCACCCATATATCTCAGCAGCCCGCAGAAAAAAAACCAGAAACAGCCATATGAAGCGGCACGAAACGATGCAGAGATAGACTCCACACCCCAGTTCCCTCAACGCTCCAGATAACTGCAGAGGTATGCTAGCATTCGACCAAAAATAGGACCAAAAGCCTCAGCAGGGGAAACCATCAGGTCCCAGCCAGAGCAGAGGCGATCCGGGGGCAGAGGCAGCTAGGGCAGCCACCTCGCCCCCAAGAAGAGAAAAACTAGAGACCAGAAGCACTCCACACCCGCGCCGCGGCTCAGATCCAATAACGCCAAAGGCCAAAAACCTTGGTATAGTCCGCCAAAAACAGAGTAGCGCGGAGAGGCGAGCAGTATCCGCCGAGAACCAGGAAGTAAAAACCCACGCCGCCGCCTCCCGACTTAATGCACGAAGAAAGTCCCCAGGAACTCTTCAGATGATCTCAGAAAGCAAGAAGTGCGGACCTCCAAACCTGGAACGTCAAAGCCGAAGTCGAGAAAAAGGAATAGAGCCGCGCTATGGAACAACGGTTCGGTTCAGCAGGAAGGAGGGAAGGCTGACGATGTCCCCGCCCAAGGCAGAGCAGGAACCGCAGAGCAGAGGCGGCCCTGCCGCCGCAGGCGCAACGACGGCAGTAGGTCAAAAAACCCTAACTCCTCCGCAGGCAGAGCTCCTCATCCTCGTTTTCTATTGATGTTCATATATACATACATACATATACACACACAAATATATAATTCCTTACATAGGTCCATTTTAATTTAAAATTTATTAAGCCCCAACAAGGATAAAAATGAAATCAGAACACAAACTTTTTTATGCTTAAAATATCAAAGTTAAGATGGATTTAAATTGGTTATATTTTATTATTACTAGTATTTTTAATTATTATAGTTGAGTTTATATATATATATATATATATATATATATATATATGTGTGTTTTTGGGATAGTGTAGATAGGGGGTGCTTTGAACATAAGATGGATTGAGGATGGATGAATCTATGGTTGAAGTGCTTGAGAGGGAAAATCTAACATTTTGAGATATGCCCTAATGAAATTGTCTTTTTATGACAAGTAGGGCACCCTAAAAACAACCATGGCTATTTTTAAGGCAATAGATAAATCTCAATTAATGATGGGTACCAAAAATTATAAAATTTACCACAACAAGTTTACAACCATTGAGTAACAAGGCTCATTAGCACTTTAAGGTTTCATGAAAATTATTTGAGCACGTGTACTAAGAACTACAAAAGGAGGTTAAGTCGGAAGAGAATTAGGTATTTGAAATCAAACAAATGATCGCAAAGTTCAATATCATATCCTAGGAATCCATTATGATCCTTTATAGTAAATATTACTCTTGAGAATATGATGGAAAATACCCAATACTTTATACAATGAAAAAACCCTAAGGTAAAATAACAACATGTAATAATCCCTTTTTGGTATATGATTTTTTTTGTGTCCCTCGTCTAAGGGGGAACCATCAAATGGTAAGTGCTCCAATACAATATTAATTTCTTAACATCCATTACATAACTCTCTAAATTTATAAATAGTTTCTATCAAACTATAATCATAACTACCTAGTGGGTCCTGTTTAATTAGGCCATCTTACATTGCTGAGTAGACATACTAACCAGCCAATGCATATTCTTTAAGGAGGCCACAAGGGATTACTAAGTTGTTGATCAACAATAAAACCTTTTAAACTTTTATGTTTCCATATCCTTTATACATGTATTCAAATACTTTTATTTTATTTGGTCCCTAGTGTCTAATACTTCTCTTGAGAAAACATCCATACTTAGCCATTTTTAACTTAGTTGGGATGTCAAGATGACTCACTACTCCATTCACATATCTTGACCCCAACACCCCGATTCCATACTTGCTTTTTCAAAAGTTGGGATGACTCAAATCTGACTCAACCCTTACACACCATCCTGATCCCGACTATCTTGACTCCCATACATCCTGATTCTTAGCCATCTTGACTACATCCATTTTGAATCTCATACCACAATTTCCCTACATCTTGAATTACATACATCCCGATTTACCTACCTTTCTATATCTCGACTTCCATGTATTTTAATACTTAACCACTTTCCAATAATTTTAACACAAAGCATCACTTCCGAGGTGAATTAAAGGCTCACTACCATGCACATTTTAGTTAAACTAGGAATTCAATATGGCATGGTTCTAGATAAGGATATCACATGGATATTACCTTAGGAAAATAATTACCATTAATATACCATTTTTAAATCGTACTGCAAGTAGTTGATGAATTTAGTGATATTCAGTGTAACTTTCATAATTAAGTGGACATTAGAAATTTATTACCAATAAGTTCCTTGAGGAAATCAAAAGAAAAGAAGGTGAGTTGGAAGAAGGACCCTTATTTCAAAGATACTCTTAATACACTTGGAATCAGAAACCATGAATTTTATTGGTCTATTGCATATGAGTTGTATTTTGAATTACCAGAAGAAAAATGAAGCACCAACCAAGCTTGGGTGACTATAATAGCAAAACTAGGCTACATACTTGAAGTATCTAACTTCATGGATGTTATTTCATGGTGTAAAAAAAAGCTTAATAAGTAGAAAGGGCTGGTTCACCTCAAAGAAATTGGTATAAATATTGTACAACTAACACTAAATATTTTTAGAAGAATGTTACAACTATCCACTCCACACAAAGTTTGCAAAATTGGTAACACGGATGAATTTATTAAGAGTTCAGTAGTATGTAGTGAATTTCTAAGAATATTCCTAAAGAATCCTTACCTTACTTCAATAAACACTACTCAAATTTAGGTAAATACATTGGATGAACCCTATAAAGAATTTTCATGGATTCTGGCAAGAATTGTTGGTTAAAATTCCATTGAACATTGACATAGACATGTTCTTTACATTCTCTACTATTAAGTCAGTGAGGGATTCATATTTGTTTGGATTGGTATTATCCCCAACAATATTTCCTTCCAATTAGATAATTTTGAAAGTGCAAATATATTTTTCATGGCTTCCTATTTAATTTATTCTTTGCTCTATGTAAACATATTTAAAGGGCTATCTACTACTCAAAATGTGAATAGAGACAAAGAGCTTGCTCAATTTTGGTATCTAGTATTATTGAAGCCCAAGGTTCCCTTTCACTTTTATTAAGTTCAATATTCTTTTGTTACAAAATTGAAGAAAATGGTTTTTCTTCCTAATACGACCAAAATATTTAATGAGGCTCAAGGTTTTCTTTTAGGAAGGGGAATTTTTGAACGTGTTGTAGCTGCTACAAACACCCTCCAAATTTTTTCCTTTGCTTTTATTTTGAAGCCTTCCCTTTTGTCCAAAGGAGCTTATCTTTTACTGTCATCAAGTATTCAAGATTTGATCAAGACTTATTATTTTCATCTATGCTTGTGTTTCCTTGATTTCATACTTATCTGATCTCTATGAGTCACAAGCTAAACTTCTAACTTGACCTTGCAGTAGTCCTGGGCTTGCCTCCAGAAACTGCAAAATTATGGAAGGCAAGCCAACCTTGATGATGGAAGCTATGCAAAATAGAATGGAATCTCAACCTTGAGCTCAAGAATTGTGCAGTCATGGATGTCAAACCAACATTAAGATAAGAAAATGCACAATCTTTTCCTTAAGCTCAGAAATTGTGAAATGCACTGAGTTGGGAAGTTGCCTAGCTCCCCAGAATTGTACATCCTTCCTCGATAGTGTGCAGGGAAAGTTTCCTGAAAAAAAGGTGGTACAATCCCTATTTTTAGAAATTTATGCCAAGTGTCGCTTTTTCCTTGATTTTAGGCATGTGTGTCATAGACCCTAATATGTCCAAATATATTTAATTGATTCATCTAGAGCTCATTTGTACATTCGTTTATAAAATGGATGGATGAATGATTGATTGTCTAATCTAATGATAGGCGAATAACTTAATCTATCACAAAATAAAAGAACTACTACTAATCCCGGGAACTATTGTACTTTGAAGTGTAGCGCTTGATGATCTATGTCTATTGACAGGCATGTAGATGACTCCATCTAATAAACATGGACATTTACTCATTCAAGGATTACTTTGCTTAAATAGCTTGGAGCTCTAGCATTTCCAAGGAGATCAAGGAGCCTTCGGTGGAGTTTGCGTTGCTTTTCTGGGTGAGTTTTTATTTTGTCGTCTTTTGCCACTTTTTCTATCGCTTTTTGTCATTTCACTTTTGTGAGTGTTGTTTTGCTTGTTTCTCTTCATAGTTGTTGGTGTTTTAACTTATATTAGCTTGTAGAAGTGTTGATTCAGTTTTCCATTCTCCTTTCATAAGTGTCACATCATTTTTCTTGTTTTGTACACCAATGGTTATTGTTTCGACAACTCTCCTTGCATATTTGTTTTTCCGTTTGTTTGTTGAGTTTATGCAATTGATTCACATTGATCTATCCATACTTAGTCAGATCCATATTTTAACTTGCATTATCACTTAGATATGCTTGTTTCCTACACCCTCACCGAGCATATATGCACTTCACTTGGCCATGCATTTCCTTTCCCAATTAGGCATTGTGCAAGTCCAAGGCTCAAGCTGAGAGCTTGACCTCTAAGACTGCACAATGCATAGTACAAGATAGCCCAACTATAACAACCCTGGTGAAAATTTCATGTAATAAAAGTAAATAAAGGCAAAATAATAACCACGGATGATGGGACACTTATTCCAAGCTGAATGTTGGGCAAAATCCTAGTGATGGGGATCAATTGTGATTGTTTATGGCTAAAGAAATTGGAAAAGGAAATGGCTAAGTCTTTGGAAAGGAAAAATGACATTTTGGCACATTTATTTATGAAAATAATGGAAATTAGGAGAAACTGGAGGTGAAAGGTCACAGGTTTCATGTGAGGAGGAAATTGAAGGAAAATAATGGAAAATGAAGAAAATAGAGGTCTCATTCATAAAAAGGCTTCCGAGGATCAGTTGGTAACCTTTTGTTAGTTTAGTTTTGGAGGTCTCTCATTATTCTCTCTCTCTCATACTCTTGGAGACTTAGATTTTTCTTGGAGCACTCTTGGTGGGTGTGGCATACTTGCATTCTTGGAGCAAGAAGGCAAGGGAAGAGCAGGAAAGTGCAAGAAGGAATCATGATCAACAACTACATCAAATTTTCTTGTAGGTACTGAGTTGCATGTATGTTTCCTTCACTAGTTTCGACATGCATGGCACATGTATGTGGTTTCTTGGTTGTGAACTATCATTGGCATGGAGGATTTCCTAGATTGACAATGGATTTCCTAGCCTTGCCATTTCCTAAATAGCCATGGTTATTGTGGGTTTATAAGCTTCACCAGAATGAAATGTGCAACCTTCATCAACCTGTCCACAATAACCATAATGGAATCATGCTGATTCACTATCTTCGAAAACCCTGTGATGAAATCCATGGAAATAACCTCCCATTTCCACTCTAGAATCGTGGTCGACTGTAACAGTCGACCTGGATGTTTACACACTGCTTTCACTCATCGTTGAAACATATAGCCACAAACTCTGCTACATCCCTCTTCCAATTCAACCAATAATAAAATTTCTTCACTATTGTCAGTGTCTTTTGATACCCTAGGTGATTTGAATAAGGTTTCACATGAAACTCCCTCAATATCACCTTCTTGAGCTCACTGCTATCCGATACAAATATCCTACCTTGGAACCTGACCAATCCATCCATTGTAAGACAATAATCCATACCCTGTGCACCTATGCCTATACCTATACCTATACCTGTGCCTGTACCTATACTACCACCTATACCTGTACCATGACATGTACTTGTACCTGGAACTGGACCTGTGCCTATCATATCACTTGTACCTGTACCAGCATCCTATTGTAGCTTATGCACAATCTACATATACTTGACATCCTGTTGACTTGCCAGCAAGATTCTATCCTGTAAGTCTGTCCCATAGGAGCTCATAGCTACCAAGTGATGTACCTATATCCGTCTGCTGGGAGCCTCTTCCACCTTATTCTATTTACCTTTTATGCAACCGATATCAAAATCAAACTTGTTGATAGTGGCCAACCATCTAGCCTGCCTGACATTTAGATTCGACTGATCAAACAAATACCTCAACCCAATATGATCACTAATCAGTACAATCCTCCTGCCAAGAAGATAATGTCTCCACATCTTCAATGCATGTATGATTGCTGCTAACTCCAAATCATGTGTCAGGTAGTTCTTCTCATGCTCATTTAGTTCCCGGGACTCATAGAATACAACCTATCCATCCTGCATAAGAACTCCACCAATTTCTCTCTTGAAAGCATCTGTGCATACCACAAACTCTTTGTCTGGATATGAAATTTGTAGCACTGGTACATGTGTCAATAACTACTTGAGTTTCTCAAAGATATCCTCACACTCAGTCCATTCAAAATTATTAACTTTCCTTTGCAATGATGTGATAGTATAAGCAATCCGCGAGAAGTTCCCGATGAAACTCCTAAAATAGCCTGCCAAACCCATGAAATATCTCACCTCATCCACACTCTTATGAGCTACCCACTCCATGATGACTCTTATCTCTTCTGGAACTACTGCAATTCCCTCCTTGGAGACAACATGCCCCAAGTAGTGTACCTTAGTTTGATAGAAAATACACTTTCCTGAGCTTAGCATACAATTGATGCTCTCTCAACAGCCTCAACACTACTGTTAAATGCTCGGCATGCTCTTCCTCATTTTTATAATATACCAGTATTTCATCAATGAACACATTAAAAAAATTATCCAAATACCGATGCAACACAGTATTCATCAAACACATAAATGTATTTGGAGCATTAGTTAAGCCAAATGGAATAACGACAAACTCATAATGCCCATATCTGGTCCAGAAGGTGGTCTTGTAAATGTCTTCCTCTTTGATGTGTACCTGATGATATCCAGATCTCAAGTCGATCTCAGAGAACATTGTTTCTCCCTTCAGTTTATTGAACAAGTAATCAATCCTCGACAATAGATACCTTTTCTTGATAGTCACTTTGTTCAACTGCCTTTAATCAATGCATAATCTGAGTGTACCATCTTTCTTCTTCACAAACAATACTGGTGTGCCCCATGGTGATACACTTGGCCTAATGTATCCCTTGTCCAAAATTTCCTTTAGCTACAATTTTAACTCAACCAACTTAGCTGTGCTCATCTTGTAAGGTGATTTTGATACTGGAGCTGCCCCTGGCATTAATTCAATAGAAAAGTCCACCTCCTTGTGAGGTGGAAACTCTGTAATGTCCTCGGGAAATACATCCTTGAGCTTCTGTAAAAATGGATATCTACTCAACACATCGACATCCCCAACTTCCTTAACTTTATCACTAGAAATGTGCATTGCAAATAACTTACACCCTTTCATACGACTACGATTTGATTACATAGCTATCACCATCCTAATTGATGTATATTTCTTCTTACCTTGTAAGACTCTTGGTTCCCCATTGTCATCAACACACTCAGTGGCTTTATCATAACAATCCAACTTGGTTCTATGAAGATAAAACCAATCCATGCCCAAAAACATATTGTATGAACCCAACAATAATAAATTCAAATGTGATGTGGTAGGCATACCACTCAAGTCAAATTCACAAGTTCTTACCCAATGATGAACTCACTTCTTCATATTGTATCCAACTGCACTAACTAAGATTCTGCATGCAATTCCTTACTCAAACCACACTTATTCACTAAGTCAGGACTAACATAGCTATAATTAGATCTAGGGTCAATCAAAATAGAAATAACTTGATCACAAATCTTACCATCCATTTCAATGATAAATGCCTAATGCTCTGCCTGTTTTTATCCAATGGTGCATAGATACGTGGAATACTCTGAAAAACATATCCAACAATCTGTACCTCTTGCACACTTTATATCTTAGGCCTACCACTTTGGTACTATGGACAATCTCTCTTGCGATGATCTCCTCCACAAGTCCAACACTGCACGAGCTCCCTATTCTGTTCCTCAGATCGGTGTCCCTATCCTCTCTCTGATGCATTGAACCTCTTAGGTGGTACGACATTCTCCTTGTTACTTGTATCCTAAGGCATTTCTCTCTTTCTATCCCATATGTATTTGTTCTTTGCATTACCTCTCCAGTCTGGCTTAGTCTCAATTCTGCACTTCAATTGTTCATAGCAACGCCTTAGCTTCCAAATGGTATCCTCCACTGATCTAGTCTCATTGAGCTCAATTCTATATTTAAATGAAACCAGTAACCCACTAATGAACCTATTAATCTTGGCATTTTCCTTTTTTAGATAAGGCATATACCTCAGTAAATCCAAGAACCTGCTAGTGTACTCATCATCTGTCATAGATCCCATCTTTAGCTCATAAAATTCCTTCACCCTGTCATCAAAGTATCTTTATGGTAATTACTTCTTCTTGAATAGTCACTCAAACTCACTCCAAGTCAAATATCCCTCATGAATACATATGAAATTCTTCACATCTTCCCACCAAATGTTTGCTTTACCTTTGAGCCTGAATGTAGCCACTCTAGCTTTCATGTTCTCTGAATAGTCATACAACTTGAATAATTTCCGCATGCCAAGAAACCATGCCTATGAATTCTGTGGTTTCTTCATCTCTCCATCAAATGTTGGTGGCTTTGATTTGTTAAACTCACCTAGAAAATATCCCCTATCACTCCTCCTGTAAGGATGATAAAAATGATGATCATGATGCTTATCTGAAATAGAACTAAAATAATACCTATGTCTATCCCCTCTCCTAAATGCAGTGTCCAACAATATGCCGTCTCTAATTGTGTCATCCATATCTGACCTATGATTTCCATGCAACCGACTACCATATGTCCCATTAGTCCTATCCTCCTTCTCATAGTTGATCCGACGTGGTCCCTATCATTGCAAATCTGACAAACTCTTAAGTATTACTGCATTTAATTCTGCTTGTTTCTCCTATGCGTGCATGATTATGTCATTATTTTCCTTACAACTCCTTATTTCCTCCTTTAAGCTTCTCAGTGTAACTGCAAAATCGGAAGATTTCCCAACACCATATTACTCTTTAGATTCATAGGGAGAGTCTTTGTAGTCAACCATATTGCTAGCCATCTGATATTTCTTCCTATAAGGTGTATCATGTAAACTAAACCAAATCACAATAAACCAATGTACCTCAGTATAGCTCGGGGAGGATACCTTGTTTGCAAGATCAAAAAATCAATGTGATACATGTATAACATAATTATGACAACATATAGAAACATAAAACATAATCATATGACCATGCAACTACCATTCTAGCTATGGTCCAGTCATCAATGCATGACCTCAACAACAACACACACCACGACCTCTTGCATGACAAGCACCATCATTATGTCACTATACACTTGACCACATGCAAACATGAACATGCATAAGTGATGTATAATCATCCACACATATACATAAACACGTATGATCAAGCATGAATTAATAATACTTGAAATCAAACCTGCAAGAATGGTACATGCAACCAAGCACAGAAGAATGTAACCAATCAAGAAAGAATGTAACCAAGAATACTACAACGATACATGTAAGCGACATAAATCAACATGTAACCAGTCATACACTCAGGATGATACATTCCTCAACAAAACATCAAGTTTCACTTGACGACATCGCTACAACCATGAACAACATCATGCAAATGTAATAAGCACATGGAATTCAAGGGTGAGAGACACACATGCGACTGACATGCATGAATTACCAACACATAGCCCATCCATTTCGAGGGGTGAACCATGCTCTGATACCACTTTGTAACACCCTCCTCCAACATCTACCTAAGCAACTGGCCAACCAGGGTCAACATGCGACAAGAGGCCACTATGATATGATTCGACCTCCTAAGTCATGTTAAGGAAGTGGAACCGACAAAAAGACAACATACAACCATTAATCATTAGTTACAGGATGCTTAGGAACCAATCCAATACTTTAGACATCTTGCCTTGGGGTCCCACTAAGCTTTTGGACACTTTAAGCCTCAGTCTCTCCCATGCTATAGACATGAGTGCGACCAACAACCCAAATTTGCTCTCATAGGCTTGCCTACTAGTGACCAGAGACCAAAACTGTCAGTGCTATGTGAGCGAATCTGGGATTTGAGCCACCTTTTCAGGCCTAGAGCCTAAGTCACTACCTAGAAATGACAGTACTAAAGAAAATATTTTTTCAAGACCTTGACTGGACCCCTACTAGCCATGACAGGCATTTTTTCAAACATATTGTGAATGTGTAATATACAGGTGTAATTAATAGTTCTGAGTATAGGGGTCTCATACTTAGCTGAGAATCACTAAGAACCATTGATGCCTCAACACATCAACTACCATTCCATCCATTAGGTCATAGATACATTGATCATTCAATTACAAGTAAAAACATGATGAGAGCCACACATGACTGTTGTCATAAAACACATACATAACCAACATAATAGCATCATAAATACTCATGAAAGTACATCCATCTAGACCACATAAAATGCATTAAAATTCTCATAGAAATACAAGGAGAAATAACCTTTCATTAATGATGAAAATGGTGTTCTGAAGAAGATTGTGTCAGACATGGATGCAAAGTCCACTTCCAAGTTTTGGAAGGAGTTATTTGTACGTTGGGAATAGAGTTGGCCTTCAGAACAACTTATCATTTGCAGACCGATGGAAAAACAAAGAGGGTTAACATGATATCAGAGGATATGTTGAGGATGTATTTGACGAATCAACAGAGGAAGTGGGAAGAGTATCTCCCTTTGGTAGAGTTCGCATACAACAATGGTTATCAAGAGTCATTGAGGATGAGTCATTTTGAGGCATTTTATGGGTAGAGTTGCAACACTCCCATTAGTTGGAGTGATCCGGTTAGAAGGGTGTTGATTGGACCAAATATATTGGCAGACATGGAACAAGAAATGCAGGTAATAAAGAAGAATATGAAGGTAACACACGATAGATAAAACAATTATGCAGATAGGAACAGGTTGTTCAAGGAGTTCTAGGTTGGGGAATAGGTGTACTTGTGCATCAAACTGAAGAAGAGCTCCTTGCGGATTGGATCATGTGCCAAGCTGGCACCACAATTTTGTGGACCCTTCAGTATCACTGAGAAGATTGTGCCAGTAGCCTATCGAATTGCACTGCCTTCGACAATGAAAGTCCATGATGTTTTACATGTATCATTGCTTAAGAAGTATGTTAATGATTCCGATCATGTGATTGACTAGTTTGTATTGCAGGTGGAACCAAATGGAGAATTCCGGCCAGAGCCTCAGTGTATATTGCATAAAAAGGTGCTCATGCTCTGGAACCTAGCAATTGAGCAAGTTAATGTGCAGTGGTAGCACTTTGGGCCTGATGAAGCTACATGGGAGATGGTAGATTAGATGCAGGCTATGTATCCTTCCTTGTTTGCCAGTTGAGGCAAAAATTTTTTGGCTTGGTGTTTTGGTATATGTTTTAATGATTTTGGTTTATGTACATATGTATATGGATGTAAATGCCGCCACAAGCTGTGTTATAGAGCTCCAATATGTGGTATGGGTTATGATGTCGTGTTATTATGTTATTATGTTGGGTTTATTTTCAGTAGTGTGATCATTGTAAATACTACAACGAGTTGTTGGCTTATTGGGCCCTGACCCAGGTTTGGAAGAGTTATTAGCCAATCAAATATCGTAGCTACCAGCCCTTTCGGCAACAGTCCGTGGAGCGTGGATTAAGTTCTCACCTAAGGTAGTAGGGGAGGGTGCTGGAACCAGGTTTCCGCACCCTTGGGATGTCTTGACGTGTTCTGGAGGGGTCGCAAATCGTTCTGCGGCCTCGCGCGACTCTGTGCTGCTGTTGGAATTCCGCGTAGATCCACACAGAGGCACTTTCTTATTGATGAATTTATTATAGATCCGATCTACTTCTTAAGGTCTTTAAGAAAACATTTAACAATAACCACTAGTGCGCGTAATCATAAATATGCATAAATTTAGAACATAAGCAACGGATAGATTCGCGATAAAACACACAATGATTCATAAATTCTTATCTTTATTGATCACCTTTTCCGTACAACTAGATTTTCCCTGCGCATTCAGCTGCAGGGGTCCGCGCACACAACTGCGAACTCTACCAGGCCTCTGTGCACACAACTGCAGAGCCTCTATCTATCTACCAGCACCCTTGACTCGAACTTACAGACGTAGAGAGAATATTGCCTTCATAAACCCATAACATTAAGATAAAAAACAAGAACTGCCTTCTAGCCATAAAGCCTTGCTTTCTTTATACATTTCCATGGTCCGCGGACCATGGGCAGGCCGACTCACTTTCTATTTTCTTACATTATTTTTGGGCGGACAACCCTTTGACTTGACTCATTACAATTCACATTCCGCACACTTCGCAGAGTATTTACCATACTTTTACCCAAAATTGTGGGCCTTGAGCCCCAAAACCATTACGCGAGGCCTCCGCTACCCAACAGGCCCCCAACACAATCATCATGACTCGTCCTGAGTCACTTGGATGGTGCAACAATCTTCGCACGGAGGTCATGCAACAAATTCTGCACTTCGCTTACACTTGCAACAAAATCTTCCGCCATCTGTTGTACCTATTCTACGCGAGCCATCGATGCATCAGTATCAGTATTAGTTGCTTGTCCGGGTTCATATACTGCCTGCATGTGTGCCATCTTTCACTCGATGTTGGTGGAAACCATGAATGCCTCATCAAGCCAAGGCTGGATACGTTCTTTAATCACTGCTTCCTTCTGCCGAGCGGTGTCAACTTGTATCTTAAGAGCTTGAGCCTCCCTCATTTTGTTCAAGTGCTGCGTAATAGCAATTGTCTGCGCGGTCCCCTTGACATTGTCATAGGCTTGTTGTAGCTCCCTTGCCTTTGTTTCCAACCACTGTAAGGTTGGATTCTCCTATAGTGACGTGAGCATAATAAGTGACTGAACCAACAAGTCGGCGCACTCCTGCATAACATGTGCTATTGTTTCCTGGATGGATTGAATGATGCCTTTCCATTGCTTTGTGACCTCCGGTGGTGTAGAGGGCTGTGATTTCAGTTTCAGCTCTGCGATTTGCAAGCTGAGGGTCAACTGGATCCTCGCGGCTTCCTCCTTTGCTTCGCGGAACCCACTGGCCAATTTGTGGATTCGGATGTCAACCAGTAACTCTGTTGTGATCTCGAGTTTAGGGACGCGACAACATGCTTCCTGCACAATTTTCTCCAACTGCTGGTTCTGTGCTACTGCTTCATCTCTTTGGAGGCTCAACTGCTCGATGTTAATTCGTTGCTCACTGAGTAGCTGTACCACGTGGCCTTCCCTTGCATGGAGCTTCGCCATCCTCGGTATAAAGCCTCTCACGGAAGGGTAGCAAAGTTTATTCCAAGTCCCGAAATTTGGCCTACCATGGCTCGATCGTCCGCATTATTTGCTGTCAATGCTTGAGCCGGAAGTGCGATGGTATTAGCCATTTTGGCCTGCAACAGCTGCTCAGTCTTTGCCGTACCTGTAGCTCCATGGGCAGCTATCACAGTCAACTGTGGGACCCTTGTTTGAAGTTCCTGCAGCTGCGTCCTTAGCATCCCCAACACAGTCTGTTGCTCTGTCCTTGCTTCATCGAGCGCCTCTCGGGTAGCCTCGCACACTGTATCCCCAATGTCACCTAGGTCACCCTCAGTCAGTGTGCTAGGATCTGCATCCAGCTTGGATTCCGTAGCCTTATTCCTTGACTTTGTCTACTCTGTTACGCGTAGTCATTTTAAGGGTGCACCAATGGTGCTAGGCTCCGCACCTTCCATCACAGTATCCATTTCTGGCTCTATAGTTACATGCGTGCAACTGTCATCTTTTGTTGTTGTAGCCTCTCCTGTTGTCGCCTTGTCTATGGCAGCCCGTGCTGCTTCTCGGGATGCCCGTACTTCCTCAGCGAGCTGCTCATTTTGCTTTTGATGTGATAGGGATTTGGCGGCAACCTTCTACTTTCGAATTATGGCCTCATCACATCCTACCGCATCTGGTCCACGCCATTCTGGCAGCTAGGTATCTAACACTGCGTAAACAACATCATCAATAGCAATGAATGAAATCATGGTCCATGTCTGCTTTGGATCCTTGCGCGCCCTGATATATACGTGGTGCATATCTGCCTTAAAGTTAGCAATACTTTTCACACTATCATATACTTCGGTAGTTAAGCAAGGTTACTGGTTGATCCATTGTTGTATGCTTGCGTCCATTAGTATCCAGAAAAGATTGACTTCATAGATTCTGGAAACATCCTTTGTTGCCCAGGGTGACGCGTATCTGGCTGCCTTTGGCCAATCCTGGTCTAAGTGAGGAAACTGACTATGTTCGGGCAATTCGGTTGTAACCAATAGTATGGATAAGAGTAACCATGCATAGTGGAAGGTCTTACCCTCCTCCTGGGCCTCCCAGCAGTTCGTTAGGAATTCGTTGCGGAGGAACTGCACCAAATTAAAGCGTACCCCTTCCGCGCATTACTCAGCTAATGCAATGACCATTGTTGGTACCTCACTGCCTTGGCACTTTCTCATTACCTTCCCGGCCAGCAATTGGGTAGTGATGCAGACCCCTGTGTTTTGAATGCTAGTGATAAGATACCCTCGCTGCTTTTTCTCCAAGTTGTATTTCTTCTTCATAGTTTCTGCAATTGTCAAGTCACCGCCTGTGCCCACAATTTCTGTGGGGTCCCTTCCCTTGCAGGGAAGCCAAGAGATCCTATGAATGAGTTCCACTATGATGGGGATGGGTGTGCCGAGCCATAAGTACCCATCATGCAGTAGGCAGAGCAATTGCCTGATGACCAATATTGTAATTGGAGGCTGATGAAAATGTGGAATCGCCAGGAGGTGAAGTAGCCCGACCTCCTCCACCTTTCGCAGCCCTTCCTTTGGTTGTAGTGTTGTGACACCCCCCTCCATGCTGAGGTCCATCAATTCGCTAGTTTCCAAATAAGGGAACTTCTCAGTATCCACGAGGTCCCAGTCCTCAAATTTCATCAAGGGGATGTGGCCAAACACCAATCCGTCAAGCAAAACCCCTTTTGGGAGGGACGGGGTTATGAGTTTGCTTTGAAAAACATCCAAATCTTTAGGTACCCAGACCTTTCCTTTTCGTGGAGGGATGTACTTGGGTTGTTTTACGGGGCCCGACACTGGTGGAATATCTTCCTCTATTTCTTCCTCGGGTTCCATTTCTTTGACATATGTCGGAGGGTCCTCTTCCTCCTTGTCGCTTTCAATAGTAACAACTTTTCCTTTTCTTCCATTGATAGATTACTAAATCGTGGATTCCGCGACGACATCCTTACTGGTCCTAGTACCTAGGGGTCCTTCTTGGTCTGCGGTGTCCTGGGCGATTTAGGGATTTTGGCTACCTGCGGCATAGGATTCTGTGTAACATCCTTGGTGGTGGTTATCGACCTAAGTAATGACTCTTGCAGTTCCTTTGGCAATTCCTGAAACCACGAGCTTTCTTTCAACAACTTTTCATTCATCTTGCTCCTATCGTTTTGAACCCAGAACGTCCTAATCTTTAAATGACCAAACTTTGTTTTGTGACACTCCACTTGTTTTTTATATACTATTTCGAATTCAAATTCAGCCTTGTTCCCTATTCGTGGCTCATTAATGCGATTTTGGCGGTTAACCCTATGTCTTAATTTCCCGTCGTCTGCTCCTCGATGTCTTAAATGGGACATCTTGTCATGAACAGTAACTGTAACGGTCACCTTCCATCCCTCCCATGTGACAGAGCAGCCCCTAGTACACGGATGCGTTCTATACTTTTTACTGGCCCTGCGTGCCACAGACGAATCGTGCAACCTTCCTGCAGATTGTTTTATAGTCCTGCACCCTCTTTCAACTACATGGAGCACTGAGATTGGGCCTCCTACAGATATTCAGGTGGTCGCACCCCTAGTGCGAGCATTCCTTTTCCCTTCTAGCCCGAACTTCTCTGGCGTGGTTTCCGTGGCTGCATTCGCCACGCACGTCCTCCAATCCATACCCAGAACTGCCTTCTACCTTCACGCTCATTCCACCTCATCTTCCTATGTGCACGCCACCCTGGTGTGATTTCTGCATGTAGTGCTTCTTCTGTCGCACCATGCTGCTTCTGCTCCATGATTGAAGTTCCGCAGTGGTTGATGAAATCCTCCTCCTTTGTTGCGCCGTTGTCTGCTGGCTGTTGCCGTACCTTGGTTGTCATGCGTCATAGTGATCTAATCATCATGTTATAGTTGAGTGTTGTGACTTCATGCAATCGGTTCTGCCATCGTTCGATCTCCTCATCTGAATCCGAGGTGCAGGAACTATCGTGCTCCCATGAGATTCTCTCGTTTGCTGTCAGATTTATCCGATCCTGGTCTTGCGCTATTATCTAGTAGATGCAGTCTAGTTCATCCGTCACTGTCCTTGTCGCACACCAGTTCGGTGTAGCGCACTCCTTCAGCTGGGTTTAGCAGAATGACTACGTGGAGGGAATTCTTCTCAAATATCATCTTCTGCTTTAAATTAGTGACCCCATTCATATCTATGGCCCAGTCTATTCCTAACAACGTGGGGTACGGGCTACTATCATCCACGATTTCTATTACCTCAAAATACATTTGTGTACTTACGCCTTCAATGTCCACTGTCACCCCTTACAATATTCCCATCGGTAAGATCTTTTGCTGGTTGGCCATTCATAGTTGAATAGGAGACCACTGTAGTGTGGGCCTACCCATACGTTCCCACGTTTTCTTAGGAAACACATTCGCATCCGACCCCAAATCCAGGATGACCTGATCCATCTCATGCTCACCGATTGGCACAGTCATTCGCATCTCCTGCCCAGTGCGCAGAGCATGTTTTCCTAGTTTTCAGACTACGCGCAGATCCCATGATCCTGCACACCTAGTAATCAGCTCTTGCAGTCCCTTAACTACCTTATTGTTGCATAGTAGCTTCATACATGTCTCTAAAAAGGTAGTAATCATAGAGGGATCCATTCCCAGCTCAATCAGATCCCTACTACCTAGAGTAGAGACTTACGTGAAGCTCTTTTGAGCTTCCTTAGACGTCCCATTCACCTGTTCCACCACAAAGTCAGGTTCCTTTGTAGGAGCATCGCGACCCTTCTCATCTTCCTTGGGTTGTTTCCTCGCCTCTCCTCCCATGGTTGTGCCGCTTCTTAGTACCATGTTTACGTTGGGGTCCTCTTATCATGGTTAAAATCTCATCATTTGGACATTTTGAGTTGGCGTAGGCTGTAGTACCCCCTTTTCGCACATTTGGGCAATCAATGTCGGACAATCTACCATTTCATGGTCAAAATGCTCACAGTATGGACAGGATATTCTTGTCGGGTTAGTACAGTTGCGAGCGTAGTGCCCCGACGCTCTGCAATTATAACAGATCAACTATTCGCACCCTCATCCAGGCCCCATTCCTCCCCTTCCTTGCCCTCGTCCTTGGAATCCACCGCGTGGCCCTATGGCTGGGTTGAAACCCCGCACCTCATTCTACATTCGATAGGTTGGGGTACTTTCCATTGTTAGCTCATAGCTTTGACACATTCGTTCTTCGTGACCCAATAATCTATAGAAGTTGTAGTATAACTGTTGTGGAGTCTGGGTATGCTTTTGCAATAGGTGACAGTTGTCTGTTGCGTGCTTTCCTCATACTTGAAAAATGGTGCACCATAGCGTGGGCGCCACACTTGGCCCTGCTTGTACGTCTGATCTTAATGGCATCGGCCCCCATCCCACTAGATAGTTCACGAATACGGGGCAGTGATCCTTGTCGTGACCTTGACCTTTACATTTGATACACCCCACTTCTGCATGTGCCTCCGGTCAGGGCACCCTTTCTCGCTTCAAACTTTGCATTTCTAAGCATAGGTTTTGTAGTTGTGCGTGGATTTGCTGAACTCCCAACCCCGGATCCTGTATTGGAGTTTCGTGCAAGTTGTCTCTAATGCTTCAGCTTGGGTTGAGATCTTTTGCTGTGATAACACCATCCTCAGATGTGGTATCAAAGACACCACAAACCACGCATAGTGCTGTGCATCCGTCAATGTAATACTAGCCTCACAGATTGTACTCTTCAATCTCTGATCTAGATCCCACGGGGTTGCACCAGGTAGCATTGTGATCTCCTTAAACCCGATGACCAACTGCTTCTCTGATTTTGGCAGCTAAATTCTTTGTTTAATGCATCCTGGATCGCCGCTATTCCCGCATTCGGGTGATCGCTAGAGTACTTTATATACCATGTCAACGTGTAATCCTACAATGTGCTTATCAAGGTAACCTTTTTGATATTATCATCCATTATGCCTTGGGCTTCCCATACAGCCTTTACCACAAACTAGAACTGATCTGGTTCCTCCTTTCCTACACCTCTAAATACCAGCAACTTGATCGCTCTTGCCATTCCAACCCTTGGTGGTGGCAGAGGTGGGGTAGGCGAAGATGGGTTTGATGTAGGTGAAGTGGGGGATGACATGGATGGCGGTGGTACCAGTGGAATGCGCTGCTTTATCAATTGGACTACACTTCTCGAAGAGAACCCTGCGATCTCCTCTTCCCTTTCTTGCGAAATAGAAATCAGAGAACTGTTTCCTAACCCTTCAGTTCCTCGGTAGCCTCTTCCACTCCACGTTACCCCAGACATCAATGGATGCGCATAACCTGTTTCTCCTGTAACAACATTTTAATCTGAGTATTGAACAATTTTATGTACTTACCTCGCGGTCCTTGGAGAAAGCGCCTTTCTGCTTTGCTGTAACTCACCGTTGTGTCTATCACGAACTTGGTGATAAACCCTCCTATTATTCAATCCAACCAGTGATCTACTGCTCGTGCGATTTTTTCTTCAGATGCTTATAGCATACGCACCAACTCTAGAGTCCACACAATGGGCTGATCCAGTCGACACCTTCCCTAACTGTCAGCTAGTCTCATGATCCACTCATATAGTTCTGTCGAGAAGGACGCGAAGAAGATCTCGTGGATCTCTATGTATATGTAGCGATCTAGCCACCTCTCCTCAAATATCCACGAATTTATATTTTCTTGCACCACAAATTTGTGAAGCTACTGATCCAACCAATATTCAAGTTCTTTCTTCGTAGGGTTCCAGTGTTTTGACATCAGACATCCCTTAGGCAGATCCCGGTCGTGGAAATGGAACCATTTTTTGGCTTATTGGGCCTTGACCCAGGTTCAGAAGAGTTATTAGCCAAAAAAATCCCACAACTACCAGCACTTTCGGCAACAGTCCGCAGAGCGCGGACTAAGGTCTCACCCAAGGTAGCAGGGGAGGGTTCTAGAACCAGGTTTCCTCACCCTTGGGATGTCTTGATGTGGTCTGGAGGGGTCGTGAACCGTTCTACAGCCTCGCGCCACTCTGTGCTACTGTCAGACTTCCGCATAGATCCACATAGAGGCACGTTCTTATTGCTGAATTTATTATAGATCTGATCTACTTCTTAAGGTCTTTAAGAAAACATTTAACAATAACCACTAGTGCGCGTAATCATAAATATGCATAAATTTAGAACATAAGCAATAGATAGATTCGCGATAAAACACACAATGATTAAGAAATTATTATCTTTATTGATCCCCTTTTCCGTACAGCCAGATCCGCCCAACGCACTCAGCTACAGGGCTCTGTGCACACAGGTACAAACTCTACCAGGCCTCTGCGCACATAGCTACAGAGCCTCTATCTATCTACCAACACCCTTGACTCGGACTTACAGACACAGAGAGAATATTGCCTTCATAAACCCATAACATTAAGATCAAAAACAAGAACTGCCTTCTAGCCATAGAGCCTTACTCTATTTATACATTTCAATGGTCCGCGGACCATGGGTAGGCTGACTCACTTTCTATTTTCTTACATTATTTTCAGGTAGACAACCCTTTGACTTGACTCATTACAATTCGTGCTCCGTGCACTTCGCAGAGTCTTTACCATACTTTACCCCAAATTGTGGGCTTTGATCCCCAAAACTGTTACATGGGGCCTCTTCTACCCAACACAAGCAAAGTTATAAAGCTCCATCGACAATATATATTTTTCTACAACAATTTTGTGGTTATAGGTGTTTTTGAACACCGAGGAAAGTGTTCCCCCAAGTGGGAGGGTTCTATAACAACCCTTGTGAAAATTCTATGTAATAAAAGTAAATAAAGGCAAAATAATAACAATAGATGATGGGACACTTATTCCAAGCTGAATGTTGGGAAAATCCTAGTGACGGGGATCAATTATGATTGTTTATGGTTAAGGAAATTGGCAAAGGCTTTGGAAAGGAAAAATGGCATTTTGACACATTTATTTAGGAATGTAATGGAAATTAGGAGAAAAGGGAGGTGAAATGTCACAAGTTGCATGTGATGAGAAAATTGAAGGAAATGGAAAATGAAGAAACTAGAGGCCTCATTCATAAAAAGGCTTATGAGGATTAGTTGGTAACCTTTTTTCAGTTCAGTTTTGGAGCTCTCTTGTTATTCTCTCTCTCTCTCTCTCTCATACTCTTGGAGACTTAAAGTTTTCTTGGAGCACTCTTGGTGGGTGTGGCATACTTGGATTCTTGGAGCAAGAAGGCAAGGGAAGAGTAGGAAAGCGCAAGAAGGCATCAGGATCAACAACTACCGCAAATTTGCTTGCAAGTACCGAGTTGCATGTATGTATCCTTCACTAGTTTTGGAATGCATGACACATGCATGTGGTTTCTTGGTTGTGATCTGTCATTGGCATGGAGGATTGACTAGATTGATAGTGGATTACCTAGCCTTTCCATTTCCTAGATAACCATGGTGATTGTGGGTTTACTTTCATTGCTTGTTTTTGGTTGGTTCTCATGTTTCCTTAACTTGGGTTGAGTTACTAGTTTTTGGAGCCTTGGATGGACAAACACTCTGGAGCCCTATAATAACTTGGGTTGAGTTACTAGTCTCGTAGCCTTGGTTGGAAAAATACTTTGGAGCCCTTGGTGGGTTGAATTACTAGCCCCAGAGCCTTGGTTGGAAAAACACTCTGGAGCCCAATAAAAATTGTGGGTTGAATTATTAGTCATGGAGCCTTGGTTGGAGCAAACGCTCTGGAGCCTTGGATGGCTGGGTTAGAGACCGATCAAATGATGGTTTTGTGATGTTCAACCATAAGGTGCAATCACTAGTTGATGGGTTGAGGCGGAGGGCCTCTGGAAGCCCTGGATGAGTTTTGATTGATGTGTTCTATGAGATCCCACATTCATGCTTGGAATATGGCATGAGGGTGAATGGTTGAAGAGATATTTGGCTCAACCATTCTATGATCAGGTGGAACATGGAAGTCCCATCCTGGGTTTAGATTTTGAATCATTAATGAAAGGTTATTTCTCCTTGTATTTATATTAGCATTTTGATGGATTGTATGTGGTCTAGATGGTTGTACTTTCATGAATATTTCTGCTGCTATTATGTTGGTTATGTATGTGTTTTATGACAAGAGCCATGTGCGGATCTCATCATGTTTTTACTTGTAATTGAATTATCAATGTATCTATGACCTAATGGATGGAATGGAAGTTGATGTGTTGAGGCATCAATGGTTCTTAGCGATTCTCAGAAAAGTATGAGACCCCTATGCTCAGAACTGCTAATTACACCTATAGATTACACATTCACAATATGTTTGATGAAATGCCTGTCATGGCTAGTAGGGGTCCAGTCAAGGTCTTCAAAAAGTATTTGATTTAGCACTATCATTTACATGTTATTTTACTTATTTGAAGAGATGGTTCAATTCTGGGCAGTGACTTCAACTCTGGGCCTGAAAAAGCGGCTCAAATTTTGGTCTTTGGTCGCTCACAGGAAAGCCTGTGAGAGAGACTTTGGGTTGTTTGTCACACTCATGCCTATAACATGGGAGGGACTCAGACTTAAATTGTTTAAAATATAGTGGGACCCCAAGGAAAGCTATCTAAAGTATTGGATTAGTTCCTGAGGGTCCTGTAGCTGATGATTAAAGTCTATATGGTGTGTTTCTGTTGGTTCCACTTCCTTAATGTGACTTAGTAGGTAAAATCATATCATAGTGGCCTCTCGTCACATGTTTACCTCAACTGGACAGTTGCTTGTGTATATGTGGGAGGAGGGTGTTACACCAACTGCATAATGCATAATCCAAGGGCTTAGTCCTACCACCTTGGCCATTGAGATTGCAAAATGTGCAGTCTCTCCCTGTCACTACCCAGGATGAATTGCACATTTCATAATATCAGTCCTTAGGCTGCATCATTGGCTATTGAGACTATGCAATGCACATTTCCCTTAGCTAGTCTCCCTCCCTTTCTCATGAAAATTACACAATCTCTCTCATTAGTTCATTGGTTTGCTACCTAATCTTGTTTTGAAAGTGGATTTGCGAAAGCTAATTTATTCTTGCCATGAGTGCTTGTTCCCTCCCACAGGAATCAAAACAATAATTGTTATCATGGCACCCAAGAGAGCTTCCTCAAAAGATACCACATAAAGTAGTACTAGGGAAGAAGTTGAGAGTATGCTAGTAAACTTGCCAATATGTTCAGACACTCAACTGTATGTGGAATAGGAATAAGCTCTTACATGGCAAAAAGTGAACGAAGATTTTTTAGTAAAGAGCTTCGAAGTAGATCTAGAGGATCGACATGTATACATTATTGTCCATAAATCAGGGCTAAACATGGTTGCATGCAGATATGTAGCCTTCATATGTGCAGATGTTATCAGCTGGATTGTTTCACATATTGATGTGAAGACCATGACTTTGAGCAGTACCAACGGATGGAAGCTTGCTACTTTTCTGGCAGCAGATTACCATCGTATGTACCATTTTCCCGAGCCAGAAACACTCATGGATTCATACTTCTATGCCATCAATAGCTATGTGGGCACGAAAGAGGTTAAAAGCTAGGTGGAAGAGCCATCAAAGTTTCGATAGACACCCACGAACACTTACAAGAAAAAGTATCTCAAGAGGGCCTATCAGTTGTTGATCATCCTAGCTTACAAAATCTACACTCAACAGAGCATGGAGACCTTTCTTGAAGGGTGGGAAATCTTATTGAACCAGGTTGTGAATGAGGGGAAGTCATTCAACTAGTTAGACTTGTTGGCTCGACAGTTAAGTATCCATGTAGTGAATGCCCTGAATCCTCCCAAGGGTGAGCAAACAAGATTTTACATGTCTGCATATCTACTGGATGAAATCTATGCACATAATGCATTCCCTGGCATGAACTAGACTTGGAAACCTTGAGATCTTGTCGTGCACATCCACTACAAACAACTCTCAGATTGCAACCATCAAGGAGTAATGGAGAAGCTAACTGACCACTTTGTCATTCTGCTGTACAAGATGATATTTGAGGAAGAACCACCTTGCATGTCATGTGGGGCAACAAAAGTAGTATCAGAGATTGTAGATTGGTTTTCCTCACCGGATGGCACCTTCCTTAGAGTGTTTTGCGATCA
Organism: Pinus tabuliformis; assembly: GCA_031772625.1. Classification (NCBI taxonomy): domain Eukaryota; kingdom Viridiplantae; phylum Streptophyta; class Pinopsida; order Pinales; family Pinaceae; genus Pinus; species Pinus tabuliformis. The sequence continues at coordinate 931,700,675 of CM062808.1, forward strand.
GAAGTCACCTCATATTTTGCCAAGGTATGCCACTGATAAGCTTGTCATGCAAGAAATTTTATATCATCTCTTCACATCGATGTTAGTAGCTTTGCATAGGAAGAAGAAAACACCTTAGACAACCCTTCCTATGAAAATTAGATTGTATGAGATAAAGAACCTCAAAGTCATGGATACCGAAGGAAAGGTGATAGAGAAGTTTTCATTCGCTACTCGAGTCTTTAATTCTATGATCCTCGTGGTATTTGCAAAGACCATTGTGCGAGAATTCACTTTGAGTGGCTTAGTGGGACATTTGACTGGCAGGAGGAGCATCCATGGAAGAATGTCTATAATGCCAGCAAAAGGGAGCTACTTCAAAATTAAGAAGTGGCTCCATAGATGGAAGCTACTCTGGAAGCAGTGCCAGCATAAGGGAGCAACCTCGAGTAGGATAAGGGAAAGCTAAAGGTTTCTTATAGTCTAGGGGGAGAACGAATTCACAAGATGAAAGAAAATCTAGCCATTATGAAAGCAACTTTAGTAGTATAGGCGAAGAGGAAACAAAGGATGCAGAGAGAAGAACGAAGGAAGAGGAAAGATCAGAGGAGATTGGAGGAAGAAAAGAAGAAGCAAGAACAAGAAGAGAAGAAAAAGTAGGAATAAGAAGAAAGGTGAGGCACAATAACAAAAGAAACAACATAGAAACAAGTTGAAAAGAAAGAACAAAACAAACAACCAACAGAGGAGGAGAGCGGATAAATGTAGGACACAGAGATTTCTTAGAAAGTTGAACAATTGATAGAGATAATAAACATGGAGGAGGAACCAGAGCCACAAATTCAAGATGTTAACTTGATTCCAAACACACAATAGGTCATCGTTTAGTCTCCACCACCTACAGCAACAGAGTCAACTCCAAGCAAGAAAGAGGAACTTGTTCCTCTTGATGATGATCCGGTTATGGACACATAAAATATATCATATGATGAACTTCAGAAGAAGATTGTACAAGCGTGTAAGAAGCATTTTCTAGATGACCTCGTATCTCCTATTTTTATGAGAGAAAGGGTGATTGTGGTCAACACTAGGAAGAATCCCAATTCCATTGCCACAACCAACTTGGCCTTCGTAGGTGCAACAAAGTTGAACACTGTGTTTTTGACGACCGAGAATAAGGAATTGGAAAAAACTTGCAGGATCCCAGGCAAGAGGTTGACCAGCTCTGCATGACAGGTTAGAACGCAACTTCCAGACAATTCCATCTAGAGGAAATTAAGGAAATGATACTTAGTGAATTATCGACAATTGGAGAGACCATGCGAAATCTATATGATGAGCTTATTACTATGCATAAGGCAGTTGTCCATGTGCATGGCTTGCAGTAGCAGTGTAAAGACTTTGTCAAAACTCTTAGGAATGTACAAGCTACAATCGCTACCGTGCATGAATGGTCAATGTGATACAAAGGGGCATTGCTTGACTTGGGCAACAAAATGAAGAATCAGACAAAGCCAGAGAAAGAAAGAGTGTGGATGTTGATCCAGAACATAAAACAACTTGCCTCATTCATTGGTAAAATTTAGGCCTTGTATGCATGGTTATACAATAGCCTGGATTTCTTGGTGAAGCCCAACATGATCCCATCAGTTGTCTCAGTCATTGAAGCTAAACCAAGGAACCAGGTCAGGAAGGAGATAGAAGAAAACTTGAAGCAACTTAGACAGATTGCCACCAAGGAAGATTTGGAGGTGAACAAATAGAACATGCAAAAATACATCGGTGGTCTTGTCCAAGTAAGAACAATGATTCTCATGCTCCAGAAGGAAGTTCAAATTGGTTCCAAATCATTGTACCCGGATGCCATGGAGGCTAGAGTCCACTTCCAGCCAGACACCCTCACACAGTTCGGGGATTTCATCGCACATTACCAAGTTTGGCATCGATACATGACTGAGAGACATCAAGTGGAAGTTGCTGAGATTGAATTTCCCCAAACTCAATCATGATAATGTTTTGTCTTATTAGGTTATCTAGTTGCATCTACCCAATTTTTTCGTGTGGGTATGAGTGTAAATTGTAATATTATTTTTTAATTTGTAAGTGGAATTCCAAGTGTCAATATTGGAATGTGAAGAGTCACAATGTAATGTAATGAGTCATTTTGTAAAGAAGTTGAAGAGTGATGAGGGTAGTCCAAAATTCATAAAGGGGAGTTGAAGAGTCACCCCCTCTTGTTATAAATAGAACCTCGTAACTCATGTAAATGGTTTTTGGGAGCCAAGCTTGTTGCTAGGATTAGGCTTAGAGTCGGGAGCTTGGGAGTTTGTGGGAGCCTTGGATTCTCGTAACATAGAGGAAGTATATTTGTTTAGAGGAGTAGGTTGTGTTGACTTCACGTTCCACTATTGGAGCTAGTGGTCCATCCATGGTGTATGTATGATTGGAATTTCACTTAATAAAATCTCAAAGCCAACACTTTTTCATGCATATGGTGTAAATATAGCAGGACTATTCTGGTTATGTTTGCAATGTATGTTATTTAACTTATGCTTATGATTATGAACTATTTCATTTGCATTGGTACAAATTTTGTTGAATGCATGCTGTTGTATTAATTCATCACTGTTAACTTGTGAACTATTTCGCATATTATCTTGTGATGTCATTATGCTCGTGTGTTTTGTTAGTGTGAAATTTCTTGGAAGATGTACCAAAAGCACTTCACTTAAGTCACTAGGTGACAAGTGACCCTAAAATCAATTTTTGGATGCTTATGCTTAATATCTGCAATAAAAAGTGGAAAAACTTGCAACAAACATGTACGATCCAAAGAATCAAACAACAATATAGATATCCAATGAATAACCCAAATGGAAAGACTTTAAAATGAAAAAATTATTTTGTTAATGACACTTGGTGAAGGATATCTAGAAAAGGGTCTGCAAATCCCCCTCCATGGGATGGGTCCTTTGATGTCCTTGATGCTTCAGTAATTGATCTTCTCTCTCCATGTGTAAAAAAGCTAAAACAACATAGAGAACTAAAATGGGAGCTCAAAATAAAAGAGACAATAATGGTGGCAATGATAATGATCATGGTGAAAAATGAAGGTAAAACCCTCCTATTTATAACAAATTATTGAGTTAATATCGAAAATCAAGAATAATAAAATAATATTGACCAAATCAAGATCTAACCGTTAGGAATACTTTATTATATTTTTTGGAGAGGGAAAAGTTATTCAAAATGGTCAAATATCTTTATTTAGAAATAATTAACAAATAAAATGATTTATTAATTATTTCGTGAGGATTAAGAATGGTGTGAAATTGAAATAATTATTAAATAACGATTTAAAAATTATTCCAATAATAGAAATAACGAATAATAAATAAATAGTGATTTATTTAATTATTCCTAGGGGATTTAGTCAAACATGATAAGGAATAATTATTTAAAACAATGATTTAGCAATTATTCCTATAGAAAATTAAATAAATAATGATTTATCTAATTATTCTCACGGGGTTTTAAAACTTTAATAAGAAAATAATTTAATAGAATTGGTTTACTAAATTATTTCCCATGGTGAAAGTGATTTTGCTGTGGTAAAATTAATCCTACATGGTGTATTTCGATCCACCTAGTTAGAAATGGCTAGTTGATCATTTTTTGGTGATAACAAATTCCCCCCCAACGTATGAGTGTTAGGAGAAAATCATATGACCGAAATACGTTGTAGGTTACACTTCCATGAGACACCAAAGGGGAGTCAGAGAGAGAGAGAGAGAGAGAGAGAGAGAGAGAGAGAGAGAGAGAGAGAGAGAGAGAGAGAGAGAGAACTGAAGCAATACAAGGACAGACAAAAATAGAGGGGGCAAGGCCTACTAAATTGATATAAGTTTCCTTTTTTATGTTGGAGTACATGATATCAAATGAGATGGGGGAGGCATACCCATACCCACCGAGATAAATCCATACAAAGAATAATGGTGTGCCCAACAATGTGGAACTGAGCTATAAAGTACATGATACATGACATGCTGGCATCAATGGGCTAGAAAATAACACAATGAATCCCATGTACATAATGTACTTAGAAAAACATAGGCCAAGAGTAAATACAATAACATATGAGTACATGAGACATAATGGCTCTCAAGCTGACATCGTGAGGGGTGATCACAACCAAAGAAGCCCTATTGGAAAGGAAAGGGCTTTGAAGATCTGAATGAATCATCTGAATGAGATATGCATGTTGTGGGAACTACAAGCGGCAGAAACCAAACCCATCACATCTACGAAATTGCATCTGAGGTTGGATCAACATCGATAGACATTCGATCATGTGGGGGGCTACCTGAAGGGCCACCCCCTCATGAGGTCTAAAACATATCACACACACTCGGGAATCATTGGGATAATCATCTGGATCACTGAAGCATCGAGTGTATGATTCTTAATCGTGCGATAAGGAGCTGACATCGAGCACGTGAGAAAAACCAAGTCAAAGGGAAATGATGATTCCCTTTAAGTGATTCAAGGCACCTAACAAAGATGGAAGCTAGAACCAAGGTACACCACCCTCTAGACCACACTTTTGGAATAAATTTGCCGAGGTCGATAGAAGAGGGCCCACCAGGGTTAAGGCACTAAGGAATCCTTAATAAACTGGCGTGAGGAATCATAGTAGAGTGATTAATGGACTGACACTAGGGATGATGATGGAAGGAAACAAGATGAGTGGCAGACTGACGAATTCCTTTGTTAGAGAATGATATGTATGGTTGATCTAGAAATGACTGACTCGATTTCGGAGGGGATGGCCAATGACTCAAACAGGGTTTGGCAGAGACGAAGTAGTAGAGATGGAGGCGATATATGAATATAACAGGGTGGATGTGATACAAAGATGTATGGGGCACTATAACTGAACTTAAGGGGACTCGAAATAGAATCCATAGATACAAGGGTGACTCATCTCGAATGCTCTGAGCAAGGGTGACTCGATGATGCTACCATGTAGGGGAGGCCCAGAGGGGACCATAAAAACATGAGTAAATGATGGTTGCTCATGAATAAAATCGAAACATGTGACAACCATTGCACAGGTAAAGTGGTACCATAGTACGGGTGGCTCAAATGAAGAAATTTGATTTTAAGAGGCAGCAAAGTGAGACCTCGTGGAAAAAATGGCTTCCTAGTGAAGTTTCAAATTACCAAAAACAAAGGGAGACCCATTATAGAACTCGGTGATAGATTTCCAATGATTCTGACGGTTCGTCAAACAGAGCTACGGTTTGGTCACAATGGGTGACAAAAAAACTAGGCTTTTTCCTATAAAAGGGATTTTTTCCCCCAAATCCAATTCATTTTCATAGGGAGTTGTTGGAGAGTTTGGAGAGGAGGAGAAGGCCCTTAATTTTGTGGAGATCGTAGCAGAAAAACCAACTGGCGGAATCTAGATCTGGGAATTTCAGGTAGGTAGACTTACTTGTCTAAAGATGGCCTTAATTCTTCTTGGAAGGATGGTTCCTGGTGAAGAATCAAGGGAAGATAGGAATACAAGAATGAAATACTAGAGAAGGTCTAGGATCATCCACGACCATGAAGTCAAACATGGGGATTGGGTCGTAAGTGTGGCATCACATAGAGTAGAATGTTTGAGGATATGGTAGCAAGCGTCTACAATATGTGATGTGTACATGGCTCGCCAGAGCGACCGGTAGGAAAAAATATCCAAGGAATGAGAGGATAATCAACCATACCTAGATCGTTGGGTTATAGGTCGATACTTTTGTTAATCTAGTGAGAGGATGGCTAGGGTTTCCGTCATGCTCCCAAACATGAGATACTTCCCCCAAACATATGTGATGGGACAGACTGATCTGGTATGAAAAGTTGGGAATGATACCCCTATCTGGATGAGTGCCATTTTGTTTCAAGTGATCAAATAATGGATTCAAGCATTCAACCCTACTATCACAAGATCTTGCATAGGATCATGAGGAGATATAGGGGCATATGTTCCCCCTAGTTTTGTATAGATAGATGTAGTATGCTGATGTATCCGATGTATTTAGAGTAGTGGACTCCAAACATATTTTGATGATGTGGTTCACCATTTGTTGATGTTATGGATGTATTCTTGTGGGAAGAATGGATAAATTCATTAGGAGAAATGAAATAATGGCTTACCAATCTCACTTGGCACTACATATATGAATCAAATGGACTGAATTTTTGGGTTCACATACATGGTGTCATTATACCAAAGAGTGGCTTCAGATATAATGAACTGATGCTCACTTATACAACACTAGGGTTGAAAAAAAACAATGTCTGGGGGGCCGGGTTGTTGATGGAAGATGGAGGAAATATTAAGTGGATCATCCCTAGAGTGATCTAAAGTGAAATGAGACTCTAGAGATTCTTCAAAATGGGGAAGAATGATGGTACTAGAGTTAACACTACCAGATGCACTAGGAGGGTTGGGGAGAATTGCTTCTCCTGGACTCTCAAAGTAGATTCGCCCTTACCTAAACATTGTGTGGAAATGTAATGGTGACAAGGTGCATGTGGCTTGAATCCATGGGTTCGAAGTAAGGGGTGATTAAACAAATCAATCTTGCCATGTATGAAGTCTTTGGAATCCACAACATATTGGTCATTGGTTTGCTGCGGAAGGAAGTATGCACGATGGTGCATATCATCCGAAGGATAATCAAAAGTGGTTGGGGCTTCCATGATGTCTTCATCAGAATGGAAGATGGGGGTACGAGAGGAAGAGAGACCACATGATGAAGAAGAGATACCTGAGTCATCTTCATGAGAGACAAGGTTCACATATGCATCGTCAAGGTTAGGAGACATATGACTAGTATATGGAATATCTACCGATGTTAAGACTGGGGTGTTCGTCGAAGGAGGTTAAACCGAATCATAATAGGAGACATCAAGGGAGTTCCACTGCATCGATCTCATGGATTATGAAAAAGAGAGAATGGTAGCGGTGTTATCCATCATCTCGACATCAAGGGGAGGGATCACAATGTGTGTTTGAGAGACCTCTTATTCCAGTGTAGGAGTGGGACCATAATCCATAGGTATAGGAGAGGTGGACTCACTATGAGTGGCCTCTAATTCATGAAGCACTTGAAGTGTATCACGAAAATATTTGAGATGGGGACAACGATGAGAATAATGGCCATAATTATCACACAAATAACATGGGTGATTCATGCATAATGATATGTTCTTCTTAGTTAACTCTGGTAAGGTGACATGGACCTCAGGAATGTTAGAATCAGGGAAGGTATTAGAGACCACATTCTTGACATGAGGGATTTTAGGACAATTATTGGTGGCATGACCAACAACATCACACAAAGGGCAAGGAGGAATAGGCTTTGGTGGCTTAGGAGGAGCTGGAGTTGTTGGGGGTGTGTTATCTTTGGTTCCCTTTTTCTGGGTTTTTACCCCCTTTCCAGATGCTTTCACAATAGGAGTAGGTTCCCGTTGAGGTTGCTATGGAACTAAAGCAAAGGAAGGGGTAGGAACAATAGGTTGGACCGGGGTCAAAGTAGTGTAAGGTTTGAGTTGATTGGGGAGAGTGTTTGCAGGAGGATCGATGTACCAAACTGGGATCCCCAAGGTAATGTCAAGAAAACTCAACGTGGCCATGGAAGGTGTAAAATAAACTCCAGGGGGTGGAAATAAGAACGATATCCTACTAGAAGGGTAATTCCCTGGAGGCATTGCTCCGAGATGATTAAGACCTAGGGAAATGATTATGGGCGTAATAGGATTAGGAGAGATACCAACAGAAGGAAATGGTCCTTAAGGAGTAATACTAGAAGGCTGGGTTGAGTTAGAAACAACAGGTTGCAGATGTGTTGATTGCTACAAAGGCATAATAGACCATTTGTGGGCAGCCCATGATGCTTGAAGCATGCACAACACTAGATAAACTAGGCTCATAAGGAGTAGGTGGTGGACCATAATAATCACCAAGGAGAATGGAATCTTTGTAGAATCCATGACAAGCATTTGCGAGGGATGAGACAGTCTTATTTTTAATCACAAAGGATATGTTGGACTGAGGTGAAGTCTGAGATTTGGGATCATAGTACGTCAACTGATTAATGGTGATGATCTTTCCATTGTGAGGAAAGCACATCTTACGATGAACTGTAGATACATGAACTGAGATAACATAGGTATAACTATGACCCAAAAGGATGTTATAGTTTAAGGGAGCGTCGATGACTTCAATATCAATAAATACAGTCTTGCCATAAACAATGATTGGACAATTGCGATATAAGGCAAGGGGAAGTGAGGGATGACTGTCCCAAGAACATAGAGCGATGGTGGATGGGGATAGATCTGGGGAACAAAGTCGCTTCCAAACACTAGAAGCAATTGCACAGGTGGAGGAGCCTTCGTCTATGATACACCACTGAACAATGGCATTTCTTATGGATACTAGTATTTGAAATGCAACATATGAAGGCAAGGGAGGATCTTTTGACTTTTCAACGTGAAAGACGATCATATGATTGTCTTGGGAATCCATGACACCCAAAGTAGAGAGTAGAGCTTTCCATTGGGATGGGCACATCTAGGTAACTTCCAGCATTGACATGGCAACAAGAGATTGCACCAAGTCATCTACTATGCTATAGGTATGGGCAAATTTAGCAGAAGCAATTTTTTGACGTAATGGTCCTTTGGGGATCTTGGGAATAACATCTACATTAGGTGAATGAATTTTTAAGGTACCATTGGATGATGACAAAGGCTCAGTGGAAAATTGGGGTTGGGACTCAGTTGATGACTTGGTGGATGCCTTGTCATATTTGGCCTGATCGAGTCTGAAGGTTGACTTGCTTGGTATTGACCTCATCAGAATTCAACATAAGAATCCGATAATCATGGTGACCAGATGGTGGAGTTGGCGGACCTTCCCGAACTTATTTAGGTTGGGCAACAATATATCCTTGGTGAGGAAAAGGATCGGTAAGCACTACCATTTGAGATGAAGTAGGAGGGGGAGGAGGAGTGATGGGCTATGATCCTCGAGAAGAAACTACTTAAGCTTCCCATACTTGATGAATTTGAGGTAAATGGGGACACTCATGAGTATAATGATCATATACACTACAACAAGCACAAGGTTTTTTCGTATGAAGACCCTTGTTTTCCTTGGGCTGGCTGCCTTGTCATTGGGTTGTGGGATTAGGATGGGGGTCCCTGAGGTGCACTGGGTGCTGGACCCTAGCTACCTTGATTACTTTGAGATTACTTGTTCCAGTTACCTTTCCCCTTGTTGCTTTTCTTAGGGTTAAGAGTATTGGGTCTACTCTACTGAGCATACACTTGACCTTGTGGAGGAGGTTCCTACGGTGGCAGAGGGGGAGTAGGCATGGGGGGCTAGGGCACTGGTGCCGGAGGGGATGGAGTGCTAGGCGATGCACACATATAATAAGGAGAAGCGGAAAAATTGGGATAAACAAGTGGAGCAACAACTGGCCCTGACATATTTGATGTGGATGGGGATATGCATATGACGTGCTGGGACCTGGATAAGAGTTTCCATGTGGAGGATTGGGGGAGGGATAAATGTAAGAGGAACTAGTCCCTCCCTGAGGTTGACCATAACTCATCGAAGGTGGGGCATATGGTGGAGGGTGTGAAATGGTTCCAACTATGCCATCCATGGCATGGGATTCCCTCAGTGCATTAGTAACACTAGGTTAAGGTGGATCGGGGATGACAATATAAACATAACCTGACTGGGCGTAAATCAAATCAAATTTTAAGGCTACTTAGAGCGCACATTCCTCGGACTAGGGGAAGTGTGCCATGGCATATTTGGTAATGGGGGAAAAAAGATATCTAAGGTACCAATCCATATAGACACGGTCTTCGAATTTAGGAGCTCTACAAATGCTTCTTCTTCTACACCATTCCTGAACATGGTCGGATTGGCGTGTGGTAGAAGTTTGAAGGAAATAATTCAATAATTCAATACCAGTGTCATAACAAAGAGGTAACTGGAAATAGGCAAGAAAAGCTTTGGAAAGAGTCATAAAAGTGGAATGAGTGGCTCTGGGTTGACTGACATTCCACTTAGTAGCAACTCCAGTAAGCATGCATTGGAACAAATGAATACAGATGGAGTCTTCAGTGATAGAATTGGATGAACACCACACGTGGAATGAGTGAACATCATTAGTGGGATATTCTCTAGGACTATCTTCCAAATTTGGGATGTCTGAAGGGAGTTTAGTAGGTATAACTGGCCAAGTGGAATCATGGAGAAAAGGATCGTTGATGAGCTAGCTAAAATCAAGGAGACTCAAAACAACCATAAAAGGAAGCAATGGAGGAGGAGTGACTACATTGGTGGGGGTTCCGTTGGTGGGGTTACCCTGGTTGGTACCTGGTTTACCACCTTGGTTTCTCGCACCCATGTTGGTGCCTAACATGGTGGCAGTACAGGGTTGAGAAGACATGGAATCAAAGGAAGAACTGGAAGAATCAATTGAATCAGAATCAGAAAGATGACACGATGAAGGACTCAGAGGATGTACTCTAACTCGACGGGGAGGGGTAATATGTCCTAATGGGAACTGAGGGTTAAGACCTCGAAGTATCTATGATAAACACCTAGGGGGCACAATGATGTCAAGAAAATAATGACTTTAAGGACTAAAGGATGATGATAGGAATAAAAGAGCAAAAAACAACAAACAAATACCTAGTGCAGTGGTGCCAAGTGTAAACTAACTATATTAATGATGTTACTCTAATACAAGAAAACACGTCCTATCAAAGAAACATACCTCTAGCCTATAGGTGATCTAAATCCTCACACAATCCTAAATATACCTTTTTAGATGGCCTTCCGAAGAACTTCTTACTTGACGAAATCTCATCTTCGCAAGCAGAGTTGTCCAGAGAAAGGTGAGGTAGAGAACTAATTGCTTCCCACAACTAGCCCTATAGGGTGTTTTCCTAAGATTTCTCAATATGGTTACCTTTATCCCATGGGGGTGGTCGAGTCTTGAGAGCACGAGATCCCCTACCACAAGTAGGGTAGCCCCGAGGAGAACCACTCGCACGATGACCTAACCTAACCCCCTCTCACTTGAGTATATGACACACTCTGGCTTTGGACTGTGGGATGGTGATCCAAGTGGATGTTGGTGGCCACCCTCTTATCCCACTTGGATCCCCACAACTATCTCTTTCAGCTTTTCAGTTTCCTTAATTGTAGCACAATTTACTATTTTTGGCAGCTTTTCAAGTCTTGAACTTCTGGAGCTGTTTTGAGGCCCTAAACGACGTTTTTTTTGAAAATAGGGGCCAACATGGGTTGTGGACCATGTTTGCCATTTTAAAGTTGTACTCCTTGGATAGATCTTTCTAACGAGGTATTGTGCACTTCAAACAGAGATTGCATGCCAAAGTTATGCCCCGAGAAGTTGATGTACCAATTTACCCAAACGAGGCCCATAGTTTGGCGCTTCATCTCCTAGGGTTAGGTTTTTGTATGTTTAGGGTTTTCCATTGTTTCTCAACAATAAATAGGCCTTTGAGCCTCATTGTAACATGGTTCAGAGGCATGTAGCCACCACATCTGTTCTCAGAGATAAGCTACCATCGCCATAGCTAGTTTATTTCCATTTCTGCTTGTAAGCATATTTTCAGTATTTGATATTAATAAAATGAAGTATTATTTCTGTTGCATATCTGTATTTATGGTTATACCTATCATATGTTGTGTTACTGTTTAAATCTGGATCAATGGTTTCATAGTGGTCTTCTCTTTCTTTGTTTTTCTTTTCTTGTCCCCAACGAGGTCAGGATATAAGGAGTTAGGGCTTGATCTGGTTGAACCTTTGCAAGACCAGCCTCGCAAACCCCGATGACCTCCCATGGTGGAAGAAAAGAAAGATGAGGGGGCAGGAGATCCTATCAAAATCTTTCTCAAAGAAGCCCTTGAGAGATAAAGGAACGTGATGATGGACAACTTTGCCAAGATCCTTTAGTGGCTACCTAGGGGTGACACATCTACTTCCAACAGATACTCTATAAACACCACACCCTTTAAGGTACAAGTTAACTTTGAAATCCCCATATTCGATTGTCAGATAGATGCAGATGCCTTAGATAAATGGTTAAATATGCTAGAAGGGTATTTTTCTGTTCATGACTTTTCCAGCTGGGAGAAGATTACTTTCACTTTTCTCAAAGTCGCCCCCCACGTCAAGGACTGGTGGGAAACCTACTACAAACAAAAGGATGAAAGTACGACCTAACTGTTTTCAGCTGCACCCACTTGGAATTCATTCCAGGATGCCATCAAAGAGCAACACTACCTTGTTAGAAGCTATGAGGATAAATACATAAGGTGGACCACGTTGCGACAGGGAAGGGACCAAGACATGCCAGATTTTACCAAAATTTTTCATACCATTCACACAAAGTTGGGTATCAAGGATTCTGAGCAGCATTTGATACTCAAATACTGCAGCTGCCTACACAAGTACATCCAGGACAAGATAGAGTTCCTGGACATCTCATAGCTTGACACGACGTACTGATATACTATCAAGATCGAGAAGAAGTTTAAACAGAAGAAGCGAGACTTTGGATCCGCGAATCCGAAGCAAGGAAAATTCTTCCCCAAACCGTAGAACTAAGGACAAAGCCAAGACGGTGTGACCCAAGAAAACCCGTCGAAGCCGCAAGAAAAGAACAACACCACAAAGCCAAAGAAGGACGCAGGAAAGTGGTGTGAGTTCCATAAGAGCTTGACTCATAACCCAAGTGAGTGTCGGGCCAAGAAGTCGCTGGTGGCCAAATGAAGGCTTCAGAATCAGATGCATTAACTGACCGTGAGTTAGAATTTGATAAGAGGAATGACAAAGGGTAGTATATCATTGATTCAGAGCCCAATGCCAATGTTGTCACTGCGAAGATCCAAAAAAATGAACCCGAAGATCCAGGGAAGGGAGAGCATCTTTTCCACTCACGAATGTGGGTTAAGAGTTTGACGTTGTAATTCATTGTTGACAGTGGCAGCCAAAAGAACCTCATTTTAGCAGAGGTTGTGAAGTGGTTGGGCCTACCAACCACACCACACCCGTAATTATACAACATCAGGTGGCTTCACCAAGGATGAGATCTCCGAGTCTTCTAGCAGTGCCGCCTTCCCTACAACATCAAGCCATTCACATATGAGGTATTGTGTGATGTTGCACCTCTTGATTTTTGTGATGTATTATTAGGCCAACCATACTTGTGGAAGTGACATGCTGTGTATGAATCAAGGCCTCAGATTGTTATTATTTCTTTGGGTAATTCATTATACATGATACTGGAGGTATTCCCACCTACTGCCACCTCTTTGATCTATGCTAAGAAATGTAGTAAGATAATCTCCCATACTATGAAATTTATTTTCTTTCTGGTTCACTCTCAAAGTAAGGGGAATATCGTAGCCACATCGATGGCCCCTGGGAAGGGCTCCTCCATGCAACAGAAGCAGGTGGATACAAATATGAAAGGATACAGGGACATCTTCTCCTCACCCACAGGGGTACCGTTGCATTGTCAGGTTAAGCATTCGTCCGATGTGACTCCCATAGCACCTCTACCCAATGGGATGATATATTTCCACTCCATTATGGAAAATGCCAAATACAAGTAGTGACATGATCAACATCAGGTGCCACACAAGTTTCAAGTGGGCGACAACATCTGGTTGCATATACAGAAAGAGCGCCTTAGAAGAGCCCATCAGAAGCTGAGACCGCTCTGATATGGTCCTTACACCATTACCAAGGCTGTGGGAAACAATGCTTTGAAGCACAACATTCCCCCATTCCTTGGCTTGCACTGAGTGTTCAATGTGGAACACCCTCGACCATGCTTCCCACCATTACTGGACACATCAGAGATTGCAGAACATCTCACCAGGGACAAAGTTTAGCAGAAGTTTCCCAATCTCATGGAGGCACTCAATGCAATGGGGACCATTGCTTCCTAAGGGGGAGGAATGATCTAGGTGGATGTTGGTGGCCACCTGCCTATCCCACTTGGACCCCCAAAACTGTCTCTTTTAGCTTTTCAGTTTCCTTAATTGTAGCACAATTTACTATTTTTGGCAGTTTTTCGGGACTTGAAATATTTTGAGGCCCTAAACGACATTTTGTTTTGGAAAATGGGGGCTAACATCGGTTGTATACCATGTTGTCCATTCGAAAGTTGTACTAATCGAATAGATCTTTCTAACAAGGTATTGTGCGAGTCAAACGAAGATTGTATGCCAAAGTTATGACCCCGGGAAGTTGATGTACCAATTTACCCAAATGGGGCCCATAGTTTGGCGCTTCATCTCCTAGGGTTAGGTTTTTGGATGTTTATGGTTTTCCATTATTTCTCAATAATAAATAGGCCTTCGAGCCTCATTGTAACACGGTTTAGAGGCATGTAGCCGCTACATCTCTTCTCAAAGGTAAACTACCATGCCCTAGCTAGTTTATTTCCATTTATTTTAAGTATTTGATATTAATAAACTAAAGTATTATTTATGTTGCATCTTTGTATTTATGGTTATATCTGTCATTTGTTTTGTTCTTGTTTAAATCTGGATCAGATGGTGAATGATTTTAAGCTCCCTAATATGCCAATTTCTATGTCTTAATAAAAGTGATCAATGGGTGTTATTGGAAGCCTATCCCACTAATGGTACCCCTACACTACAAATATTATTTGGCCCTGGTGCCTAAGTGCGCTTAATCTATGTGTGTTGAGTTATTAAGTTGTAGTGTTTCAAGTCTTGCTTTGGCGGTGTTAACCAAGCTCACGTTTGCTTAGTGTGTGAGTGTGTGAAAATAATGTGTCAAGTGGATGAGTTAACTGAGCATGTTTGATGATGTCATGTGTTGCTGAAAATAAAGTATCAAAACACTGTAAATAATGCTGAAAATGAAAAAAAAAAACTACCAATCAAGCACACAAAACCCCACCTAGAAAGGTTATCAAGAAACTAAGCAAGAGAGGGAAAACAAGCTACTCAAAGACACATAAAATGCCTAAAATACCTAATGTCAAAGGGACTAAGATATAGAGGCACTAATCTGTTGTAAATGGTGTAGACAAACAACAAAAAATAGAGGTGAAAAATGCTGTAAAGGATAGGTGTGAAGCTCCAAAACCAAGGATGCTCAAGGTGATCCTAAGGGGGAAGGAAAAAACCAAACTCTAAAGGGAGAAAAGGTAAAATAAACTTATCCAAAAATGTTGAAAAGTAATGGATTAGACTTTTAAAATCAGCGACTAAAAATGCTGAAACCCTAGAATCCTCACTCGACCAATCTCTTCCTAACAATGTGGAGGTGTAATCTAAACCCTAGGGGGATTTTTCCTTCCTCAAAGAGAAAAACTAAGAGAATATAGGCCTAGGGGAGGATGAAAATAGAGGTGAAGTACCCTTCCTAGTCTGCACACATCACTCTTGGCAAATCTGAAAAAAAATTCGAGAAAAATATCAAAACACAGGTATTGACCTAGAACAGTGGAAAATGCTATTTTTGGGCCAAAAAGTGCAATCTAGAACGCAGAGCTGGGGCTGAAAAGTGTGTTTTTCTCCTGGGACTCTCAGTTGACAGATATCACACATATTTTTCCATCTCTTGCTCGACTTGTACTTGTCACCCGAAAAAAGAACTAGAATACGACCAGAATCCGAAAATTTGAAAAAAAGGAAATAATACTATAAAAAGAAATTGAGAGGCTAAAAATAGCTGTAGAAAACCATGAAATTTACTAAAACTTCAATCACCCAAGAATGTTGTTATTACACCAGTGGAGTTTTCATTTGTTGACAACAAATATAACTAAATCCCCAACGGATTCGCTATTTGTTAGTGTGAAATTTCTTGGAAGATGTACCAAATACACTTCACTTAAGTCACTAGGTGACAAGTGACACTAACAACAATTTGTGGCTACTTACGCTTCAGATTTGCAATAAAAAGCGGAAAAACCTACAACAAACATATACGATCCAAAGAAGCAAACAACAATATAGATATCCAATGCACCAACCCAAATGGAAAGATTTAAAATGAATAAATTATTTTATTAATGACGCCTGCTGAAGGAGTTCTATAAAAGGGTTTGCAAACCCCCCTCCGTGGGATGGGTCCTTTGATGTCCTTGATGCTTCAAAAGTTGATCTTCTCTCTCAATGTGTAAAAAGTCCAAAACAATGTGGAGAACTCAAATGGGAGCTCTAAAGAAAAGAGATGATAATGGTGATGATGATAATGATCATGGTGAAGAATGAATGAAAAACCCTCCTATTTATAACAAAGTATTGAGTTAATCTAAAAAATAGAGAATAATAAAATAATATTGACCAAAGCAAGATCTAACCGTTAGGAATACTTTATTATATTTTTTGGCGAGGGAAAAGATATTCAAAATGGACAAATATATTTATTTAGAAATAATTAACAAATAAAATGATTTATTAATTATTTCGTGAGGATTAAGAATGGCGTGAAATTGAAATAATTATTAAATAGTGATTTAACAATTATTCCAAATAATATAAATAAGGAATACTAAATAAATAGTGATTTATTTAACTATTTCTAGGGGATTTAGTGAAATGTGACAAGGAATAGTTATTTAAACAATGATTTAATAATTGTTCCTAGAGAAAATTAAATAAATAACGATTTATCTAATTATTCTCATGGTTTTTTTTTATTATAAATTTTAATAAGAAAATATTTTAATAAAAATGGTTTACTAAATTATTTCTCATGGTGAAAGTGATTTTACAGTGGTAAAATTAATCCTACATGGTGTATTTTAATCCGCCTAGTTAGAAATGGCTAGGTGATCATTTTTTGGTGATAACATGTTCCTTTCAATTTGCATACTAATACAGACTTTTGATGGGCTCACTTATTTTCCCTTCCGTGTTGTATAACCTTAATGCATCACACTTGACTCTCCACAGGGTCACACACTTGTTCTCACCAAAGTCACTATACATCACTCTATGCATTATTACAACCAAGGCACATAATTAAAACCCACTGCATTCGAAACCAGGCCGTATATTGGATGGGACTCCTACACCAAATGGTGTGAGGTCTAATCAAGACATCATATCGGGGAGATCTGGTGAATGTTGGTGGGTCCAACACCGTCAACATTTTTGGTGCTAGAAGGAGGGCCAGATGAAAAGATAAGCCCATGAAGTCTGATATCACTTTCCACACTCATTAATGGCTTCTCCCCAACTCACAGCCCCGACATGTTTTTCTAGAACCGAAAATCAAAAAGTTCCGACGAAAATCATTGATCACTTGTCAAATCTGAAATTCAAAGCAAGGGTGAAACAACCTTTTTTGAGCACGCCACTTGTTTTCTCGAATTTTGTACGAAACACAATATTCATTGCGAGGATGATGCTTGTAGGTTGTTCATTCTCACGTTTGAAGGGCGTGTAAGGGAATGGTGTTACACATTTCCAACTGCTTCAATACACTCTTTCGAACATCTTTCCATAGAAATTTACTGCGCCTTTAATAGGTATGATTATAAATTTGTGTTCAAGAAAATTATGTGATTGTGAAAAGAACCTAATGAATATCTTGATGATTTTCATGATCATTTCATTCATTTTTGTTTTGAATTTTCTGAAGATTATGTTGATTGGCCTTTAATGAAAGAGAAATTTGAATTTCTTGTTCACATTTTAATGAATCTGCACAAATATGAATATTTTGAATGCCTCCCAACATACCTCGGTATTAGAGCTTCTAAATCTGTGATGGACAAGGTTTCTATACCAAGTGACTCTTTGTCTACCTATAATAAAAAAACTCCATTTCCACAGGTTGAGGTAGGAGAACTTGAGAATACATCCCCTAAATTACCACCATCTTCTCCCACCCCACAAACTCAGAATTCCAATACAAGTTTGGACTGAGAATCTAATGTTTGTGATGAAGTTTTACCTCCTCGTCCTCCATCCTTTGGTCCTGCGAAATGTGAGTTGTCGTGTTCACCTGTTTTGAATGTTTCTTTTTATATTCATGATGATCAAGTTATGGATGGAGTTGGTGTTGAGTAGCGAACTTGCGATATCATGTATGGCGACTATGTGTGGGAGTCCACATATGAACAAGAATCTATGATAAAGTTTGATTCTTTTCCTTCCGCACCTCTCCCTCATTATCTGGACATTTTCCATGATTCTTTCATTCTTGTTGAATCTTGCGAAGAACTACCATCTGACGATATTATTACTTTGGATCATTCTCAAAACTCGTGGAATGTTATTTTTTCATCGTAATGCGGGGAGGAAAAATATTCTCTTCTTAATCTTCCCAATATATCATCTCATCATTATGAATAATTAGAGGGTGAAATTTCTTGTTTTCAATCTTCCCCTCTTTATGATTTGTCAGATCATGAGGATGCCTCTATTTCTAATCATGATCTTTCTGATCATGGCTGTCGTGATCTTTTCACCCATTCATATGATCATGACTATGGTTTTTTTGTTGTTGATTTTTCTAAGCCACTGGTCTTTGATGATCTATCTTCTGATGATTTGGAACTTCCCCAAGCTGTCAAGGCACTTCAACTTGAGCTTATGGTTATGTCAGGTTCTCGTATTCTTGAGGCCAATTCCAATTTCGATCATAATAACGATGTAATTTTCAAGGCTCCTCATCACTTTGTCACACACATTGAAAATAATTATGTTTCACAATTTTTGCATCCTCCATCTGTATTGCACGATCCTATCACTTAGTCATTCGAGGAGTCATACTTGGCGAGCACTATTGCAAAATGCAATTTTTCTTCTTTCTTCATGTTCACCCAGTTCTGCATTTCGAAAGTTCGTTCTTGCATTGATTTGAGTCGTAATGTGTCTGAACACTATAATGCATCCAAAAAATGCTTTGCATGCACTTTTGTTTCATACTTTTTTGCGCTCATTTTCAAACTTCAAACGTATTGGTATGTATTGCATTATATTTTTTGTTTATTGTTATGCTTGATTATCTTTCTTGATATGCACTCCCTTACTTACATAGGCCAAACGATGCGTCGGTGTTACACTGGAAATATCATTTTACGTAGGTATGATTTATTCTTGGTTAGTTTAGGAGTAGGAGTAGTTTGTTTGTTTTCATTGTGTTGTTTTTCTTTGATTTACTTTTCAGTCTTGCTCCTTTTTCTGTCTTGTCGTTTCATTTTAGTTGTAGAATAACTTCCACATGAGACTGTGTTTGGTTTCTGAAGCAAGCATGGTGAAGTTCACGAGGAATTTGTGCTACTATCAAAGCTTAGTTATTTGTTTATTCTCTCTCTCTTTATGTGAATCTTGCATCTTTTAGTTGATGATAATCTAATGGAAAATAGGTCATTTTCAGAGAAAACCATAGTAGAATCACGATGCTTGAACCTATAACTAGTACCGCCTACTCTAATCGGCCTTTTATTTTCGGTTAATCCTTGTCAGCTAAGTTGAGTAGAGTAAGGAGGGGAGGAAAATCTTAACAAGTTGTGAGCACTAGTATTGCGGCAATAATGTTGCAACTCCTGGGCTGCCTACTTTACTCTTATCAACCCGGTAGTTCGTAACAAACTTGGAAGCGACGATGTTATATGCACAAGTACTAGTTCTTACTGCACGCTGTCACTTGGTCAGCTGGCGCAATATCACTAGGATCTCAAGCCAACTTCCATGGATTCCAGAAGAAGCTCTATATGTGATGAAAGAAAGGAAAGCTTACTCTACAGAGGTTACTCTATTTGCAGAAAGGAAAAATATTGAAATTTAAAATAAACCTAGCAAACCCTACTTAACCAACTAATCCTACTTTTGCAGAAAGAAATATGAAAACCATGAAATAAATGCCATTACCTACTCAAGGAAGTAAAAAACATCTACTCAAGCTATTTCTAGAAGGAAATGAGGAAAAAACATCTTTTTGGATTTTTATGTATTTTATGTGAATTTGTCATGCATGTAATTTATTTGTTTGTGAATGTGGCAGTGAATAGGTGGCAATGGAGGGTGGTTTTGGGACTTGAGAGGATGTAGGATGGTGTGGATGGGTCCTAGGAGGTCTCAGGTGGCCTTTTGGAGGCTTTTCCCACAATTGGCCTTCAAAAGGAAGCCTACAGGAAAATCTACAGGAGGACACAGGGGATCTACAGGAGGTCTACAAGAGGTCTACAGGAGGATGCCGAGAGCAGTTTTGAAGGTTTTGAAGGTGTGAGAGTGGGTGGAAAGGGTAGATGAAGACTGGATGATGTGTTAGGGTGCCTAGGGTTCACCATTGATCACTATGAGAGGGAAAGATGGTCGGGAGAGAGGAAGAAATCCTATGGAAAAACGCAGAAAACTAAGGAAGATTTGAGGTGAACTTTGGGTGACCTGTGGGGCATAGATTAGGGAGAGAATGTGATGGCTGATAGGCTGACTTGCTGTGAGAAGAAATTTGCTACAAAATAATTGACAGTAAAAGAATGAAATCAAGCAAGCAAGGAAATTAAGTACATAAAAAAAAACAGAATTTTGCATCAAGCTAATCTAAATTATGAGCTATGGAAAGAAATGCTAAAAAATGCTATAATGAGAGAAAGCATGGAAGAATACTTATTGAAAAGATAGAAATGAGCATGGTGAAAGAGATCTAAAGCAAAGCATTAACCTTCTAACAAACTGCAACACTAGAAATCCTATGGAGAAGGAAAATCTGTGTTTTTGTGGTAGCAAGAGGGTCTTGTCCTCAGTTCATGGTCCCAAAGGGAGGAAAGGAGGCCAAGGCACTGTTGCTGGCCTTTTGTATATTCTTTCTATCACTGTTTATCCACTATAGAAAACATAAATGGAAACAACCTTCTAAATCACCAAAAGCAACCTATTCTTAACCAAGAAAGAAATTCATCTAACAACAAATATTCCATAAACTGAAACAAAGCATATAAATACAAACAAGAGGAGCTTGAATGCTTGGATTGGGCCCTAACCTAAGAGCTTCAGCCCTCTGAGACAACTCAGTGCTAGCTCAAGAAGAATCTCATCTTTATTATCAAAATAGTAATAGGATTACATGAAACTCTCACCAAAAGTAAGCTCAAAGTTGAGCAGAGCAAAACAGCAGCAAAATTTCAACAAAAATCTGACCCTAGTGAGGCCCTAGGCCTCTCTACTTATACAACTAAAGCTCCCAACATCTTCCTTAAAATCAGGGAGGCTTGGCTCCCAAAACTCGAGATAAACATAAGTTATCCTCCACTTTCTCGGCTGCCTCCTAGTGCATTGATTTGGTTGTTTGTGCTCCAAGCTGCATGAAGGAGAATTCGAAGTGGGGAGTAATAAATGAGGGGGATTCCCTCCTATAAATCCTCTCCTTTGTCCACTTTGAATTATTGCTGCCAATTTTCCATTGAATCTTTGACTTTGTCTTCAAAATTCAACAAAAATCTGCATTAAACACATATTAGACCTCATGGAATCATAACTAACCCAACTCACTCCATAAGCATAAATATAATTAAAAAACATGCAATAAGCTAAGAGAATGGTTGATTTAACTATGTTAGGAGGCAAAATGAGCCCATATAATTACCCATTTATGGGGCTCATCACAAGTGTGTCAGAGGTATATATACATATCCTTATCCGAAGGGACAACCTCTACTACTCTCAATAAGTCAGGATCCATCTTTTGCCTCATGAAATAAATAAGTGCCTATGCACAGTTCTTTGAAAAAAATAATATAAAGGTGAAATAAGAGAAAGGATTCTTGCGCAGAGAGGTGAAGCAAGCAACTCCGCCAAGATACGGTCTAGGCTCGATGGCAATGGAGCAATGTTTGTGTTCCTAAAGTGACTTCGCCTTGGTACTGTCTAGGTCTGCTGGCAGGAGAGCAACACCAAAGATGAAAAATAAGACTCTAACAATTCTTTTCACTTGTGTATCTATATACTCCTCATCCATAATCGAAATAACTTAGTTTTACTTGGCTTGGTTAAGTCTGTCATCGATGAAGAGGATGGTAGTGACTATATATTTAACGAAAGCTAAGTGAAGAAGCTATGGTAATCAATGAAATGAACAATAATTCCTAAATATTTAAATCTGTTTTACATGAGAAAACACGCATACAGAGAGATGGATTTCTACTAGTGTGTCACCAAGTGTTGTAGCTGCTACAACCACCCTCCAATTTTTTTCCTTCGCTTTCATTTTGGAGCCTTCCCTTCTGTCCACATGAGATTATTTTTTAATGTCATCAAGTATTCATGATTTTATCAAGACTTATTCTTTTCATATGTGCTTTTGTTTTCTTGTTTTCATACTTATCTGATCTGTTTGAGTCACAATCTAATCTTATGACTTGACCTTGCAGCAGTCTTGGGATTGCCTCTAGAAACTGCGCAATCATGGAAGGCAAGCTAGCCTTGATGCTGGAAACTACAACATCCAGAATGGAAGCCCAACCTTGAGCTCAAGAATTGTGCAGTCATGGATGATAGCCTGAAACTAAGCTCAGAAAATGCGAAATACTTTCCCTGAGATCAAAAACTACGAAATGCATTGAGTCAGGAAGTTGCCCAGTTCCCCAGAATTGCATAATCTTCCTTGGTAGTGTGCATATAAAGTTTCCTAAAAAAAGGAAAAAAAGCAAAAAAAGAAAAAGTATCAAAAGTAATCCCTAGAAAATAGGGATTCATTATTAGTTTCCCGAAGGTGGCACAATCCCTATTTTTAGAAATTTCCACCAAGTGTCACTTTTTCCTTGATTTTAGGCATGCATGTTATAAACCCTAATCCACCAAATCTATTTAATTGACACCATTAGATCTCATTTTTACATCGATCTTGGAGCTATAGCATTTCGAAGGAGATCAAGGAGCCTTCAATGGAGTTTGCATTGCTTTTCTGGGTGAGTTTTTATTTTGTCATCTTTTGCCACTTTTTCTATCGCTTTTTGTCGTTTCACTTCTGTGAGTGTTGTTTTTCTTATTCCTCTTCATAGTTTCTAGTGTTTTAACTTATATTAGCTTTTAGAAGTGTTGATTCAATTAGTCATTCGATTTTCATGAGTGTTGCATCAGTTTTCTTGTTTTGCACACCAGTGATCACCGTTTTGGTGACTCTCCTTGCATATTTGTTTTTCCTTCCATTTGTTGAGTTTCTCCACTTGATTCACATTGATCTATCCATATTTAGTCAGATGCATACTGTAATTTTCATTATCACTTAGATTTGGTTATTTCCTACACCCTCACCAGGCATATTTGCACTTCACTTGGCCATGCATTTCCTTGCCCAACTCGACATTGCGCAATTCCAAGGCTCAAGCTAAGAGCTTGGCCTCTAAGACTGCATAATGCATGGTACATGCTAGCCCAATTGCACACTGTGTAGTCCCAGGGTTCAGTCCTTCCATCTTGGCCACTGAGACTGTGCAATTCGCAGTCACTCCCTTTCACTGCCTAAGCTAAACTGTGAATTGTACACTCTCAAACCTCGGGCTGCATCATTAGCTACTGAGACTACATAATGCACAACTCCCTCAACCAATATCCCTCCCTTACTAATGAAAATTGTGCAATATCTCTCATTAGTTCACTGGTTTACTACGTGATCTCGCTTTGAAAGTGGATTTGCAAAAGATAATTTATTATTTCCATGAGTTCCTTTTCCATCCCACATGTATCAAAACAATCATTGTTATCATGCCACCCAAGAGAGATGCCTCAAAAGATACCACAAAAAGAAGTACTGAGAAAGCAGTTGAGATTACGCTAGTAAAATTGCTAGTATATTTAAATACTCAATTGCATGTAGAAAATGAATCAGATCTTACATGGCAGAAAGTGAATGAAGCTTTTTCAATAAAGAGAATTTTTCAGGGCTACACAGGGCTGCATGTAGATATCCAACCTTCCCATGTACAGACATTATTATCTAGATTGTTTCACATATTGGTGTGAATACCATGAATTTGAGTAGTACTAGTGGGTAAAAGCTTTCTACTTTTCTGGCAGCAAATTACCATCGTATGTACCATTTGCCCAAGCCAGAAAATCTCATAGATTCATACTTCTATGCCATCAAAAACTATGTGGGCACGAAAGATGTTGTTAAAATCTAGGTGAAAGAGCCATCAAAGTTTCGAAAGACACCCACCAACACTTAAAAGACAAAGTCTCTCAGGAGGGCCTATCAGTTGTTGATCATCCTAGCTTGCAGAATCTATGGTCAACAGGGCACGAAGACCTTTCTTTAAGGGTGGGAAATCTTATTGAACCAGATTGTGAACTAGGGGAAGCCATTTAACTAGTCATACTTGTTGGCTCGACAGTTAAGTATCCATGTAGCGAACAACCTGAATCCTCCCAAGGGCGGGCAAGCAAAATTTTACATGTCCACATATCTATTAGATACAATCTTTGCACATAAAGCATTCCCTGACATGAACTAGACTTGGATACCTCGATATCCTACTGTGCACATTCACTGCAAATTTATTTGGGATTGTAGCCATCGACGAGTAATGGAGAAGCTAACTGACCACTTCCTCATTCCGCCATACAATATGATATTTGAGGAAGAACTACCTTGCATGTCATGTGGGGCAATGGAAGAAGTATCGGAGATCGTAGATTGGTTTGCCTCACCGGATGGCACCTTCCTTAGAGTGTTCGACGATCATAAGTCGTCGCATATTTTGCCAAGGTATGCCACCGATAAGCTTGTCATGCAAGAAGTTTCATATCATCTCTCCACAGGGTTGTCAATAGCTTTGCACATGAAGAAGAAAGCACCTTGGCCAACTCTTCCTATGCAAATTGGATTGTACGAGATAAAGAACCTAAAAGTCACAGATACCGAAGGAAAGGTGATAGAGAAGTTTACATTAAGTAATAGAGACTTTAATCTATACGATCCTTGTGGTATTTGCAAAGACCATTGTGCTATAATTCACTTCCAGTGGCTCAGCGAGACATTTCACTAGCAGGAGGAGGATCCATGAAAGAATTTCTATAATGCCTCCAAGTCTTGCAAGCCAATTAGTTTTGCAGGAACTTCATAGGTGACTCCACAGAAGGAATCTACTCTAGAAGGAGTGCTAGCAAAAGGGAGCAAACCGCACAGGATGAGGGAAAGAGAAATTTTTCTTATAGTCTAGGGGGAGAACGAAGCCGCAAGATGAAAGTGGATCCAGCTATTATGAAAGTAGCTTTAATAGTAGAGGTGAAGAGGAAATAGATGATGTAGAGAGAAGAACAGAGGAAGAGGGAAGAGAAGAGGAGATTGGAGGAAGAAAAGCAGAAGCAAGAACAAGAAGAGAAGTAGAATTAGGAAGAAGAAAGGCGAGGCACAATTGCAAAAGAAACAACACGTAAACAAGTTGAAGAGCAAGAACAAAACCGTCCACCAACAAAGGAGGAGAGTGTACATATGCAAGACATGAATCCTGCTCAACAGGTTGAACAATTGATAGAGATCATAGACATGGAGGAGGAACTAGAGCTATAGAATCAAGATGTCGACCTGATGCTAAGCACACAACAAGTCACCATTCAGTCTCCACCACCTCTAGTAGTAGAGTCAATTTCTAGCGAGGAAGGGGAATTTTTTCCTCTTGATGATGATTCGGTTATGGACACATACAATATATCATACGACGAAATTCAGAAGAATATTGTACAAGTGCGTAAGAAGAATTTTTAGATGACCTTGTATCTCCTATTTTTATGAGAGAAAGGGTGATTGTGGTTGACATTAGGAAGAATCCAAATTCCATTTCCGCAACCAACCTGGCCTTCACAGGTGCAACAAAGTCGAATACTGATTTTTTGATGACCGATAATAATGAATTGGCAAAGAACTTGCAGGCTACTAGGAAATAGGTTGAACAACTCCATGCAACAACTCAGAATGCAATTTTCACACAGGTCCATATCGAGGAAATGAAGGCAATGATACTTAGTGAAGTATCGACACTTGGAGAGACCATGCATAATTTGTATGAGGAACTTGTTACCATGCATAAGGAATTTTTCCATGTGCATGGCTTGCAGCAACAATATAAAGAATTTGTCAAAAATCTCAGGAATGTAAAAGATGAAATCGCTAACATGCATGAATGGTCAATGCAATACAAAGGGGCACTACTTGACTTGGGCAATAAAATGAAGCAAAATGTAGAGCTGGAGAAGCAAGAGTACAGATGTTCATTCATTAGTAACATTTAGGCCTCGTATGCACGGTTATACGATGGTTTGGATTTCTTGGTGAAGTCCCACAAGATCCCATCAGTTGGCTCACTCACTAAAGCCAAACCCAGGAACCAGGTCAGGAAGGAGATAGAATAATACTTGGAGCAACTTAGACATATTTCCACCAAGGAAGATTTGGAGGTGAACAGACAGAACATGCAGAACTACATCGGTGGCCCTGTCCAAGTGAGAACAATGTTTCTCATGCTCTAGAAGGAAGTTCAAACTAATTCCAAATCATTGTACCCGGATGCCATGGAGTCTAGAGTCCGCTTCCAGCCAGACACCCTCACATAGTTCAGGGATGTCATCACATAGTCGCAAGTTTGGCATCGATACGTCACTAAGAGACATCAAGTGGAAGTTTTTGAGATTGAGTTTCCCCAAAATCAAGCATGATAATTTTTTGTCTTATTAGGCTATCTAGTTGGATCTACCCAATTTTGTCTCATGTGGGTATGAGTGTAAATCGTAATATTATTTTGTAATTTGCAAGAGGAATTCCAAGTGTCAATATTGGAATGTGAAGAGTCACAATGTAATGTAATGAGTCATTTTGTAAAGAAGTTGAAGAGTCACGAGGGTAGTCCAAAATTCATAAAGGGGAGTTGAAGAGTCACGCCCTCTTGTTATAAATGGAACCTCATTAATCATGTAAATGGCTTTTGGGAGCCAAGGATTTTGCTAGGCTTAGGCTTAGATTCAGGATCTTGGGAGTTTGTGAGAGACATAGCTTCTTTGTAGCATAGAGGAAATATATTTCTTTGGAGGATCAGGTGGTGTTGAATTCATGTTTCACTATTGGGGCTAGTGGTCCATCAATGGTATATGTATTATTGAAACTTTCACTTAATAAAAGCTCAAAGTCGACACATTTTCATGCATATGTTGTAAATATAGTAGGACTATTCTTGTTATGTTTGCAATGTATGTTATTTAACTTACTCTTATTCTTATGAAATATTTCGTTTGCATTGGTACAAATATTGTTGAATGCATGTTGTTGTATTAATTCATCATTGTTAACTTGTGAACTATTTCACATATTATCTTGTGATGTAATTATGTTCGTGTGTTTCTTTCAAGCTGCATACTATTACACACTTTTAAGGGGCTCACTTATTTTCCATTCCACATGGTAAAACCTTCATGCATCACACTTGACTCTCTGCAGGGTCACAAATTTGTTTTCACCAAAGTCACTATACATAACTCTATGCATTATTACATCCAAGGCACATCATTAAAACCCATTGCATCGAAAATCGAGCCATATTACAGATGGGACTCCTACACCAAATGGTGTGAGGTCTAATTGGGACTTCATATTGGGGAGATCCCCTGAAATTTGGTGGGTCCAACACTATCAACATAGTGTTAAGAATTTTTTCTTACATTAGAATCTCTAGCTTTTAAGGAAAACATATGTTCCTTCCTTATGAAGTTTCTAATAAATTATTCACTATTGAAGCATGTTGACAACATAAATATTAGTCACATTTCATCAAGCAAAGGAGGAAAAAATAGTTCATTCTTAATCATTTCAAAACTAAGATTTTAGAGTGAAATATATTGTCTATTTAGATGAAATTGTTGGCATATTTTGACACCTTCAAGTTTGAGGAAAGTCAACTCTTGTAAAGGCTTTGACCCACATGGAATATTATTTGCATATATGAATTCTATTAGTAAGAACTTAGATGAAGGATCTGGGAAAATTCATAATTTATAAGAAGAACATGAAGATAACCCTCTCCATCATGATATTAATAATTTGAATAATACAAAGTAAAAACAGAAGCATTAGGGATAACCTACAACTAGTACTAGCCATAGTTCCCTAATAATTCCCATAATGTATCTTTAATTCCTAAAAGTCAAGGAAAAACAAATACATTTGAGGGGAAGAGGACTTTTGCAAAAAGTGGTGGTGGTGGAGGAGATCAAGACCCTCCAAGAAGTTTGACTTAAAAATATCATACTATTTCTACTCGTTCAAAGAAAAAGAGGAAAGAAAAAGAAAATGATACTAAAAAATCCTAGAAGAACAATTTGACTCCCAAAATATGGAGATTTATGCCACCCTTGAAGTCCCTATGTGGTATGAAAACAAATACGAGAAAAAAATGCTTGCTAAAGAGCTCTCTACTTAGGAATATTATTTTTGAAGGGGAATCATTGAATTTACATGATGTCAAACTTGATAGGAATTCAAAGAAATCACAAATTGAAAGGGCCAATGTAAAAAATAAGGAAGTAGTGAAAAATAGAAATTTGACATCAATATCAGAGAAATCAAAGATGCTTAAGTTTTAAAGTTTCACTAGGTGACCGGGGATGCTCTTGGGTATTCCATAAATAAGAAATATAGGGAAATCATTTTTTAAAGAAGAGAATTAATGGACTAGAAGGCGCTTCATGTTCGAGAAAACTATTTTTTGAACCATTGAATACATTGAGAGCCATTGAAGATGTTATCACATTTTAGTTTGAGTTTGAAAGTTTTTCTATAAATGCTGACAATTTCAGTGTTAGCGAAACAATTTTGTAATAAACAGGAGAATGCTGATAATGGGACTATCAACGCTTATTAACTTCAAAAAATGATTTACATGAATACATTGACAATGGGAGTGTCAGCATTATCAAGTATTAGTTGATAATGGGAATATCAATGCCAAAAGTAAAATTTCAATTTCAATTTTTAAAATTGCGCTGACACATTCCACGTCAGCGATACGGTAATCATTGCTCAGTCACGCCACAAATTATCTAGAGGTGAAAGGTACGTATTGAAAGTGAATTTTTCCATCCTGAAGAGCTATGGTGTGATTTTGTAATTATTGAAGGGTCAAAAAATCATTTCACCTATCAATTAGTTATTCCACTTGAAAAATCTCATTGTTTTTACCGCATATTATTTTCACCATTGTCATTTGAAAAGTTGTGTTAGTTTAAGCGCTGAAAGACTGTTAGTTTCAAATTTATTGGCATAGATGCAAAATTCGATCCTAGTCTCTATTTTGTGTAAGTCACCAAATCGTAGGGATAATGAGGAAGAGGGAAAAAAATAACAAAAACGAGGTCAAAGGTCCCGACCTTCTGGAGATTTATCTAGATATTCAACAATAATTCCAACAGGTTGGGTGGCAATAATTTTTCCACCAATGCACTGATTACCATGACGATGTGGATCAAGCATTCACCCAGGGGTTTGACCAACAACGTGTGGAAGTAGGAGGACTTTCATTCTTAGTCACAGAGGAATTAATCACAGAAGTTACATCCTTGCCTATGGATGGGGGAAATGTTTTAAAAAGCCACATTCTAGCTGGGATTGATGTCCCATTTTTCTTGAAGGTCGAATTCAAGGAAAAAAATTGGAAGGCAGGGTGCAGAGATCCTGGCTGGAGGATAAATGGCATGGGATGCTACACATTACCCAATCATACTTCACATGTGAAGGGCATTTTAACCAGGTAAATCTTTACCATTTTCATTTCCTAGCTCATCTAGCAGGGCAAGTAAGAATGAATGTTTGTTTTTATTTACTGGAGAGTCTTAATAACATGGATGCTTGTTTCCAGACCAGGACAAACCCATCCTCATTTTTTTTATCACAAGGCCTTAATTAAGTTATTGATTGAGAATTAGTTGGCAAAACCTAGTAGAACTTGGAGTCGTTTCTTCTTTTAGGGAGGGTTTCAACCCCAACCCCCTAAGGCCAAATGAGGGAGGAAAAAGGGTACTAAGGAGGGTAATAAAAATCAATCATAAACCTTCACTCAGGGCACCTCCACTAAAACCCAAAGCCAAAAGGAGAGAGATATTTCCTCATCCTATGGTACTAAAATCCCTAAGGTTTACGCCAGAAGAAGTGACAAACTAAAGAATACCCAACCTACTGATAAAAATTATTCCACTGAAAATCTACCTCATTTTGTGAATTCCCCTCATCCTGAAAGGTCACCCATTGAGAGTTCCCCTGCAAAAACTGATCCATCAGAGCAGACCAAGGGAAAATAAATTGAAACTAAACCCAAGGATGAAGAAGAACCCTCTATGTTTCAAATGTTCAAGGGAGGTAAGAGACCTCACACCAGACCTTTAAACAAAATAAGGATGAAAATAAAGGTAAAACAAAATCCTGACCTCGCCAGGGAAGTGATAGACGTGGACATTGTCCCATTAAAGGACTTGATAATAAACACAGGGAAAATTGAAGGTTCTAAAATATCAAAGGCCAAGGAGACTAAAAATAAAATCCCTATGGAAACCATATAGAGTAAGAGGCAGGGAATGAGAAAGTTGGATGTTCTTTTGGAGGTAGCCAGTACCGTCAGCTAGGAAGCTGATAACCATTTTTTGGGTTTTCATTTAATTCACTGCTAAAGTGAGTTTTATTGATCTATCACTAATCATAAACCTATAACACCCTCCTCCCACATCTACTCAAGTAACTTTCCAACTGGGGTAAACACGTGACAAAAAGTTATTATGATATGATTCGACCTACTAAGTCACCTTAAGGAAGTGGAACCAATGAAAACACACCATACAGACTTTCCACATTAGCAATAGGACTCCCAGGAACCATCCCAACCTCTCAGGTAACTAGCCCCTGGGTCCCACTGAGTTTTTAGACCAATTAATGCCCAGATGCTCCCATGATATGGGCATGCATGCATCCATAAGGCTCTAGAGGCTTCCACAACATGCCATGACAGTGTTCAGGGACTTTTCTACTTAGTACTGTGCCAACATCCTTGGTATTTGAGACACTTTTTAGGCCCATATCCCAGGGCACTATCCATAACTTAATGACACCTTTAGATATGAAAAATAACAACATATTGATGATACAAATTCAATTACTTGAACAAGCCCTTGACTGGACCCCTACTAGCAATGACATGCATTTTTTAAAACATACCACAAATATATAATCTACAGGTGTGAACAACAAATCTAAGCATATGGGTCCCATACTCATCTAAGAACCGCTAAGAAGCATTTATGTCTCAACACATTAGTTGTAGTTTCATCCATTAGGCCATAAAAACATTGTTCATTCATTTATAACTAAAAACATGATGAGAGCCATACATAGCTACTGTCTTAATACATGTTCATAACCAACATAATAGCGATAGAAATACCAAGGAAACAATAACCATATAATCCACATATAGACCAGTAAAATACTCATGAAATAACAAGGAGAAATAACCTCATATTAATGATGCAAAGGCCAACCATTTGTGGGACTTCCACGAACCACCCAACCATAGACATGGCTGAGCCAAAAATATCTTCATCCAGTCACCCCTATGCCATATTCCAAGCATGAATGTGGGATCTCATAAAACACAACAATCCAAAACCATCCAAGGCTTCTAGAGGCCAACCACCTCAACCCATCGAATAGTGATTCCACCTCACGATTGGACATCACAAAACCATCGTCAGATTGGTCTCTACCCAAGCCTTCCAGGGCTCTAGAGCATTTGTTCTAACCAAGGCTTCTAGGACTAGTAACTCAACCCACAACTTACTCCTAGATTCCAGAGCGTTTGTCCAACCAAGGCTTCCAAGACTAGTAACTCAACCCACTAAGGGATTCCAGAGTGTTTTTCCAACCAAGGCTTCCAGGACTAGTAACTCACCCCAAGCTATTACAGGGCTTCCAGAGCGTTTGTCCAACCAGGGCTTCCAGGAACTAGTAACTCCACCCAAGCTAAAGGAAACATGAGAACAACCAGAAAATAAAGAAATAAACCCACAACACCATGGCTATCCAGGAAATGGAAAGGCTAGGCAAATCCACGGTCAATCCAAGTAATCCTCCATGACAGTGACAAATCATGACCAATAAACCACATGCATATGCCATACATACCATAGCTAGTGAGGAAAACATACATGCAACTTGGTACCTGCAAGAAATACCCGCTATAGATATTGATCCTGATGTCCTCTTGCGATTTCCTACTCTTCCTTTTCCTTCTTGCTCCAAAACTCCAAGTATGCCACACTCTCCAAGAGTTCTCCCAAAAAAATCTAAGTGCCCAAGAATATGAGAGAGAGCTCCAAAACTAAATTGACAAAAGTATGAGCACTGATCCTCATAAGCCTTTTTATTGATGATGCCTCTATTCTCTTTATTTTCCATTATTTTCCTTGATTTTCCTCCTCACATGCAACCTGTGACCTTTCACCTCCCTTTTCTCCTAATTTCCATTATTTTCATAAATAAATGTGCCAAAATTCCATTTTTCCTTTCCAAAGCCTTTGCCATTTCCTTTGCCAATTTCCTTAGCCATTAATTAACCACAAGTGATCCCCATCACTATGATTTTTCCCAACATTCAACTTGGAATAAGTGTCCCATCAACCGTGGTTTTTATTTTTCCTTTATTAACTTTTATCACATGGAATTTTCACCACGACTGTTACAAAAACCTCCCCCTTGGGGGATCATTGTCCTCGACGTTCAAAGACACCTACAGCCACAAGAATGTTGTACGAAAAACATATTTCCCATGGAGCTTTATAACTTAGCTCAATGCAGTATTTACAATTTTCATCCTGCTGAGAAGCAAACTGACATGACAACATAACAAGTATAATATCATAATGACATGACACCCATACCACTTATTGTATATTTATAACATATCTCATGACGATATTTACATACATATGCATATGTAAATATACTAAACATTACCAAAACATATACCAAACATCTGCTCAACCATCGAATAAGGAAGGATACATAACCCACATTTGATCCACAATCTCCCATGTAGCTTAATCGAGCCCAAAGTGCTTCCATTGCACTTTAACTTGCTCGATTTCTCAGTTTCATAGCATGAGCATCTTTCTCTACAATATACACTAAGTCTTTGGTTGGAATTCTCTATCTGGCTCCACCTGCAATACAGACCAATCAATCACATGATCAACATATTTAACATACTTATTAAGTAATGACACATGGAAAGAAATTTGGAATTATGTTGTCGGAGGTAGTGCAAGTTGATAGGCTATGGGCCCAATCCTTTCAATAATACTGAAAGGTCCACAAAACCAAGGCGCTAGCTTGGCACATGATCCAATCCACAAGGTTTTCTTCTTTGGTTTGATGCACAAGTACACCTGTTCCCCAACATGGAAGTCCTTGACCAACCTATTCCTATCTGCATAGCTCTTCTTCATATCCTGTGCTACTTTCAAATTATTCTTGAATACCTACATTTATCACTCCATGTTTGCTAGCATGTACGGTCTAATCAACACCCTATTAACTGGATCACTCCAA
The DNA here is from genome assembly GCA_031772625.1 of Pinus tabuliformis. Lineage (NCBI taxonomy): Eukaryota > Viridiplantae > Streptophyta > Pinopsida > Pinales > Pinaceae > Pinus > Pinus tabuliformis. The sequence goes on from CM062808.1 coordinate 931,734,340, forward strand.
CTGATGGGAGTATTACAACTCTACCCATACAATGCCTCAAATGGACTCATGCTCAGTGACCCCTAGTACCCACTGTTGTCAGCAAACTCTACTAGTGGAAGGTACTCTTCCCACTTCCACTTCTAATGCATCACATACATCCTCAACATGTACTCTAATATTCTATTGATCCTCTCCGTCTGTCCATTTGTCTGTGGATGATAAGTTGTACTGAAGGCTAACTCTGTGCCCAAACCTGCAAATAACTTCTTCCAAAATTTGGAAGTGTACTTCGTATCCCTATCTGACACAATCTTCTTCGAAATTCCATGAAATATGACCATCTCCCTGATGAAGACCTATGCTACATCACTCACTGAGAATGTATACTTCATTAGAATGAAGTGCACTACCTTTGTCAATCTGTCCACCACTACCATGATGGAATCATGCTATTTCACAGTAGTCAGAAAACCTGTGATAAAGTCCATGGAAATGAACTCCCATTTCCACTCTAGAATCACAATCGGCTATAGCAGTCCACTTGGATGCTTATACTATGCCTTCACCTGCTGACAATCTAAGCACCTAGCCACAAACTTTGCTATGTCTCCCTTCAAATTTGGCCAATAATAGAATTTCTTCGTTGTTGTCAATGTCTTCTAATAACTTGGGTGACCTGAATATGGTTTCACATGAAACTCCCTCAATATCACCTTCTTGAGCTCACTGCTATCCATCACATATATCCTATCCCTAAATCTAACCAATCCATCTACCGTGAGACAATAGTCTACATCCTTTGCACCTACACCTATACCTATACCACTAGTTGTAGCTGTACCTGTACTCTACTACAACCTGTGCACAATCTCCATATACCTGTCATCCTTTTGACCTACCTGCAAGATCCTATCCTGTAAGCCTATCCCGTAGGAGCTCATAGCTGCTATGTGATTTACCTGTATCCGCCTGCTAAGAGCATCTGCCACCTTGTTCTTTTTACCTTTGATATACCTGATCTCAAAGTCGAACTAATTGATCATGGCCAACCATCTATCTTTCCTTCCATTTAGATTCAAATGATCAAATAGATACCACAAACCACTGTGATCGCTCATCAATACAAACATCTTGCCAAGAAGATAGTGCCTCCACATCTTCAATGCATGTATGATCGCCACCAACTCAAGATCATTTGTGGGGTAGTTATGCTTGTACTCATTCAGTTTTCATGACTCATAGCATACCACCTGTCCATCCTGCATAAGGAATCCACCAAATCATCTCTTGCAAGAATCTATACACGCTACAAACTCTTTGTCCAGATATACAATCTTTGACAGTGGAGCATGTGTCAATAACTACTTAAGCTACTCAAAACTGGCCTCACACTCCTTTGTCCATTCAAAATTCTTACCTTTCCTCTACAATGATGTAATAAGATAATCAATCTGTGAGAAGTTCCATAATAACCTGCCAATCCCTTGAAGGATCTCACCTCATCTACATTTCTAGGATCTTCCCACTCCACGATAGCTCTTATCTTTTCTGTATCCACTACTATGCCATCCTTGGAAACCACATGTTCCAAGTAGTGTACCTCATGCTAAAAGAAACTACACTCGCTGAGCTTAGCATACAACTGATGTTCTCTTAACAACCTCAACACTGCTGCTAAATGATTGACATGCTCTTCTTCATTTTTAGAATATACAAATATGTCACTAATAAAAAAATAATAAACATACCAAAATATAGAGGCAACACACTATTCATCAAGCACATAAAGGTAGTTGGAGCATTAGTTAAACCAAATGGAACTACAAAAAATTCATAATGACCATACTTGGTTCAAAAAGTCATCTTGTGGATGTCCTCTTTATTAATGCGTACCTGCTGCTCCCTTTAAATGATCAAACATGTCATCAATCCTTGGTAACAAATACTTTTACTTGATGGAAACTTTGTTCAACTTCCTGTAATCAATGCATAATATGAGAGTACCATCTTTCTTCTTCACAAATAATATCGGTGCTCCCCATGGCGATACACTTGGCCTAATGTATCCTTTGTCAAGCATCTCTTTCAGCTGCAATTTTAACTCTACCAACTCAGGTGTGCTCATCCTGTAAGGTTCTTTTGATGCTGGAGCTGCCCCTGAAACCCACTCAATAAAAAGGTCTACTTCCTTGTGAGGTGGAAACTTTGAAATGTCCTCAGGAAATACATCCTAAAACTGCTATAGAATTGGGTACCTTCTCAAAACATTTGAATCCTCAACTTCCTTACCTTTGTCACTAGAAATGTGCACTGCAAATAACACACACCCTTTTCTGTGAATACGCTTGACCTGCATAGCTTTCACCATTCTAACTGATGTTTCTTTTTTCTTTCCCTGCCAGACTCTTGGTCCCCCATTGTCAGCCAAGCACTCAATGGCTTTGTCATAACAATCCACCTTGGGTCTATGAAAGTACAACCAATCCATGCCCAACAACATACTATACGATCCCAATGCTAATACATTCAAATGTGCCGACCTAGGCATGCCATTCAAATCAAATTCATAAGCTCTTACCCAATGGTGAACTCACTTCTTTGTACCTGTAGCCAGCTGCACTAACCAAGACTCTACATGAACTTATTTATTCAAACCACACTTATCCACTAGGTTAGGACTAACATAACTATAATTAGATCCAGGGTCAATCAAAATAGAACTAACTTGATCACCAATCTTACCGTCCATCTCAATGATAAATGCCTGATGGTCTACCTGTCTATTATCTAGTGCTGCATAGATATGAGGAACACTCTGACCAACATCCCCAACAATATGCGCTTCCTTTGCACTATATATATGAGGCCTACCACTCTGATTCTGCGGATAATCTCTCCTACGGTGATTTTTGCCACAATTCCAACACTCTAAAGGCTTCAAACCTGAATCCTTGTTCTGCTCCTCAGATCGATGTCCTTGTCCTTTGTCATATGCATTGAACTTCTTAGATGGCGCTACATTCTCTTTATTACTTGTCCCCTAAGGTCTTGCTCACTTCTTGTCCCATTTTCCTTTGTTCTTTGCATTACCTTTCAAGCCCGACTTAGTCTCAGATCTGCACTTTGATTGCTCATAACAATGCTTTAGCTTGCAGATGGCCTCCTCCAATGATCTAGGCTCATCGAACTCAATCCTGTCTTTGAATGAAATCAGTAGTCTACTAGTGAATATCTAAATCTTGGCCTTATCCTCCTTGAGGTAAGGTACATACCTCAGTAGCTCCAAGAATTTACTAGTGTACTCCTCATCGGTCATGGATCCCATCTTTAACTCATAGAATTACTTTTCTGTGTCATCAAAGTATCTCTATGATAGATACTTCTTCTTGAATAGTCCCTTGAACTCATTCCAAGTCAAGTCCTCCTCATGAATACCTCTGACATTCTTCACATCTTCCCACCAAATATCCACTTTACCTTTGAGACTAAATGTAGCTATTCTAGCTTTCATATTCATTGAATAATCATGCAACCTGAAGAACTTCCTCATGCCAAGTGACCATGCCTCTATAGCCTGCGATTTCTTCATATATCCATCAAATGAAGGTGGATTTTCTTTCTTAAATTCATCTCGTAAGTATCCCCTATCACCCCTCTTGTAAGGATGATGACGGTGTTGACCATCATCCATGTTAGAACTAGAACTAGAATAATACCTGTGTCTATAACCTCTTCTATCTAGAGTATCCAACAATCTTCCATCTCTAATCGTGTCATCTCTATTTGACTTGTGACCACCATGAGACATAATAACATATGCCCCATTAGTTTTTTCCTCCCGCTCATGGCTGATCCGAAGTGGTCCCTGTGATTGCAATTCTAAAAAACTCTGAAGTAGCATTGCATTTACCTCTGCTTGTTTCTCCTGTGCCTATATGTTTCTGTCATTGTCTGCCTTACAAATCCTAATTTCTTCCTTTAATATTCTCAGTGTGTCTTCCAAATCAGAAGAGTGCCCAACACCACACTGCTCATTTGATCCATAGGGAGAGTCTCGAGAGATGTAGTCTACCATCTTGCTAGTCATCTTTGATATTCTTCCTACAAGGTATGTCATGTTAGCTAAACCAAATCACAATAAACCAACATACCTTATCATAATTCGGAGAGGATACCTCATCTATAGGATCAACAAATAAGCATAATACATGTATAGCATAATCATGACAACATATAGAAATATAACACATAAGCATATAACCATACAACCCATCATTCTAGCTAGAGTCCAGTCATCAATGCATGACCATAGGAACTACACATACTGTGACCTCATGGATGAAAAAAACCACCACACCATTGTACACTTGACCACATGTGAACACTAACGAGCATAAGCAACTCATAATCAACCATACACTCATGAAGACACACTTCACAACAATACAATCAACTTCCCATGACGACATCACTACAACCATGACCCGTACCATATAAATGCAACAAGCACATGGTCTTACAACACAAGAAACACACATGAAATCGACATGAATGCATGACCAACACCCAACCCATCCAATATGAGGGGTGAAGCATGCTCTGATACCACTCTGTAACAATGTCCTCCCACATGTACCCAAGTAACCGACAAACCGGGGCAAACATATGACGAGAAGTTACTATGATATGATTCGACCTCCTAAGTCACCTTAAGGAAGTGGAACCGGCGAAAACACACCATACAGACCTTCCACATTAGTAAGGATTCCAAGGAACCATCCCAACCTCTTAGGTAACCAACCCTTGGGTCCCACTGATTTTTTAGACTAATTAACCCCCAGATGCTCCCATGATATGGGAATGCATGCATCCATAAGGCTCTGGATGCTCCCACAACATGCCATGCCAACGTCCAGAGACTTTTCTACTCAGTATTGTGTCAGCATCCCCAGGATTTGAGCCAATTTTTAGGCCCAGAGCCCAGGTCACTACCTAGAACTCAATGACACCTTCAGATATGAAATATAACAACAAAATGATGATACAAATGCAAGTAATTGAACAATCCCTTGACTGGACCCCTCTAGTCATGACATGCATTTCATCAAACGTATCACAAATATGTAATCTATAGGTGTAAACTACAGATCTAAGAATAGGGGGTCTCATACTCATATGAGAATCGCTAAGAATCATTGATGCCTCAACACATTAGTTGTAGTTTCATCCATTAGGCCATAGATACATTGTTCATTCATCTACAATTAAAAAATGATGAGAGCCATACATAGTTACTGTCTTAATAAATGTTCATAACCAACAAAATAGCGATAGAAATACCAAGGAAACAACAACCATATAGTCCACATAGAAACCAGTACAATACTCATGAAATAACAAGGAGAAATAACATCATATTAATGATGCAAAGGCTAACTAGTTGTGGGACTTCCACGAACCACCTGACTGTAGACATGGTTGAGCCAAAGATTTCTTCAGCTAATCAAACTTGTGCCATATTCCAAGCATGAATGTGGGATCTCCTAAAACACATCAATCCAAAATCATTCAGAGCTTCTAGAGGCCAACCAACTCAACCCATCAAACAATTATTCTGCCTCATGGTTAGACATCACAAAACCATTGTTAGATTGGTCTCTACCCAATCCTTCCAAGGCTTCATAGTGTTTGTTCCAACCAAGGCTTCTATGACTAGTAACTCAACCCACAACTTACTCCGTGCTTCCAGAGCATTTTTCAAACCAGGGCTTCTAGGATTAGTAACTCAACCCACCAAGGGCTTCCAGAGTGTTTGTCCAACCAAGGCTTCCAGGACTAGTAACTCAACCCAAGCTGTTACAGGGATTCCAGAGTGTTTATCCAACCAGGGCTTCTAGGAACTAGTAAATCCACCCAAGATAAAGGAAACATGAGAACCAACCAGAAAATAAAGAAATAAACCCACAACACCATGGATATCTAGGAAATGGCAAGGCTAGGAAAATCCACTGTCAATCCAAGAAATCCTCCATGCTAGTTGTTGAAAATAGAATCCAAAATATTCCAATTTTAATTTGTCCTTGAATTAAAATTAGAATTGAGTCTCACCAGCTGCTTGAAAAAAAATTAATTAATTCATCTTGAATTAATTAGTTGGAGAAATTCAAGTTAGAAGTCTTTCTGAAGTCATGCAATAGTTATCCCTTAAATTAAGGAGATTATCCCTTAATTAAGGAGATTATCCCTTAATTAAGGAGATAAAATTGAGTTATATTTGAGTTGTAATTAGTTAGCTTAGTTTACTGAGTTAAGTCCAGTTAAATTAGTTCCAAACTGTTTGAGGAACTAATTGTGAGTTATCAGTCAATTGATGCATGCATGCACTCAACTAGTGTACTCCATATAACTGAAGATTCTCTCATGCTTGTCTATTTTGAGAAAGACCCAGTTGAGCTAAATGTCAAGGACAATGTACTATCAGTTGCATGTTTTCTCTTATAAAGGAAACTCATGCATGTAGAAGGAATAAGGTTCCTTGAGGATTATGCAGTTTTACAGGGTGTGATATCGGTGTGAGTGATCAGTGTTACACTTGGTAAAAGTAGGATCACCCAGGAGAAACAACACAAGGAAATAGGAGCTTGGATGGCAGAGGAGAAGGGTTGTGAGAAGCTTTGTTTGCCTGTGAGCATCCAGGAGGATTGTACTGAGAGCTGGCTAGCTGTGAGAGCTAAGGCTTTGTATAATTCTGATGTATTTCCACCTTGTATGATAATACAAATAGTGGGTTTTTAGCTGAGGCTTTCCCCTGAGTATTCTTCTATGTTTCATGTGCATTGATTCTTCTCTGGTTATATGTGTTCCGCTTGATATTGCTAAAATCTATTAAGCTTCCGCAAGTTTGATTGTAGAAGTAGATTAAAGTATTTTTCTTTAGTTATATTGCATTATCAGGTTAATCTACAAACATAATGTCTACACTAGTGACATATCATGACCAATAAACCACATGCATATGCCATGCATGCAAAAACTAGTGAGGAAAAAATACATACAACTTAGTACCTATAAGAAAAACCCGTTGTAGCTACTGTTCCTGATGTCCTCTTACGCTTTCCTGATTTTCCTTTGCCTTCTTGCTCCAAAACTCTAAGTATGCCACACTCTCCAGTAGTGCTCCCAGAAAACTCTAAGTGCCCAAGAATATGAGAGAGAGCTCCAAAACTGAACGTACAAAATTCTGTGAAATGATCCTTAGAAGCCTTTTTATTAATGAGACCTCTATTTTCTTCATTTTCCATTATTTTCCTTCATTTTCCTCCTCACATGCAACCTGAGACCTTTCACCTCCCTTTTCTCCTAATTTCCATTATTTTCATAAATAAATGTGCCAAAATTCCATTTTGCCTTTCCAAATCCTTTGCCATTGCATTTTCCAATTTCCTTAGCCATTAATTAACCACAAGTGATTCCCATCACTGCAATTTTTCCCAACATTCAACTTGGAATAAGTGTCCCATCAACCGTGGTTATTATTTTTCCTTTATTAACTTTTATTACACGAAATTTTCACCAGGGCTATTACAACACCTGTCAGCATTTAGATACATAGAAGCACAAAGCTGAGCTGACATTTCCCTTGTCAGTGATTTTTTTCATAGAAAGCACTGACATTTCCATTGCCAACGCATTCTGAAAATAAACAATTTGGAAAGGGCGTTGACAGTCGGCCTATTATAAAAATTATCGATTCAGGCAACTAAAAGACTGGCAATGACGATATCAACGTATTACAACATGGATGATAAAGAAGATAACGAAAAAACATAAACCTGTTTTTGGAGGATGACAAGGCTAATCTATAGCGAGGGGAATACAAACATGATACATTTTCTTAGCCCCATTTGTAGCATAATTTTCAGCAAGTTATTATGATTTTTTATATGTTTAAAAACATATTTTGAGATGCATGTACCTAAGATATTTATTCTATTTTTTGATTACTGTAATTATTTTTTGATATAAGAAAATGTTTTAGTTATTGTAATGTCTATATAAACAAAGACTAGAAGAAAAAAGGGTTGGAGTTTATTTGATATACATCATCCCTTGTGTATATTTGAGCATATCATTAATGAAAGCAATCTTCATGAGCATTTACAGAATTTTTTGTGTTGTATTTCCCTGTCTGTCTTTTGCTTCGCTTTATATTTCCTCATGTCTGAAAAAACAAGTGTATGAGATTGAGATTCATGTTTTATGCTCCTGTTTCTTTATTTCTTAGACATTAATAATTGTTGTTCACTTAACCCTTACACTAATTTCCTTCATCTTCCTCTAAATCACTTAAGTGTCAAAGGAATTACTGCTACCCTTATTTTGTGTTTTTCTCATCGAAACTGTGTTTGTATGAGATCTAATTGGGTTAGACTCCATGCCCAATGGTGGAACTTTCCCATAGCCCAACCAAATTTCAGTCGTTTTTCAATAAATTTGGCCATAAGACTCAATTGCAAACTTTCTACTACAGTGACCTTGAGTAGTTGAGTTTAGGGAGAGATCCCTCTCCAGGTTGAAGGGCCAGATTTCAACCTCAAAGAGGTTTGAGGTTACCTTAGAGGTTTTCCCACAACCAAGGTTTCCTCTAAGAGATAACATAAGAATTATTTAAACCAGGTGAACCAATGAAAGGGGAATCACGTCTAATGGTGGAGATTAGAAAATATGTGGTTGGAAATATAAACAAAAGAGTTTTTGTAATCTTGTAGCTATGGGAACTAACAAAGAGTTCACTTATTGTTGCTTCCAGAATTACTTCTTATAAAGAGATTTTACAAAATTATCTTTAAACTGATGAGTATTTTGTTAAAAATGATCGAAGTGTTTTCATTGTTGGGGTCTCTGATATAAATGAAATGTAGAGGAAATAATAGAATTTTCCTTAAAGTCTGCATATCAAACACCTAAAGGCTTATTGGAATGAAATAATTATTTCTCTAAAACAATTTATCATTGATTGTGATGATGTTGCTACAATAATGACTTGTGTATTCTTTAGAAATATTAAAATGGAAAAGGAAATAGATGGTCCACATATGGTGGTGGATGCCATACTAACTAAAGAAAGAATAAAAGAGAAAATATATGAAATGCATATCTCTTGGGCCAAAACCTTTGAAACAGTTACAAATACTTCAAAGTAAGATTAAAAAATGGTTAATAAATAACGTAGACAAGAATTATGATTGAGAAAATGCAATACATAAGTTAAGTGCCAAATTAAATGAAGTTGAGGATAAATTCTCTAATATATGAGTGAAGCATGAAGCAAACCATAAAATCATTGTGAGACTTCATTTAAAAGTGGTTAAAAGTCACCATGAAAAGTAGTTGAAGGCTAATTAATTTTAATAACGCAAATATAGTTGGAGCGGTTACATTTTCTTCCAGAGGTGCAACATTAAATAGAGACTTCATCAAGTGGAGAAAATAGAGATTTTTTTTTTTAGCATTATAAATAATAGTTCCCTTAATTGAGTCTTCCAACACTTTCTTCTTAGTTAGCACTCATTTACCTTTTTTTTAGAGTTAGTCTAAACTCGAAGGTTGTTTTTTGAGTGTCTTGTCCTAGTCTTTCTAGGTCTTTCCATTTACATGGTCCATGACAATCCCATCCTAGTCCATTTGGATGAACATGTTTTTATTTCATGAACCCTTATAAACCTATTAGTTTTTGTATATTGGATGTTCCACATAGAACTCTTCGGAACTCGTAACTATTGCAATCTCAAGACTTTGATTTAAAGCATGGTATTTCTAGTGTGTGTTTCATCTTGATCCTATTAATATAAATAATTTAAAATATAATGTTAATTTCTTTGTGAATGTGATATTTTTTCTTTCATCTTGCTAAATGATATGGCGTGTTCTATTTACTTCTATGCTAAAAAAAAATATATTCATTTCATTTTTTTTTATTTAGAATCTTAATTTATAAATATCATTGTGAATATCATCTCATTGTGTATACAATCTTTTGATTTATGTATCATTATGAGTTTTCAATCATCCCTAGAAGAGAAATATCACTTCTATAAAAATAAGAAGGGAAGCATTTCCCTTAAATGTTATCTTTGTGACTTGGACATTGTTAATGGTTAACACTAGTTTACACTTGGACTACCTAGTGGGTCTTATCCAATAATTAACGTTGTCGATCTAGTCCACATTATGTTAATTGGCCACCGTAATTATCCTAAAATCAATCTAATGGGCCCTTATTCCCTTATTACATCCACAAGGAGTATCCTACCATTCCACCCCCATTTGAGAACCATTGTACTCAATGCTTATGTTTATGGTTTATGTCCACAAGCCAAGGTTCCCTATATGGGTGCTACTTTAATCGTAAGAAATAATTGGTCCAAGAAACACATCCATAAGCACAGGTCCCAATTATTGTTGTTTCCATCAATTTCGAGAATGTAGTAGTCTACGAAGTGTGTCCATAAGCCTAGGTCCCATGTATGTGTGCATATGCTTGCTCTACATTAATGACACATGAAAATGGTGAATCATTGAGTTATTTTCTTAAGATGATTACCAAAACCATATGTATCCAAATACTCTTCCACCCATATATTAGGACTATCTAGAATAAAAAGTTAATTTGTATAGCCACAAAAGGGTCGATGTGAATAAAGAGGGAAAACTTTAGTTGGAGAATATTCAAACTAAAACCTACTAGTTATAACCTTTTCATGACTTCCTTAAATTATGTTCACTTCAAGTAGAGAATTATGTCATGTTGATGCTCAAAACATACATTAGAGAATTAATATATAGAACAATCTTGAAGGGTTAGTCAAAAGGAAGAGGGAAATGAAACTCAAAAACCAATTATTCATTGGAAATTGAATTGTTAAGGTTGTTACAAGATTTCATTTGCATTATGAGTATTGGGTCTCCTTAATGATTCAAGGTTTATTTTAATGTGTGCTTTAGGTTTGTGATATATTCATTAACATATAACAATCTTTGAGGGCTAGTCAAAAACAAGAGGGAATTGAAACTCAAAAACCAATTATTCATTGGAAATTGATTTGTTAAGGTTGTTACTAGATTTCATTTGAATGATGAGTATTGGGTCTCCTTAATGATTCAAGGTTTATTTTAATGTGTGCTTTAGGTTTGTGATATATTCATTAAATTTTTAGGATAATATCTATATCACGAATTAAATCATTAAGTTACGGGCCACTAGTGTGATTTTAATTTAAACTACAAGCTATTAGCTTAAATTAAATGTTAAATTACAATGTGTTAGCATGAATAAAGGTTAACATGCCTAACATGCCAATTACATGGATCAATATATGTTAAATCAAAGAAAAAACATGAAACAAAATACATATAATTGTACACAATACATAACGTTTATTTAAGGAAAATTTTATACAAATTTTGAAAGTAAATAATCATCAAAGAAAATATCTTAGAACTAAAGCAAGAAATGAATTATCATAAAATATATAAACATTATCATAAAATACATAAACAATAGATATACCTAGAATATAATCTTTATTGATAAGTTGTTTGTGCAATCAAAATACATAGACCAAAAATTAAACTAATAATTAGTTAAGTTTCCAACAAATGAAATGTTTTAGAATCATATGCCACTCGTAACAACAAATATTGAAACAATAGAAACTTTAAGTAATGAAGACTCTTTAAAAAACAAACACCTAAATTATTAGTCCTTGTCTCTACCAGGGACTATAGCAATAGCCGCGCGGTCAAAGTCCTTTGAATCTTGATTAGTTTGCCGAGTTTTTGTAACTATAACCAAAATTTTGAGAAAATGTTGAATATTTTCATTTTTCCATAAATTGAAAAATGTTTTATAATTTTTGAAAATCTTATTTCTAATTTTCTATTCGCTGAGCGAGCCTTGGTCGAACATAATTCCCTTGGTGGAGGGTGATTTAATTTTGGTATTTTTCAGTGTCTAAAAATAATTTTAAAATGAAAAAAGACTAATTTTCTAAATGACCAGCTTGTCGGTGAGTGCTCTGACACTAACAACCACACTATTAACTTGACACTGTTAGTGATCTGACCAAGTCCATTATGTAAGTGAGGGGTTGGTGGGGGGGGGCATCCACACTTCTACACCTCTAATCACCTTATGTACTTGTAAGTTTGAAGATGATTGTAATCTACCTGATTGTGCGGGACCAACCAACATTGTGCGGGGCCCTGAATGAGGCTAGTCCTAAAAAAAATTGTGCGCATTAGGTGATTTTTCCTACAATGTAGAGCCAAATGTTCAGAGTCGACTGTGTAGGGCCTAAAATACCACCGTGGATCATTAAAAAGCAATATTACAAAGCTGCAAAGCTAATGGAGAATAATATTACATAGAATCACATGTAATTGGAGTAAAGTAAAGGTTGTTACGACCAAGATTATAGACGATGTGGAAATTTGGCTACTAAATTTTTCCAAATATTGATATCAAACCTACCAGCTCTGAAGATGTGAACACAAGACACACCAATCCACCAGTATCTTCTTGATTTGATATGAACAAATTCTCTAGTGGTAAAAAATATTCCACTCCTCTTGTAAAGTTACAAGTAATACTTGGAATTCAAAGATAAGACATATCATTGTAACAAAGAGCTGATTCTATGCACTTCTCTACACTCTTGCACCTCCACACCTCCACATTTATTTTATGCTTTATGTCTGTGGAAGCAATAAAATAATTTATTGATTACAAATGTAAAATTCCAATCCCTCCTAGGCTTGTCTCATAATTTTGTTGGCCAAGAAGAAACAAACTCCATAGAAAATGAGCACACATGGGTACCTAAAATTATATTGGTGTTATCACATTTCCTCTCTACAACTTGCTTTGATCACTATCCCTGTGGCTTCCATGTGCATGTGCAAAGACATGTAGTGCTGCTTAAATATGACTCGAATCTTATTTGATGTGTTTTGTTTGTGGAGGCCGGAGCTGAGTTATTGACTCCATATATAAAATGACCGTCTCCCCTCAGCTTGGTTGATTTTATAAGTAGGCATGAAGAAACACTCTCCATTGACAAGGAACACACATGACTAGCTTAAATTAAATTACTATTATCACATTTTATTTCTGCGATTCTTTTTGTCGACCATGCTTTGTTAGCTATCCTCGTGTTTGTGATCTAGAAGATGTATGAAATTAAGTTGTATTAATACATAACCCATTGATACACCATTCCTAATTAATATCCTGCAATGTATATGCACCATATTATCAGTGATAGAGTTTTACCTTCTTGCTGATCAATTAGCTCTAGATATGTCCATAGAATTTGTAGACATAACATTTATGAATCCCTTCGAATATATATTTGCATTGAACATGTACAATTTAGGATAGTAATGGTGAGATGAAAGATAATTCCATTTTTATGTATATGTATTCACGACAATCATAGGACATTAATACTCAAGCTTATAAGCAAGAAGAAGTTGAAGGATTCACCACTGAAAAGTGACACATGAAATAAGTAATCTATAGGCCACTCTGCTACTAGCTTACCAATTTTGGCCACCATTCAAACACAAGGTCACGTGGGAGCACGTTGTCCTGTTCTCCATTTTTTTCACATGGAGCCAACTTGAAAAACCTTTAGGAACTATATAAGATTATGCTTGTCTAGAAGGGGTCTAGACTATATTACACTAAACCTTTGTTTATTATCGCAGTTAGAAGCATTCCAAAATGATGAGGATCATAATCTTGCTCACTGTATCTAATAGAAATAAATGAGCTATCTGGATTTTTAGTATTCCATAAATTCTTTGTTTAGTCAAATTTTCTTTTTAAATTTTCAACTGTGCGACAAAGATACCTTGTATTGTCCTTGATTTCTTGAGCACAAAGATATCATTTCCACTTGCCTAACAGTCTCCTTTAGGCTAGCGAGATGGGAAATTACTGAGGGGACGTTGATATTATTATTATTATTATAAATAAAGGGGAAAATTATTATTAATAAAAAGGGGCAAAGCCACTTGGAGAAAATAAGTGGCTTCATGAATAAAATACTATAAAAGGGAGTTCTAGAATATTAGAGAAGATCTGACAAAGGCTTATAAAAAGGGAAGAGTAGGCCATTCTCTTCATTCTTATTGGTGATTATTATCTTGATGATTGATTGGGACTCAAGTGGGTCTAACATGAGCGTTTCAGGTGGAGGTCTCTAATTGGTTTTAGTGAACTTCAAGTGTCACCTTAGCCAGTCCTTAGCTAATTTTGGTGGAATTTGAATGCCACCCTAGTTGACATTGAGAAGAAGTTACATAAATTTTCCAATTATTGTTATTTATATGTCATTTGCAACTATTCTCCAAAATGCCAAAGATATATATATTTGTCAGAGTTCAAAGATGCTAAGTTTATATAACATTTTTGGGAGCTGAGTAACCTTATTTAAGGGGCCAAATTGGTTATTGATTCAGAGGACATGTTTTTAGTCTATAAGGGACTGAATCCATTCTGATTAGAGGAATGAATTATCTCCATAAAAAAGGGTCGAATCTACAATTCTGAAGGTGGTTGAATCACATTCCTTTTAAGGACCGAATTTGTTTATATTGTGGACAATCATTTAGGAGGGCCGATTTTCTCTTTGGGGTCAAGTTCAATCTTTGTAGAGGACGAATTAATGTGCATTTGATATTATTTTTGGGGTCTAAAATTATTATTTGTGGAGGAAAAAATCCATCTCTTGTGGCAGGCCGAATGCATTCTTGAAGAGGACCAAAATTCACCCATCTTGAAGGTCGAGTTCCAACATTTCAAAGACTAAATTATTATCATTGAAGGGGTTGAGTTCATCTATTCCATGGGGTCTAAGTGCTTACATATTTGAGTAGAATTCCCTTACTATTTGATAGATCAATGTTGTTTGGAGGTTAGCTAAAGTGCATCAGTTTCTCGAGGGTTTATTTGTGTTTCTATTGAGGTTGAATCACTCATATAGGAGGGTCGAATCCCATTCTTATAAGGAGATCAAATTCCTCACAGTCTAGGGGCTGAGTTCTATACTAGATCAAGTTATTGCTTGTAATTATGAGAGGCCAAATTCACTGTCAAATGGTCATCTTCTATGTTGCACGAGTTTCCGGTACTCAGGTACTTTGGGTACGAGTGAACAAGTATCTGGTATGGCTAGAAGCTTTGCCAAAATATACAATAAACATCAAGTTGGGAGCGACAATAATATAATATATTAAAATTTAATATATATTAAAAATAAAAAACAAAATAATTTATTTGTTTCCATCCAAAACTTGCCAATTAAATACCACCCTGCAGTTTCCACCTTGCAATGAAATATGTAAAATATTGAACTTTAAAACACTGCCAGAAAAAATCAAAATATTAATCCATCAATAATTTTCCAATGAAATTCCTTGCCAGCAAAGAAACATGCAGAACTTCCAAACTGAAAAAGGCCATTATTACTTGATTATTATATGATTTCATGCAACACTATATTATATTCAACTTCGAAATTCAAGTTTGGAAATTTATAAAATGAAACTGACTAACACGCTACTCTTTCTTTTTTTGACCATCACTATAATTGGTTGAATCTTGTCATTAAAGCTTCAAGATAGACTTCAAGAAAGTAGACTTATTTGCAATTGTTGAACTTCAAGATTTGCAACAAACGATGCCAAGGAATAACTGGAAACTATTTATATTTTTTTGAAACCTTTGCTACATCTCCACATCTTAGTCACTTTACAGAGCCCATGCAGTCCAACCTCTTGAACTTTCATGTATCACTTAGAAAATAAACAAATGGTACCTTCTCTACTCAAAATAGTTACCTGAAAGGTGAAAATCTACTCAAAATAAGTACTCGAAACATCAAAATATGTTGTAGTGAAGCTCCCAAAAATCTCCAAAGTACCATTTGAAGCTCTGTACGATTTTGGAAAGTTTCCTACCATCTCCCAAGCTTCGAGGAGCGCGGGAGCGTGGGATACGTGCTCTCCAATTCCTGGGAGCGGTACTCGTGTTACTATGATCATCTTCAACCTAGATTATTGAGAATATGAGATCTTCTATTAGAGGTTGGAATCATTCCGGGAGAGACAGGTAATCATCTTTTAGAAGGACAGACTTATTGTAGAAGTCAATTTGCTGAAGACTGAAGTTAATTTGCTAAATAAGCCAAATTTCTTATGGTACCAAGTCTTGTGGGCAAGGGTCAATGTCATTCTTCTCTATTGCTAAAGTTGGATCTCAGGTTCTCCATTGAATTTGCATTTTAAAAGTTTCTAGTCATGTTAATACAAGATACTGACTTTCCCTCAAATCTCTTGTTGAAGTGTTTGCATCCTAAATGTTTGACAAAATGTCTACACACTAATTGTTTGAAGAAAATTATCAAAGATTTTTTTTATAAAATTGTGAGGTTGCATTAGCTTATTTTAGCAATGATACATTACATACATAGTCTACTTAAAGAAATTTCTTCACCCATAAGTAACCACAATCTCTACCTCGACCAATGCACTGTACTTCTAAAATTGGTTTTCAATTCTAGTGAAAGAGTGAGCACTCTGAAATTGTTATCCAATCAATATTTTATGTGACATTGAGCACATGATTTGGCCATTTTAAGATTCATGGGGGAAGAATGGTTTTAGAGATCAAAACCATATGTTTTTTTAATGGAGGTGGTGATTAGGCATATTAGGCAAAAATAACAATAGATTGCCGAAAATATTGCAAAAATGGGAGAATTTTTGATTAACGACAAAACGTGGACCCTGTTAGGTTCCTATACCAATAGGAGTCATAATTTTTGAATGGCTGAGATCAAACCTGTAATATGTACATACCTTTGCTTTATGAAAATGTTTTCCATATTCAAAAAATTAAAAAATGTAAAGAGGGTATGTCCTAAAAGAATAATCAAAGGAAAAAAAGAATAAAAAGGTCAAAAAAGATAAAAAAATATGAACCCCCAAAAAAGGAAAAGACCATGAAAGTGAGCAAGTCAAAATGCCACTACTATTTATTTTTTGTGCAAAATAAATGATTGTGTGCAGTTTGTAATATTTGCCACAATCCATGATAGTCAAAATGTTTAAACTTGGCTATTTCATGTTTCAATTTCATGTCTATAGATATAGAATAAAATCTGACCAAACTGTTTAATCTTGACAGATAATTAGATAGGTAGAGTAAATAAAAGGAGTTCAATTGTTTAATTAGAGCCCTTGGATGTAATAAGGTTAGAATTAGTCAGTTTAATATTGTAAAGAGAAAGAAAAATGTTTGATAAGGGTTTGCTAGCTCAAATGCACCCTAATAAAGAGAAGTAAAAATGGTAGGATGAGTAGATGGGTAAGTAGTAGAAAGGCTGCAGAATTTTGATGATTGATTAGACAAAAGCATGTGTATCATCTTTTCATCATAAAAGTTCCAAATGTGAATGGGCACTCAAGCATGCAGATGGATATCAAAGTCAATTAATTAATTTCCCTCATTCATTTCACCTTTTACTTAACTAATTTCCCACAATAAAGTTCAAAGTACTTAAAAACCCTAAGTCAAAGAGGCTCAGAGCATTTCTCTGACTTTTGGAGGGACCAGACCCTCGACTCAATGACTTATAGGCAATAAGTACTAAACCCCCTCATAAACATTCATTCACCCAATTCAGTTCAATCATTTTCTCTAAATAATATTCTTTCCTAAGGTTAAATTACTTTTACCTAGGAAAAGGTGTTTTTCCCCTACATAACTCATTTTCACATCAAAAACCTGCAAAAAACACTATATCCTAAGTTTTATGGAAAAGCATTAAAAACATGAAATAACGTATACTTAGGGTGTGGTGCCCCTTTCCGCTCATTTTACTAATTACTAATTTATTTATTAAATCCTAAACAAAATCCCGTTTCCCGTATATAGTTAACTCCTGCAATATTAATAAACCCTACCCTAGTTTAATTATATAAACTATAATATTACCCAAAACCCCGAAAATCCACTAACTAATCGACCTGCGATTAAGTTAGTCTAAAAACCCAATTAAATCCTACCACTAATCACCCCGATACCTTAACCCCTCATTAAATCAAAAACCACCGCGCTTAAACGCCCGCCGGGCCCCCCACTACCTTTCGTGCAACTCCACTACCCAATTGTCGCACGATCGCCCCCCTCCACATCTGACGGTCCTCATCCATTTCGGAAGGGCCCGATGTCCGAATGTTACCCGCCCGAAAAAGGTTGTTTCCCGTTGGGCCCCTGAGGCTACGTGTCACTCAGTGAATGGAATCGGGCAGCCTCCCCCCAATACCACTGAGTGCCCAAAAGCAGTGCGATGGAAACCACTTACTGCCCGCTCGCTACGCACCAAAATAACTACTGTTCACCCCGCTACACGACAAATGACCACTGTTCACCTGTACCCGCCAATTTTGACTTTCCCGCATAAAGCCAAAAAGCCCCAAATCATTCGTTTTTATCGTTTTTTCAACTATAAACCTCCATGCACGCACCTGCGGACGTCGAAGCTGTCAACCCATGTACAATTGCACCCTGAAGATGCCACAAAGCTCCCAGATTGCCTTCCAGCCTACTCAGAACCTTTTCAACCATTCACAATTTCCAGCCGACCTGTTCAGAGCTAGTTCTCCCTAATTCCAGGTATTTAAGCCATAATTCACTGGAAAACCTCTCAAATTTTAGAACCAGTTACTGAGTTTGTTAGTTAAAGTAAAAATTAATTAAAGCAACTCAAGTAACTTGACCTTACACTGTACTCAACCACCTTTTCCCTAAAAAACTAAAAATCACCTCCCCCATTCTCAAATCCACAAGAACTGAGAATGGTTGCCCCAATTGCCATGGATGTGAGACCTATTTCCACTCCTCACCTAGACCTAGACCACCTCCCCCTGGCTGATAAAGATTTCCAAATCAAGGACACCTCTGTCCTTGAATCCCCTCTCAAACTATATTGCCAATATAGAGATCAATACCTAAACCATGCTAATAAAATTGGTCTTTGGGAGTCCAATTTGCCTAAGTACCAATTCCCTGAAGTTCACATTTTCCCAGAAATTGTCCATTACTGCCATGCAAACTATATCCCCAGCCAAAGAGCAGTGATGTCCCCTAACTAGACTGTACTTTTCACCATCACTGTTGAATCAATAAATGAGATGCTGCAACTTCAACCTGGCCAAAACCTAACCCCTATCTCAATTGGAGACCTATTAGACCGATTCCCCAAGCTTACCACTGCAAAACTTGCTGAGATGTTCCAAACCTTCATCAGGGAGGAAAAGTATATCCCAAAAGATCCTCCTCCATATGTGGCCACCATATTTTCCCCATTTGGTCAGGACATTGTAGCCATGATATCTAGTGTCCTAGGTTACACCACCAGTGAGTATATAGATGAAATCATGCTGGATTTCATGTCCATCTTCACTCCAGGACAACCTCTTGTTGTCATGTATGATTATGCCAAGTTTGTAGCTGATAGGATGCATGACCAATTTCTAAGGATGAGTAATGAGAGAGTCTTTAAGTATTCTTCTGTCTTGTATCACCTTTTTCTATACTACCAAGCAGATAAGTTCCCCTTTACTCTCCAGAAACTTGACACAAAAGGTCACCCTAGATCAATAATTTTTTGGACTCCATTGATTCATAAATGTAATTCTTCATATTCATAT
The DNA here is from genome assembly GCA_031772625.1 of Pinus tabuliformis. Classification (NCBI taxonomy): domain Eukaryota; kingdom Viridiplantae; phylum Streptophyta; class Pinopsida; order Pinales; family Pinaceae; genus Pinus; species Pinus tabuliformis. The sequence goes on from CM062808.1 coordinate 931,754,104, forward strand.
ATAGACTTCATATACCTATTTGTACATCCCATTGTGATAATGTTGCTAGGAAGTCCTCCTCCAAGAATCAGTTCAAATATAAGGAGGACCCTGCAACTCTCAAAACAACACAAAGTGGGGGATTGGTACTTGTACCAAAACCACACTGAGATTAGAATTTATGGCTGTGAGATGGCCCCATATAAACTACCCAGATACCTCCCAATGAGGTTATTTTCTCTGGAGTACTATAGGTATATAATCAATTCAGATGAGGTACACTTTGTCAGAGCCAAAAAGAAGGCCCAACTTAGGATCAGAGACCAGTTAGGCCCCTTTATTTGCAATAATAGAGAAGCTGGAAAGGAGGCAGACCAAATTCTTCAAAGACTAAATCTGAAACAGAGCTTCATGTGGAGATATGATCCCTTGGACTTCATCTGCAACAGAAGACAAAAAAACAAGATGGCTCCCTACATTCACCACCGAATCCCTGAAATAGAAAAATATGCAAATCAATTGGAATGGGTGGAGAATACTTTAGTGGACAAGGATAACACTGAAGTTGCTGTTGAAAACACTCTAATTGATCTAGAGAAACAACTTGATGAGGGTTCTTTCCTGCAGGTGCCAGGAGGATCTCAGGTCCAAGAAGAATCACAAGCCCAAGAAGAATCATAGGTACAACAAGAATCAGAAGCACCAGAAGAACCAGAATAATCAAAGAAAATAGACAGACCAGAGACCACTATGAGTAACCCCCCAATCTTATAGACTCCTCTAAATGACGAGAAAAGCATCAAAAGAAATAGAGAAGGGGCTACTCCCTCAAGAAGAGCAACATCAAAGGCCTATGCAGAGACAAGACAGGCAAAGACACAGAATAAATCCTACCTCTAAGCAGGAATATACAGAAGAGACAGTTGATGTTACAAGCACAGAAAGAGAAGGGAGCAGGCATGCCACTCCCTCTGGAGGCATCCTAAAACCATCCACCTCACATACCCATATACTAGAAAGACAACAAAGTGTGGAGGTATCCTCTTTCAGGATGTCAACAGACAAGGAATAGGACATCAAAGAAAGATACAAAGAGATAAAGGCCAGGAATGAGAGGTTAAAAGCCCAGACCTATGCACAGTACTTGAAGATGACCCCTACCAATCAGACAAGGCTTATGTCAGCGTATGATGTAAAAGAGAGGAAAATGCAGATGGAATTCATGAAGCCCACTACTCAGCAACTGAGAACGATAAGAGACTTCAAAAAGATACACTTCGAAGTACTGGCAAAGGACATTCATCCTATTTACCAGATTAAGCTGCACAAGTAGACAGGGGAGATGATTTACTCCACCTTGACAGGGAAAGCCATCGCTGCCCACTAATTACGAAACTCCCTGAATAATATATCAGCACAGTTCCAGTTAAATAACGCCTCCTCACAGGCGAAAGATACCAGAATCAAGTCCTTAGAGGACTTAGTCATTGAGTTGGGACATGATCCCAAAGATGTAAAGGCCACTGAAAAATTAATAAAGAAGAAGAATGATGATATAGTTGCTTTGAAGAAACAACTCAAGATTCCCCAGTTGCATCACCCACAAACAAAAAATGTCCTGGAGGCATAAAAAGGACATGAAGAGCTCATGGACTTGGTCCTAAAGCTAAATGACCAACTAAAAGAGACAAAGAAAGAGTTGGACATTTTGATTCAGTCCAAACAAAGTGACCTGGCAACAACTTCCACAACTGCCATTCCCATAGTGACAACAACAGTTCCTTCTACATTGGCAGCATCATTGGCACCAACAGCTCCACCTGCCACAGCACTGCCAATCACAACTGAATCTACAACAGCAGGCACATCAACAAAGAAAACAACAGAGCTAGTAAAAGCCATGGAGGAAATGTCAATCCAGGCAATGGAGGTCAAAAGGCTAAAGGAGAAAGTGGCAAGCTTAGAAACTGACTGTAAGCTTGCCCAAATTCAGTAGAGAGAAGAAACACAGAAAGCCCTAAGGATGGGTGAGAAAATCAAAGTCCTAGAAAAAGATTTAACACTGCAGAAGCCACTAGGACAGACCAAAGAAATGCTCTGGGCCAATATCATTGACTCTGTCAATGATATTTGGCCATCAATTCAAGTTATATTTGAGCAAATTGAATTGGTGAAGATAGCCACTGAGGCTATCCAGAAAGTAAGAGAGGAATTAGGAGATCAACCAGAGGATGCTAATCGACTCATCCACTTCCTGAACAGTAAGAACAGACATGAGCTCAATGATCTTGGTGTAGAGGATAGGACCGAAGCCATCTTAGAGGTTAAAAAGGTTCTTTCCAAAAGAAACCTTATGCTCAATTTAGAAGAAAAGTGCCACAACATGTAGGTGGCCATTGACAGGTTCATGGCAAAATTTCAAATTTTGAGGGACAAAGGCCTTCCCAGTCCTATGGTCATCCATGATAAACTCATGACCCAATTGGACTACACTGACAGACTTAGGAAATTGGCTAAGGAACAAGCCAGTACTTCAGGTATAAAAGCCCTGCCAACTGGAAAAGTATTGTATGATACTTTGGAAAATCTATTTTTCCTAGAACATGAGGTGAAACATCTGTTTGTCACCAAGCCCAATTTTGCTAAATACACAGAGGTAGATGAAATTTACAGAAGAATGTTGAAAGTGAAGTTACCTGAGGATGAATGGTGGGAAAAAATGACAGATTTACTTTGAAAAGTTTTACAGCAGAAAGTTACCACAGTAAATCTGAAGGCAGCCAGATGAAACAGGTAAAAGACAGATCAACAGGGTCAAAGAGTAACAGGGTCAAAGAGTATTAGTGAAAGATCAAAGTGAAGATGATTCCAGCGTACAAATATCAGCCAGCTTAAAGGGCTCCAACTCAACTGCAACAACCAACACTACCACAATAAAAGGGATAGCATGATGCAGTTTTCCATCTGTCTCTATCTTCATGCTTGAAGATATTCTATTTCCTAGATTAAATCTCAAACTGTTATGAGATATTTTGTAAATATTTTTTGTATAAATACTTCACATTTTGAAGTATTTAGGGTGGATTCCAAGACATTTCTATAGACTTTTTCTCTCAATTCTAAGTTCTATTGTATCAATGACTGGATTGGCTTGCTGATCAAGGAATAAAGCTAAGATATTTTACAGGATTCTTGTGTAAAGCGATATACAAATAAGTATTCTCTCATGTTTATTGTTATTTCTCTTATGTGTTTCCATAATCTTGTTTGTTTGTCTAAAATCTAAATGTATGACATGGAATGATATTTAAAAAATTGCTTTAATGCAATCTGTCTTGAATGATTTACATTCTGAATGTTTTCTGCTAAACTATCTTAGTTAGGGAATTCTTAACTGCTCCCTAGCTTCCGTAGTTTCTCCCCCTGGTCTATAGCAAAGGATTCTTAATTGCCCTTTGTTCATGATCACCTTCTTTCCTTCATTCTGATCCCGATCCAAGGATTCTTCATTGCCCTTTCCCCTGGTTAGAACCATCTCATCCATTAGACCTGAAGATTTTCTTTTTTGCTTTGCTAGCTTGCCCTGTGAACATTCCCTTTAATGATTTGGTCCAGTTATGCTATCCATTGATTGACTCCATAGCCCAATGGTTTGAAGACCTAGCTCTATCCATATGTTCCAAGAATTCCACCACCCAACCTTCAATCTAAAATCAAAATCCTCATGAACACTAAGAACTAGCCTAAAATCTAATGAAAACAAAGCTAAATCATAAAGAGAGAACCTTCTCTGATCTTGGGTTGGGTAGAACCCGAGCCTAAAAGATTGGTTTGTGGTTATCTCGGATGATTCCTTCTTTTTATAACTTCTAGGGAAAACTTCTGAGTGATAACAGACCCTACATAACCTTTAATCACACCAACATATCAATAACTACCAAAAGAGATGGAGACTATATTGCTATACAACTATTCCTCTTATTTATAATGTATTTACATACGTAGTTGAATTAGTCTTGAAAATTTAACACAAATGTATACTCATGAATAAAAATTAAATACAAACACACATTTAAAAGGAAGCATACTCATCCTTAATATTGACCTATGTTATAAGTCATCCCACCTTTAAAAGCTTTCATAAGGACACTTGAGAAATTAAAACAACATGGAATTGAATTTTAAGTGAAGAACCTAGTTATGCCTTCCTTATTTACTAAGATGTCCATCTCCTCTTTATAAAAGTCTGGGAGGGTCTCATTTTCAAAGTAACCCAAGATACATAGACAAACTAAGGGCCTCAAATTATTTTATTATGCAAAAATATAACTGTAACAAGACATAAGAACTCAAGATTATTAATTTGTATTTTCGTTCATATTCAATCAATAAACTAAATCTCATTAATACATATAAATGACAATACAAATTATCATTTATTTATTTATTTTTTTCCGTAGAAAAAAATGTATAATTTTATTCATCAAATAAGAATGAGATTATATTTTTCATATACATATAATTTTATTTATCAAATAAAAATGAAACTATATTTTTCATATAAGTAAACATATTCTAGAGATACATAATAAAAAGATAACTATCATCATCCAAACAAAAACCCAAAAGAGTCACGATGAAAACTATTCCAAAAGAAATAATGAAACACATTACAAACATTAATAAAAATTATACTCCAAGCAGACCATCTAAACAAAAACCCAAAAGAGTCATGATGAAGACTATTCCAAAAGAAATAATGCCACACATTACAAACATTAATAAAAAATTCTACCCCAAGCAGAAATTACAAGTAACCCAAGATACATATGCAAACTAAGGGCCTCAAATTATTTTATTATGCAAAAATATAAGTGCAACCAGACATAAGAACTTGAGATTTTATTAATTTGTATTTTCATTTATATTCAACCAATAAATTAAATCTCATTAAACACATATAAATGACAATACAAATTCTCATTTTAATTATTTTTTTCGTAGAAAAAAATGTATAATTTTATTCATCAAATAAGAATGAAATTATATTTTTCATATGTGTATAATTTTATTCATCAAATAAAAATGAAATTATATTTTTCATATGCGTAAACACATTCCAGAGATACATAATAAAAAGATAACTATCATCATCCAAACAAAAACCCAAAAGAGTCGCGATGAAAACTATTCCAAAAGAAATAGTACCACACATTACAAACATTAATAAAAAATTCTACTCCAAGTAGATCATCCAAACAAAAACCCAATAGAGTCACGATGAAGACTATTCCAAAAAAAATAATACCACACATTACAAACATTAATAAAAAAATCTACTCCAAACCGATCATCAAACAAAAACCCAAAAAAATCACAATGAAGACTATTCCAAAAAAAATAATGCGACACATTACAAATATTAATAAAAAATTCTAGTCCAAGTAGAAACTACAAGTATTCTAGGCCAAGCAGAAACTACACGTATGAAACCCCAAATACAAACCGATCAAGAACTGCCTAAAAATGAACAAACAGGGCGCAAAAGCCCACGTACGTAATCCATGAGGTACAAAAAAAAAATTGCAAGGGCCGAAGCACTATATGATGTAAAAGGTAGTTTATGATAAATGTAAGAGAAGGCAACTTTGTGAGGATTTCACTTCACTCAGGGATGTCATTAACAAGCTCGGGTACAACCGAAAATATCCTTGCAATCCTTTATACGTTGATAATTAATGTAACATAAATATGATATAGTCCAAAACTTTGATCACCATATATTATTTCACACAATATAATATTATAAACAAAAGATTCAAAACAACAAGCGAGCATATCACATTACTATCTTAGGGGAGGGAGAGAACTAATGGATAAATTGAGAATGGATGAAAGAAAACCCTCTTAGAAGTAAATAATTAATATGCTAATGTGGCTTATACTCTAACTTCTATAGGGAGACATATTTGCATGTTGGTATTGGAAACCAGCGCTATCTTTTTATGATATAGATTTTAGATTATTTTAATTAATTTTTTTTATAGTATAAACTCATATTTTCATGTTGGTATTGGAAACGAGCGTTATCTTTTTATGATATAGTTTTTAGATTATTTTAATTAATTTTTTTATAGTATAAATTTCAGATTATTTTAATAAATTTGTTGTGACAAATTTTTTAATGAAATATATACGGTAATTTATAGATCATATTGGTTTTAAGTAAGTTTTTTTAGGGTAGAAACTCTTAAAACCTTAGTCATTAGATTAGTATTAAGTAGAAATTCATAAAACCCTAGTCTTGGCCAATGAATCAATTTATGATAACCCTTGCGATATGGAAAACGAGAGGTTTGGGTGACTGGAAATGCAAGTTGTATATATAAAGTGTAATATTATCCTCCTCATGGCAGCCCTTACCAAGAAAATTAGACTATTTGGAGAATATGGAGGTTTCAACACAGAGGTTAGGTTGGAGGGGAAATCAAGGGATTAGGAAGAATCATAGAAATCTAGGAAACTAAATAAAGAGTAGTGAGGTTTGAGTGTCATGAACCATTCATAGTCCCTCTTCAAAATGAAAGCAAAGGTGAACATCAATTGATATCAAGGTGAGATCGATGCTTTGAAATTAAATCACTGGTTGCATTAATTAGATGTTTACTTCAATGTTTTCCAAATAAATGAGGAACAAAAAAAATTCATTTTCTTGTTTAAAATTAAAAGGAAATGCCCTAACCTCATGGGGAAGGCATACAAAAAACTTGAATTTGAAGGGGGGTCCTCTAGTGACTAAATGGGGGGTTTTAAACCTCTCATAAAGTCCCAATTCTACCCTATAAGAAATTGTAAGGACTAGTGGATCCAGTGGCATTACTTCAGGAAAAGACAAGGGTAGAGGTGCATGAGTACACCACAAAATTTAGGAAGATGAAATAATGCTAGGTATCTCTCGCAAGAACCTAGACATACTCCTTAAGTATCTGAGGTTCTACATAGCCATGTACTAAAGCAAGTGATGTTGTTCAAAACCATAACAACTGACGAGGTTTTTGTGTAGGCGCAATACCTGAAAAATAAAGGCCAAAAGAAAGGGCATTTGAGTTGTTCAAAGCAGAAAGAACACTAGGAAGCTTCCAAATAAGGGAAGAAGAAATGGAACGGGGGGGGGGGGGAGCATAAGAGGACAACAACCATAACACACTAGTGAAAAGATCCTAGCAACAATTGCAACCATTATAGCATTGATCACCACACAAAGGAGAAGTGTTGGAAATTACATATACAATTAAACTCAAAGAACCAAAAAAGGAAAAGAACAAGATAAATATCATTACAAATATATTCAAGCAATCAGGTGAAAAAGTAGCTTGGATATGGATGAGAATATTGTTTACACATCAATGCCAAAGGGGGTGAATTTGATTAGCCTTTAGTGACAATAAGAGAAGAAGATGACCACAATCTTCCATATAAAGATTGTTGCACATAGAATTGTCATTGATGATAACAAGTTTCATTGATGTTAAAGGGGATACTTAAGGAAGCAATAATATCATCCATGAAACAATATGATATCCTAATCTCTCACGTGACCTCATTAAGTGAAGTTAAAGAGGTTTTAAGTATATTAGGTTTTTGATGAAGTCATGATGTCCTAATGAGCTTATGGATAGTATGGTTGGATACTTCTCATCGAGACCTTTCCAACAATATATTGCACTTTGAAAAACTCCTCCCAGATGAGAGGTTATGGCCAGTTGAAGATGGGCATTGGGTGAAAGACTTAAGCTATAGTGCACAAATATTGACACCAAATTTGTTAAAGAGCATGCATCTTTTGGGTTGATCCGTCATTGACAGTCAATCGATGGCTTTAGGCACACAAACTTGTGCACTATTTGATGCAATTAAATAATGTACATCTTTAAGTTAATCCAAAGATGATCACAAAACATAAATAATGGATGATGATAGAAGTGCATGATGTTTAATTGTTCCCTTTTATCCAATAAAATGTTGACACGTGGTAGGCATTCAATGGAGGCATAGGTGGTAGAGCCAAGTGGATTTTCAGGACACATGGCACACATTGATTGGATGAAGGAAATGACGTGGTGGCATGTATGGCGTGGAATGACATGTCATAAGATGATGTCAATAGGGGGATGTGGCACCACTAGGAGCTGCCATATGGCATGTACATTTGGTAGTTTTTTATTGGTGAAAAGTTTAAATATTGGTGATATGTGACACCATTCACATGCTACCATGTGGCATGATGATATCATGTTGAAATCATCATGCAGGTGACTAGGGACCCCTGAGCACTGATTCACAAGGCATGGTCATATGGGACCACAACACAAATTTTAATGGCATGGTCTAAGTATTTGGTTTTGACATGGTCATATCGATGTGATCTTTGGTTCATGGTTGGCCCCTGGGACCACATGCACAAGTATATATATCATATTATAGAGGGCTCTAGCATGCAAGAACCAAAAATGCATGAAAAAAGGATAAGTTCTGTGTTTGACGAATGAATGGTTCTCATTTTGGAGACACAAAGTTAAGATTGTGCTTCTTAAAATTTAGTTTAGTGTTTTGGTTTTGTTTGTTTTGTTTCGTTGTAATGGTTCCTCTTGAGTTAGAACTAGTTCACAATCACATTGTTGAGATGTCTAAGGGGAAACCATGAAGTGTGGTTGGTTTTGTTCAAATCCCCGATGAAAGATCAATTACAACAGAATAACCCTATTCTTGGCAGAATTCTGATTTGATAACAAAGCCTTGGCAAAAGTTTGGCTAAGTCTAGTTTTTGCGGAATTCTGATAGCAGGGTTTTGGCAGAAGCAGTGTTAACATTTGATAAGGTTTAGTGACTAGTTACATATAGAGAATGGTGGTTATATATGTTGTAGTCCAATGGTGGAAGTCTAGTTCTATGGATTGGCGAAGCCCAACCCTTGTAATACAAAGTGGAGTTACAAATGACTGGAAGGCGAGTTTATAAACATAATGGAGTTTGCTATGTTAGAAAAGGTCCAACTATGTTTAGCAGAGAAGAACTAAATTGTTGAAGTTCGAGGGAAGATTTATGTTTGCAGGGTGAAATACACACACATAGACACACACACACACACATAGTGATGGCTATGGATGAATGTTGGTGTCATGACATGTTGGATTATTCACCAAGTCATCTTCCAACAAAAACATTGACACATCAGATGGGTAGTCGACTTTGTATTGGTGGATAAATTAACATGTCAGTTGAGTTGACCTCGTATTGGTGGGTAGATTGAAGTATTGTATGAGTTGGAATTGTATTAATGAGCATATTGACACGTAGTTCTGAGTTGTATCGATGTTGACCAGTCATGGGGTCGGATCCCTATGCACTACCCTTCGAATCTGGTTCACTCATAACAAAAGAAGTTCAAAAGCATAACACTACAAACATCATCATGTAGCCTAGTTAGTAGTGGATTTGTGTTATGTTAGTTGAGACCTAGGTTTGATCCCTGATGGATGTCAATTCAAAATATTTTTTTATTGTTCATACTTTTCGTTTTGATGAATAATTAAGAGACAAAAATAATTCAATTTGTAGAACTGACACTAGAAAATTACCATGCTATAGAGCGACCCATGAAAATGTCATTTTGTAGAATATTTAAATTGATATTTGGATTTATCTAGTTTTTGGGGATTTTTGGGATCATTACAAGGCCAAATTGGATTTTGGAAGAAGTATGATGATCAAGGTTCAGTGGTGAACAATCCTAGAAGCATGAAGAGTCAATATGATGTATTTTTGATATTGAAAATCCATGTTATGTGTTTTGGGAGCTTATGAGCAGGTTGTAGTTGATGTTAGTATATGGCAAGAATAGGTTATGAGAAGGGTTTTATATGACCAGGTTGATGAGCAAGTTGGAATAGAGTATGGATAGGGTATGACAAGTTTTTTATAGTAGTATGAAAACAATAATTTGGTTTAAATATCTATATTGATTGAAGAGGGGGCTCTTCTAGTTTGAAATATTTTGAAAAGTGATCCACGTGAAGCTGAAGAAGGAGGTGGGTGCCTCCACTGATGTTAGTTCCTCAATTACGGTGGAGCCTATGGCAAGTCAAAGCTTTCATATCACTGAGGTTGGTGCCTCAATTAGGTCAAAGCCTATAGGTTGAAGCATGCTCACCTTTGAGGTTGGTGCCTCAATCAAATTGTAGCCTATCATGAGTAGTTGCTTGCACTTTTCGAGGTTGGTACCTTAATCAGGTTGTAGGCTATTGCAAGTAGTTGCTCGCATATCTCGGGGGTGGGCGCCTCTAGCATGTCAGTGCCTACAAATCTATGTAATGAATTGAAGAAGAAGAAGAAGAAGAATTTATGGTTTTCTCCCATATGAGTTTCTGCGTAAGAGCCTGTGTCCTCTTCTATTTATGTGATGGATTCTTGATGAATTGTTGATGTGATGATGGCTTATTGATGCATTGTCCTATTTAATGATATGTTGCTAATGGTTATGTTACATTTCTACATAATTTCTAATTGATAAATTGTGTTGAAATGATAAAATTTCCACCACACTCATTCACCCCCCCTCTTTTTCCGATCTTTGGTCTAAAAAGTGGTATTAGAGCAGGTACCTTCAGGAACAAATAACTACTTGAAGGTAGATAAAAGGAACCATAATGCAATTTCTTTAAAGTACAATTGAAAGAATATAAAAGAAGTGAATATGTCTTGGTGAATAAGCTAAAAGAAAAGACACAAAACTCTGAAGGGAAGAACTAAAAGCTTATAAAAGTAGAAGAATAAATTGGTTGCTTTAAAATCAAGGTAAAATATGCAAGAAAGAGAGAAGAAATTTTGACAAATCATATTAAAGAAAAAATTTAGGACTTGAAAAAAAATGAAGTATAGGTTGAAGAAGAATTCATCTCCCTAAAATCCCAATTTGAAGAAGTTGTTTCATTAAGGGATGAAATTAACAATCTCAACAAGAATTTGAAGAGTTCCCGAGTGTTGGATAACATTATTAGTTCTTAGATATATCTAAGTGGAAACATAGGTATTGGTTATACAAGTATGTCTCCTTACAAAGCAGACTCAAGCTCCAAGTCTCCAAAGGTTGAATTTGAAGAAAAGTTTGAAGACAAAGATAAAGAGGTCTAGATTGGAAGTATTGTAACTACAAGAAGTTGTGTCGATGTTCTCAAGAAGTCCCATCAGAAAGAAGAAAAAAATATATTGAAGAATAAGCATTATCAAAGGTTCAATCTTCCTCCAAGGTAGAATATATTCAAAATATATTCTAGGAAATATTTCTCATCCAAGTATCAAAGTACATTTTTTTGTTATTACTTTTTATGTACAAATTATGGGCATGACGCTAGGGATTGCAAAGCCTATGAAAGATATGATTATCAATCCTCTAGTAGCAAAATTTGTTGGGTATGTGTTATATTATTTCCACGACTAGCTCTAGACATTGTTATGTTACGCTGCACACAGGAGCCCCCTTGCAGGGGGGTTTGGAGGGGGGCGATGGCCCTCCTGCATGGGGTTTGGGGCAACACCCTTGGAATTTTTTTATGTGGACCCAATAATAGTTGGGTAGACTCAAGGATGGTGGGTGGACCGAAAGATGGTGGATGAACCTATACATGGTTTTGCGCATGGCTTTTGCACATGGTTTTTTGGGCATGGTGTTTTTTCCAATGATATTTTATAGATCCGATCAAGGGAACTATGGTTATGTTCTAATCCAGGGTTAATGGAATGGGGTTTATGAATGCTTTGACATGTATATAATGTATTCTAATATTGAAAGGAAAATAATGAAAAATAAATCTGGGCTTCGACCCCTTTCTCCTAAATAGAATCTTGGCCTTCAACAAATAGATCAAACTTGACTTTCCTTAAGACAGAAATCATACCTCTTCATTCGTCCTCCTCCATTAGCTACGAATCTTCTATTGGATTACTATTCACACAAGGACAGATTTCCATTCCTTCAAGAACCCTCTTCCCTTTTTGTACAAATACTATACAATCTATGACCATTTTCAAGTTTCTATAGACCTCCTTTGTGGTTGTGGTCTACCAACATAAGTTCTCTCCTTGCCACAATAACCAAGTAGCCCTCCAAAAATAAGACTTGGCCTCTCAAGAGTAGTCATACCGTCACATTGCTAGACTCAACCACTTGTAGGATAGACTGATCATGAACCTCGATTCCTTTTGGACAAAACTTGACCCTCGTCTAAGGCACCCCTTGTACAAGAGAAGTCACATCTCTCTTGAACACAATGAGCCTCTCCTTTGGCTCTATTTATATTTTTCACTTGGGTCATTTAGGAAACCTTTAGATATTTAGGGTTTTAGCCTCCTAACCCATTAGAATAAATAATTTATTTATTAGGTCCCAAACCCATTACTTTGGGAATAAAACCCCACTTTTGGGTAAATTTCCCAACCAACTTCTTTTGATGGGTTTCCTTCTCTCAAAAGTACCTTCCAAGCTACCCAAAATTATATAACTCCCTCTTAGTGAGGAATGCATTTCCTTCACACATTGAAATATTCATATCCATGAATTTCCTTGCATGCCCATAACTATCCTGGCATGAGTCATGACTTTCCTTACATAGCCATATATGTCTTTACATGTGCCACACCTTCTTTTGTAGTTGATCAAGATTTAACTTGCATGATGCATGGTTGTCCTCACATGCAACATGGATTTTCCTTGCACCACAATGAACATTCTCGCATGGTCTGTGAATTCCCTTGTAGGGGATGAAAACTCCTCTCTCTCATTAGAATCTAAAGATTCAGACTTTCATTGGGTAGCTAATAATCATTTGCAGTCTCCCTCTAAGCCTACACAACCTACTTTGGCTCACTTTTCTTCCTGCGTACACTGTGATCCACATGCTCTTCAAAGTAGCTTTCATACCATGTTGAATTTTCCTTGGGCCCTAGATATGATCTATGGATAACCAACCACACAAACACATTAGGAACCCTCAACTTACAAGCACTTTTCTCATAAGAAATATACAACATTGAAATCAAGTACACAGTGATATTTGAGCCCAAAGCTCAATATTTATTAGTCCATTAATAAAAGAATCATTAGGGATATCATACCAGGGATCATGTCCCTTTAGATCACTAGTACAACTAATATACATGGTATACAAAAATAGGGCTTGATATTTTCTTCTTTAGATCTACAATCTGCCCAACAAAAAATAAAGAGACAAGTATTGACTTACATATTAAAGGCAATATTTCATCTTCAATCCTTTCAGCCCCCATGTCCATTACTTTTGGCTATCCTTCACCTCCTTCACACAATGATATGGCTCCTTTTATATCTTTGTCATACATAGTTTCTCACAATAAGTTAGAGCCTTAAGAATTCTTACATTTATAGCCTTCAAAACACTTCAGATACTCATAGTGAGTTTGGCCCTTCAACTTCATTGCATATTATCCAAAAAAACACCAACTACTCACCATCAATTTGTCCTTCAATCCATTGTATAAATCAACATCCAATATTAGTTGTTTTGTAGTCCTTCACCAAACAAACTTCACCTAGAACACCCAACAATCAAAGTTCCTTCACAAAATGCCACTTTCCCTTGCCTCTTTCTTAGGCTAAGACACCTCAATCCTGCTCCTAGGGGTTCCAGGTTACTTAGACTCTCCTTAAACTAGTCTAAAGCCTTCCATAATAAACATAGAGGCTTGTAGCCTAGTTCTAAAGCTTCAAACCACTCACTTTTGCCTGCAACCTTCTTTAATATGCCCATGGCTTGTCCAATATGCCTCTACTTAGGAAACTTGAGGCTAAGGCCTCCTTTTAGGGTTTTGGCCCCCTTCTCCTAAACAAAATCCTAGACTTAAGCAGATAGATCAAAATTGACTTTCCTCTAGACAAAAATCATACCTCTTCATTCATCGTCATCCATTAGATGTGACTATTATCTTGGCTTAGTATTCACACAAGGATGAATTGCCATGCCTTCAGGAAAATTTGACCCATTCTGTCCAAATGTTGACCAATATGCAACCATTTTCAAGTTACTACAGACCTCCTTTGTGATTGTGTCCTACCAACATAAGCCCTCTTCCTGCCACAACAACCTTGTCCCACCAAAACTAGGCTTTGGCCTCTCAAGAATAGCCCCACGGTCACATTGCTAGACCCAACCTCTTGTAGGAGAAACTAATTATCAACCTTGATTCCTTTTGGATAGAGCTCATACCTCCTCTAAGAAACTCCTTGCATAGGAGAAGTCACATCTCTCTTGTACATATGGAGCCTCTCCTTTAGCTCTATTTATATTTTTCTCTTGGGTCATTTAGGAAACCTCTAGATATTTAGGGTTTTAACTTCTCAACCCATTAAAATAAATAATTGATTTCTTAGGTCCCAAACCCACTGCTTTGGGTCCAAAACCCCACTTTTGGGTAAATTTCCCAACATACTTCCTTTGGTGGGTTTCCTTCTCTTGGAAATACCTTCCGAGCTACCCAAAATTCTAACACTAAGGACCTGGTCACAAGGCATGGTCATATAGGACCACAATTTTTTTTAATGGCATGGTATAAGCATTTCGGTTTCAACATGGTCATATGAATGTGATCGTCGGTTCATTGTTGGCCCCAGAGGACCACATGCATAAGTATATATATCATATGATTAAGGGCTCTAGCATGCAAGAACGAAAAATGCGTGAACAAAGAACAAGTTATATGTTTCATGAATGAATGGTTATGGTTTTGGAGACTCATATCTATAGAGTGAGTAAAGGAAAATTGAGTGTACCAATGAATTAGTAGAAGTTCCCCTATGGTGGAAAGAAAGTGGACTTGTTCTCTCAGTGGGTTACCTTTGATGAAAGACATGAAAATATGGAAACACCAAAATGACTGTAGCCATATTGACTTAAACTATTGTTAACATTTTCTTAGTTTTCATATTTTTTCTAAAGATGTTATTTTTAGCAATATAATGATGATAAAAATAAGGTTGACTCTCTAAGAAAGGGTCTTTTGACTTTATAATGATGGAAGACGGATTATAGCTTAGAAATTAGTTCAAGATAAGTACATAAAATCTCTTGGAGTTGAAGAACATTTTGTGCTAAATATTTCTCTATGTATTAATTCTTATTTGTAAATTAATCTACTCTTGAATTAATGTTATATGAATTTAATAAGTATTTCAATTCTACTAACTTATCTTGTATGATTGAATAAATTATAGGGTGTTATTTCTTGTGTGCTTTATTAATTAGTTTGTCATCTTTTGTAATCTTGATTTTTCCATTTTAGACATTAAATTATTGTAGAATTATCTATGTAATCATTGATGGAGTACATGGAAAACTATTGTGTGTTCCTAGGAGTATCTTGGTAGTTGTATCATTTTGTAGAATTATTTCTTAGAAGAACAAATTAAAATTATTAAGTTATTTCTAGCCTTTGTTTTCAAGAGTTATCTTTTGGGAGCAAGGTTTTCTTCTTTCCTATTTTATGTTACATGAAGGTGATCATGCAGTATTGCTTCTGAGATGATCACTTTCATTCATTGTTCTTTAGGTTTTCCTTTAGTGGCAAACTTTTTACAAAACATCTTAGATTAGTTTTATTTCTTGCTGGATAAATCATAAAAAAATAAAAGAATAGAAATACACTTTTAACTGATTCATAAATCCCATTGTAAAGGTTGTTAGACCTTAACATCAAGGATAATTATAAATCAAATAGGGAGGATTTTTATTGGGCCTCATCCTTGGTTTTGATCCCTACTATTAAGTATTGGGAATCTAGACCCCTCAAAAAAGTTGGTGGTATATGCAGGGCTAGGATGACAATATGGTCCATGTGGAGCTATTGTTCTATAATGAATTAATGGTCAATTTCCCCTTTCCATATTACCTTATCAGATTATGCTTTTAGTCTCCTAAGACCATTACATATTATCTCAAAGAAGATAATATACCTCTTGTCTAAAAATGAAATTGATGGTAATGGGAAGACATATGCATTTAGGTATCTTAGCAAGTTTAATCATGCATGTTGCAATCTTAAATGTTTCAAGATAATGAAGTATGCGGGGTTTTCACCCTCATATTGAAAGAATGAACTCATACCCAATATATAACATTACCAACTCGATCAATTTATAGTTGGAAACATTTTATGGAAGTTTGCTTAAATGGATGTGATAATTATCACTATGATGAATTATGTTTTGAACATACCAAAATTTAGAAAATGAAAAATGAATCTTATTATGACTACTTAATAACAAATTTACAAACATATGATAGATTAAGTCACAATAACAAACCCCCTATACTTGAACCTTTTACTTGGAGTTCATATATATTTTCTCTTCTGAAAGAAGAAAAATCATTGATGAACAATGAGAAAGATCCAAGTTATCCTCCACCAGAAATTCTTAAAGGTAATCAAGAAGAAAATGATTAGAAATATATTTGTAGTGTATTGGAAAAAATACATAGGAACATAAATGAAACTTGGATGATTCCAATAAAAAAATCACACAAGTATGTTGTAGATTTCTTGAAAATCATAGGAATACAACTCAAGAAATCAGCCACTAGTTTGAGTATCGTCTCCTTATCCTTGAAGAATAAAGTTTTTCTCTCTGACAAAGAGAAGATACCCAACATACCAATTCTTACCACTTGACATATAACTCCCATTATTTTTTGAAACATATTCATTATAGCTATCATTAGAGGAAGTACAATCACTGAAAGGCATGTTCATGCCCCTTGATGAAGCTAGTAATGTGGAAAATTTTATAGAAGCAGATAACCTAGAAAGTGCAAAGGTATCCAACTTGCTGGAAGTTATTTCTTAGTATTGTGATATTTTAGATTTACACAATGAGATTTCAACCATCTCCCAGCATGAATAAATCATTCTAGCAATAGAAACATCACATTTTGATCTTCATGCCTCTTTTACTTTACAATCCAATTTTAAAGAAAACCCTAAGGGTAGTATTTTTAAGTATGATTTCAAAATAATATTTAACAAAGAATCAATTTCTAAGGTTATTGTAGATTTAAATGATAAATTAACATTAAAAAAAAGAGAGTAGGTATCTTCCAATGAGAATCATGAATAGATAAAAGAGGGTGGAAAAGACATGATTTTTGAATTGTACTTTGTCATTGAAATAGATGAATTTTTAGCAAAATTTAAAAGCTTAGGGAGTGGACAAACCAAGCAAATTATTTTTGAAACTATATCATATTTTCACTTTGAATATCACAAGAATAATAAATACATTGTAGTATATAAAGAATCTATTGTTGAAAAAATTAAGACATTTTCAAAAATTGAAAATTTGTATGACCTAGACATAGATTTTGTTAATGTTCACTTACAAAAAATCCACCAACTTACCATAGAGTGAGACTTTATTTTGAGTATCATTAGGGGAATTTTGAGGTCTAAAATGGGCCTCCTAAGGAAATTATAAAATAATCATGGAAATGATAAAATAAGATTAGATTATATCATCAAATTTTAGAGGGGAAAAAAACTATTTTTCCAACTCGTATGTTCAACTTATCTTTCTATGGGTTTACTAAAATTTTGAGCGAAAACATTCATTGGATGTAAAATTTGATTCCTCATCCAATGAGTACCCATGTTGCATACTTTTGATGGACCCTACTACACAAAAAATGAGAAATACATGGAAAAATGTGATTGCAACCATGTTTTTTTCATGTATTTCTCATTTTTCATGTAGCAGAGTCCATCAAAAGTATGCAACATAGGTACTCCTTGGATGAAGAATTAAATTTTTCATCCAACGAGTACTCCCACTCAAAATTTGAGTAAAACCTTAGGGAGATAAGTTGAAAATATGAGTTGAAAAAGTAGTTTTATTATTTTATTATTTTTTAATCTTTTTATTTTTTTATTCCAAAAAATGGTGAATCATCCCTCATGTTTGACATCATCATCTTGAATCCTATTGGTTCTTATAAAGTTTATTTTGGTTGTATATTTTTTTAGGAGGTCCATTTTAGAACTCAAAATTCCCTTAATGAACATTGAGAGATAAAGGAAAGAAGGAACAATACCAAACCTCATTTAATAAGAGAGATATTGATAATGACAATCCATTCAATGTGCCACTTTATGAAAACTCTTTGGAATCAAAATTTCTTGAATACAATGAAACGAAGTTTCATTATGATAACCCTAATTTTTATGTCTATTTTTGTTTCTCAAAAATCGGTTTAAGCACCAATATATTATTCATTTATCCCATATAACCTAAACTACTAAGCTTTTCCAACATATGTCAATGGTACAAGAAACATAGCATGGAATTCATAAAGAATCTGTATATCTCCATGGAGGAACAACAACAAATAGGCTACCCATCATCATGCATAGTAAAGGAAGTAACAAGTTGATCTAAAAAAACATATTTTAATTATATTTGTTTTAGAATCACAAGTTAATCTCCATGATTAGGTACATAACTCACCTTTTCCTTCCTTTTCAATATTCCAGTATTGTCAAAAATGTTTTTGATGATATTGTTAAAGACCTCTTGGAGTCATATTTTGCTAGACGATTGTTTCAAAACAATAAATATCTAATGCTTTCTATTTTGAGTCAATTTCATAATGTTTTAATTCTTGACATCAAACACTACCTAATGCCTCAACTATACACACACAATGTCATGATATCCTAATTGAGAGGGTAATTTTTAAGGATTAAAATATTATACTTATGTATGGTATTCCATATGACTATTCCAGTTTGGAAAATAATACATATAGAGTGTAGGAAATATTAAATAAAAGAATATGTAATTTACTATTAAAAATGGTAATTTTTTGGTGAATATTACCAATTTAATCATATCTATGTAAAAATAGGTGAATTTTTAACCAAATGAGAAAATATTTTTTAAATGGCCCAAATATAGCCAATTGGTGAGATTTCGCCCTTAAACATTTTCCTATTAATTAACAATGACGTAGTTAAATGGTTACATTGGATCTATGATTTCATATAATAGTGGCATAACCTTTGTAGGCTAGAGGAGTGGTATACTTTTTCTTTTCATTTTGTTTTTCGAATAAGATGTTGGCTTATTTTGGTTTCTTGAATAAAAGCCATCATAGGTTTGATTAGGTTGTTGTTTTTGTTATATAAGATTTTCTTCTTTTAATGTCTTTTGCTTAGTTTTTTACTTTTAAACTTGACTTGGTTTTGGCTAGCTTTTAATTTCATAAATGTGTCATGTGTAGAAATTAAAAACAAATTAAATAATATTCCATTGCTTCAGTTATTCACGTTCAACTTAGCATTGGTAGCTAGAAATAAGTAACTAACAATCATAATTAGGAAATTTTGAATAAGTATCAATCATTTATGAGATGTTGCATAAAGTTTAAGATGAACACATCTCTAAACATTCATATTTTCTTGTTTTAGAACATTTTCCTTGTTAATTTCCTATCATTGTGATTTTCAGTTGTATTATAATTTCAAGCATAGTTTCAATTTTGTTTATTTCATTTTTCTTTTTACATGTTTTTGTACAAAATGTGTCTTTCTACTTTCTTTATTACTTGAATTTTCATTATATGGCCACTTTCCTTATGGAATATATGGACACACAGACATAAGTGTGATTAACTAGAATATTTAACTTGATGTTATGAGCATGGTACACTTGGTGGTATTAGGTCATAGAAATGTATATATAGGTGTGAGTGAGAAAAATGAGAACTCCTTTTGAGTTTCTTGATTCAAACAAGTACTCTCAACCCTCTATTCATAAGAGTTTTGGAAGTATCTCTCACATTAGAAAGAATACCCCCAACATCTTCTCAAGGCTTGTTTGAATACATAGATGTCACCTTGCCTGATTTAAAATGTGCATATATTACCACTGCTCAACTAATATTATTATCAAATATTAAAAATCACCCTTGTTGCTTCTAGACGCTACCGTCCCCCTCTTGGTTGAGTTAAATACAAATGGATACTCTCCTCCCCAAAGCTTGATAAATTTAACAAAAAAGGGAAAATTTGAAAGAGAAAAGAGACTAGAGGGAATGTAGGTAGATGCATAGGTCACAAGGAAATGTAGATATTTTTTCCAAGGATATGGGAACTTTCTAGTAGTAAAGTAAGGCTTATGATGTTGGGATGACTTCATTAGGTCTATGGATGTTGGTGGTTAGTGGAGCAACACCAAGAGATTGAAAAGGTAGTAGGAAAGCATGATACAACTCATATTCAAGTATGCGAGATCTTAGTTATGCGAGGATACCAATATGAGGAAATAATCTATAGTAATACTAAAAAACATCAATGGGTGTATCTTTTAGTTTTCTTATGAGTAATTTGGTAGTAAGGTGAAAGTTAGAGAATGTGTCAATTCAATCCATTTCTCCCCATTGTAGTCATGCACTAGTCTAAGATCACAAGTAATAATGAAGGTAACCTCGATAGAAAGACTTAATTCATGAAGAATCAAGAATATATCTAGTGAATTGTCATTTTTTGAGTACTAAACACACCCTTTGAAATTTTTTCAATTTTAGGGTTCCACCATATGTTGTCATATTTCCACCATCTTTTGTTACATTTTTAACATTGTCATGCCTATTTTTATCTAGGAATTGTATTCTTTTCTTTTACTAGTTTGTTTGGATTCAATTCAGTTTTCTTCTCTTTAGAGCTTGAAAAATACTAGAAACCCCAAGAAAATTACATTCCCTCACTTGAGCAAGAGGAAAAAACCAAAACATTAAATAAAGAAAACAAATCCCAAATATTTCTTAAAATTTAAATGGAACCATCAACAATCAACGAAATCTTATAAGTGCAATGACCAAATCCACAAGGATTCTACCAATCAATGAAAAAATTGTTGGAATTCAACAAAATCCTTAGGGTGAGCTAATAATAACACCAAATATTATGTTGATTTCCAGTGAAACCATTGATGTTTGGTGAAATCCTTTGGGTGTCACAACAACATAACACAAATATTCCACCAATTGTCAATGAAGATATTAATGTTTAGTGAAATACTTTGAGTATCAAAATCTAAATGAAAACTTTTGCATTGATGTTGATGGATCTTATACCAAAGTGCCAAAAGGACATTCTAGCTATCTATTTCATCAAAAAAGATTAAATCTCACTTGTTGGGTGCTGCCATGTGGACTTTGTTTACATAATATTTTCATATAGTCCATGTCATCAACCACATAAAACATTCCCCATGGATTTTACACATGTCATCATCCACACCATTTTTCTATACACTCCATGTCATCCTATTAAAATAAAGGGTTTTTGACTAAAATATTTTTCACAATTGGAAAATGAAGCCATTGATGTTTAATGAAATCCTTTGATAATTATGATTACAAACCACAACTATTTCACTAATTGTCGAAGAACCCATCAACATTTGGTGAAATACTTTGAGTACCAAAAAATAAATGTCACCTTTTTCAACTATGTCGATGGACCTTCTAGCAAAGTGATGATAGGATGTACTATCCATCTATTTCCTCAAGCAAGATTAAATCTCATTTATTGATCCTGTCATGTAGATCTAGTTTATGTCATATTTGTATAGTCCACATCATCAATCACATAAAAATTTTATTTGTGGAATTTGGATGAATCATCATCCATGTCATCTTTCATACACTCTACATCATCACCTCTATGGTCAAGGATTTCAACTCAAATTATTCTCCTAAAGGCTGATGATTAATGATTGGTAGAATGCTCCAAATTATCATAACTAAACCCAAGAAAATGGTTGAAGCTCAATGAACCGGATAAAGTTTGTTGATCCTTCATGAGAGTCTTCCCAAGAATATGTTGTCAATATTTTCCCCAAATCCACTGAAAAGTTGAAAATTCATACCTTTCCCTCGAATGTTGATGGACATGGTAAAACATGACAAATAAATATTTTCAAAAGCACTGAAGGCAAAGTTGCTTTTAATCCTACATCTAGAAGTGTTATGAAACTTGCTTATTATCCACATAGAACAAATTTCTTTCTTTCTCATCCAATGTGCAACAAACATATTCAATTTTAGGTTTATTGACGTCAAATACACTCAATTTCACAACTTTACCTTTCTTTAGTCTGGATAATTTCTTAGTGACAGGAATAGATTAATTATGCTTAAAATGTAGTGATTGTAGGTAAAATTCCTCCATGGGAAACCCCTATTTGTAAATATTCAAAGAAACCAAGAATCGAGGAACTAATAGAGACATCTAGCTCAATGTAGTTATAAGATGGAGAGTCATAGCTAACAATATGGATAATTAAGGAGGTGTGAGTGGAATTCAAATAAAATGTTGATAAGTGCCAAGAAGACAAAGAAAATAATTTTGGTTGAATGGGGACACTTCTAGAATATCATGGTCAATGAAATCAAAGTGATTGATAGATTCAAGTAGCTAACACTAAGGATTAAACATTACACTCAATGTTATAGAACGAGGAAAGAGAACTTGAGTGCACCAATGGATCAACACAAGTTCCCCTATAGGAAAAAGTGTGAGGACCTATTTTGTCAGTGGGTTGCCTTTTATGGCAGACATGCATACCTAGAAACATGAAAATCACTGGATTCACCTTACTCAGACTATTGTTATGATTTTTTTAATTTTCATTTGCTTTCTGAATATACTAATTTGTAGGTTTTAACCCTGTACAGAAATTACCTGCATACAAATTCTAAAACAAAGAAAATAAACAATGCGAGAGCATAACACATAAAACACCTATACATAGAGATTTTCCCATGGATCCCAAAATTGGGACTACCAGCTTGATTTTTCATTATTTTCCTTTCAATGTTACAATACATATTTATACATGCCGAAGCATCCAATACCATGGACCGAAAACCATCACGTCCAAAACCATGTGCGAAAATCATGCACAAAACCATAGGCAAGTCCGCCCAACCTAACATAGGGTCCAAAACCAAAATTTCCCGGGGCACTGCCATAGACCCCATAGAGTGGGATTATCTACACCCCTCAAACCCCCTATGACTCCCCCCGCTACTCAATCGACGCAACGAAGATGGGGCTCCGCCCCCTTTCTAACCCCCTGGTTATCTACGTGGGCTAGTCGTGGAAAGAATATAACACAACCCAACATTATCCAACTTGTTGCTTTCTTTCCACATGGGGCCACAAGAGAGCTTAGTCATTTATCCAACCCTGTAACACCCGTTGTTTCTCTACACCAAGAGAACTTCTCAGAGCTCACAGATTTTGTCAATGCATCTGTAGTATTCTTCAAATTGTCCAACTTTACCAGCAACACCTTTTTTTCTTCTATCATATCCCTCACAAAGTGATACTGAACATCAATGTGCTTTGTCTTTGAATGATATGCAGGGTTCTTTGCTAAGAAAATTGCACTTTGGCTGTCACAGTCTATCCTTATAGCTCCCTGTACTAACCCCATACTTGAACACAACCTCTGCAACCAAATTACTTCCTTGCTTGCATGAGTGGCTACCATGTATTTTGCATCTGTAGTTGATAGTGCCACTATAGATTATTTCTTACTCATCCAACTGACTGCACCTCCAAATAGGTTAAACACATACCCACTTGTAGATCTTCTCTGATCCATATCTCCAGCCCAATCTGCATCAACAAAGCCACAAATATCCAACACTCTGTCCAATCCTGGTCTTCCTTGGTAGCACAAACCATAATCACTAGTGCCACACAAATACCTGAAAACTTGCTTCACTGTTGTCCAGTGCTCCTTCCTTGGTTTTGACATAAACTTTCTCAATAATCCCATTGCATGGGCAATGTCTGGTCTAGTACATACCATCGCATACATTAGGCTACTGACTGCACTTGCATATGAAACACGAGACATGTCCTCTTCCTCTTCTTGTGTCTTGGGACACTGTTCAACAAATAACTTTACACCTACAGGAATAGGAACCTTCACCGGTTTACTATCCTGGATATTAAACCTTTGCAATATTGTCTTGACATACTTCCTCTGGTTTAACCAAAGCTTCCTCTTTGTCTGATCTCTTTTAATTTCCATGCCCAAAATATAGTTTGCAGCACCAATATCTTTCATGTCGAATTTTGAGGACAAATGGGTCTTCAAATCCTGGATAATTTCTTTGTCATTTCCAACCAGCAACATATCATCCACATACAAGACCAGATAAATAACATGGTCAAAAATTAATTTAAAATACACACAGTGATCTGCTTTGCTTCTGGTGAAGCCAAATCCCCGTATAAATGTATCAAATTTCTGATACCACATCCTTGGTGACTATTTTAACCCATGCAAAGACTTCTTTAATTTGCATACTAGTTCTTTCTTACCCTTCACCGCAAAGCCTTCAGGTTGCTTCATGTAGATCTCCTCTTCCAGATCCCCGTGAAGAAATGTTGTCTTCACATTCATCTGTTCTACTTCAAAATCAAAAGCAACAATAACAGATAAAATTAATCTAATAGAAGTTACCTTGGAAACAGGAGAAAAAATATCACCAAAATTAGTTCCCGGCACTTGGGAATAACCTTTTGCTACCAATCGAGCTTTGTATTTCTCCATCTTTCCTTCTGCATTTGTCTTCTTCTTGAACACCCATTTGCTGCCAATGGGTTTCCTTCCAACCGACAACTCCACCAGATCCCAAGCCTCATTTTTGTGCAAAGATGTCATTTCATCAACCATGGCCCCTTTCCAGAGTTTTCCATCCTCTGAATCTACCACTTCCTTCACAGTTCTAGGATCATCATCAGTAATAGATAAAGAAAAATTTGAACAGAAAGAAGATGGACTAGACCTTTCTGGCTACCTTCTTTCTCGAACTGATCCTCTCACACCCGGAGTTTGTGGCTCTTCATCTTCTAATTCATCCTCTGTTGTAGAGTCCGATTCTTCCTCATTTAGATCAAACTCTATCTTCTCAGATTCCTTTGGTTGGACTTCATGTTTAATAACATATTTCACCTCTCTGAACACCACATCTCAGCTGTACACAACCTTCCTTGTTACTGGGTTCCAAAGCTTATAACCCTTTAAACCATCCTTATACCCAATAAAGATGCACTTTTCAGATTTACTATCTAACTTGGTACATTTCTCCTTTGGAACATGTACATATGCATCACATCCAAATACCCTCATATGTGAAAGAGAGGGTTTCTTACTAGTCCATATATCTTGTGGAGTTTGATCCTCCAACGCTGATGAAGGTGATCTGTTGACCAGGTAACATGTTGTCTCCACCACCTCTGCCCAGAATTCCTATCCTAACCTGGCACCACTGAGCATGCTTCTTGCCCTTCCATCAACATCTTGCTCATTCTTTCTGCAACTCCATTTTGCTTAGGTGTATATGGAGTAGTCTTCTACCGTGCTATACCACACTTCTTACAAAATTCTTCAAATTCCTTACTGCAAAACTCTCCACCATTATCTGTGCTCAGTACCTTTATCTTCTTCTCTGTCTAGTTGTCCACCAAAGCCTTAAATTCTTTAAACCTGTCAAAGACTTCAAATTTCTTCTTAAGGAAATATATCCATGTATTCCTTGAGAATTCATCTATAAATGATACATAGTACACAGACTTACCCAGTGATGGAACCTTCACAGGTCCAAACACATCACTGTGCACAAGCTCTAATATTTGTTTCGCCCTCTTACCACCAGAGGGGAAACTCACCCGATTCTGCTTCCCATATACACAATTTTCACATAAATCAAAACCTAGAGAGCTATTACTCATACCTTCTACCATACCTTTACCATGAAGTATTTGAAGGTCCTTCTCTCCAATATGTCCAAGCCTTTGATGCCACAACGTGGTCCTCTCTCCAGACACCACTAGATTTTCTGCTCCACTTTCAAGAACCACAGAACTGTTGCACCCATCAACAACAGTGCTACCTTGCAGCTTGTACAACGTTCCAATCTGAACTCCCCACATCAATACTAGCACTCCGTGAACCATCTTACAGGTATCCTTCTCGAACACTGTTCTTACTCCTGCATCATCGAGCTTGCTTATAGAAATCATATTTCTAGCTAATGCAAGAATATGCAAAACACTAGGAAGTGTTCTAACCCTTCCACCTTGCAACTTCAACTTTACGTTTCCGCGACCAACGATTCTAGCCTGCTCGTCGTCCCCAAAGAAGACATCACCACCATCATATTTCTCATACTCGCAGAACCACTCTCTATGCAGAGTGAAGTGAAAGGATGCACTTGAGTCAATCAACCATGCCTCATGATCTACTTGTGTACTTGAGGAAGCCAAGTACACATCCCCACCTTCATCTGAGGTGGTTTTTGCCTCTGCAGAAGTAGCATCATCAGATCCCTTTCCTTTGTCAAGAGCTTTAGATTTACAGTCCCTTTTGTAGTGCCCTTCCTTTCCACATTTCCAGCACACTACCTTTACAGGTTTTCCTGGAGATTTAGATCTCCCTCTAGATTTAGATCTCCCACTCGATGACTTATTTTTGTTTCTATTCTAGGACCGTCTTCGTATAGAAAAGGCATCACCATTCTATCTCTCCATATTTTTCCGTCTCATCTCCTTCGTCAGCAAGGATGAGACTATTTCATCAAACTAAAAGGCAGTTGCATTGCTACCTATTGCAATAACCAGACTATCCCACGAATCTGGTAGAGAACACAACAAACTAATGCACTTATCTTCATCTGAAATTTTGATATCAACAGACGATAACTAACTTACCACAGTATTAAACGCATTTAGATGCACTATCACTGAGTCTGCATCTTTCATCCTCGGGTTATACAGCTTTTTTCATAGGAACAGTTTATTCACCAGAGACTTAGATTGGTACAAAGTCCCTAACTTGTCCCACAAAGCCTTTGGTGTAGCTTCCCCTGACACATTCAACAATACTGAATCTGAGACACACAATCGTATTCTGCTCTTTGCCTTCTGATCCAACTTCTTCCATTCTTCATTAGACACTCCCGTTTGTTTAGTACCTGGATCTACCGTGATCCACTGATCTTTATCCACCAACAGATCCTCCATCTTGAGTTTCCGCAACTCAAAAGTCTGACCATTAAATTTCTCGATCTCGAGCTTTCCAATCTTGCCATCTTCTTTCACCACCAGAATCGATCCCACAGATCTCCCACTGAACGGGGTCTACCACAGGCCCGAGCAAAACCCCTCAGCAACAAAGGCATCCCCTTGAAGCCAAAACATCTTTGATACCAAATGTAGGTTTTAACCCCATACAGAAATTACCTGCATACGAATTCTAAAACATAGAAAATAAACAACATGAGAGTATAACACATAAAACACCTATACACAGAGATTTCCTTTGGATCCCAAAACTGGGACTACCAGCTTGATTTTTCATTATTTTCCTTTCAGTGTTACAATACATATTTATACATGCCGAAGCACCCAATACCATGGACCGAAAGCCATCACGTCCAAAACCATGGAACGAAAACCATCGCGTCCAAAACCATGTGCGAAAATCATGCAAAAAACCATAGGTAGGTCCGCCCAACCTAACATAGGGTCCAAAACCAAATTTTTTTGGGGCGCTACTTGAGACCCCATAGAGTGGGGTTATCTGCACCCCTCAAACCCCCTGTGACTCCCCCCACTACACAATCAGCATAACGAAGATGGGGCTCTGCGCGCATTCTAAACCCCCAGTTAACTACGTGGGATAGTCATGGAAAGAATATAACACAACCCAAAATAATTTTAGTATTGTAATGATAATAAATAGAGGGTCGATTCTGTAAGAAACAATATTTTTGACTCTAGAATGATGAAAGAAGGATTATATCTTAGAATAATTCAAGCTAAATTGAAGACTCTCTTGGAGTCAAGGAGCATTTTTGGTTAAATATTTCTTTATGTATTAATTCTCAGTTGCAAATTATTCTACACTTGAATTGATGTCATGGGAATTTAGTAAGGATTTAAATTATGTTGAGTTACCTCGTATGATTGAATATATTTTTGTGCATTACTTTTAGTATTATTTATTAATTAGCTTCTCATATTTTGTAATTTTGATTTTTTCATTTAATACATTAAATCATTTTAGAATTATTTTTGTAAGCATTGATGGGTAGATTGTTGGTGTCATTGATTTCAACAAGCAGTTAGCACTATTTTCCTTGTAATGATGTCTTCGATGATTTGTATTGGTTTTCATGTATGACCTTTTATGGTTATAACAATGCCTAAGTCTACATGTTAATGTCTTGAAGCTAATTTGTAAATTTGGTGAAAGAAGGATGTGTTAGCTACCTATACCAATAGGTTTCATATTTCATGATTGGCAAATAAAAGTTCCAAATATGCTCTGCTTTGGTGATTCAAAGATACCATATTTCCATAAGAAGACAAGGTATGTACATAAGCTTGATGTTGTCTCAATTTTGATGGATGGTCCAACAGCCTAACCTGGATCATGCCATGTTTCAATTTTCTGTTGTAGAATAGAGAAAGAAGTCTGTCCAAACTGTGTAATCTTGGCAGACCAGTAGCTAGGTAGAGAAAATAAGGTTTCCAACTGCTTAATCTGGACCTTGGAAGCAATAAGGGTAGCTTTAGATAGAAAGTCAAAAGAAAAAGCCAAAAGAAAAGAAAAGGCACATAAGGGTCTGCAAGTCTAAGTGCACCCTCCATGAAGAAACAAAAAATGTTAGACAGGTAGATGGGTAGGTAGATGGGGTTGCAGAAGTGTCATTTATTTTAACTGGATCTTGTTGGTCTAGCATAAAGGAAAATCAGTGGATAGAGAAGCTCCTCTTCTCCATCATGTTGCAGCAAAGTAAAGGAGCATGACTAACTCCCTTTTCTCCCCTTTCACTTTCATTACTAACATCCCTTCATCAGTTGTGTTCATGAAAGAGAATCCAAGTTTTATGTTGGTTCTTATTCCTTTAAAAGCCACATTTCTTGTCTAAAATTATTTTCATTTTGATCTACTCCCTTAGCTAAGTTGTTTCTATATCAACTTAGTGATCTCACTCTTCATTCTCCTCTTACATTCATATTAACCCCTAATTCTTATTATCTAAATCCCCTATGTTACCCTTTCCCTATTATTATAAACACTATGGTGTATAAACCCCAAGCATTCTATAAATATCCCTTCCCCCTGGCATTATAGCCATATGATTCACTATCAGGGATTAAATTGACATCTGGTCAGTTTAAGAACCCAAAGCCTTACCCCTCTTTCCCCTTCAGAAGTTTTATAAACCATGAAACCTTTCATTTGTAAAAGAACCTTGTGAAAAACCCCCATTTGCACCCCTAACCCGCTTCATTCGAAAAAACATATGAAAAACCCCATTTTTTCATTTTACCCAAAGTTTTTTTTTCTCAGTAAAAACTAATTCTATTAAGAAAACGTATGGTACAATGCGAGGTTACAAACAAGAGAAGCAAGAACATAGGCAGCCGGAAAGGATTGGTTGTCCACCTCGGCTCCTAAGAGAGAAAGAGTAGAGAACAATGCTGAACAAGAAGAAACAAGAGGAACAAAAGAGCAGGATCTGAACAGAGGATTCTACCCAACATGTGTGGAATCCACTATTCTGCATTTTTTCCCTTTCTTTTTACCAACTTTGACCCACTCAGGAGGATTTTGCTGAGCTGGCATGATTTGCAAACTGAGATGAGCCGACGGAGAGGTCTCCTTGTCTGAGTCCGAGGTGGAGGATTCATGGTTCCTTTTCTGAGAGGCTGGTATGACGGACGAAACCACAGGACCTGCCGAGGACGGATCCGGTTCCGACGCTGCTGCCTCACCTTCCTTATTCTCTTCCTCTTCATCGGAGCTGAAGTCAAAATCGTCCATGGGAGGAGGATCATGAGGCTTCCAGCTTTTGGATTTCTGCTTAGTATTGGCTTTCTTCTTTTGGGCTGGCATCGTGGGACAAGAGCTCTGAAGGTGGCCTGTATGATGGCAGTTGCGGCAGCAGAAGGCTGTGTTCTCGTAATCCAAAGTCTGAGTCCAATGGAAATCTCCAATTTTGAGATTGATCTGGTCCGGGAGACCTTTGCTTATGTCTATTTCTGCACAGATCCTAGCAAAAGTGTATAAGCCCTTTTCCCCTCTAGAGACGTCTGTGTCTAAAAGGCGGCCTAGAGAGTTTCCAATCCCTTGGAATACCGCAAAGTGCCATAGATTCGCTGGGAGGTTTGGAAGTCTGACCCAGATGGGGAGTTTGGTGATAACTGCTATAGAGGGATCGAAATCTGGGAACCAAGGAGTGAGGAATAAACCAGCTGCACCCCAGAACCATGGGCCACCAGTTAAGGCTTTTTGATAGTCCTCATCGAAGGCAAACACTACGATGAAAAATCCCTTTGAGCATAGCAGAACCTTGCAGTTGTTGGTCCAGTTAGATTGGATCCATTGGTAAAGGTCTGCTGTGCGTGGCCATAGCCCGTTAAACCTGCAGATAATGCCATGTTCCGCAAAATGCTGGGTTTTCTCATCCAGCGATGGATGCTTTATTTCTATGGAGGGGGTTTCCTCCAGTTTATCCACCAGGAAAGGCTTGGGAGCTTGAGCAGGTGGAGTTGTTCTCTTAGGCATCTTAGCATGGACAGCATCCTTGTAAGAAAATGCCTTAGTTGAGGATGACTGTCCTGTAGCACCCCCTCTTAGACGAAGGGTGAGAGCAATGGTGGAATTTCTCTGAATGTTGTAAAAAGACAGGGGGAAGAGATCCTCGAGTTGTTTACCTTCGTGGAGAAGTCGTTGTGCTGCAGAGGGAATCCCCAGCTTGATTTCTAGACCCTGCTTGAGGTCTTGCACTAGATCCGACGCTCTCACCCATTGTAGCAGGGTTTTGCCAGATATAAGCTTGATCTGGATCTGAAATGAGGCAATGCCAGGGCTTCCTGAGCTTCCTAGAGTAGATCTGCCGTAGCTATTTCCCATCCTGGGGAGCAGGCCTTCAGGATCTTCGCCGATCGTAATGGGTCGCTTGGGTAGCTGCATGCAAAAAACGCAGTTCAAGCTCTCGTCGAACATCTCCAGCTCCTTTTTCGGTGTGGCCTCCCGATTGGAACCTTTGACCTCGCCGCCGCTTCCTTGCTGCTTGGAGTATCCTCTGGCCAGGAGCTCTTGCCTCTTCCTTGCCTTCTCATCCTTGCTAAGATTCAGATTTGCCTGGATCGCCCTGATCTGGCTTATCAAATCATCATCAGGCTCGCTGGAAAACTTATTAACACCGACAGGTTGAGAATGGTTGTCCTGAAATGGGAGAGGACAGTCGGGACGGAACCAATCTCCGGTAGGGGGATCCGTCGAAGGAGGGTTCAGGCACTGCATATGCCAGGAGCTAACGCCGCCATTGCAGAACAACGCGTCACTGTCTGGCGGGACAGTTTTGCAGACCATGCAAGCTCCGACTCCATCACAGGGTAAATCCGCATAAACCTCCCTTCGCTTAGAACCATGGCCGCACCTCCAGGGCGGCGCGAACCAGCAAGCGGCAGCAGCTATCTTAACCTGAAACCCTAGGGCTGGAGAAAAATCACCTGCACGCTCCATCGTCTCCCCCAGTTTTTTAATTTTTCATTTTACCCAAAGTTCGGGCGCTATGCGCATTTTTATGAAAAACACATTGAAAACCATATGAATTTGCTGAAGTCCTAAGTTCCCGCCGGGCACACCTTTCAAAGAAAATATTAAAATATTCCCCGCCCGCTATCCGTATCGACCTGGCAGCTTAATGATCCGTCAACCGTCGGATCGGGCCCTTCTCATCCGACGGCCCACATGCATATCGGAGCAGCCCCGACGTCCGTAAGATAGCTTCCGATATTTGTCAGAGGGTGACGTCAGGCCTCTGCCACGCGTCACCCCCACATCGTATCGGAGCCCCCTCTGACAATTCAGCTTCTGTATAGAGGGCGGTGCGATATCAAACCGCTTACCGCTTCCGGTTTCCGTCAACCTGCTATGCCAGTGTCACTGCTACGTCATCGCCGCGTCAGCACCCCCGTGGACCACTCTTAAGCCACCACGTCACCTGATGAAGTCATGCTGACGTCATCCGACCTTGACCCCACCTCATGATGTCATGCTGATGTCATCCAAAAAAAGCGCCAATGTTCCAAAAAATCCATATTTTGGCCAAAAAACCGTGTTTTTTGCACTTTTTGCAAAAACGACTGTTGTTTCTTCTGCATGCATTTTACGTCCAAGCTCTCACCAACCTGCTGAATTCGAACCGGAGACTGTTGGCGCGCCAAACCCACCTGCATTTTTCACCATTGCCGCAGTGTACCAGGTATTTATCCGAATTATCCTCCCTGCGCCTAAGTTTGTCCATAATTCTCCAAGGATAACTTAAAACACTGAAAAAACACATAATTTACCGGCAAATCCTCTGTGCCTAGTCTCCATTTGCAACTGTAAGGTCGAAATTCACCTGCTAAGCCTTGTTTACCCGAGTTTTCACAAACCTGCATACTGTTCGCGCAATCGTGAACGGGGAACCCGAGCTACACCAATTTGCTGTGAAAAAGAGTTTTTAAGGCCAGACATTAGCCCTATCAGTTCTTGGGCAGTATTTCAAATTGCTGCCATTGCCATTTTACCCTCTGTTTCTTGCAATTCACCTCTCTATTGCAAAAATACCCCTTTGGTATTGTTCTGTTCATTAACACCAGTGCACATACAAACAGAGCTTTAAAGTAACCATGGATGCTCCAGTAGCTCCTGTAGCCTTGAACATTGCCCCTTTAAATGCTCCTCAGAGACAATTGGAATGGCAACCATTAGCAGACCTGGATTATCAGATATCAGAAGAAATGCTAATGCACAGCAAGTACCACATTCACTTGCTGAATGAGTTGAAGATTAAACATGAGGCTGGAACAGATGTATTGGGCATTTGGGATTCTTTCCTCCCTCTCTTCAAGCTCCCTCAGGTCAACTAGTTTCCTGACCTAATCCACCTATGTGTTGAATCCTACGACGGCACTCAGAGGGCTGTGATTGACCCTTCAGGCTCAGTTGTTTTCCATGTCACCCCTGAAGCCATCAGAGAGATGTTGCACTTCAAAACTGAGAAGAAGTTAGTCCCTTTATCACTGGCTGATCTGATAAAGCAAGGAGCTAAGTTGACAGATGCCCAGGTCACCAAACTAAATCAATTGTACATTAATTCTGACACCATGAAGTACCCTCCCATTTCTCATGTTTATCTCAACCAATTGGGCAGGGACCTTGTAGATATGATCAGTCCCATTCTGGGCTATAATTCAATTGAGTTTGTTGATGAAACTGTGCTGGTGATGATGCTCATGTTTTCCCCTGGCAAGTCTCCAATCTGCTATGACTATGCCACCTACATATCTGACAAAATACATGAGAAATTAATGGACTTGGCAAGAGAAAGGGTGTTCAGATACACCTCTTACATCTACCACTTAATTCTGTATTATCAACATGAGAAGTTTCATTTTGCTATGAAGAGAGTGGATGCACAAGGCAATCCAAGGTCAGTGGTTTATTGGTCCTCTGCCTTCCACTGCAGATCTTGTTCTCCATATACTTACTGTGAGTTTATAGACCTCTTCATCCACCCAGCCATGTCTCTGCTCATGAGCTCACCTCCTCCTAGATTAACTGATGAGATGCGGAGGATTCTTCAGCTGTCCAGGGCATACAACATTGGGGATTGGTACTATTACCAACACCACACAGTCATTAGAATATATGGGTGTGAGTTGCCCCCATACAGATTGCCGAGATATGTTCCCATGAGATTATTTTCCCTTGAATACTTCAGGCAGTTTGGGAATGCTGATGTGCTACATTTTTTAGGCAAAGGCAAGAAAGCACAGCTCAAAGTAAGAAACCAATTAGGCCACTTCATTTACAACAAAAGGGAGGAAGGTTGGCAAGAAGCCGACAGCATGTTAGAATCCCTTGGCCTACAGACCAGTTTCCTTTGGAAACCTTATGACCCCAATCACTTCATAACTTTAAGAAGGGTCAAATATAGGCTGTCCAGTTATGACCATGTAAGATTGCCTCACATAGAAAAGTATGCAAATCAAATTAAGTGGAGGAGAGGAACCTTAGAGGAGGCTGCTACACAAGAAGAATTAAATCAAAGAGCAATTAGAAATCTTCAAAAGATGGCTGACTTGGAGCTTTTTTCACAGGTATTTGCTCTTCCAAGCACTCTAGTGGGAGCAGCTGCCTCATCTTCCACAGCACAGCAGCAAGCAGCCAAAGCTACTGATCAAACCTCAAACAAAGGCAAAGAGAAAGAGATGGAGCCAGAGCAGCCACCTCATGAATAGGTGTAGCATGAATAGGTACAGCAGCAGGAAATGCATCAACAACAAGAGGAGCAGCAAGAAAAGGAGAAATCAGGGCAGCAAGAAAATATATCACAGGCCCCAGAATCCACCGGGCAGCAAGCTCAGGACACCCTGCCTCCTAGGCAGGAGACAACAGTGGAGGCCGCAGTCCTCCAAACCCCACAAAAAGAATACATAAGCAGAAAGAGGGACAGAGAGACTCCCCTCACAACATCAACAACTCATGGGGAGAAAAGACATAGAATGAATCCCTTCTCAGAGGAAGAAATGCCTATAGGGAAATCTTTGGGCATGGGCCCACCTAGCATGGAGGCATCTGCAAGTTCCTTCCAGCAGGAACATGAGAGGACAGTGGGAGGAGAAGTCAGCTCCTCAAGCCAGCAAAGAGGAGCTGAGGTGGGCATCAAGCAGCAGTTCATTGACATAAAGAAGAGGAATGAGCCCATAAGAGTACAGTTGTATAATCATCTGTTGAAAATGGCTCCCACTAACCAGCAAAGACTAATGTCCGCATTTGATGTCCAGGAGGGCAAGATGATCATGAGCCACTTTATGCCAGCCGTGTTGCAGCCGCAGTCAGCTGCAGATTACATAAGGACCAACCTTGAGGTCCTTGCCAAGGACATCCACCCAATGGATAAAATCGAATTACACAAGCAAACGGGTGAGATGGTGTATGCCTCCTTGGCAGATAAGACATTGGAGAATTACAGGCTAGAAAATAGCCTAAATAATACAGCTGCCCAACTTGAGTTGGAGAGAGCATCCTCTCAAGCAAAGGACAACAGAATCAAAGCCTTGGAGGAGATAATCATAGAACTTGGGCATGATCCCAAGGACATCAAGGCTGTGCAGGCATTGTTGAAATTGAGAGATGCAGATATGGCAGCATTAAGAAAAATGGTGAAAGTCCCAACAACCATTCACACACAAACTGAAGAAGTTGCCCAGCTGAGACATGACCAAGATGCATCAGCTATGCTGGTGTCCCTATACAAACAGCTGATCCAAACACAAGAAAAATTGGGAGAATCAGAGGCTGCACAGGCTGCACTGCAGGAAGCATTACAACAAAAAGAAGGAGGACAAACATCTCAGCCTCCTCCAGAAATAATTAACCTGGAGGAACCTCCTCAGACTACAGCCCCTCCTACTGAACAGACAGCACCATCTACATCAGCAACTGCACCAACAACAGAGCAGGCTCCAAGCTTGGATATGCAGAAGCTCAAGAATGAGATCCAAGCCCTGGAAGCCCAAATGGCAGAGCTAAATGAGGCCAGGGAGAGTCTAGCCAAGCTCAATGAAAGATATGATAAATCCAAGCAGACTGTAGCAGAAAAGGGCAGGGAAATAAAGGCCCTTAAGGATAAGATAAAGGAGCTGGAGAAGGAGCTCACACTTGACAAAGTGACAGCTGAGCTTAAGACAGTATTATGGGCCAACATTGGCCAATCCATAACTGATCAATGGCAATACATTGAGACCATTCATGAGCAAATAGAGCTCATAGGGAAAGCACAGAGGGAAATCCAGAGATCAAGGGCATCTCTAGGCAATATGCCTGAGGTTGCCAACAGAATGATTAATGTGCTTAATAACAGAACAAGTGCCTAGCTGGCGACAATGGGAATCACAAGCAGAACTGAGACCATCCAGCTGATAAAGAGGGTCCTTACACTGAGAAGCCTGGTACAAACGCTGGAAAGAAGAACCCAGGACATGCAGACAGAGGTAAATAAGTTCATGGACAAGTTCACAGCACTACAGGGCAAAGGTCTTCCTAGCTTACTGAACAGCGCAGGCAGACTACTTTCACATGAGCATTATGCCAAGAGGGTCAATACATTCGCTACTAATCAGATCACTGAAAGGCCCAGCACCTCAGAAGAAACAGGACCAGCAACAGGACAAAGTCTCTACAACAGGGTAGAGAACTTATTCTTTATAATGAATGAAATTAAACATCTGTTTGAAGTGCCTCCAAACTTCTACAAATACACAGAGGTAGATGAGACTTTAGAGGCAATTCTGAGACATCAATTGCCCACACAGGAATGGTGGACTAAGGCAATACAGATGATATTATAGATAAGAAGCCATTCACTAAGTTTTTCATCAAAAAATATAAGTTATCATGCACAGGAAAATTTTGATAAAATCAGCATGCATAGAGAAGAATGGGCTGAGCCAACTCAGCAAAACTATTCGGCCACCAAAGCAGTAGTGACAATCACAGGTGGCAGGGCCAAAAAGTTACAGGATAACAGAGCTACAAAGACACGTCATTCATCATTTATAACAGAGCGTTCAACCGACTCAATGACCTCCAAAGGTCAAAAAGTTTTCTAACAGCATTAAAGAGCATTTATGTTGTATTCAAAGCTGTAATAACTTCTTATCTACTTTTTGTACAAGTTGGTGAATGTATTTATTTCTCAGAAGACTCAACGCCTCAGATATTTTGTATGACCGCTTGTATATATTCCCCCCTCGCATAAGTTTGCAGGGGTTGTTGTTGATTTCCCTTCAAGAGTTCTTTTGCTGTAAATTTTCAGAGTTTAATACAAAGGCTGATGGAATTTCCAAAGTCTGTGTTGTCTGAGGGGTTGTAATGCGATTGCTGAGTGCTACAGGATTCCTGCGTGTTTTCATGGATCAATAAGTTTCCTTTAACCTTTCGTTATGTTATTTCTGTTATTTTCTCATAACTCATCCATATTCTAGATTTCACAGTTAATGGCAGAGAAAAAGACTAATTCCAGGATTTATTCATAGAATACCCTGAATTCAATCTATGCTATTATAAATGTTTTCTTCAGTTATGGTTATAAAGGTGTAATTCTTAATTGCTGCACCTCTGCACTGTATCTTTCACAGTGATTATTGTTTTAGGAATTCAAATCTGCTCCTTTACAATATATCTCTTTCTCACAACCCAGCTTAGTGGAAAATTCTTAATTTCTTTTCACTAGTTAGACACACTTCATCATTATAATTTCAAGTTTGTTTCATGAGATATTCAAAAGGCCCTGTAGTTTCAACAATCCCAATCCACCTCTCAAACAACCAGTAGCCAAAGACTCCATTGCCCAATGGACTAGAACTATCTGAAGGTTTCCACCTTAGGTACAAAAGACATCCCTCAACCAAAACATAAAACCAAACCCTGAACTCATAACTAGCCTAAAATCTTCACAAAACAGAGACAAACCTTAAAGAGAGAGCCCTCTCTGGTTACAGCATGGCTAGAAGCTGTAATCTAAAGATTGGTTAGTGGTTACCCCAGCCGTATTCCCTTGGGAGTCAAAGGGAACAACCTGGGAGTTAACATAATTGGCGACTCCGCTGGGGACTTCCTCAGGATTTTCTAATTTCTGTATATTTCTTTAAAGCTGCTTCAAGTTAATTTTCATCCTAGCTTCAAGATATACACAGTCACTCCAAAATCTTGTCTGGCCCTTGTAGACACAAAATTATTCTAAAAAGCATACTCAAAAACAAGTTCAGAAGCTGGCTCCCAAGAAGAATCCGCGATATACAAGGTCAAATCCTGACCCAAATCCTCCAACTGCTTTTGAAAATCCTAATACAATCCCTAAGATCATTAGGAAGCAGCAAGAACAGGAAACTCTTGCTGATTTAAGTCCTGAGACAGCCTATCCAAACCCTGTTCCAACTCCAATCAAGGTTCTATTTCGGTCTACCCTTGATTCCCCTAGTTCACCATCCACATCCCAAAGTCCTCCGTTTACACCTCCATCCACTGCACATATTCCCTTGACCAACACTCTAGTTTCTACCGTTCCCACTACCCCTGTTGTACCAGTCATTCATGCTATCCCTGTCATCCCTGTCAACCCTATAAATCCTGCAAATATGGCTAATAGATATGCACCCCTGCAGTTACCTACCAATGCTGCAGCTCTACCTCAGGACTATCAATCCAAGATCTCATATTTTGACTTCACTGGCCCTTTCACAGCAATTCAGCATGCTAGAAGGATGCAAGACCATTTTGAGAACTATGAGATAGATGATGACAGTGTGAGAATGATAATCTTTGTTCAGAGTCTCACAGGGGACGTAAGAACTTGGTTTAGATCACTGGCTGTAAATACCATCACAACCCCTGATGAGCTTTATCAAGCCTTTACTAATAGATGGGAGAAAAAGAAAGATCCACTGCACATACTTGGTGAATATGATACAATCAAACGAGGTCCTCAAGAGACCGTTTTGGAATATTGTGCAAGATTCAACAATGTATATAACGCAATACCACAGAATTTAAGACCTCCTCTCGATTTAGCCTTGTACAAATTTCCGGATGGTTTTGAGCCTGATATGGCATATCAGTTGAAGGAAAGAGCTCCTGAAACCCTTGAAGATGCCCAAAAGGTTGTTGTCACAGTAGAGGCCAACCTGATTTCCAAAAGAAATAGGGCAAGATTGGAAAAGAGAACCACCTTCAAAGAAGAACCCTCAGCCTTTGATAAAAAACTGGATGCAATACTCACTGGTATGAAGAGATTAGGTGATAGAGTAGAATCAGTTGAGAGAAAGTCATCATGGGAAGCACCACAAAATAACCCTATCAGAAATCCCAATTTTAGGAGAAATCAAAACCCAAACGTTGGCAAGCCCGGTCCTGATCCAGACATAAGACCTCCTTTCCAGGAAAACTATACTGAGGCATCCACTTCAAATGAGCAAACAGATGACACCCACATTAACCTAATGGGCCTGAATGATGAGCAGCAAGTTTTCTTGAGTCAAGAGGATCATAAAGATGATGACATTCAGCAATTCCAAACCAGGTCAGGTGAGTCATTTGACTTTAAACAAGGATATGACACAGCTGTTTATGAAGTTCATAAGCAATACAAGCTAAGAAGCAGAACTATAAATGTAACACAGCCCGAAAAAACAAAGGATAGCCAGCAGCCTAAGGAAGCTATCGTCACAGAACCAAGTGACAAAACTGGTCCAATTACAGATGAGGTAACAGTTGAGGAAATAACTGAAACATCCCCCTCAAAACAGCAACCAGCAAATACAACACCCTTCCAACACAACTCAAGTAAAACTCCTCAAGAAATGAGGAACAAGGACAAGCTTCCAGATCAAGAAAAGAAACAAGAAGAAGACTTAGTGAATAAGGAAAAGGCTGTCACCCACAACACTAAGATACCATCTGAAAGACCCTTTGACTTAGAAGCTGAAATTGGCAAATTGAAAGTAGCTATTCCTCTTTCAGAACTAGCCAAGCATGACATTTATAGACAACAAATCAAGAAGTCCCTTCAACTTACTCGTAATAAAGACAATGTCAATGTGTTGGATGACACCCCTGAACTTCTTTTCGGTCCAGAGGTTGATGGAAAGATAGCTGTTACAGGTATCTTACCTTTCTATGTCAGTCTGCATGTTCATGATAAGATACTACACAATGCAATGTTTGACTCAGGTGCCTCTCACAACTTGATGCCTAAATCAGTCATGGAAATATTGAATCTAGATATTACAAGACCATACAAGGACCTATTCTCATTTGACTCTAGCCAAGTTAAGTGTTTAGGTCTGATAAAAGATCTTTGTGTGTCCCTAGTTCAGTACCCAAATAAGACAATCCTGATGGATGTTGTAGTTGCTGATATCCCACCCAAATATGGGATGCTATTATCAAGGTCATGGGGAGCTAAACTCCAAGGTTCCCTACAATTAGACATGTCGTATGCAACCATCTCGGTCTTTGGTCAACCCAAGAGGTTATATAGAGATTCACTTATGAAATACATGGTCAGCAGTGAAGAAAAACCTCAAAACTTTCCCATATATGCCGTCCATTCTGATATAGATTCATATATCCTCTTCAATGATAATTCAGGTCGTACAAATGATGAAGAAACCAAGACACTTAAACAAGATCAGGACATTAATGAACAAGCTGCTGCTCTAGAAATAAAGCTGATCCAATCAAGTGATGAGACTGTCCTAAAAGACAAACTAAATGAAGAACCAGAACTTCAACTCACAAGCCCAGATCACATAGAAGTTATTAGGTCTCCCCTAGAACAAGAGATCTTATGGTTCCTTGAATTTGATGGGTCAGTCAACAAATTAGGGGCAGAAGCTGGAGTTTGGATACATAATAAACAAAACAGTCATGCAGAAGGCCGAGCCTATAGGTTAAACTTCAGATGCACCAACAATATGGCAGAATATGAAGCTCTCTTGCTAGGCCTTAAGCTAGTAAGATCCTTACAAGCCATAAAAATTTCAATTCTAGGAGACTCAGACCTAGTTATCCAACAAGTAAAGGGTAATTTTGTCACCAATGATAAAAGACTGAGATCTTATAGATCTGCTGCTTCTGAAATACTAAGCTCTTTCACTGAATTCCAAATCACCAAAATCTCTAGAGACCATAATCTTCATGCTCACAGTTTGGCCACATTTGCAAGTACCTGCAAGCTACCTTTTGAGCCCCACCATTGCTTTACAACTGAGGTAAAACACAGACCTTCTGTCCCAAACAATGTCAAGGACTGGCAAGTATTCGAAGATGATAAACAAATAAACAATTTCTTGACCTTACAACAGGAATTTGCAGGACTAAATATTGACACTGAGGGAGCAAGTCAAATACTTGAAAGAGCAAGTCAATCACAAATACTTGAAAGAGAAAGTCAATCACAAATACTTGAAAGAGCAAGTCAATCACAAATACTTGATCAACAGAAACATAAGCCAATATCACCCAAGACAGCTCACCAAATCCTACATCCAACAATTTTTAACAAAAACAACATACAAGAAATTCAACAAATCAGTTATGAAGAAATAGCTGGTGCTGAAGCTGAAGTGATACAATTGAAAGACAATTTTCTTCCAACAGGCCTGACTCCATTAGAGGACATTTTTGACTCAAATGATGTCCCTAGAAAACCAAAAATGCAGCCCCTTAACTCTGCCATTGAAGAATGCAACATTGGAACTGTTGAAAAACCCAAGATAATAAAATTGTCTGCGTCCTTACCTCCTGATCAGAAGCCTAAATACATTGACCTTTTCAAAGAGTTTCAAGATGTCTTTGCATGGAGTTATGAGGACTTAAAATCCTATGACACCTCTGTTATCCAACATACCATCCCTCTCAAGCCAAATCAAAAGCCATTTAAGCAAAAATTGAGAAGAATAAACCCTATGCTTCTCCCTGCAATTGAAAAAGAGGTACAAAAAATGTTTAAAGCTGGTATCATAGCACCAATCAGGTTTTCTGATTGGATCTCAAATCTGGTGCCCACAAGAAAGAAAACTGGTGAAATAAGACTTTGTGTTGATCTTAGAAATCTAAACCAAGTGTCCCTCAAAGACAACTATCCCTTACCTAAGATGGATCACATTCTCCAAAGAGTGGTAGGGGCCTCAAGGATTTCATTACTTGATGGATTCTCAGGCTTTAATCAAATCCTAGTGCACCCTGATGATCAAGACAAAACTGCATTTACAACCCCCTGGGGAACTTTCAAATATGTAAAAATGCCTTTTGGATTGAAAAATGCAGGGGCAACATTTCAAAGAGCAATGGATATTGCTTTTTCCAAAGAGATTCATGACTTCCTTGTCATTTATTTGGATGACCTCACACCTTTCTCAAAATCAGACCAAGAACATTTGAAGCATTTGAGACAAATTTTCTTGACATGTAGGAAATATGGAATTTCCTTGAATCCAAAGAAGTCTCTGTTTGGTTTGGAAGAAGGTAAGCTGTTAGGACATATAATTTCAAAGGATGGCATCAGAATTGACCCAGACAGGATACAAGCTATCTTGCAAATGCCTCACCCAAGAAATATCAAAGAATTGCAAGCTTTCTTAGGGAAGATCAATTTCTTAAGAAGGTTTATCCCGAACTTAGCAGAACTGATCAGATTATTTAACAACATGATAAAAAAGGATTCAAAAGTAAAGTGGACGGTAGAAGCAAATCAAGCCTTTGAAGGTATAAAGTTGGCCCTTACCCAAACCCCAGTCTTAACAAATCCTCAATTTGACAGAGAATTTATCATTTTCTCCTTTGCCTCCCAGCATACTATTGCTGCTGTTTTATTACAAAAAGATGACCAAGGAAATGAGAAACCCATTGCTTTCTTTAGTAGAGCTCTCAGAGATGCACCCCTGAAATATCAGATCATGGAAAAGCAAGCTTATGCTTTGGTCAAGGCCATTAAAGACTTTAGGATTTACATCCTTTATTCCCATGTTATAGCTTATGTGCCAAGTCCCATTGTGAAAGACATACTTACTCAAGAAAACTTAGAGGGCGGAAGAGGAAAATGGATAGCCAACATCTTAGAATTTGATATTGAAATAAAACCTACAAAACTAATAAAAGGGCAAGGTTTGGCCAAACTGATGACAGAAGCAAACTTCCAAGTCTTAGACATAAACCAGCTGGACAATGAACTGGAGCTGGCGACTCCAAAGATCAATGTAGCCTTTGAACAATCCCCTTGGTATTCTGATATATGTTATGTATTACAAAACCTGTGTGCTCCCCCAGGATTGTCCAGAACTAAATGTAGGTTCCTAAAAATGAAAGCTTCAAAATTTTGTGTCATGGATGGCAATTTGCTTTGGAAAAACCATGAGGGTATATTGTTAAACTGCCTGATTGAGAATGAAGCTAATAATGTCACCAAAGAATTTCATGCAGGTGACTGTGGTGGACACTTGTATTGGAAGTCCACTGTGGATAAGATACTGAGGGCTGGTTACTATTGGCCCACTGTTTTCTCTGATATCAAGAAATTTACCACCTCATGTCATAAATGTCAAGTGTTTGAAGGAAAGAGAAAGTTACTGCCACTTCCTTTGAGGCCTATTGCAACAGAGAGACCGTTTCAACAATGGGGCTTGGATTTCATTGGGGAAATTCACCCTTCATCTTCAGGCCAACATAGATGGATTCTAACAGCTACAGACTACTTTACTAAATGGATTGAAGCTGTTCCATGCAGACAAGCAAATGATTCCACTATCATTCAGTTCCTTGAGACCAATATTCTCTCTAGATTTGGTTGTCCTGATAAGATAATAACAGAAAATGCTGTTGCTTTTAGATCTAAGAAGATGGTGAATTTCTACCACAAATTTCACATTACCTTGGGCCATTCTACTGCATACTATCCCCAAGGAAATGGCCTTGCTGAATCATCAAATAAAAGCCTTGTAAACATCATAAAGAAGGTGTTGGAAGAAAATAAAAAGAATTGGCATAAGAAGCTCGTCAATGCCCTATGGGCAGATAGACTAACAACCAAAAGATCAATTGGGATCAACCCATACGAGTTAGTTTATGGATTAGAAGCCAAATTTCCTTCATCACTAGGGATCCCTGTCATGAAACTTCTTCAAGAAAGCCAGGCAGAGCCAAATGATGTGCAAAGAAGGATCAATCAAATAGTATGTTTGCAGCAAACTAGAGACCAAGTTTACAGCAGAGTTCAAGTGTTACAAGAAAAGTTAAAGAAAGCTTTTGATAGAAGGACCAAGGCAGAATATTTCAACGTTGGTGACAAAGTCCTCAAGTGGGATTCAAGAAGAGAAGATAAGGGAAAACATGGAAAATTTGATTCCCTTTGGAGAGGACCATTTGCTGTCCAAGCAGTACAAGGAAACAATACTTACTTCCTTAAAAGTCTTGATGAAGCTGATTTGGATGAAGGTCCTGTGAATGGCAGGATGTTGAAGCACTATTTTGACTACTATCCATAAGTGCAGCCTGAGTTTCCCTTGTACATATTCAGGTGTATATATTACTTTCTGTTAAAATGTAAAAATGCACTTTCTCAAGTTTTATTAGTTATCAGCAAAAGGCAAATAAGTTCAGAGATTTACCAAGATGGGAAGAGTACAATTTGGCATTTCAAAGTAGCATACTTCAAAGTTTTGGTAAAAGCAGTCAAGGGCCAAGGCATTCTGACCTGCTGTTCTTGGCCTTTCAAATGGAAAAGCCATCCCCATGTGGAGCCACTGTTAGCTACCTATACCAATAGGTTTCATATTTCATGATTGGCAAATAAAAGTTCCAAATATGCTCTGCTTTGGTGATTCAAAGATCCCATATTTCCATAATAAGA
Source organism: Pinus tabuliformis (assembly GCA_031772625.1). NCBI lineage: Eukaryota > Viridiplantae > Streptophyta > Pinopsida > Pinales > Pinaceae > Pinus > Pinus tabuliformis. Next base: position 931,798,722 of record CM062808.1, read on the forward strand.
CAAGGTATGTACATAAGCTTGATGTTGTCTCAATTTTGATGGATGGTCCAACAACCTAACCTGGATCATGCCATGTTTCAATTTTCTGTTGTAGAATAGAGAAAGAAGTCTGTCCAAACTGTGTAATCTTGGCAGACCAGTAGCTAGGTAGAGAAAATAAGGTTTCCAACTGCTTAATCTGGACCTTGGAAGCAATAAGGGTAGCTTTAGATAGAAAGTCAAAAGAAAAAGCCAAAAGAAAAGAAAAGGCACATAAGGGTCTGCAAGTCTAAGTGCACCCTCCATGAAGAAACAAAAAATGCTAGACAGGTAGATGGGTAGGTAGATGGGGTTGCAGAAGTGTCATTTATTTTAACTGGATCTTGCTGGTCTAGCATAAAGGAAAATCAGTGGATAGAGAAGCTCCTCTTCTCCATCATGTTGCAGCAAAGTAAAGGAGCATGACTAACTCCCTTTTCTCCCCTTTCACTTTCATTACTAACATCCCTTCATCAGTTGTGTTCATGAAAGAGAATCCAAGTTTTATGTTGGTTCTTATTCCTTTAAAAGCCACATTTCTTGTCTAAAATTCTTTTCATTTTGATCTACTCCCTTAGCTAAGTTGTTTCTATATCAACCTAGTGATCTCACTCTTAATTCTCCTCTTACATTCATATTAACCCCTAATTCTTATTATCTAAATCCCCTATGTTACCCTTTCCCTATTATTATAAACACTATGGTGTATAAACCCCAAGCATTCTATAAGTATCCCTTCCCCCTGGCATTATAGCCATATGATTCACTATCAGGGATTAAATTGACATCTGGTCAGTTTAAGAACCCAAAGCCTTACCCCTCTTTCCCCTTCAGAAGTTTTCCAAACCATGAAACCTTTCATTTGTAAAAGAGCCTTGTGAAAAACCCCCATTTGCACCCCTAACCCGCTTCATTCGATAAAACATATGAAAAAACCCATTTTTTCATTTTACCCAAAGTTCGGGCGCTATGCGCATTTTTATGAAAAACACATTGAAAACCATATGAATTTGTCGAAGTCCTAAGTCCCCGCCGGGCACACCTTTCAAAGAAAATATTAAAATATTCCCCGCCCGCTATCTGTATCGACCTGGCAGCTTAACGATCTGTCGACCGTCGGATCGGGCCCTTCTCATCCGATGGCCCACATGCATATCGGAGCGGCCCCGACGTCCGTAAGATAGCTTCCGATATTTGTCAGAGGGTGACGTCAGGCCTCTGCCACGCGTCACCCCCACATCGTATCGGAGCCCCCTCTGACAATTCAGCTTTCGTATAGAGGGCGGTGGGATATCAAATCGCTTACCGCTTCCGGTTTCCGTCAACCCGCTATGCCAGCGTCACTGCTACGTCATCGCCGCGTCAGCACCCCCGTGGACCACTCTTAAGCCGCCACGTCACCTGATGACGTCATGCTGACGTCATCCGACCTTGACCCCACTTGATGACGTCATGCTGACGTCATCCAAAAAAAGCGCCAATGTTCCAAAAAATCCATATTTTGGCCAAAAAACCGTGTTTTTTTCACTTTTTGCAAAAACGACTGTTGTTTCTTCTGCATGCATTTTACGTCCAAGCTCTCACCAACCTGCTAAATTCGAACCGGAGACCGTTGGCGCGGCAAACCCACCTGTATTTGTCACCATTGCCGCAGTGTACCAGGTATTTATCCGAATTATCCTCCCTGCGCCTAAGTTTGTCCATAATTCTCCAAGGATAACTTAAAACACTGAAAAAACACATAATTTACCGGCAAATCCTCTGTGCCTAGTCTCCATTTGCAACTGTAAGGTAGAAATTCACCTGCTAAGCCTTGTTTACCCGAGTTTTCACAAACCTGCATGCTGTTCGCGCAATCGTGAATGGGGAACCCGAGCTGCACCAATTTGCTATGAAAAAGAGTTTTTAAGGCCAGACATTAGCCCTATCAGTTCTTGGGAAGTATTTCAAATTGCTGCCATTGCCATTTTACCCTTTGTTTCTTGCAATTCACCTCTCTATTGCAAAAATACCCCTTTGGTATTGTTCTATTCATTAACACCAGTGCACATACAAACGGAGCTTTAAAGTAACCATGGATGCTCCAGTAGCTCCTGTAGCCTTGAACATTGCCCCTTTAAATTCTCCTCAGAGACAATTGGAATGGCAACCATTAGCAAACCTGGATTATCAGATATCAGAAGAAATGCTAATGCACAGCAAGTACCACATTCACTTGCTGAATGAGTTGAAGATTAAACATGAGGCTGTAACAGATGTATTGGGCATTTGGGATTCTTTCCTCCCTCTCTTCAAGCTCCCTCAGGTCAACCAGTTTCCTGACCTAATCCACCTATGTGCTGAATCCTACGATGCCACTCAGAGGGTTGTGATTGACCCTTCAGGCTCAGTTGTTTTCCACGTCACCCCTGAAGCCATCAGAGAGATGCTGCACTTCAAAACTGAGAAGAAGTTAGTCCCTTTATCACTGGCTGATCTGATAAGGCAAGGAGCTAAGTTGACAGATGCCCAGGTCACCAAACTAAATCAATTGTACATTAATTCTGACACTGTGAAGTACCCTCCCATTTCTCATGTTTATCTCAACCAATTGGGCAGGGACCTTGTAGATATGATCAGTCCCATTCTGGGCTATAATTCAATTGAGTTTGTTGATGAAACTGTGCTGGTGATGATGCTCATGTTTTCCCCTGGCAAGTCTCCAATCTGCTATGACTATTCCACCTACATATCTGACAAAATACATGAGAAATTAATGAACTTGGCAAGAGAAAGGGTGTTCAGATACACCTCTTACATCTACCACTTAATTCTGTATTATCAACATGAGAAGTTTCATTTTGCTATGAAGAGAGTGGATGCACAAGGCAATCCAAGGTCAGTGGTTTATTGGTCCTCTGCCTTCCACTGCAGATCTTGTTCTCCATATACTTACTGTGAGTTTATAGACCTCTTCATCCACCCAGCCATGTCTCTGCTCATGAGCTCACCTCCTCCTAGATTAACTGATGAGATGCAGAGGATTCTTCAGCTGTCCAAGGCATACAACATTGGGGATTGATACTATTACCAACACCACACAGTCATTAGAATATATGGGTGTGAGTTGCCCCCATACAGATTGCCCAGATATGTGCCCATGAGATTATTTTCCCTTGAATACTTCAGGCAGTTTGGGAATGCTGATGTGCTACATTTTTCAGGCAAAGGCAAGAAAGCACAACTCAAAGTAAGAAACCAATTAGGCCACTTCATTTACAACAAAAGGGAGGAAGGTTGGAAAGAAGCCAACAGCATGTTAGAATCCCTTGGCCTACAGACCAGTTTCCTTTGGAAACCTTATGACCCCAATCACTTCATAACTTTAAGAAGGGTCAAATATAGGTTGTCCGGTTATGACCATGTAAGGTTGCCTCACATAGAAAAGTATGCAAATCAAATTAAGTGGAGGAGAGGAACCTTAGAGGAGGCTGCTACACAAGAAGAATTAAATCAAAGAGCAGTTAGAAATCTCCAAAAGATGGCTGACTTGGAGCTTTGTTCACAGGTATTTGCTCTTCCAAGCACTCTAGTGGGAGCAGCTGCCTCATCTTCCACAGCACAGCAGCAAGCAGCGAAAGCTACTGATCAAACCTCAAACAAAGGAAAAGAGAAAGAGATGGAGCCAGAGCAGCCACCTCATGAACAGGTGCAGCATGAACAGGTACAGCAACAGGAAATGCAGCAACAACAAGAGGAGCAGCAAGAAAAGGAGAAATCAGGGCAGCAAGAAAATATATCACAGGCCCCAGAATCCACCGGGCAGCAAGCTCAGGACACCCTGCCTCCTAGGCAGGAGACAGCAGTGGAGGCCGCAGTCCTCCAAACCCCACAAAAAGAAGACATAAGCAGAAAGAGGGACAGAGAGACTCCCCTCACAACATCAACAACTCATGGGGAGAAAAGACATAGAATGAATCCCTTCTCAGAGGAAGAAATGCCTATAGGGCAATCTTTGGGCATGGGCCCACCTAGCATGGAGGCATCTGCAAGTTCCTTCCAGCAGGAACAGGAGAGGACAGTGGGAGGAGAAGTCAGCTCCTCAAGCCAGCAAAGAGGAGCTGAGGTGGGCATCAAGCAGCAGTTCATTGACATAAAGAAGAGGAATGAGCCCATAAGAGTACAGCTGTATAATCATCTGTTGAAAATGGCTCCCACTAACCAGCAAAGACTAATGTCCGCATTTGATGTCCAGGAGGGCAAGATGATCATGAGCCACTTTATGCCAGCCGTGTTGCAGCCGCAGTCAGCTGCAGATTACATAAGGACCAACCTTGAGGTCCTTGCCAAGGACATCCACCTAATGGATAAAATCGAATTACACAAGCAAACGGGTGAGATGGTGTATGCCTCCTTGGCAGATAAGACATTGGAGAATTACAGGCTAGAAAATAGCCTAAATAATACAGCTGCCCAACTTGAGTTGGAGAGAGCATCCTCTCAAGCAAAGGACAACAGAATCAAAGCCTTGGAGGAGATAATCATAGAACTTGGGCATGATCCCAAGGACATCAAGGTTGTGCAGGCATTGTTGAAATTGAGAGATGCAGATATGGCAGCATTAAGAAAAATGGTGAAAGTCCCAGCAACCATTCACCCACAAACTGAAGAAGTTACCCAGCTGAGACATGACCAAGATGCATCAGCTATGCTGGTGTCCCTATACAAACAGCTGATCCAAACACAAGAAAAATTGGGAGAATCAGAGGCTGCACAGGCTACACTGCAGGCAGCATTACAACAAAAAGAAGGAGGACAAACATCTCAGCCTCCTCTAGAAATAATTAACCTGGAGGAACCTCCTCAGACTATAGCCCCTCCTACTGAACAGACAACACCATCTACATCAGCAACTGCACCAACAACAGAGCAGGCTCCAAGCCTGGATATGCAGAAGCTCAAGAATGAAATCCAAGCCCTGGAAGCCCAAATGGCAGAGCTAAATGAGGCCAGGGAGAGTCTAGCCAAGCTCAATGAAAGATATGATAAATCCAAGTAGACTGTAGCAGAAAAGGGCAGGGAAATAAAGGCCCTTAAGGATAAGATAAAGGAGCTGGAGAAGGAGCTCACACTTGACAAAGTGACAGCTGAGCTTAAGACAGTTTTATGGGCCAACATTGGCCAATCCATAACTGATCAATGGCAATACATTGAGACCATTCATGAGCAAATAGAGCTCATAGGGAAAGCACAAAGGGAAATCCAGAGATCAAGGGCATCTCTAGGCAATATGCCTGAGTTTGCTAACAGAATGATTAATGTGCTTAATAACAGAACAAGTGCCCAGCTGGCGACAATGGGAATCACAAGCAAAACTGAGACCATCCAGCTGATAAAGAGGGTCCTTACACTGAGAAGCCTAGTACAAACGCTGGAAAGAAGAAGCCAGGACATGCAGACAGAGGTAAATAAGTTCATGGACAAGTTCACAGCACTATAGGGCAAAGGTCTTCCTAGCTTACTGAACAGCGTAGGCAGACTACTTTCACATGAGCATTATGCCAAGAGGGTCAATACATTCGCTACTAATCAGATCACTGAAAGGCCCAGCACCTCAGAAGAAACAGGACCAGCAACAGGACAAAGTCTCTACAACAGGGTAGAGAACTTATTCTTTATAATGAATGAAATTAAACATCTGTTTGAAGTGCCTCCAAACTTCTACAAATACACAGAGGCAGATGAGACTTTAGAGGCAATTCTGAGACATCAATTGCCCACACAGGAATGGTGGACTAAGGCAATACAGATGATATTATAGATAAGAAGCCATTCACTAAGTTTTTCATCAAAAAATATAAGTTATCATGCACAGGAAAATTTTGATAAAATCAGCATGCATAGAGAAGAATGGGCTGAGCCAACTCAGCAAAACTATTCGGCCACCAAAGCAGCAGTGACAGTCACAGGTGGCAGGGCCAAAAAGTTACAGGATAACAGAGCTACAAAGACACGTCATTCATCATTTATAACAGAGCGTTCAACCGACTCAATGACCTCCAAAGGTCAAAAAGTTTTCTGACAACATTAAAGAGCATTTATGTTGTATTCTAAACCTTCTTATCTACTTTCTGTACAGGTTGGTGAATGTATTTATTTCTCAGAAGACTCAATGCCTCAGATATTTTGTATGACCGCTTGTATATATTCCCCCCTCGCATAAGTTTGCAGGGGGTTGTTGTTGATTTCCCTTCAAGAGTTCTTTTGCTGTAAATTTTCAGAGTTTAATACAAAGGCTGATGGAATTTCCAAAGTCTGTGTTGTCTGAGGGGTTGTAATGCGATTGCTGAGTGCTACAGGATTCCTGCGTGTTTTCATGGCTCAATAAGTTTCCTTTAAACTTTCGTTATGTTCTTTCTGTTATTTTCTCATAACTCATCCATATTCTAGATTTCACAGTTAATGGCAGAGAAAAAGACTAATTCCAGGATTTATTCATAGAATACCCTGAATTCAATCTATGCTATTATAAATGTTTTCTTCAGTTATGGTTATAAAGGTGTAATTCTTAATTGCTGCACCTCTGCACTGTATCTTTCACAGTGATTATTGTTTTAGGAATTCAAATCTGCTCCTTTACAATATATCTCTTTCTCACAACCCAGCTTAGTGGAAAATTCTTAATTGCTTTTCACTGGTTAAACACACTTCATCATTATAATTTCAAGTTTGTTTCATGAGATATTCAAAAGGCCCTGCAGTTTCAGCAATCCCAATCCACCTCTCAAACAACCAGTAGCCAAAGACTCCATTGCCCAATGGACTAGAACTATCTGAAGGTTTCCACCTTAGGTACAGAAGACATCCCTCAACCAAAACATAAAACCAAACCCTGAACTCATAACTAGCCTAAAATCTTCACAAAACAGAGACAAACCTTAAAGAGAGAGCCCTCTCTGGTTACAGCTTGGCTAGAAGCTGTAATCCAAAGATTGGTTAGTGGTTACCCCGGCCGTATTCCCTTGGGAGTCAAAGGGAACAACCTGGGAGTTAACAGGATGTAAACTTCATTTGTTAAGGAAACTTCTCTAGGAGGCAGTTATGCATAGAGTGAAGATAAAAGTATCATCATTAGGATGTCCATATTATCCAAGCTACAATCTTCTTTGGGAACCATTTCTATCCCAGTGACAATAGTTGTAGGTGGAATTTTTGAATTGTGCGTGCACTCAATTAATTCCTGTTGAGAAATAGCAACAATAAATTCCAGTTTAATTTGTCCTTGAATTAAACTATGAATTAAAATAGAATTATGTTCTCATAGCAATTTGAAAATAATTAATTAAGTTTAATTAACTTAATTAATTTAGGAAATTTGAATTGGAAGTCTTTTAGAAGACATGTATATGTTCTCCCTAGCTTATAAGAGTTTAGGATGAGTTGTGAATGAGTTGTAATTAGTTAACTCAGTTGATTGAGTTAAGTCCAGATAAATTAGTTCCAATCCGTTTCAAGAACTAATAGTGAGTAAACAGTCAGTTGGGACACTAGTGACCTAAATAGTGCTACTCTAGTTAACTGAAGATTCCACCATCAGAAATTCATGCATGTTGATTCTGAGAAAGACCCGGTTGAGACTAGAGTGTAGGGACAATGTACTATTTGTTTTAGATTTTTTTGAGTTTCACTGATAGTGCACGCAATCAGGAATTGATCCTTGAGGGATTGCGCTATTTTTAGAGGCTTTATTTTCCTTTAAATACAAACTATCCTTCATAGGAATTACACATTGGAATAAAGACTTGGAGAGCTTTTGGAATTGGCTAAGCTTTGGCCTTGAGCTTGCTTATGAGTTGGAGATTGAATTTGCTGAGTGCTGGGATTGTTCTAGAGAGAACAAGAATTATAATTTCATCTTGATTTTCCATATTAATACAAAACAGATAGTGGGGTTTTGAGCTGTGGCTTTCCTTGGATATTTATTGTGTTATGTGCCTTTGATTCTCTTCCTCTATTGATTATTGTTTGCTCGATGTTTATGGGCTTCCACTGTAAAGAGTAGAAGTAGATTCTTGTCTCTTGTTTTAGTAGATTACATGAGCTTGTGAATCTACAAGTTTTTCTACAATTCCATGGGTATTTTCTACTATATTTTTACATGGTATTTTCTTAAAAAGGTCGTGAAACATTACTTTTCATATAGAAAGTGGTTAAATTTGAAAATATCCCTCATTCAATGAAGATCAAGGAGGAGAAATGTTAAAATATCGTACCAGTTCAAGAATGTACGAACATAGTTGTTGAGCTTTGTACTTTTTTATTATTATTGTTTTAATCACTTTGGAAATCTATTTAAGTAAGGAAATTCTCTATAGAATAGGTTGGTTGGATGTATTTGTAGGTTGATAAAGTATGCAAGAAGAGAAGAGTGTGAAAGATGTGAGGAACATTATGCAAAAATATGAAGCAATTTGCATTCCTTGGGAAAAGATACCCAAATTCAAAAAAAAATTGGCCGAATCAGAGTTCAGATGAGGGAGATATCACTGATTTAAAATCAACTTTCTAGAGGAGATTTTGAAGTTTTGAGTTTCTGGGTTACAAATGAAAGTCAAATTTGCATACATACTTCAGGATCGACAGATGGCGTTTCATGGGTTGAGGCTTGAGTATGCCTTGGAAGGAAGCTCGAATTTTATAACCTGGAGGGATAGGATAGAGGATGTGCTAGAAGATAATGGCTTGAAGGAATTCATTGATCAAGAGGTCCCCAAGCTAACAACTACGGATGCACAAAATTTGGCCGAATTGAAGAAGTGTGTGGCAAAGGCAAGGCAGATAATCCTTGAGGTATTTTGAGACCAAATTGTCTCGAGTCTCCATGGCACGGAAACTCTGCATGCTATGTGGAAAACATTTATGGACTTGTATCATAATAGCAATGATCAAAGGAAGTTGGCACTGAAGGATATACTTCGTAAAATCAAGATGGAGAAAGGTGAGACGATTCCAAAGTACTTAACCAAGTTCACTCAATGTCAGGATGAACTTGGAAGTGTTGGAATCATAGTTGTGAAGGGGGATATGGCAAGCCTTACTCTTCTTGGACTCCCAAAGAGTTGGCATAGTTATCAAGACTTTGTCAATGTTCGGGAGAAGCTGCCTTGGGAATGACTATGGTTGAATTTGATGCAGGATGAGATTAGGAGGAACACCAGGGATGGCTCTTCATCAAAGACTGATGATGAACAGAATTGTGCCTTAGCGATTAAGGCAACGAAGGGGAAAGGTAAAATTTCTCATTCCAAATTAAATTCTTATCATGGAGGTAAGAATAAGGACATGACGAAAGTTAAATGCTTTCATTGTCATAAGATGGGTCACTTTGCTACAAATTGTCCATTGAAGAATTCCAAGGAGAAGTCCTCAGGAGGAGCGGCAGGTGAGGCTTTGGCCTCCCAGTTCGAATTAGACTTTGTCCTCATTGCATGCATGGTGTCTTCAGTGATGGGAAGTGTATGGTACTTATATAGTGGAGTTTATTTCCACATGACTGGTGACAAAGAGTTATTCATTGAACTGGAGGAGAAAGATCTCAAGATGCATATCAAGATGGGTGATGACGGTAAGCATAGTGTTACTAGTGTGTGCACTATTACTTTTTAGAGGGAGAATGTGGCTCAACTCACCTTGAAGAATGTTATGCATGTACTTGGACTGACGAAGAACTTGGTATCCATTTCCATGCTTGAGGATAGAGGATATGATGTGATATTTTCGAAAGGAAAGGCGTTCCTTCGACACATAGCCACGGGTCAAGTAAAGAAGATAGGGATTCGAGTTTAGAATCTCTATAAGATAGAGGTAGAGGATTATGCTGCTTTGAGTTAAAAAGCAGAAAAGATGTTGAGCCGAGACATTGGTGATTTGTGGCACAGGTGATTGACCAATTTCATCATGGGGATTTGAAGATATTGCAACAAATCTCTATCGGTCTTGCCAAAGGTATGCTTGAGCAAGTTGATACATGCAAGGGTTGTACTTTGGGAAAATACACCAAGTCTTCCTTTTAAGATAGAGACAGTCAAGTAGAGTCTATTAAGGAGAGAGTCCATTTAGATGTGTGTGTACCATTCTCAATAGTATCCACCACCAAACATAGGTATTATGTTATATTTGTAGATGACTATTCTAGTAAATGTTGGATATTTTTCATGTAGAGAAAGGATCAGACATTCACAAAGTTTTGTGAAGGCAAGAAGGTTAAATCTCTATGAAGTGATAACGGTTGAGAATATGTCTCCAATGAGTTTAAGAACTTCTGTGTAGTGGAAGGGATTAAACAAGAGTTTATGACAACCTCATAACCCTCAACATAATGGGGTTTTTGAGAGGAAGAACAAGAGCATAGTAGGGGCAGAAAGGGAAATGTTGCATGATCAGGGCCTACCACTACACTTGTGGGCTGAGGCATGAAACACAATGATTTATGTTCAGAACCGTAGCTCACATTGGATACTTGAGAGTAAAACACGAGAGGAAGCTTATTCTGGTAAGAGGCCAGATGTTGGTCACTTTAAGATTTTTGGGTCATCGATTTATTTCCATGTGATCAAAGATGCACAGAAGAAGCTTGAGCCAACAGTAGAGTTTGGAATCTTTGTGGGGTACACTGATACTCCTCACAACTATTGGGTGTACATGCAAATTAGTCGGATGACAGTGGTTCGCAGGGATGCCAAGTTTGATGAGGAGAAGGCCATGCAAGTATCCCTTGAGAGGGAGCTTAAGCTACATGTAGAGGAGGAAATTTTAGTTCCTAAGTTTGAGGAGCCTCAGATTGATGTGGAGTAGCCACATGCAGAGGTTCCGAGAGTGGAGACATCCACTCAGGTAGAGTCTTCCAGAGAGGGAAGAAAGCGCACTAGAGAGAATGATAGGTTGTTGGATGATGCAAGGGAGAATGTGGGAGCACCCTCTTCTCAACAAAAATAGAGGAGGTCACCAAAGAGGTACACTGGATACATGGAACTTATGGGTGCATGTGTTGTGACAGAGCCATATTCATTTCAGGAAGTAGTGCAACAACCAGTTTGGGTTGATGCAATGGTGGAGGAGTATGACTCCATAGTTCGAAACAGTGTTTGGGATGTGGTCCCGAGACCAGAGGACAAGTTAGTTGTGAGCTCCCGTTGGCCTTATAAGGTAAAGCAAGCTACAAATGGTAGTGTGGAGAAGCATAAGGCCAGATTTGTAGTCCATGGCTTTTCACAGGTAGAGGGGATTGACTATGATGAGACTTTTGCTCTTGTTGCAAGGTACTCATCAATCAGATCTATTTTGGCACTATAAGCACAAATGGGTTGGAAGATCCATCAAATGGATGTGAATACTACCTTCCTCAATGGAATGATTGAGGAAGAGGTGTACATAGAGTAACTCGAAGGTTTTGAAACCTTGGACCGTGAGTCGCATGTGTGCCGACTCAAGAGAGAGTTGTATGGCCTGAAGCAAGCACTTCATGCTTGGTACACCATGATAGATAGCTACTTCACTGGGTTGGGCTTCACGAAGAGTGAAGAAAATGCGAACATGTATCACATAGTGGTGGAAGGTAAGATTTTGATCATTGTACTTTATGTAGATGATCTCATACTGACATGTGATGAGAAGCTCATCAAATCTTGCAAGGAGGACCTTGCAAGAGAGTTTGAGATGAAGGACATGGGGCTCATGCATTACTTTCTTGGCATGGAGGTATGGTAGGGAGATGGGGAGTTGTTTATTTCTCAAGGCAAGTATGCCAATGAGATACTCAGGAGATTCCGCATGGAGAGCAGTAAACCCATGGAGACTCCTCTAGCTGGTAACTGGAGGAAGGAGGATGCTACTTCAGGAGAAGTAGTGGAAGCTACTGTTTACAAGCATCTTGTGGGTTCACTCATGTATTTGGTGAACACACGACCAAATATGTGTTATGAAGTTAACCAACTTAGTCAAGCGATGGTTAGTCCTACCAAGCTGTATTGGAAGGAGGAAAAGCATGTATTGAGATACCTCAGAGGCACTACTTAGTTTGGATTATGGTACAAATGGAAAGAGGGAGTGAAGCTTCAAGGCTTCACCGATGCAGATTGGGCAGGGAGTCCATCTGACAGGAAGAGCACATCAAGAGGGATCTTTAGTATTAGGTCAGCGACAATTTCTTGGTACAACAGGAAATAGAGATCGGTTGCACTCAGTTTGGCAGAGGCAGAGTACATGGTTGCAAGTCAAGCAACATGTGATGCTATATAGATGAGGAAGATCCTGGTTGGTTTCTTTGGTCAGCAGATGGATCCAACAATGATTTATTGTGATAATCAGAGTTGTATCAAACTCTCTGAAAATCCAGTTTTTCATGATCGGTCCAAGCATATAGATATTTGGTATCATCATCTCATAGATTGTGTATTGAGGCGGATCATGTTGTTAGATTACATTCCCACGGAGGAGCAAGATACTGAAATCTTGGCAAATGCATTGCCAAGATGTAAATTCAAGTTTCACAAAGAAAGGATCAGGGTAGTGGATAATCCATTTCTTGTTGAGAGAGAGTGTTGAGAAATGGCAACAAGAAATTCCAGTTTAATTTGTCCTTGAATTAAACTGTTAATTAAAATACAATTCTTTTCTCATAGCAATTTGAAAATAATTAATTAAGTTTAATTAACTTAATTAATTTAGGAAATTCAAATTGGAAGTCTTTTAGAAGACATGTATATGTTCTCCCTAACTTATAGGAGTTCAGGATGAGTTATGAATGAGTTGTAATTAGTTAACTCAGTTTATTGAGTTAAGTCCAGTTAAATTAGTTCCAATTAGTTTCAAGAACTAATAGTGAGTAAACAGTCAATTGGGACCCTAGTGACCTAATTAGTGCGACTCTAGTTAACTGAAGGTTCCACCATCAGAAACTCATGCATGTTGATTCTAAGAAATACCTAGTTGAGACTAGAGTGCAGGGACAATGTACTATTAGTTTTAGATTTTTTTGAGTTGCACTGATAGTGCATGCAATCAGGATCTGATCCTTGAGGGATTGTGCTATTTTTAGAGGCTTTATTTCCCTTTAAATACAAGCTATCCTTCATAGGAATTACACATTGGAATAGAGACTTGGAGAGATTTTGGAATTGGCTAAGCTTTGGCCTTGAGCTTGCTTATGAGTTGGAGATTGAATTTTCTGAGTGTTGGGATTGTTCTAGAGAGAAAAAGCATTGTAGTTTCATCTTGATTTTCCAGATTAATACAAAACAGATAGTGGGTTTTAAGCTGTGGCTTTCCCCGGATATTTATTGTGTTATGTGCCTTTGATTCTATTCCTCTATTGATTATTGTTTGCTCGATGTTTATGGGCTTCCACTTTAAAGAGTAGAAGTAGATTCTTGTCTCTTGTTTTAGTAGATTACAAGAGCTTGTGAATCTACATGTTTTTCTACAATTCCATGGGTATTTTCTACTGTATTTTTACATGGTATTTGTTTAAAAACGACGTGAAACATTACTCTTCATATAGAAAGTGGTTAAATCTGAAAGTATCCCTCATTCAATGAAGATCAAGGAGGAGAAATGTTAAAAATACTCTACCAGTTCAAGAATGTATGAACATGGTTGTTGAGCTTTGTACTCTTTTATTATTATTGTTTTAATCACTTTGGAAAACTATTTAAGTGAGAAAATTCTCTATAGAATCGGTTGGTTGGATGTATTGTGAGGTTGAGAAAGAACGCAAGAAGAGAAAAGTGTGCAAGATGTGAGGAACATTATGCAAAAAATTTGAAGCAATTTGCAAAAGTTGCAAAAGGTAGCAGAAGCATGTTTCAACCGAAATCTTATTCAGAGAGTGAGGAGATAGAGTAAGGAATTGATTGAATATCATTTAGTGTACTTTTTCTGCTAGTGCATTCATTGTAATATTGTTTTATATGCAGAGTTTGTTCTTGGAGAGATTTACTATATTGCAGAGAGGACTGACATGTTGTTGTTGAGAGGTGAAGTTCTCCTTGGAGCTCAATTTGAAAATGAATGAAATTGTGTCTCCAAGAGTTTGAGGAGGATGGGGCATCCATTTAGTAATGGATGAATAAGAAATGGTATTTTTTTAATTTTCAGATTGTGCTATGTTTTATCAATTACTTTAGCCGAAATCAATACTTCAATTAGCAATATTTCCAATAACAATTAGTCTTTCCAATTATCAACAGTAATCGAAGTTACAACAATAAATGCAATGACAAAGGAGAAAATAAACACATCAATAAGAGACACCAAGTTAGGTCAAAGATGAGGGAAAAGCCCCACAAGGGGGAAGGCCCTTTGAAATTCTTCTTCTATTAGATTGTCATAAAATGTTCAACAGAGAGTACAATGAGCCCAATACAATATCATCCAAGAAAACAACCCAATAAAATTCATAAATATGTTTCCAACATCAAATATATATCAGAGACAAATTTTCTTGTTTGCGATCAACTACAGTCAACTTTGGCTAACGGTCAAATATGAGTCAAACTTCCCGATCACATGGAGGAGGATATGTGCATGCGACTAAAGGCTTCTAGTTGCTCCCATGATCCTGCAAGCCAACGAATGTGGTCTAACTTTCCCTGTGACAAGCCAACGACTGTAACCCAAAAACCATAAAACAGATGCAAGCCTCAGACCTTGTAATTTCGGATTGCAAACTTCCTTTGTCATCCCAGCCTTGGACATGTGTGACCCAATCAATGAAGAAGAGAAGAAGAAAATTCTCAGTGATTTCCAAATGAGCTTGAGGTCACTTGTATTTATAGGCTTCCATGGGTGTCCAATTCGATTTAGGGTCAATCTATCCAAATGTGCATATGTGGGCTTTTCTTCATAAATACACTTTCCCTTATCTAAATTTGATGATATTAAGGTTGATTTTGGTCCTCTAAAAAAGAGTAATCCAATGAAATCATAATCTCCATTGAATGACTTGCCCAAAGTGGAATTTGATCTTAGTTTTATAATTTAACACTTCCTTTCAACTAGGGAGAATTCCACCTATCAATATTTGATCACTGAACAATATGTCATGTATATCCTATCGTCATATCATGCCCCATCTCTTCTCAACTATATTTGATAAAACATTCTCAAACTAAAAGAATAAGAATCATCGGGGAGCTAAAAATACCACCCTCTACATTGTCAGAGACCATATATCAATCTGAAACCACATCAGGGAGTACATCTCAACTCGAGTTCTCATGGGGGAGCTAAATATCTCTGTCCCCATATTGAGCAATAGGTCATATTGGGGATCACATCTCAACCCATATTATTATCTACTGTTATTCCCAACAATTACCCTCAAGAGTCATGTGGTAGAACATGTGCATCCTAATCGGAGCTTGGGCTAAATACCCAACTTACCAAATGGTAAGGATCACATGCCCCAAGCCTCCTCAACCCATTGGCTAGATGGGGAGGGACAATCCCAATAAGCCCAACTTATGGGTATGATGCCAACTGGTGTATACTCTACAAAGACCAAGATAGGGGAGCAACATCTCCAACCCTATGAGTAACAGATAGGGATGATACCCTATTTTCGAGAGATCCCTCAACCTCAAGAGCCCTCCATCTCAATTCCTCACCCTGGAGCTCAAACAAGGGAGAAGAGTTAGCTCAATGTCCTCGATCAGTGATGCCCCTTATCAGGAGGGATCACATTCATCAGTCCAAGCTGCTCTCAAAAGACCAAGAACTTCCCTTTCGACAAAGCCTTGGTGAGAATATCTGAAATCTTCTCATCTGTCGATATGTGATGGAGTCTAACGGTTCCTCTCTACACCATGTCTTGAATGAAGTGATATCATATCTCTATGTGCTTGGACTTGTCATGAAATATGAGATTCTCTACTAGACACATCCCACTCTTGTTGTCGCAATATATCAATGTAGTGCCTAAGAACTACTTAAATAACTCACCAAAGAGCTTCCTCATCCAAACTACTTTGCAACTAGCCATGCTAGTGGAAATATATTCTGCCTTGGCAGTACTCAATGCTACAAACTTTTGCTTCCTGCTCATCCAAGATATCATGGTAGATCCAAGGCTAAATCAACATCTAGACGTACTCTTCCCATTGAAAACATTTCCTACCCAGTCAACATCGAGGTATTCATGAAGTCAAACACTCTGGCAGGATATCTGATACCAAGTGTGATCGTCCCATGAAAATATATCATAATATGTTTGGAAGTGATCTAATGTGCATGGAGAGGTTTAGTCATGAATTGAATCAACGTATTCATTGCATAACATATGTCTGGATGGGTGTTCACTAGGAACATTAGAGCTCCAATCAACTGTCTATACTTGGATGGATTCGCCAAATTAGGTCTCGCAACTTCTCCACATAACTTCTTGAAGTTCATTTCCATTGGTGTGGGTAGCGAATTTCATTTTATCATTCCAAATATTTCCAACAACTTCACAACATTTTTTCCTTATGAAAGGAAAATCTCACGGAGCCTTTGCCACACCTCAAGGCCTAGAAAGTAATGCATGAGTCCAAGGTCCTTCATCTCAAATTCAGAGGCTAGATCCTTCTTACACTTGATCATAAGGGGCTCACTATCTGTCAAGAATAGATCAAAGTAGAGGATCGAAGGACTGTTACATGGCATGGATTTGAATTAAAGGATCATGGCATGTAAGTAGTAGATTTCAAATCATGGCATATAACATCCTCTACTTCTTCTTGTAACATGCCATGAAGGAATGTAGTCTTCATGTGCATCTGATTAAGGGTCCTTCCTTGACTTGTAGAAAGGGAAATTATTGAACGAATGGTTGTATATAGAGCCACAGGTGCAAATATATCATCATAATATTCTCCCTCTTTCTGGGATAATCCTCAAGCTACGAACCTTGCCTTGTATTTCTCAATGCTACCATCAAATCCATGCTTGATCTTGAATAACCACTTTGAAGTCACCAAAGGTTCCCCTTTGGTCTCGTCACAACATACCATACGTCATTCTTCATAATTGATTCATATTATTCAGCCATAGCATCTTTCCAAATGTTTTCTTTTACAACTTCTTTGAATGTGGGAGCTTCGACTTGAATCATAGTGCTCATGGATGCAACATATCCCTAGTACTTGCATGGATTATTCCTTTCTCATCTCTCATCATCCTGTAATGTGTCTCGAAGCCAAAGTGGCCTCTTCATGGTAGGAGGATCAAATGGAGGAGGATCCAAGGGATCCATGGGGTCATCAACAATATCTGTCTCAGATTCAGGCATGAAAGGAACATCTAAAATATCCATATCATCATTCTTCTCAGGAGGAGGAGGCAGAAGAAGGTCCCTTGCTTTTCCAAGGGTGACCTCTTCATCGAATGTAACACCCTTTCTAATTTCAACCTTCCTTTGACCATGGATATATATTCTAAATGCTTTATAGTTTTCAAAATATCCAACAAACGTACATTATCTTCCAGTGGCCTCCAATTTGTTTCTTTTGTCCTTCGGCACATGAAATTATACAGGGCAACCAAAGATATAAAGATTAACAACATTGGGCTTGCACCTATGAATACTTCTTTGGGGGTCTTGTTGTCCAATGCTTGATGAGGTACCCTATTTTGAACATATATGGAAACATTTGTTGCTTCTCCCCAAAGCAACTTCGACAACTTTTGAACATGGAGCATGGCATAGGCAACTTCTATAATAGACTTGTTCTTTCTTTCAGCCACTTCATTTTGTTCAGGAGTATATGGCACAATTATCTCTTTCTTGATACCTTCCTTCTTGCAAAAATCAATGAAATCCTTTGATGTTACTCTCCACCATTGTCAGACCTGAATATTTTTACTTTCTTCCCTATTTGATTTTCGATAAAAAAATTTGAACTCCTTGAACATTTAGAAGGCTTCATCCTTGTGCTTCAAATAATATATCCATGTCTTTCTAGAGAAGTCATCAATGAAGGTGATATAATAGAGATGGTCACCAATAGAATGAACAGACATTGGACCACATATATCAAATGGATGAGATGGGGGATGTCATTTGCCTTGTTCTCCCTAGAGGGGAATGGTCGCATTGTCTTCTTTCCACTGGTACAACCTAGACATACTCCATCATGATGGGCTTGAACCTTGTGAATCCCTGAGACAAATTTCTCCAATTTTGAAAGAGCATCATAATGTTGATGAGCCAATATTTGGTGCCATACATCGCTTATATGATTATTATCATGAACCAATGCTAGGAGAGGTATTCTAGTAAACCTATAGAGTCCTTCATATCTTGATCCCAATGTGAATGCATCTCTCACACGTGATCCAATAGGAAAATTAAGAACCTTTCCCTTGATGAAGGAAACCCTCATCCCTTTTTCTTCCAAAGCGTATATTATTACCAAATTCTCCTTCAATCCCGACACATACGTCACATCATGGAGAAAAATAGATTCCTTGAAATTCAAATGAAATTTAATGGACCCAAAATGTTTAACGAGATGAGTGGAGTTGTCTCTAAGGATAATTTTCAAATTTGACTCCCTCTCTACCAATTTAGAGAGAGCTTCCTTATAACCACTATGACTGGCACCACTATCAACCAACAAACTATCCCATGAATCCGAAGGAGATGAACTAATAATGGCACAAATATGAATATATTCAGATTCATTCACAACATTACTATCATACATGGAGAATCTTGACTTCTTTTGTGGACGACAATCTTCTTCATGATCACTTGGAGCATCTCTTATCATTCTTTCATTTCTTCCATTGCGATAATTTCTTCGGTCATCTCTCCTTCTTTTATCATTGAACTTGTTGTTCTTACTTCTGGTATTGTAGCGTGGTCCATTGTTCTTCTCAAGGAAATCTCGAGCATAATGGACTTTCTTATGACAATTGTAGTATTCAATGTGCAATAATTCCTTCTTTCTATTTGGATTTCAAGGAGGAGGCTTTCTTGAATTTGATAGACCTCCTTTTAATTTCTTCTTCTTCTTGTCATGAGTGATGAATGCAGCTGGCTCTCCTTCTTCATGCTTTTGAATCCTTACTCTTGATATCATCATTGATTCTTCTTGAGTGAGATTTCCAACAATTTCATCAGAGGATGGGAGGGCATCATTGTTGCTTATAATAGTAATAAATGTTTCCCAAATAGGAGGGAGACCTCTTAGAGTCGCAATCATCAATTCCCTGTCAGGCACATATTCCCCAACTCTTTGCAATTGATCTCTAAGATGAGATATCCTCATTCTGTAAGATTGCAAATACTCTCTTTTGTTCATATTAGTGTCTTTGAGCTAATATTTTAAGATATGATTTCATTCAAATCATTGACTTCATACATGCCAGCTATCTTATCATACATTTCCTTAGACTTCCTCAAATTTCCAACATATGCAAGAAAATTATATTGTAAACCATCAGCTATAATTTTCTTTGCTTTCAACTAACCTTTCTCGTATTTTTTCTTGGCAGTAGCGGAATCATTCTCGAGAGGATCGGGTAATTTTCCTTGAATGTATTCCCAAACATCATTGTTATCAGCTATGATTTCCAACTTGACTTTCCATGCAATAAAATTGGATGAGTCACCCAACTTCTCATTTTACTTGAAGAAAGAGAACATATTGAATTGACTAGATTGGCTCCTTCAACTTTCCCAAATATGATTGCTTGAATTCTTGTCTCCTTTTGGGCTTGTCCTTCACCTTAGCTCTAATACTATGTTAAATTTTCAGATTGTTCTATGTTGTATCAATTACTTTATCCCAAATCAATACTTCAATTAGAAATCTTTCCAACAATAATTCTTCTTTCTAATTATTAACAATAATTAAAGATATTACAATAAATGCAATGATAAAGGAGACAATCAACACATCAACAAGAGACACCAGGTTTGGTCAAAGACCAAGGAAAAACTCCACAAGAGGGAAAACCCTTTGAAATTATTCTTCTATTAGATTGTCATAAAATGTTCAACTGAGAGTACAATGAGCCCAATATAATATCATCCAGAAAAAAACACCAATAACATTAAGAAATATGTTTCTAACATCAAATATATATCAAAGACAAATTTTCCTGTTTGCGGTCAACTTCGGTCAATGATCAAATTTAAGTTAAACTTCCCGGTCACATGGAGGAGGAGATGTGAAGGCGATTGAAGGCTTCCAGTCACTCACTTGAGCCTACAAGACAATGAATGTGGTCTAATTTGTCTTGTGACAAGCCACCGGTTGTAACCCAAAAACCCTAAAACATATGCCAGCCTCATACCTTATAATTCTGGACTTTTGCAAACTTCTTTTGTCGTCCCAGCCTCAGACCTGTGCAAACCAATCAATGAAGAAGAGAAGAAGAATATGCTTGGTGATGTCCATATGAGCTTGAGGTCACTTGTATTTATAGGCTTCCATGGGTGTCCAATTTGCTTTAGGGCCAACATGTCCAAATGTGCATATGTGGGCTTTTCTTCATAAGTACACATTCCCTTGTCCAAATTTGATGATATTTAGGTCGATTTTGGTCCTCTCTAAAAGAGGAATTAAATGTAATCATCATCTCCATCAAACGAGATGTCAAAAGTGGAATTTAACCATAGTTGTATAATTTAACAGTAGTTGCTCCTTACTGGTGGTGGCCAACAAAACAATATTTACTAGGAAGTGAAAGCTCCATCCAATGGTGGTTGAGAGATAGTTATTGGGAGTGGTGGCTTCTAGTAGGTGGTGGTATGCAAATTCATGTGAGTAGAGAATTCCTAGCTGATGGTAACAAGCAATATTATTCAGAGGGTAGTGGCATCTAGCTAGTGGAGGCTAGCTGAAAATGTAATGATTTTGTTTATTAATGATAAAAAAGCGAGTAACAACATAACAACAATGGGTGGTTTTTTTCCCTTCAGGGTTTCCACTAGAAATCATTGGTGTCTCATGTTTTGATTATTTTTTGTGGTTTTCTATTATGTTTTTATGCATTGACCTCTCCTCATGTGCTACATATGATAAGTGTTTATGTAAATAATTGATACATAAAACAATGTAAAAGAGCCATCACTACTAATTCACCCCCACCCCCCAAGTAGTGATCTACATTTCCAAAAAGTGGTATTAGAGTTGGTTCTCTCCAAGTGAATGCTAACTCTCGAGAGTAAATCATGGGATATCAAACTTCTACTTTGCTAAATGCTGCATATTTTCTATAATGACGAGAGAAGGTGAAATTAGAAATATTTGCTTATGATTCTGAAGTTCTAAAAATTGTGATAAATGGTTATGATAGTAAATCCCCGTAAAGAAAAGCTTGCCAATGGGTTGCACAATCCTGTGTGCAATTTATTAAAATCTTCATGATTGGGACATTGAGGAAATTATGGCTCTCAAGACTGCAAAGGAGATCTAGGAGAAGTTGCATGCGCTGTATGGAAAAGAAATTAGTTGCAATGGTGGAGAAAAGAAAGGATCATCAGAAGATCAAGCCAAGCTTAGCTCAATATTCAACAACATAGAAAATCTCTCTTCAAAAAATAAAGATTTGAAAAATTTGCTTCGAATACTTGAATAAAGAGAAAAAAATTTCAAGAAATAAAGTTTTGATTTCAAAACCTCACTGGAGGAGGCAAGGAGGACTAGTGAAAAATTGTAAAAGAGGCATCACTACTTATTCACCCCCTCTCTTAGTAGTGATCTACATTTCCAACAAGTGGTATCAAAGCCGATTCTGTCCAAGTGAAGCTTAACCGCTCAAGAGTATATCATGGGATATCAAGCTCCTACCTTACTAAATGCTGCAAATTTTCTAGAATGGTGAGATAAGGTGAAATTAGAAATATATGCTCATGGATCTGAATTTATGAAACTTTTGATGAATTTTTATGATGGTAAATCCCATTTAAAACAAGATCTCCAATGAGATGTATAGGCCCAATGTGCAATTTATAATAATCTTCATGATCGAGACATCGAGAAAGTTATGGATATCAAGATTGCAAAGAAGATATGGGAGAGGATGCATGCATTGCATGGAAAATAAATCAGTAGTAATGGTGGATAAAAGAAAGGATCAACAAAATATCAAGCTAATCTAAGCTTAGCATTCGACTACATAGAAAATTTCTCTTCAAAAAACAAAGTTCTAAAATAGTTGCTTTAAATACTTAAAGAAAGAGAGAAAATTTTCAAGAAAGAAAATTTTGATTTGAAAACCCAGCTAGAGGAGGCAAGGAGAATTGAAGAGGAAGCGAACAGTCAGATGAAGGATACTAAGGAAAAGCGAAGCACTGAGAGTTGAAGCAATTTCTGCAAGAGAAGAATTAAAAAGGAGAAGATCTGGTGCATAAGAATCTATAAACAAATAAAAAAATAATAGTAGTACCATGAGAAAGGAGAACCATCAACAAAACCAACAACCAAGAAAGGAGCAAAAGAACATGCCAAAGAAAAAATGTTCTTCAAGAAGATCATTCACACCCTTGGGATATGTTAGATGTTTTAACTCTAAAAAAACCTAGACATATTGTCGAATATTATAGAAGGAAAGAGATAAAGTCCTCTCAACAAAAGGAGAAACCAAAGGATAAGCATCCTCAAGCAAGCATGCAAGGAACATTTCCCTCATCATGAAGATCATCAATAGTCAGGTATAATATTCCTTTTTGTGGTTATTGTAATTTATGCAATGTTTTTGGGCACAAAGCTATTGAATGTAGGACCTATGAAAAGAAGAAGAATAATCAAAGGTAGATCAAAAAACAATATGAGCCTTTTACACCATTTCTTGGTCACATAAGGTGTCATGTGTGTGACAATATTGGGCATAAGACCAAATATTGCAAGCTTTCCATGTGTTATAGGCGATTAATTCAAAGAAACAATATTATTCCAAGCCAAGCACACACAAAAAAATAAAGTGTTGCACATGTCAAAGATCAACCCATCAAATTTTGGAGGAGAAAGGAGCAACACGAGATCCCCACTAAAACTTGAGGCCTGTATGGTCTCAGGGGGAGTATATGGCTGCATCTTGAGTTGCATGGAGGACCATTGAAGGTGAAGTCGTATCTGAGAGTGTATGAGAACAAATATGCATGTTAGGAAGGTGATGCGTGATCTCAGAGGGAACTACATGAGGTTTAGTGCATGAACTCTTCAAAGAGGAGGACACAAAGTGTTGTAAAATGTAACTAGGTTCGGTCTTCATAATGACACGTAATTGTGACTTTTGTAAATGATGAAAAGAAGAGAAAAAAATTATTTTTGTAAAGCTTTCTTCATGGGTTTCATGATCAAGATATTTTATTTATTAGTGGTTCCCATTGAGAGCCTTAGGATTTATCATTAGAGTCAAAGAGGCAATAACATGTATAAATAAGCTCTTCATGAGCATATGTATCAAATGTATATAAGTCTAGAAGCCCTCCAAACGACAAGCCTTAGCTCTCTTCCTCATTTTGGCTTCGAGTTGAAGTAAAGATCATGTCGGCCTTACCTTATGGAGTCACAATGATTCACATGGCTAATTTTGGCTCATTTGTGAGGACCAACCACTATATATACAAGTTAAAGGAAGTTCACATAAATACAATATAGAAATCAGATTCCTTTGAGATTTTCGGTGATAGCTACAATCAACAGTTTGGATATTTTTGGATGGAGAGGAAAGTGATGAATTCATACTCCTAACACAATCACCCAGCAGTTTGGATCTCTGTTTTGATGGATAATTTCAGACGTCATATCACAGTATACAATTTAGACTAAACAAAAGTGACAGCGAGGGTTTGTTTGGATCTTCGCAGTGAAAGAAGTTCTTATATATATCTTTATAATTTTGGGTAGATAATGACAGTGATGATGTATCTATACCACAACTAGATGATGTATAGAAGCCACAGTTTGGTGATGTGAAGGATCTGCCATTAATAGAAGTATTACAGTGCTTTTATAATGCCGCAGAAAGGACATTTTGGTGTCAAGATAGTGATATAGTGCCATCTCAAGTATGTCAATAGTTCATTGCTATCATATTATTCTCAGAAAGGAAATGATCTCAATGTGTAAGAAGAACCAAAAGGAGGAAGAATAAGACAATCAAGAGATCTAGTGTCTTGGTCTTGGAAGCAGATAATAGGTCAAGGGTCTTGGACTTGGTATTCGTTAATTGGAATCTCTATAAGAATAATTTGTGCGGGTTTTCTGCTCAAAGAGTGAGATATTTTGGCCCTGAATCATAGCCTACATGTTGTGTCTCTTGTCTATTTATGTTCATACATTCGTTATTGTTTGATGAAGAAGAACACTAATAATCTAACCTAAAGAAGATCCTAATATAAACAAGTAAAAATCATTCACAAGAAGTAACTAATAAAAGAGAAATCACGTAATGCTAATGCCCTAGATTTCTCAACATGGTATTAGAGCTAAGGTGTCAAATTCAAGAAAAAGGGCAAGAAATCAAGAGACACTCAAGGATTGAATTTCAAGAAAGGCATGAAAGAAGGATTGAAGAATATCAAAGTAAAGTCGAGATCTCTTTGGAGAATCAAACCCTAGATCGTAAAAGAAGGTTTAATTCAGGAAAAGTATCGAGATTATCAATCAAGGACAAAACCTTATTCCTACTCAAGGAAAATAGATCTACACATTAAAGAAGTTAGAAGTCTAGTCCAACAAAAGTGGTGGATCCTATATTCATCATCAAAATACCACAAAGACCCTCATCAAGCTATCTACAAATCAAGGTAGCTCGAAGTAATTTAAAGTTGAAGATCACATCATCTTGTAGAGAGTCGAAATCCTACAAGCATTTCTAATCTACACTATAAGAGAAGTCGAAGTATCTTGGAGGCAAGAAGGCATTATCATCATCTTCAAAGCTATACGGAAAGATCCCTATCATTTCAGCAAGGATCCCCTCCTTATCCTTGTAGAATATCATCCAAGGAAGCAAAAAAACATCCTCATCTATCACCATCACAAAGGAAGCTAGATCTAAAGGCATTGACATCATAAAAGGAGCAATCTCCTCTATTGAAGAAGGGTTTTTTCATTTGGAAGAAGATCATCCAAAATGAGCACTAATACATCTTCTTCAACCACCATCAAAGTGATCAAGTTTAAGATTTCATCTTCACTTTTCAAGTGTCTTTCATTATATAATTAAATTTGGTAAAATGACTTCATTTTGCAAGGAGATCTATAAGCTGGTTGGGTCATCGAAATTCCTTGCATAGAAAAGGAGGATAGACATAGTCCTAGAAGAAAGTGAAGTCATGAACATATAAAGGGAAAGGTCTCCTCTAAATACATGGCAAGGATCAAAGGGCTCAAGGGATTCTTATGTAATTAGTCAAAGATCCCTCATCCCTATATTGCAGTATTGGAGACATCAAAGAAAGATATATGATAGGTTGGTAGATTTGTTCTCTAAAGATGCGATAATGAAGGTCACATCACTTAGATCTGATCCGCACAAATTGAAGGTATCAAAGGATAAAGGGTTATCTTCATAAGATCTCAATTGTAATCTAGGAGAGATAATCCTTATTGTTCTAAATGCACTAATTGATGAACAAGGTAATCATGTCTATGAGGATAAGAAGGCTATCCCATTCAACAACTTGCGGTTTCTATGCAAGATAGAAGAAGGCAAGTTGAGGGAAAAAGTGTTGAAGGATCAAATGAAAGGATTCAAACATTTTTTTGAAAGGAAAGAAGAACATAGCTAAGATTCAATGATATGAACATTATAGGAAAGATTGTCATTAACTTAAGAATGAAAATAACAAGAAGAATAGAGAAGAAATCCATTTCACCGAAGAAGTGGAGGAAGCTGAAATAAGAAAGTCCAAGGAAGAAGAAAAGCATTAGAAGTAAGAGCTCGTGACCTCACCATAGGAAACATGAAGGATGTATGATAATCAACTATGAAGGATATAGCTCTTGGGAAACTCATTGGAAAATTAAGGAAAGTAAGAATTCATCCAAGACAAGGCTTATAATACATCAAGTAAAAAAGGAAGCATCTACTAGATAAGGATATGCAAGATCCTCAATATTCTATGGTAGAATATTCAATGGAAGATTCATTGATCCAAGAGAGGAAGCAACTGTTTCATCAAGAACTCCAACTTGTGGAATTCATGGGATGATTGTATGATGACATAAGAAATGAAGAAGATCAAGGGGTTGAAGATATTTTCAATCAATTAAGTTGTTGAAAGAAGATTAGATGACCTAAAGGTAAATGAGGTATGTATGCTTGTGTTTGATTTTATAAAGTCATACTGCATGGTTGCAAGTAACTTGGATCACTACTCTAATTTGAGAAGCATGATCAGAGGAAACAAATATCCTCCTATGAAATAATGTTGGAAGGCATGAGTCATACTAGATGAGATCAACATAATTTGTCCTCATATGAAGTATGAGGTGGTTGAGTGCAATTGAGGAAATTTGATCAGAAGCTCCTGGGAAAGAAACGTGTGAAGAAAGGAAGGAAGATATTGTGAGAAATGTAATCATGGTAAAGGAAATCAACATCTGAAAGACCAAGAAGATTTGACTAAGAAATCTCCTAGAAAGATAGGAAGACTTTGATGGAAGTCTGAAAAAGATGGAGACCCTTGATAATGGATATCTTTGGGAGATGTGTCAACATGTATGCAGGATGTTGATACCTATAGGAAGATGTCACGATGAAAGACCATCACAAAGGTAAGTCTGATTTAAGTGTTCATTTCTTATTTTGAACAAGTATATGGATGGGCTTATGTAGAACTGCAAAGGGAAGAACTATGGATGTCTTCCTAGAGGACCATGTAGAAGGATGTAATATCCTTATGAAGAAGACAACATGAATAAGGAAGCATGACATGAAGCAACACTAGATGTAGACTGATGGATCACTTTCTGATGAAAGGAATGATGACATGAATGACTCATGGATGAAAGTGATGGATGGTCTGTGTCCTATGAAGAAGTCCCAAAAGATGAAGACTCCGTGACAAAGAAATTCATGACATCAAAGGAAGGAGTTCTTCAAAGCAATTGGTTGTCCCATTATCTCCACCTAAGGAGCTTCTATAGGTCCCTAATTAAGAGGGATCCTGAAAAAAAGTATCTTATTTAGAAGAAACTTGGAAATTCCTAAGCCAAGAGGGAGCTTAGGTACATTCCTTTATTGGAATATTTCCTCCTTAAATGAGAGGGAGAGATAGACACATCATTCTAGTCTTCACGTGAGAAGACAAAATGAGAGGACTGGGTAATCATTTGGCATCTGATACTCTTTGAGGATGAGATAGGGCATCCAAGATAAGGGTAGTCATGGAGGACCGATATTCTTTAAGGATTGGGAATCCAAGATAAGAATAATCTTAATAGAACACACCCTGAGAACCCGAGTGGGGCATGTTCCGAGAGAGAAAATGATGAGTGTGTCTATAAATCATTAGTATCACCAACATTGAGCTCAGATCTTGTGGAGATATAGAGCTCTTAGTCGAGGACTTGCTATGTGATAATGCTAGTTGATATGATGCTAAACAAATGGGTTACCAATCTGATTCTTCTTATGAGAAATTCTTCAGAATGAGAATAAGCAAGTACCATTATGAATAACTCCCTAGTTAATTGGGAGTGTTGTAAAATATAACTAGGTTTGGTCTTCATAATGACACGTAATTGTGACTTTTGTAAATGATAAAAAGAAGAGAATAAATCTATTTTTGTAAAGTTTTCTTCATGGTTTCATGAGAAAGATATTTTATTTATTAGTGCCTCCCATTGAGAGCCTTAGGATTTATCACTAGAGTTGAAGAGTCAATGTCATGTATAAAGAAGCTCTTCTTGAGAATATGCATTAAATGTATATAAGTCTACAAGCCCTCCAAATGACAAGCACTAGCTCTCTTCCTCATGTCGGATTCTAGTTGAAGTAAAGATCATGTTGGTCTTAACTTATGGAGTCATAACGATTCACATGGCTCATGTCGGCTCATTTATGAATACCAACTACTATATATACAAGGTAAATGAACTTCGCATCAATACATTACAAAACTTAGATTCCTTTGAGATTTTCGATGATAGATACAGTCAATAGTTCATATATTTTCAGATGGAGAGGACAGTGATGAATTCAGACTCCCAGCATAGTCACCCAGTAGTTTGGATCTTTGTTTTGATGGATAATTGCAGATGTCATATCACAATATATTGTTCAGACTAAACAAAAGTGACATCAAGGGTTTGTTTGAATCTCCACAATGAAAGAAGTTCTTATATGTCTCTCTATAATTTTGGGTAGACAATGACAATGATGATGTATCTATATCACAACTAGATGATGTATAGAAGCCACAATTTGGTGATGTGAAGGCACTGCCATTAAGAGAAGTATTACATTGTTTTGCTAATGTGCAAAAAGGATAGTTTGGTGTCAAGACAGTGATATACTGCCATCTCAAGTGTGTCAATAGTTCATTGCTATATATTATGCTCAGATTGGAAATGATCTCAATTGGAATCTCTATAAGAAGAATTTGTGCGGGTTTTCCTCTCAAAGAGTGAGAGGTTTTGGCCCTGGATCATAGCCTACATGTTGTGTATATTGTCTATTTATGTTCATACATTGGTTATTTTTTGATGAAGAAGAACACTAATAATCTAACCTGAATAAGATCCTAATCTAAAAAAGTAAAAAGAATTCACAAGCAATTACTGAGAGAAGAGAAATCAACTAATGCTAATGCCCTAGCTTTCTCAACACAAAGGAGTGAAGGAAGAGAACATATTGAGGGGGATAAATTTTGCTTCCAATGCACCAACAAATTGTTGGCATTATGTTCATTATGGAGAAGCTTGTTATGCATCTATTTGAAATTGGTTTATTGTAGGAAGATGTTGAGAAAAGTTTTTTTCTAGTTGCCTTAGGGATATTAAGATGTGTAATTATGATTGCATGTCATGTTGGGTAGGTGATGCAAAGACCAAAATTGGAACTAGGGTGCATGCCTCAGAGACTAATGGAAGTATAGTTAATTGCATAGAGAATAGAGTAGAGGAATGCATTAGGCAACTGAGGAACAAAGTTTCTTGTGCAATGACAAAGCATGTGCAAAATTTGAGAGGATGTGGCAACACATTATTTTTGTTTAGTATGCTGACATATTTGTGATGGCATGGGGTCCTAACTGAGCATATTTTGGTTGTAGCATAAATATTACATGGGTGCAGTATTGTATATGATTTGTATGATTGTGTCTAGATTGTTGAGATGTTTTGATGCCATGTGTATGGGATTGAATGTTGTCCTTAGAAATGTGTAGATGAGTCTTAATGTAATTCTTCTAGAGTGACATAGTCTGGAGTGCAAAGAGTCAGTGATTTTCCTATGAGAATATGTTGTTGTTGATGTATTGAGGGATGATTTGATTGAGTTGAGAGAGTATATTTTCAATGTGTATGTCGTTGATAGGATGTTTTGCATTTGGATCGCTAGGTTGTGATGATTTTATGAGCTAAAACGAGCTAGCTTAATGGATTTACTAATGAGTATTGATGTCATATTAGTATATGGTGTAAATGGTAGAAATTATGAGAGAAGTATATTGTTTCTAATGCATGGAGTGAGTATTATGCTACATGAGTCTCATGAGAGTATGCATTTTTCCTATGATTTTTCGGTTCAAGAGATTGATATACGTCTACTTCTTGAGATTTTGATCTCATTGTACAAGGAGAGAGTGCGTTGACCTTGGTAGCATGGAATCAAGGAAATGTCAAGTTTTTGAATTGTTGACGGTGTTATATTATAAGATCTTATGTTGTTACTGTTATTGCATAGATCAGTTATATTTTATTGATTCTTTGATGCACTATTTTCTTGGATACTTATAGATGATGTTGTAGAGATTTTTGTTATATTGACCTATCTATTACCAGTGATGTTTTTCTGCTTGCTAATTTGTTTCTCGGAGCTAGAGTTGGTGCTACAAGGGTATGCTTATATGATCTTGAGCTTCATAGATTATAAGTGTTTTATTGATGGTGAGGATATATATGTTGTTGTCACTATGTTATGCTACTTGATATGTTACTAGTCAATTTTATTTGATTCTATGTTTAGTGGCTTGTGAGGATTTTAGATGTTGCAATAGTATTCATTGAGATTAAATTTATATGTTGTTGAGAACTACACAATTGTTGCTACTAAGATCCTTATTTGTGGCCGAGGTGTTGAGAGTAGCCATGTGCTATCATATGTCGTGTATTGTACTCCTATTGTTGATGCTGCATAGAGCATATATTATTTCTCATGGATTCCATGTATTTTCTGCATATCATTGTATTTTTCATGCATAGAGAGCACACTCGTGTGCATTTGTAAAATCCATGTATCATTATTCTTTCAAATTTTGGTGCATTGGTCATAGAGAGACACATTGTGTCCAACATGTATTGTATAGGTGTGTAAATTTCAGCCATGTATGAGCTATTTGGTGTCAAATTCATGTATTTTCTTGTATATCATTGATATATCCATGTTGCATTGGGTGAATAATGTAAACTTGGGTCCATAGAGTCATTGGTTGATTATAGGAATTCTTATAGGAGAGTCATCTATCAGCCATATCTGCTTATTACATGCATGTATTTTCTCCATGGAACCTTGTATTTGTATTGCACCTCATTATATATCATTGGTAAAAGTTAGTTGAAGTCTTAGTCTATGAGGAGTAGTCACTTGCATGAGGCAAGGAGGCATAGGAAATAGTGAATGTTGATGAACAACAATTTGGATGAGATGTTGCAGGAAAATGTTGACATTTTTGGTTCAAAAGAGAATAGTTTTTCATTCATGCAGGGGGAGATTGTTCAACAACTCAGGGAGAGTATGCTAATATTGGCATTGTACCTTGTCATTTCTATGTATTGTGTATTGGAATTTCTATGAATTTCCATTTTCCATTGATGATAAATGGGGAGAGAGTATGGAAATCAACTTCAGAGGTCAAGTTCAGAAGGGAAGATCAGGTTCAAGTTGACATCACTGCCTAAGGGGAAGCATGTTGGCATTGTAGTGTTGGCGTTGATGTTAACAAGAACTTAGCATTGTTTTCCTTGTAATCATGTATTCTATGTTTTGTAATCGTTTTCATGTATGATATTCTATGGTTATAACAACGTCTAAGTCTACATGTTAATGTCCTGACGCTGAGCTGCAACTTTGGTGAAGGAAGGATGTCATCTTTATGTGTTAAGGAATATTCTCTGCAAGGTAGTTACGCACATAGAAAATATAGAAATATCATCACTGGGATTCCCATATTATCCAAGTGGAAATATTCTTTGGGTGCCAATTCTATCCCAATGACAATAGTTGTAGGTAGAATTTCCAAATTGTGCACACACTCAATTAATTCCTTAGGTATTTTCTATTGTATTTGCACGTGTTATTTGCTCAAAAAGGTTGTGAAACATTAATATTCATCTAGAAAGCGGTTAATGTTGAAAATACCCCTCATTTAATGAAGATCAAGGAGGATAAGGTTAAGGAGGAGAAATGTTTAGAATATCGGACCAGTTCAAGAGTGTATGAACTTAATTGTTAAGCTCTGTACTCTTTTGTAATTATTGTTTTAATCACTTTGGAAAATTATTTATGTGAGGAAATTATATAAAGGAGAGGTTGGTTGGATGTATTGTGAGCTTGAGCAAGTGTGTGAGAACAAAAGAGTGTGCAAGCTATGAGGAACATTATGTAGAGAATCTAAAGTAGTTTGTAGAAGTTGTAGAAGGTAGCAGAATCTTGTTTCAACCAGAATCTTATGTAGGGAGCGAGTAGATGGAGTAAGGAATGAATGAATATAATTTAGTGTATTTTTTTTCTAGTGCATTCATTAAAATATTTTTTTATATGCAGAGTTTGTTCTTGGATAGATTTATTATATTGCAAGGAGGATTGACATGTTGTCGATGAGTTGTGAAGTTCTCCTTGGAGCTCATTTTAAAAATAAATGAAATCTTGGCTTCGATAGTTTGAGGAGGTTGGGGCCTTCATTTAGTAGTGGCTGAACATGAAAGGCGTAGTTTCTCCTTGTAGGTTGTGTCCAAAAAAATGATATTTAGGGAGTGGAAGCTCCATCCAGTGGTTGTTGGGAAAGACTTATTGGGAGTGGTGGCTTCTAGCAGGCGGTGGCCTATAAAGTCATGTGAGTAAAGACTTCCTACTTGGTGGTGGCCAATAATACTGTTCAAAGGTGTAGTGTGTCCTAGCTGGTGGAGGTTAGCTAAAAATTTAATGATTTGATTTATTAATGATAAGAGAAAAGAAGCAACACAAATCATTGGTGTCTCATGCGTTGATTATTTTTTATGGTTTTGTGTTGTGTTTTGATGCAATGACGTCTACTCATGTGCTACAGATGATAAATGTTTAAGTAAATAATTAATTAGAAAAACATTGTAAAAGATCCATCACTATTGATTCACCCTCCCCCTCTTAGTAGTGATCGACATTTCCAACAATTACAAATTATTGTGTGTTTCTTGGGAGTACATTGATAGTTGTATTTTTTCAAAGGATTATTTATTAGAAGAAAAAAAATATTGTTATTAAGTTATATCTAATGTTTGTTTTGAAGAGTTAACTTCTAGGAGCAAGGGTTTCTATTTTCTTCTTTTATATTTTATGTAGGTGATCGTGCAATACTGCTTCTTAGTAGAATTAGTTCTTAGAGACCTGAGAGTTGTTGGTCACTTATTTTAACTTTTCTTGAAGTTTATCCTTTAGTTACAAACTTTATCTGAAACTCCTTCATTGGTTTTATTTCTTGAAATTCTAAATCATAAAAGACAAAAGATTATTCTTTTTATTTATTCATAAAGCCCATTGTAAAGGTTTCAAAAACTTAACTTAGAGGATCATTCCACACCAAATATGAGAGAGTCTAATTGGGCATCATCCTTGGGTATGATACTTACTATTGAGTATTAAAATTAGACCCCTCAATACAATTCATGTGTAGAAAAATTTGTAACTCCTATGTGGATAAGAACTTAGAGCATGTAATAGAGTCGATAGAAATATTTTTAATTTTACTATTGTATTTGAACTGTTGTGTATGTAACATTGGTATCTCTAACACAACCTTTTTGATATAATATAATTATATCTTGATTCCAAAAAAATGGATTTGACACATATGCATGCATGCATGTATGTATGTATGTAGAACTATTGCAAGCAAAAAAAAATCTTATTGGGTAGAAAGGCACTTTTTACATTTCAATATGAGGAATATTTGTACTTCATTCCTTACTCAACATGCAGTTGACACATGGCATTTAGGGAAAATATTAATAACAAAAATATTTTAATGTCAATCATAAACTAAAGATTTTAATGTTCATTTTCACTAAAATATTTCAATATCAACTTTACACACACACACACATGTACCTAATGTATATATATGAATGTGTATATGTAAAGTAGTTCAAAGTAAGCCCCCAAGTAGTAGGTCACTTGGTAAAGCACATTATGTAAATATTATGAGGTCTATGGTTCAAATAATGACTTTCTTCTGTCCATGTTAGGGGTAGGCATGTTGCACCTAATGGTTATAGTGGCAACGAATGGAATCGACCTTGTGTCATGTGAGTACTAGATTTCCCAAGTTGTTGAGTTCAATAATGACAAAAATAAGTATTTGAAAGTAAAAATATTTAGTTTTTTAAAACATTTCAGTTCTATGTTCCTAAGTTTGAGGGAGATATGTAATTGCTTTTAGGCTCAACATGGATTTGACATGCAAGATTTAAATAGATATTAACTAGCATAGATCCATCTTAACTCTAGATCTATTATGTGCTAATATAGATCAAATCCCTAAAGGTTTAATTCTTTCCTAAATTTTTTCATTCTAAATAAGGTTTGCATCTCGAAGCATTTGATCCCTCTTGGCACATTATAGATCAAAGTTAAGATAGATATATATCGGTGATAAAAAAATGAAGTGTTATTTCTTATTCCCTTCATTCACATTTTGTTTGAATGTATTTTAGTAAGGATGATGCATAGATTAGTATGAATATTCCTAATATGCTAGACTACATGATCCCCTATGCTAAATTTTATGTATGGAACTCTGGAGAACTATGGTGAGTGGGAGTAAAGCACTACCTTTAGACCTAGATAGATCTTTTTGAGAATATAATATTGTTTCTTAACACCCTTGAAGCCCACATATTCCTTCGTATATCACATTCCCAATGATGCTAAGCCACCACAAATCATTGAAAATTGATAGAATGACCAAGAATAAATATGTAGATGTTTTAACATCAAAATATCATGTCTCTACAAGGTGGAAGCTATAAAAGAATTATTTCCATACAGAGGCATGTTGTAGGGCTTATTTGAGAATGCAAATGTCACTAGACACACTTGGAAACACAAATCAATGATGTGATTGGGTAATTTAGCATCATTAATATTTAAGGAATGTCAATGTTCCAACCTCCCACAATGTCTATGAGTGTAGGGTGGTTGCAAGAGTATGGGAAAGTGCACGATGTCCATAACGTTGTAAAGGAACTATGTATCTCAATTAATCCCTTCCAAATTATCATATAAAAAGTGTACTTGGTTAGGAACCTATGATAGGAAATAATACCCTTAACATTGCTCTAGAACCACATATGTGGGAAAATAGACCCATGGTGCATATGGTTTAGAGAGATTTCAATCATACATGAGGTTCTTAAGCATGTGGTTATATTTAATTTGGTAGAAATCATATCTAAAACCCTCACTCAATGCATTCAAGAAGAAAAAATTCCCTTAGATAGTAGCACATCTAAGTTCTACATGGCATCCTACCTTATGGATAGTGTCTATGCTTGTGTAGGTTTCTTAGGTTCTGGGTTCACTTAATAGCATTTGATTTGCACTAGAGCATGCATAATTTTAGGAAAGGTACAAAACTAATTATGCATGGTACTATTGCACCATATACCACTTTGTCCTAGTCCACTTGTATGAGAGGATCCATGATATGCTATGACCACCTCTCCATCAAAAGCCATCAAGTTTTTGAAATGGACTAGTGATTAATATCCACTGGAATGAAGTTCTTACATAAGGGTGTAAATGGTGTCCATTGTTCCTCACTTTTACCTAAGCACATGTCATATTGACTACTAATATGAGAGGCAGCCTTTCAGACTATATTACATGGGGTTGCAATGATGTTGAAAAAGAGAAAAAAAAAACTATGGCTAAAGTTGATTATAAAAATTGAAGGGTATCAAATCTTTGATGTATCTCATTGAGAAGAGATATATATAGATTTTTATACTTTAACCTTTTATCAAATTCAACTAAGATCCATGACCCCCATCAAGTAGTTGAGAAATTCTTCATATATTAAGCCTTGGTATAGAGGTTATGTCATGAAAAGAATACGAAGGAAGAATTGTATAGAAGAGCTATAAAATATGCGGGAGTGGAATAAATAGGGAGAAAGTGCATAAAAGCGATCACATATTTTCCTTTAGTAGATATAGGTCCATTAGTTGAGCTCCTTATGAAATTTGGTGCCATATTCATTGTTTCCACTAAGAGATCGAATCAAAGTTCTAATACTAACAAGGGATTTTCTACAATTGAAATAAGAATAAATGATCTAAGATCCATTTGTGTGAGAAATATTGAGCTAGCCAACATTCATATTCTTTAAGAATTAGGTTGCTCAATTCTCAAGGAGTGTCTAGGGAAGAAGAATTTGACCACATCGATAGGATCATCTTGGTTATGTAATGGGAAAATCATGATTTAGGGTAGCATCAATACAAATTAAGATGATGGTTCCATGGTAGAGGAAAACTTTAATGTAGTAGGGTTAGCACAATGGTTCATGGAAGAGCTAATGTATCCTAAGATGGAGATAAAAGCTTAATGCCAAATAAAAACCTTTGAGTTTGTATTCATGCACCAAGATTTTAAAAAGGTGTCATATAAGAGGAAGTAGAATGAAAAGTAGAAAAATAGAAATCTAAGTAACTTAATATTTTTTCTCCTCTAGTAATAGGCACATCACAAGTCCCCTTTGCACAATTTTCTAAGGTGAAATTAATGAAAATCCACTATAACCTCTTAACCATGAGCAAACAAAACATTGAGCTCAAAGAGAAACTCATGAAAGCCATTGAAATCAAAGAGAAATCTTGAACTTCTAGAGAGTTCAAACAAAGGAAAATATGACACTTATAAGGAAGGCCACATGGCTACAAAACAATCTTATCCCATTGGTGAATGATTACTTCACCAAGCTTATTTCCATATGATCCCTTAAAGATCCTCTATTGTAATTCAATGATTAGATTAATGTAATCCAACAATTATGGAATGCATCTAAGCACATGGGAAAACTTTGGGTGAAATGTTCATCTAATCAAAATATTATACTTCTAGTATGGATAACTTAATTATTAGTTAAGTTTAATTTTGGTCATAAAATGTAATAAACAATCATTTTGAAGGCCAAAATTTAGTAATAAGAGTACGAGTCACTTGGAAGACCAAGAGTCAGTTATAAGGTCAAGGGTCACCTTATTCTGTATAAAGGGAACTAATATATTCATTTGAAAGAGTCTCTTTCTTTAAATTCTTAGTTTTCTTCCCATCTTCATAAAGAGAGCATTTTAAACTAGTTAACATACTCTTATAGATCTAGGCTTGGTTTTCGACTTTATTCTCCTCTCACTATCTCTCTTAGTGCTTGTGGGCTTAACGATAATATCATGTAGGCTATTCTACAACTTATTTGTTTATTGCTCGTTTCTCTTTTACCTACTAACATCAGATATGGAACAATAAGTATCTTACTATTTGAATGTTCTTGAGTGCTCAAAGTCTCTACTTATTCACTTGCATTTAGTTGTATACCGTTCTTCCTTATGTTGTTTGACTAACTTGTTTGATTTCAAGTTTTTGGTTTTATGAGGTGGTCAATTCCTTTTAGTTTCATGAGGAAGATGAGAGGGTTTTGGAAGGGTCATTTTTTATAGAATAAGTGAACTTTTTCCTTTTCTATCGATTGTATTACTAATCTTAGTTATCCTTCCTAGCTAAAATTAGTGCGATACATTTCATTTTTCACTTTTTATTAATGGTAGTATGCTTCATTTCTCTTACCCTAGTTTATGGAAATTGGGCCATAATAAGAGGATTCACCCTTTCAACAAAGGAAGGTCTAATTGTGTCCTTTTTGTTGAGCGAAATTGTGAAGTTGAGAAGGCACATTTGTTTTGTCAATAAATAGGTGTTATAATTTATGATAAAAACACCATATCAAGGAGGAAGAGGAAGTAGAGACAAGGGAACACCAAACGAAGGAGAAGGAAAAGGAGGTTGACCGAATGCATCCCAACCACAAAAAGGTAGGGGTATAGTCCCCAAATGTTGGACTTGTTAGGAAGCCACCCCCATATATATTTGAACTAGGAATAAATTTTATGGTCCAATCTATAACACACGATTTCAACAATATCTAGAAGGCCATCATAATTCATAATCAAGGAGAATTAGAATAGAAGGGTTTAGTGTGTAGAGCTATTACTAGCAGTTACTAGATAAACAATGAACTAGCTCACATCATCATGTGTATAGGGTTTCCAGGAAGTAGAAACACCAAACACTCTTTGACCCTAAATATATACTGATAAGGAAAATGTCAGGGGTTAAATTTTGCACATGGGATGATTTTCCATGTATTTTTTCCAAAAACTGATTTTCTAATTTCAAATTATTTACCGAATTTTATAGCATATAAGCATTTTTACTCTAAAAATCATGAAAATTTTCTAGAATCTAATATAATCCTTAGAAATTGTAAATTTTTTACAAACATATTTCCACATTTTAAGAATTATTAAGAGCCACCAAGGTTTTCACACTTTAAGATAAAGATGGATCCCAAAATTTTTCCTGGTAATGAACGTACGAAGGAAATGATAGTCTATTATATGGATTCAAATTCAAAGAATAACAACTCCATGTTAAATGATATCAAAGAAGAGCTACAAAAACTTAATAAATACTACTTGTTGAAATCCCTCAAGGTTCAGAGTTTCTTCTAGAGTGTAGGAACGGGGGAGAAACAGAAGAACACTAATTTGGAGAGGACTCCTAACATGTCATTTCCTTCTCACTCTAAGGCTTTAGTTCATGCATTTTATTTCAAGTGCAATAATGATGTAGGATTTAGTGGCTATGGGATAAACTATATCTAAGACCATTATATTTTGCTTCAATTAAGAATTAATTGCCAAGGTTAAGCTATAGTCAATACTATTTTCTTTTATTTATATTAGGATAAAGTGGCTAGGGGGCAAGACATACACAAACTTTTCAAATTTTGTACATGATATTTATTTAAGCCAATAGAATGGATAGACTACTATAGAGGATTTAGTTTTAAGAGTTTCTCAATTAAATTCTCTAACATCATCTAAATATTTTGACAATTGGTATCTATGAATAGATAACTTGCCACTTACTTCCAAACAAAGTTTCCTGATATTTAAGTTATTTTAAGCCAATAAGTGTAGTTGGTTTATTCATAACTTGATCACATAGATTGGGTTGTCATTATGAAATACTTAGGAGGAGATTTTAAATGCTTCCTTCATACTTTGACTATTGATCATTAACCACTTATCAAGCGGTGGGACACTATGTTGCAATTATGACGCGTGACCACCTATTTGGACTTAATAACAATCATGACAACCTTGGTTAACAAGGACTCCCTTACAAGAAAAATTGACCCATGGTGGGCGCATGAGGGAAAGCATGTTACTTCTTGAGGGACTTGAAACCTAGCAAGAGCAATAATAATATGCCATTTCCATCGACTTGCCAAGCTCCCCGAGACATTATAACATTTAAATAAGAGAAGGAAGGACTATATGATCAAAAGAGGTGATCCTTAAGTTTGTTCTTATGCATATTGGATGAAGATGCACATATGCAAGGTGATTTTGGGATTCTTCTTGTAATTAGGTCACTTAGGATGTGCATGAACTTGGTTACATTTAGTAACCGAACCAGTTGGTTGTGTTGACTTGTTAAGTTCTAGCATATGATGCATGTGGCATAGTCAAGCACTTATTGATTTATGAGTTGAAGTTGTCACCATGTGGATATGGTGTTGAGATTGGTCAATTAATTGACACACCAAAATTCAGGTGGTGATTGCATATGAGGAGTCAAGTATAATGAGGAATAAGCATTAATCTCATGATAAGGAATCACCAAATCTTCTAGGGATAGGGTGGATAATTTGTTTTGCACAATAAACACCAACAAAAACTTAGCACATAACAAAAACACCTTACTACTCATATTATGTCTACGTTTTTTCAAAACTAGGGCTCATAAATGAATCTATTATACAAATCTCTAAATCTTCCACTTAATTCTTTATCAATAAATTTACTTTGTTTATCATATAAAGGCATTATAATTTGTTAATTTTCATTTCAAGCTACTGCGATCTTTGTATGTTGAAAGGTCAATGCTCAAAGGTGTAAATGACTCATCTAATTTTGATTAGTTAATTGTATATTTAAAATATTCCATGATAAGGATTGGAAGCTTATAAGTTACATAAAATATGCTATTAGATGATTTCTAACCACACCATGCAAGTTACATCATATTTGTTTTTTGTTTCATTTTCTCTTTTAAATTTTTCTTATGCTAGGCTATGTTTACGTGGGTTAGGCCACATATTGGATGAAAAAATTATTTGCTTAACAACTAAATGTTGTCACCAAAATTATACTAGACTCAATCAAGTCTAGACTACCCTTAGTGGGCTCCTATCTTCAACCTCTTCCCATTTGATTTAAACCTAAATAAAACTAAACTTTAATAAACCAAATAATCTATACCTCATAAATATAAAATATAATATTTTTTTAATTAAAATATAATATTTTTTTAATTAGTAAAAAACTAAAAATACTAAAATAATTCAGGACATAACTATAAAATAAACTAGAATATATTCATAAACTAGAATATATTCTTTTGGATTAACCATTAAACCACTCCCCCATTTAAATACTCCAGAAATAATATAAAATAGCTGTCCGAAAGAATACCACCCATTTAAAGTGGATGAATGATTGTGACACTGAGGTAGAGATGCAGTACACCGAGATGAAAGATATTGAAATAAAGAATAAAGGTCGGCCCAAACAAAGCTTGAGAGAGGTGGCGATGGCCAGTGACACTCGATTCCCGAGGGAAGAAAAAAAAATTACAGAGCTGAAAGAGAGTGCCACCGACGCATAGGGAAAAAGGTATTGTAACTAACATCATGATGAGTTTTTTAACCAAACAAATAAAATATTGCAATAATTCTAAAATATGATTTTAATAGGCAACATCATGATCAGGTTTATATTTTTAAACATGATTTTAATAATAAGAAGGTTCATCTTTAAAAAAAACATAAAAAGTTACAATAATTCTAGCCCAAAGGTGTCCATAATTTTTAAAGAACATAATAATTAAAAGGTTGTAATAATTTTAGATGAAAAAGAGGCAGGCATCATAAGATTCTGGCGAGGCATTGGTGTTAAAAGCATCTTCAATTTCTATGTATATATAAAATTTTCATGGCAAGACATGAGTATCCTGTCCAGGAGCAGTGGTCAAAGGGATCAAACACACTCATCAGTCCCCCACTGCATTAGATTCTCTGAATAATTATATGCTCTCCCCATAGAAATAATCACAGCCTATATGTACACACACATGAGATTATCTCAAAGGTTAAAAATACAAAGAGAAACACAAAATCCAAATCACTGACCATACCCTACGCTCAGTAACAGTTAACAGTAACAGAAATTGTGGGGAATTTGGTGTCAGGCCAGTAGCCAGAAGTTCTTCTGGCGTCTGCTAGTGATGAGATAACCACCAGTTCTTCTGTTTTTCCTTCTCACAGCCAGTGTGAGGCAGTGGGCATTTTGGATACAGTATTCCACCATTCCAGCTCCATCAGCTCTCTTGTTTCCTGCCCATGTAATCAGTAATCTGCATGGCCAGAGGGAAATATATATGATTGCTCAGTACAATTTGATAAATTAAAGTAATTTATTGAACATGGAAAAGAAGCAGATTAATCTTAGTTAATGGTAATAATAATTTAATTTTAAAGTCATTACCAAACCAAAAACCAAATTGATATATGATATTTATATTGCTAAACCAGACACCAAATTGATATAGGGAAATGCTATTTCCAACCCTATAGCAAAGTTAATGCGGTCTGACATGGTCGCTCGATAGCCCGATATAACACGCCGTTTTTTTTCCCTAGTCATCACCGCGCGCGTGTTATATCTGGGTATCGAGCGACCATGTCAGGCCGCATTAACTTTGCTATAGGGTTGGATATAGGGTCGCCATTGATATATATCCTCTTGATTGTTGGATAATCTAATATGTGAATAGTCTCAGAATTACTGTAGTCATTGTTCAAACTTTTGTGATGCAAATGTTTTGACTAAGGTAGTTACAACATACCTCCATAGAAGTGATGGCTTTCGCTGCCCCAGAATGAGAAGAGATGCTCCCTGCTTTTTGGCCTGAGAGACTATTGTTGGACCTTTCTCCTTCCCCTCCACCACCAGTACCTCCACCTCTACCTGTCATTTCTTCAAAGTGAGTATTTGCCAGATGCAATACATCCATCTATCTTTCTGTCTATGAATGAATGGGTGTCAACTATTTTAACATACCTCTGGTCTTTTTGTCTTGGAGAGCATTTTCAGTTTGTTGGGAACCTCATAATCTGTTTGAGCAATCTGGTTTTCTGATTCCCGTGGATCTTTGAGACGAGGAGAAACGCTCCCTGCAGCGCATGGAAACTTGGATTACACATACTGTTAAAAAAGTTTGCAAATTTCTCAACTAAACTTTGGCACTTTCAACTTGAGTAACTTTCCATTTGACAGAACATGTTGTCCATATTGTAACACCATTATAGAAAGTCTGCAAATGATTCAACTAAAGTTTGCCACCTCTAACTTGAATAACTTACCATGTGACACAATATATTGTGTATATTGTAACACCATTATAATATATTTATTGGAAATCCTTTTTGAAAATACCTTCATCTATAGACATTTTGAGATGTAAATGCAAAGAGGACAAAAACCAAAACAGTGCAATACTACCAACCCCACTGCAAAACCTTTTGTAAAACATTAATGCAATGTCCTGGTAGAAGTACAACAGCAAACTGACAAATACCTGACAGGCTAGAAATTCCTAACTGTTGAGGCCTCATTCAATTTGGACATAGAAGGGACCCTTTACCAATTTGTACATAGATAGACAACTCAGAAAGCCCACTGCTGTGACTGATTGGCTTTTACAACTATATTTGTTGGTCTAGGATAACGCACAGTATTTCAGCCCTTTCTGGAAAACGTTTTTTAAGAAAGTTATTTTGGACTTTAATTCAGCTGTAATGGTTAATTTATTTGCTGAAATGATCTAATCCAGAAACTTCAGAGTTTTAGTTTTTGATGACTGGGAATATATTTATGCTCTTTTTAACATCTAATTTTGATTTTCAAACATGTTTTATGGTAAAAATTTGACTACCGTTTTAAAAATTTTCCCTGAATTTAGAATGGAGAAAAGTATAGATGCTATGTCTTACAGCTTATTCCAATGTTACATAAATTCAGGCTGTAAGACCTGTTTCCACTGCAGAAAACAAGCAATCCAGCCCTGCAGGGCCACAACCTGATACCATCCAACGACTTTGGATTGCTGCACTTGCTAAATTTGCTTCCATGGGCTTCTGGAACCAGGAGGGCTTCATTAAAATGTGATTCAGTTATAACTTGATGATCAATTGAATAGTTATTGAAAAAATTGGGATCAAGATTTCTTGTACTCGATAAAACCTATTTTTCAAACTTCGTCAGTAAGTCGCGTTTGGGACACTGCTACCTGTAACTCCTAAACAAGACTTAGCTCTCTTAAGATGAATTTTTAACTCAAAACATCAGCCATCCCATGTTTTCTACCCTTGTGCTGTTGGGTCTGATTGGAGAGAAAACAAACCTGTGAACATCCAAGTTTCACAAGCATTATCACAGAAAAATGGTCTACTTAAATACCATGACCATGAATTTCCAAACACATACAAAACTTATAGAAAAATTGGAAAACTGAGCAGAAATTCCTGATTGATTATGAAGGACTTATCTAGTGAAAAAACGTTGTATATTGTATTTAGGAAAACATAGGATGAGATTGACAGACCAGGAGGCTTGGAGGGCCTGGAAAGACGAATGACATGCAGAAGAACCAGAGTATCCTGCCCCTGCACAGTATGGGAGAGAGCCCACAGCAGAGCACGCTTGGCTTCAGGGCTGGAATCCACCACCACCATTATCTTCCTGCTCGCAGAATTTTCATCAAATTTGTCCCAATTCGTCGCCTCATTGTAGGCATGATGGTCATCCTGCTGCAGCGTAGCTTTTGTGTCTGCGATATGATTATCAGCAATGGTGCTGCGAGGCCCCTCTGCAATGGGTTTCGCTTCGCTGGGAGTCCTGGCATGCGTTGCAATTCTGTTCAAGCAAAATCCTGCCAGCCTTCGGCCTCCCATTATTCAAATCCTTGTCAGCTACCAGTCCTTATAACAGTCCTTTTCTTCTATATATATCATTCTCAGACCTGAAGCCCAACTAGAGATTCATAGCTAGTTCACGTTTGGCAAAGTCCAGAGCTGATCGGGATTGGGATCGGACCTGGCTTATCAGGCTGATTTTGGGGCGCTAACAGGAACATAATCAGTTGAGATTGTGCA
The DNA here is from genome assembly GCA_031772625.1 of Pinus tabuliformis. Classification (NCBI taxonomy): domain Eukaryota; kingdom Viridiplantae; phylum Streptophyta; class Pinopsida; order Pinales; family Pinaceae; genus Pinus; species Pinus tabuliformis. Next base: position 931,842,700 of record CM062808.1, read on the forward strand.
GAATTGAATAGCAGTTTGGTGCGGTTTTGGGACCATAAAAGGAAGTGGGGCGCCCAATGACTACCTTGCTAGGATACCCAGATTCCCACGAGGAAAAGGAAGGCAAACCCACAAGGCCCCACGTCATGGCAACACCTTCTGGTCTTTTCACCATCTCATGTTGGCATTCCTATACATGTTATGACTCTTACTATTTTCTATGTGCACATATTCATTTTTTTGTTTGCTAGTTTATCCGCGATTCCAGGATAATGTGAAAATCACTATTTAATTAACAAAATATTATACAATGTTTCTTTCCATAACACTTTTTTTTGGTGCTGAATCATGATAAAAAAATTTACCGTTTTGTGAAGCTTTTTTTTCATAAATAACTCACATAGATTGTCCACTTTCAAGTAGCTTTTTAACTGACTACAAAGGACACTCCATGATGAAGTGCCATTCAGTTTCAACCAATCCCTCCTCACAGAAACACAAGTTCTTTCTTCCTATTTTTAGGTGGGAAATACCTATCTACCTATTTCACATTTAAGATAGATGGGATCGGGTCCTTCACTGTGCTATTAAAATCTTAGCCTTTACTCTTATTGCGGGACTCAAATAGGTCTTTTCATTATGTGACCATATTGGGTTGAAATTATTAACATATATCATTTTTTTTACGGCCAACTTGTTTTTCCCATATGGCAATCTTGAATTTTTCAAGTACCCAATTTTATTTCCACTTTAGAAGTAAGACAGTCCCTCCAATTGATTACCCATTTTTCCATCCACTTATCATTCTGCTTTTTCCAAATTTTCTTCTTAAACTTTAACTGTTCTATCACAATCAACTTAAACAACCGATATTTATCCATACCATCTATTTTTTTAAAATACATTAAAAAACGCATTATAATAACTAAATCACACTAGCGCTTTAGAATAGTAAATTTTTACCACAACTCCCTTGACGTAACACCATGTCTCTAGTCTATTCTAAACGCTTTAGGCCATCCGCACAAATCCATTGACTGAATAGTGAAATTTTAATTCTTCTTCTTCAGCTAGGCTACCCGGAGTTTGATATAGGGTAGAGTATTCTGACAAATTTTAGTGTTTTAGGTTTATTTGGATTTTTCATAATTTGTATAGATTACACTGTATAGGTCTTAAACCAACTTAAATGCCATTTATTTTTCATGGTAACAGGTTTTTGAAATTTGATAGATATTATTGTAAAAAATATTTAGAAGGGTTTTAGTAATTATTAGATATTTTAAAGTTTTTGATTAGAATTTTGGAAAAATTAATTGGTTAAATTTTTATTTTTGTTGTTTAAATTAGGTTTTGATTGTATATATAAATTTAGCACCCTAAAAAATTCGGAGCACTCAGATTGTAAGAAGTTCACAATTCAAAATATGATTCCAACAGATCCTTGAAATTTTTTGACAAATTAAACTCTAGACCTGAAAAACCTACCAAAAGTCTAACAAGATCCAAAAAGTCCAAAACCAGAAAAAATCTACCTCCAAAAAGTCTAACAGATAAACTAGAGATATAAAGAATAAATCTACCTCCAAAAAGTCTAATAGATAAACTAGAGATATAAAGAATAAGCAATCAATCTAAATTCTAACTCTACTGTGCCCTCAGACTTCTGGAATTCAGACTATATGAAAATTTACTGAAGGGCTGACTGGTTAGGTTTTCATATTTTTGGGCAGTAAGGAAGGCGTCGTGTATTTTTTCAAGCGGATGAACTAAAGCCAAAATACTGGTGAAATTCAATTCGTGCGTAACTTGGGGTCTGTTTTGCTTTTTCTTGAAAATTTGAGACCCGACGTGAACGCCACCGCTTTTGCAAATTCTATGATCGGGGGAACTGTTCAGGTTGACCATGGAATTCTCAACCCCTTCTCTTCTCATCGCATCGCACGCCGACAGGTGCATACGATAAATTAGAAATGGTTACACGGAATTTCCACCATCCTTTCGTTTTCCTTTTTAAAGTCCGTAGCTGGACCCTGCAATGGTGGGCGCCGCGACACTTCAACCCTCTGCAACAGTGGCCGGCGAGTCGTCGGGACACTTTAACCCCCGCAATGGGCGCGGGTCGATGTCACTATTTCGTCGGTTACCTATTTTCAATAACGCAACATATATATATAAATGAGTTTTTATGGAATTTCATTATAATATTAAAAATATATGCAATATTTTGTAAATTAAATATATTAATAATTTATGGTGTGTTTAGATTTTATGTGGTGGGAGCCTATTGGAACTAATTTTTTAAGTTTTATCACAACCACCTAAAAGTATCTATTGAAATTGAACCATTGATAAATGAGAAAACAAATTATACTCACAACAATTCTTAAACAAAATATAGAATAATATTTTTTTTTGAAATTTTTAGTTTTTTATTATAATATATCCTAAAAAATATGCTAAAGATATTTATAATTTTAAAAACATTTTAAATGTGATATGTAAACCACGATTTCTCTATATTTTAGATATAAAATTTAGGTCAAAACATTTTAAATGTGATATGTAAACCACCATTTCTCTATATTTTAGATATAAAATTTAGGTCCATCACATTTTTTTGTTTGGTGATGGTTTTTTTATAATAAAAAATTATGTTTATATATATATATATAAGTTTGATTTATATCTTTATTATATTTAATATATTATTTTAATCAAAATAAAAATTGAACAAATGATTTTATATTAAAAAATATTTTAACTAAACACCAATCACTATTTATCCAAAACTCCTTACTTATATTTATATTTTAAAATTAAATATATGTTTATATATTTTTAATTATATAATATAAATAATATCAATATATTATAATTAAAAGATAAACCAATCAATATTAATACGCTCCTCATTGTTATATATTTTAAATATACTGTGAAGCATCCATATGCAAAACAATTAAGACTCGAAAACTATTCATAAAAAATTGATATTATATCAATGGGTTTGAATTTAAAAAGTAATAACATTTCCGTTTCCACAAATCCAAAAAATAATGGCAAAGGTAGTAAAGTTCAAGGCCATAATCTCTGTGGCCATACTGGTCCGATATGTTAGCCATTCTTTTTCTTTACACTTTAACCCTTGGTCACATCACATCACCAGTCCCACTTGCCCCTAGGAAACTATTTTCATATTCATATAACCTCGTGAAGACATCATAGCTTTATATCCCAGCCTAATCCAATTCTAAGAAAAAGAAAAAAAAATAAAATTAAACTAATTAATTAAAGTTATTAATTATTTGTTGATAGAATCTTTGCCTTTCACTCCTATTAGAAATTTTGCACATCATACTATTTATTTAGAAATATATAATGTGCGCGTTATAACTACAAATTCCACATGAGTTGACACCTAAGAAAATATGTATGAGTCTTCTCAATAAAAAGTGCACACGAAATTGACACCACAATATTTACACAAACATATAAACAATATTTATGCATTATACTGCACACGAAGTTGACACCACAAAATTTAGACACGCATATAAACAATATTTATGCATTATATTATTTACAAGATTCATCTTAATCACGAATTTAGTAAGTGCCCACTGCTATAAATTTTTATATGGTATTAATTTTATGTGGTTTAAATTAATTTTTTTTAGAGTGTGAAATTTGAAAAATGTTTGTAGCTCAAGAGATTTAGTCTTATTTTCCATTTGATAAAATAGATTTATTTATATATAAATATGATTTTCCATGGTTTAAATTGTATTGTTAAATACATAGTTAGATTCAATATCTTAAAAATCCACTTGTTCACTTGGGTTGTGTAGATGACTTAGCTTAAACTTGTTATTCGAACATATCTTTGCCTGATTTCATACAAAATTGATAAAAATATATATACTTGAAAAGGGATCAAAACCTAGAATAGTGAGACTACTTGAAATTTTTTAAACATAAGATTTTATTTTTTTTCAATTGTTTTATATATTTAACCACCCACACACTATATGATTTTATTTCTTTTAATTATTTTATATATTTAACTCCATATATATATATATATATATATATATATATGGACATTGAAATAATTTACCTATAATCCACATTGAATCTTTTTATTATTGGTAGTATTTTTTAAATTCAGCGTGTTAAATTTATATTAAGAATTGAATGAATTATACATCTTCTTTTTATTAATTTTATTACAATTTTTTAATTTTTAATTTTACTTTCATTTACTTTTTTTTGGGGCATTGAAATATTTTACTATGATGAACATTAACATATTTTTTTACTCCGTCTATACATATATATGAAACTGATCTTGAAATAAATTAATTCATAGAATAATCAAATAATTTAGTTAAGTGTTTTGAAGTAATTAAAAAAAATATAAAAATTATATATAAGATTTTTTACTTTTAATTACTTTATTTCTCTAAAGCTAATACAAAACCGTTACCTCATATAAATATCAAAATATTTTATTTACTGTTGAGTAAGAAATATTTTTACGATATCTTCTACCTATCACACATATTTTTTTCATTTTTGTTTTTTATTATTGCCAATGTAAAAAGATACGTGTGAACTCTACTTTAACATAGAAAAATCACACTTCGGCCTTAAACTAAACTATAAAATACACTTCTTATCACAATTATTTTGATACATATTAATAGTAAAAAATATATAATCTGAGTATTTTTAATACAAATCACATATAAATTAACACTTAATTTGTATATATATATACAAATTAATTACATAGCATACTATCTATATCACATGGGCCAAATAAGTTATTAGCTCTAACTTTAGCAAAAAAATCGAATTTGAATTTTGCTTGGGATATTTCTCCACCATGGTCTCTTTTAGCTCCGAGATCACCTCACTCTATATGTAATGTCTCTATTGAACACGTTGACATATTCAATTACTTGATTTTTTACCTTGGCCACCTTCATGTTGACAAATCATCTCATCCTATTTGCAGTGACTCCATTGGACCTTAACATGTCCAATTGCTTGATTCCTTAACTTAGTCACTTTCATGTTGAGGATGTACAACAATTCAATTCAGAACTTTACATCTTCTTCCATGTAAATTAAAGTCTTATCAAATACATGTTTAGGATCGTGTATATATTGTATAACAATGATACATGGAAATCATTATGTGCTATAATATTAGCAACTGATGGAAGTTTATATGAGATTTACACGGTTTAAAAAGTCAATTTCCCAATTTTAATGATTCTTTCTTCTTCAATTTCATTTTTGGGAATAAGTGCTCACCTGGATGAAATTCTAGAGGAGGTGTTTATTTGTTTTGAAATTCTATATGAGGTGTTTGTTTGTTTTTTGTGATGTTTTTACCGAGATATATTTTTTTTTATTTGATATTCTAAAAGAGAAATTTGAATATATATTATGTATTTTAGGCTCAAATAATAATAATTTTTAGAATTGTTTTATAACTGATTTTATGTTGATAATATGACTATTTATATGCAGCATTCTAAAGCTTTTTGAAGGCAATTTTTACAAAAGGTACATTTTCCTTTAACATTCAATCCAAATGTTGCAACACAAAGTTACAATAACAACAAATTAGTACATAAATAGAAAACTAGGGGATTGAAACTCCACTTTAGAATATAGCACTTCCAATAGTTGAAACTTGTGTCCCTTCCCCAAACTCTTGTTGGTAAAACACCAGTTCATCCAAAAATAGATCTTCTTTTGAAAATTAATTTGTGACATTATTAAACTTTATAAATACATGAACAAACTAAATATTTTCATATTTTTACCTCCATGATCTGATTCATGAGAGGCTCAAGTAACACATTGTTATCTTTTTACTTCTTGTTAGCCCAATCAACCACATGTTTCATGTCTCCAAATAGTTGTAAGCATTTTGCACCCTTATTTGCTATTGTCTTCGAAAGGAGCCACATTGCAAAAAGTTACACTTAATTGTTTGTGCCTGGCCATGTTGTTAAATTTCACTTAAAATGGTGCATTGGTTTAGAAACAAAACAACACTAGCATGAGATGAACCTAATCCCCATTATTTAGATCCATTAAGCAATCCCCATGTTTGGTCAAATTTGATTTTAGGTTTCTTTAAAACTATGGTTGTATTATCTTTTGGATAAGACTAGTTTCTGATGTAGGTGCACCTAATTTTATGGGATGCATGATCTAGGCCTAGCACTAAACCTTGCAAAGTCATTTTGTTTCGAAATAAGTAGATAACCAAAATCACAAAGCAAGGTAAAGAATTGGGAACTTCACATATTTTCTACTATCCAAGAATGAAAATATTCTAACAATGTGATCTAATCCCATTTATTTTTACCATTTGTCATTTGCAATCTCTCAAACCTTCCATAAAACCTTCTTCAATCTTAACTTTTACCCTAACTTTTGGACCATTTAATTAAAGTATCATGATTAAAACGTTTTATGACACCATAATTTAGGCTTTAGACATATGATTCAATTCCTTAGATTTTTCCCTTTACAAGTCCAAATCATTTTCCAACTTCAATTTTTGAGACCAAACAAATTTTCCATCATTTGAAGTTTCACCTTCTAGAGAATGAATTCCTAAGATATGAATGTTACCACAAAATATAACACCCTCATGCTAAACCACATTAAATCCCCTGCAACAATGGGATCCACCATCATTGTGACCTTAGTAGAAATATCCCCTATTATTTTGTGGGTGGATGTTATCCCTACAAGGGATCCTTCCTAGGTTGGTTTTAGAGATTATATAACCCAAGGATTTATCGGGATAAATACCCTCTAAGGACCTTGCTATATAAATACCGTGACCTTTAAATCTTCAATAAAGTATGGCTTTGGGTGGAATGAAGTAGTGAGGTCAATAAATTGGTGTCTCTAGATAGGCTTGGAGAATATCCAATATATTCCAAACACATACTATTTTGAATTTTAACGATTTTATGAAAGTATAAAGTGATGGAGCATGAGGGACTAGTGCCTTGACTTATCAATGAAATTCTAGACATATGGATTGAAATAAGGATTAGGTAAATAACTAAAGGCCTTGGATAGAGAATAAAAAGGGAGAAGGATAACTTCTCGATACAACCTTAGTGACTCTCTAAACCAAGAGACTTAAGTTTAAGGAAGACAAATCTAGTTTCCTTTATGGATACTTGATGACAAATTTTTCATATGAAGAAAATAGAGTTCATAAGAGATGTTGCAATTTTTAATATGGCACCTGATAAGCCCCAATTAAATAATTATAGAAAAATGGAAGAGAATACTTATAATAAAATAATGCTATTCATCTGGAGTCACTTTGTCAATCCATGTAAAATTCGTCCATTCAAAACATATCTTCCCCAAGATAATATGCCTCACTTGAAATATCCAAAGCAAAAATTTATGAGGAAAAATCACAATAATTTAAGATAGCTATGACATTTCTCCCCATAATTTTTGGACCACTTAATTAAGGTATTTTTGATAAAATGGTTTTATGGAACTATACTTTAGGCTTCAAACAAAATCATTCCATTCCTTATCTTTTTCTCGTTGCAAGTCCAAATCCTTGCCAACTTCCATCCTTAAGCTCAAACAATTTTTCCATCATTTGAAGTTGCATCTTCTAGAGTAAATTCTTAAGAGATGGAGGTCTCTTTTTAGATCCTCCAATGGTTTGAATTTCCTTTGCAACCAATCCAAGAGTCTTCCTCTATTCTCATATTTTTATTCCATGTTTTCCAGTTACTAACTAAAAGGGAAATATTTTGCAAGGGATTTCCACACAATATAATCTTTAGCTTAGTTATTTCTTTATTGTTTGAACCGATCTACTATAAACATCTTTCTCAAGCATTTGTATTTCATAAATTTCCCTATAGACATTCATCGTATATTAATCTCTATATACTTTTAACAACAAGAGCTAAAATGAAAAGGATTAATGTTTTTTAGATCCCAAGCTCTAGCCTCTTTCAAGTTTACCACTTTGGTCCATTTTACTAAAGGAATTCCCTATTTCAATAAAAAGGAAACTAAAACATTTTTTTCCTTAGATAGAATGTCTTTAGGGATTTGACTAATGGATATCCAAACATTGGGATAGTTTGTAGCACTACATTTACCAAGACTAATATCCCTTTCTTAGACAAACATCTATTACACCATTAGGAGATTTTAGTTCCAATATTTATACACATCCAAGTCTAATGGTCATAACTATTATCATTAGGTTTAAAAATAAAGTACTTTATTCTTTGATTTAGATTTATTCAACGAAAGATTCAAAAAATGTTTTTTTCCTTCCTTAGCCACAACATTGAACAACACTATGGATTTCCACATATTTATTTCCATACTTGTAGCTTCACAATAAATGCTCGTAATCTCATTTATGTTATTTAACTCCCTAAAATATATTGACCAACGATTGTGATATCATTAACAAAAAGTATATGGGAAATGATCATGAAGTCAAAAACAATTAGTCTTTTCACTATTCATCTTCTCCTTTCATCCTCAATTAGCATGCTTAATCCTTCAACCACTAACAATAAAAGAAAGTGAGAAAGTGGGCATCCATGATGTAGATTTCTATCAACATTGAAGAAACTAGTAGGTGAACCATTAATTAGGATTGTAAAGGAAGTTGATGAAAGGAATCCCATTATCCATTCTACTATTTGCAAATTCATGACTAACTGAATCAATACTAGTTTAAGGAAGGGCCAACTCATTATTTTATATGCCTTAGCAAGATCCAGTTTCATCACTACAATAAGGAGCTTTAATGTTTTCACTATATGCATACCTTGAACTTGGGATATTCCAACAACATCATGGATCTGCCTATTAAAGAGAAACCTGAATTTATTTTCAAAAATTACCTTAGAAAATATCTCTTTTAGCATGTATGCATTGATTTTGGAAATCAATTTATAAACCAAATTGTACAAAGAAATAGGTCTACACTCTTCATATGGATTCTATCCCTTCGAGATAAGGGATGTGGAAGTACATATGATATCTAACAACACCCTTTTTGAGGTTCTAGACTCCTTTATCATTCTTTATAGATCATTTATCAACAAATCAAAATAAGCCATTTTAAACAATTTTATTATCAGCCATTGAGCCTAGGAGTTATTTCTTTTTTGAAGGAACTTAAAATAGTTATTGTATTCTCCTTAGATACCTCTACTTCCAAATATTTATTCATTTCATTATTGATAAACCTAGAGAATAACCTAATAATTTCCATAATTTCACCAATATTAGCTAATTTTGGATCCTTTAAAGTACTTTTGAAGTGCTTCTTGCCAACTTTAGCTACCTACTTGAAAATATTGGCTTTGGACCCATCTAGTTTATGTTCAATAAATCATGGAATTTCCACAAAGGATGAACACTTTAAGAAACTTCTTATATACCTAGATCAAATATTAGTACACCATTGTATTATGTGGTTAAATCCCTCAAAGAGGGAAATAGTCCATGGCCCCATTCAACACAACCACTTGAGGAAATATATTAATGCAAAAGAAAAATATTGTACATAAAAACTTCTCACAATCGATCTTAGCAAACAAATTTCCATGCTATTTAAATAGAGATAATGGACCAACTGGGTGTAGGCAATGTATGAATATAGTTGTTAGTATCTAGGAGAATATGAGCCATCGTATCGCTTTATGTCTAGAACATATTGTAGTTGTTAATTTACATCACTAGATTTAATGCATAATAAAGAAACACACTAAAGAATCATAATTTTACCTAAATAGATATTAGACCATGTTGATCTTAAATAATTTCTATGTACCTAATATCCTAATATTCCTCCTTAAGAACAACTTGTGATAATATTGAAGGATTTACAAAGGTGACACAATAGGAGAAGGAAGGAGGCATTAGAGCATATCCCCCCCAAATGAAAACTTCTTGAACTCCCATCATAGATCTAGGTTTGGAAAACTTCATTTTCAAAAGAGACGTTGTGAAAAGGTTTGTAACAAGTTGAATATCATTTGTAGGGAAAAATAACATTTCGTGATCATGAATGAGCTTTAAGACAGAGTTTTTTTGTAACTTAATGTGTTTGTTGCATTGATGTTGAATTGAATCTTTGGTGATCTCAATGGTACTCTGATTGTCACACTAGAGTGTGGTTATATTCATTGCTAGAATACAAACTTTGAAGGATTTTCCAAAGCCATAAGGTTTCTTTACTTGCATTACCCGCTACTAAATACTATGCTTTAGAAAAGAAGAAGAGAAAAATCTTGTTGTTTCTTAAAAACCAAAGTGATAGGTCTGGAACCAAGATTGAAATATAATATGTAGTAAAATTTCAACCATTAAGGTTATTATCTTGATTTGAATTAACGAAGCTAACCAATAAAGGACCTTCCCAAAGCTATAATGTATCCTAGATATATTAAGGTATCTTTTTCATTGCTCTCTAATACCTCTTATGGGGTGTTTGCATCTACTGAGAAACATGATTAATAGTAAAGGAAATACTAGGAAGGTTATTTAAATATAAAAGGATACCAAATAACTAATGACATAAAGTGACATCTACTTTAGGTCTAGTACAGGTGGTAGGAAGTTTGACTCCAAACTAGAAGGGAGATGGGTTTGGTTTACAATCTTCCATGTGAAAGTGATTAAAATGGTCACATGCATACATATTCTAAGAAAAACAATTCCTTCCTTAGTTTGAAATACTTGGAGGCCAAGCAAACACTGCAAATAAATTAAGTTTTTCTTCTTAGGCTAGATTTCACATGGTTCATGAGTTCATGATCACTAATAGTGAGAATATTGTCATCAACATAAAGAAAGAGTATCATGAGATGGTTTCCTATTTTCTTGGTGTAGACATTGTGGGGTGAGAATGTCATCTAGAAAAGTTGGTGTTAAGAACAAATCTATCCATTTTCACACACTAAGACCAAGGAGCTTAAGTAAGTCCATAAATAGATTTCTTAAGGTGGAAAACAAATATTGAGTCATTCTGAACATAACCAAGAGGTTGTTCATGCAAATTTTCTTCTTGTAAATTCATATGTAAGAATAAGGATCTAACATCTATTTGAAATACCTCCCAATTATGTGAGGCATCAACAGCGAGAAGAAGGTCAATGGACTTCATTTTGGCTACAGGGGGAAATGTTTCATTATAGTAAATATCTTCAATTTGGGAAAATCCTTTGGAAACTAATCAAGCCTCATGTATTTCAACACTTACATATAATACATACTTAATTCTAGACACATATTTTCATTTGATAAGTTTTCTTCCTTTTGAAAGAGGTACATGATCCCAAGTATCATGCACCATTAAGAAATGGTGTTCTTCATTCATTGTTGTTTCCTAATTTGGATGGTTATAATATTTTGTAAATATTTATGGATCACGAATCTCTTAAACTTGATCCAAAAGAGTGGAGGCTCACTAAAAATGTGAACATGTGTAATGCTAATATATAGGATCACCAACAAGATCACTAGCCACTTCTGATGTTGCATGTACCCATGTAGGAAGTGATAGTGTTGGTGCAAGTTCATATTTAATGGACCCAAATAGAGGAAGGTGAGCGTGCAAAGGTATATTTTCATCTTTATTGTCATCATATAAAGACGAGAATAGAATAAGATTCACTAACATGAAATTTGGGAAGAGAATATGAAACAGATGCAAAATATGTTTTACAAACTAAAGATGGCACAAACATCGAATTAATCTTGCAGGTTGAGATATTTCTATAAGAATTAATATCTCTCCTAATAATAATTTCATTGGAATGAGATAGAATATTTCTATAACCTTTGACATATTCATAATATCAAATAGAATGACACTTCTCAGTTTTAGACACTAATTCTTTCCTTTTTTCATTATGAATGTGAACCCATGTTTCACTACCAAACACATAGAAGTGGCTTACATTTAGCTTAATTTTAGTCCATGCTTATTTTTATTATATATTTTTAAAGCCTTTGTGGGAGTGTGATTTAATATGTAATTGGCATAATTAAAGTTTTCCACATAGAAGATGAAGGCTTAATCTCTTAGATTGAATCATACAATTTTCCATTTCCTTTGAGGTTCTATTCATTCTCTTAGCAACACTACTTTTTTAATAGTGTATGAAGAAACAATGAGGTGCATTCAAATATATAGAGTAATGTAGTAAGTTGTGAATTTGTTGTTTACACATTCACCTCCATTATATGTTCTTAATATTTGTAGTTTGATGTCCAAATTGTATTTATACAAGGGATTTGTATGCCAAAAACATATCTAAAGCTTCACTCTTAAGTTTTTATAAATAAACTCAAGTGTTTCTTGAGAAGTCATCAATCAAAGTTAAGAACTAGTTGCACCTATAGAAAGAAGAAGAATGAAGTGTATGTCACAAAATCACTATGAGCATAGTATAAGGGGGTTGAGGTGTGCCAAGAGGCACATGTCACATATCCAATTCTAATTCCCATGATTAATTATAATCACTACAAGGAGAACACATTGTAGCAGGGAATTTTACAAAATCTCCCCAAAAATTTATCCATTCTCTATTTATACTAGAGCCTTTTTTTGACATCATGGTGTTGGCATTGGTGTTAAATATGGAGTTAAACAATGTTTGGCATTGATGTCAACATTTCAATGGCTTGGGCATGTTTCTAATGTTTGTGTTGATGTTATTTGGAGGTGTAGAGGTCATGGAAGGAGGTTTGTAGAAGGTATGAACCAGTAATGGTAGATTTGGATTGAGGATTTTGAGTTTTCCCTCAATTCAAGTATGGACACAGTTTAGAAGGGGTAATTCAACATTTGTAAGTTTGATTTCCCATATTGCCAATGGCAAAAGATCCTTTGCTTCCCAGTTTCTCATTGGAGGAAAAACAAATACCACACGCTATACAAGAGAAAAATCCTAAGGATTTCACTGAGATCAAAGTGATTAGCTTAGTCTATAACATCCTTGTCGAGTTGAGCTGGTCCAAGAGGTGTGAATGCATTGGATATGACCATAATGTTCGATCTAGTCATAATTAATTATTTGATTTGGTCACCAAGGAATAAATTCAATGTGTTGTTTTGATATGGCCCAAAGTGATTATAAATGGTGCAATGTCATTATTGCATTGATCTAGTTCGACTTAATTACTAGGTAAACAAATGGTCAAGTCATGGATCTACCAAAAGAAATGTTTTATATGTTGCAACATGTGCCATAATTAAGGTGAAGTTTCATTGGAGCTAAATGATTCCATTGTGAGTGAGATCGTGAATAATTGGAACCCAAATCCACCTCTAGGTTGTGGAACTACACTCCTATGTAAAAATTATGTGCCTACCTATACATGGTAGAGTGACATAGGTCAATTGAGCATATGAAATATTGTAGAAGGAAATGCGATGAAGGAAAATGGTGACTAAGTATCTACATGGAAATTGATTGAGTGTGTTAAAGGAGATCCACCACATAGAATTTGTAGATCGAACTATGGTTAGATGAAGTGCATGAATTGTGGTGTTTGCATGTTGGTTATTGATTGTGAAATTGTAAAGGATATATAATGTGTATCAAGATTCTAGTGCAATGGCTAAGGAAAAGTAAATTTTTCCAAGATTTGGATTATGTCATGGTTTCCTGTGTGTGAAGAGGGTGTTAGGTCGAAGTGCTAGTGCATGTGGATTGTAGCTAGTGAAATTAGAGGCTGCTAAATATATATCTACGCGTATAGCTTTATGAAGCATTGTGTATGGAGTGACTTGCATATGGTTTGGAGTGCATATTGTCTAGTTGTTGGGATTGATGATCATTTTGGAGCTCAATGTGTTCCTTGCATTAGATCAAAGTATTGGATGCATGTTGTAGATTGAGGAAGTGGGATTTGCTTGGGTGTAGTTTCTGCTACGAGTTCATGTTCAAATTATAATATTTCCAGTTTTTTGTGTAGCACTTTGTGTGGTTGAGTCTATATGTTGCAAAGATCCATTGATGCCATGTGTATACTGCTCTTAGATATGGGTATATGTTTCTTCATGTGTATGGATGAGAAAGATGGTATGGTGTTGTTTTCTTATCCAATTGAGTTGATGAGGTATACTGATGCTTGAGTTGACAATGTTTGTTGAGAGGTTTCATATTACAAAGATGTATGTCAGTATACTTCCATTAGAGTTTGGTAGTGTGTTGTTGATGCAATGAGGAGATTGGTTGTTGAGTTAGGGTTTGATGTTGTTGGTATTGTAGAGATATTTTGTATTCAGATTGAGAAAAGAAGATTACATGGGTCCAGTATGAAATAGATGAAATGAGATACACAATTATTTGAGCTGAGTAGAGGTGGGTCTAGTTTGAAAATGTATGAAAGGTAGTCCACAAGGGTTTGAAGGTTGGGTCCTTTAGTGGAAAGTGGTGACTTGCTCAAGGAGTGGTGGCTTCCTTCAGGTGGTGGCCTAAGAAACTATTGGAGGTAGGTCCCTCCATTAGGTTGGGGCCTACATAGTTGTGGAAGTGGTGGCTTCCATCAGGTAGTGGCCTAAAGCGGGTGGTTTCTTGTGTACATCACAAGTTAGGGCTTGTACACTTGTGGTGGCCAGTGAATGATGTAAAGAAGATTTTTTAATAATAATAAGAAGAAGACAATTTGTATGGTGGTTTTTCTCCTAGAAATGTTTCCACCTAACATCTAGTGTCCTCATGTGTTTGATGGTGTTGCTCTCATGGTTCATGTGTTTATTACTTGTTGCTTATATGATCTACATTACATGTGTTATCTCCTATGTGTATATATGCTGCTAATTAATTGTTGATTCAGTTAATTGTTTGTGAAGAAGAGGTAAAAAGTGTTTAAGATGATCCAACAATTGGTATCAACACAAGTGTCTTTAAGTGCATCTTGACCGCTCGAAGATAGATCTAGTAATTTAAAAAAAATGGATCATTAAGGCGTGCCTCTACTCAATTTTACAAGGTATCAAGTATGGAGAGAAAATGTGAAATCTTTATTGTTAGCTGATGGATATGGTGTTTGGAAGTTAGTGTGTGAAGGTTGTGGCAAAGATCCTCTCTCAGCCAAAGTGCCGTAGTAGAATTCCCAAGTAAAACATATGAAAATATCCATAATGCAAATCTTGAGAAGATAATGGATCTGAAATGTGCAAAGGACATATGGGAAAAAAATGAAAATCTTGTATGGAGGAGACAATATTAGCAAAAATGGAGAGATTGAGAAGAAAGAGTCTCAACGCAATCAAGTCCATCCTTCTAGTGGGATTTCAACTGATCATCATAAGGGGAAATAAAAAATGGAGAATGAAAAGAACCAATTGTGATGCGAGAAAGCATATATGGACATATGAATGATGATGAGTTATTTTTGTGTTATGCATTAGATAGTCCTGGTGGTAGCATTTCAGATTTGAAAAGTCAAGATGATGATGTAATGGTTCTTAAAGTTGAACTTGAGTTAGCCATGGTTGTAATAAATAAGCTAGCTATTCAGGTAGAGAGGATGACCACTATGTGTAGAGATCAAGAAAAATTAATGATTTTTTTTTATGAGAAGTAGAATGAGATCAGAGAATAAATCCTCACCTTGAAGGTCCAAAAAGAGGAAGTGAAAAGAATTAAAGATGTGAAGAGTAGCCACATAAAAGAGAGCGATGGTTGAGTTGAAAATCTTGAGGTGGAAGTTGTCTCAATGAGGAAATAACAAGAACAAAAGGACAATCAATTGAAGCAGGAGAAGAGCATCAAGGTCTTGGAAAACATTCTTAGCAACCAAAGATATCCCTTGATTAGGTTTTCTCTTAGCTTTCATAAGGGAGAGTATAGATCAAAGGCACATGCAAACACAATGTGAAGCCTAAGAAGCTTGTGGTAGAAAATGGAACCAAAGTGAGCAGCAAGAAAGGTAGCACGCAATAGATCCAACAACAAAAAAATGTACCAAGAGGAGCACCAATGACAAGAAGACCATTCACTCCAAGAGAACATGATAACATATTTGGCAGATTTAAAATGAGAAGCAACAACCCCTTTGCTCATTTGATGGATGAGGTCGAGTGCTATATTTGCCACAACTTTGGACATGTTGTAGGAAGTTGTAGAAGCACACTATTTAGATATAACCAAAAAAGTATGCAACAATATGGGTAGCAAAGGAGAGCAATAACCTTCAGGTATAGTAATGCATTTTTTTTCTTCATGTAACCTATTTGACCACAAGGAGTTTGATTGCAGATCTCATGCATGGAATGGAAGTATGATCAAGGAAACGTTGAGATATAGTGTGAAAAATAGTTGGTTTGATCCCCTTGCCTCATATCTTGGTCATGCAAGGTGCTACACTAGTGACAATCTTGGTCACATGGATAAAGCCTATAAATTGTTTAAATTTTCAAAGAAAATTAGGAAAAAGGAGCATTTTTACCAGTGTAGGCATATAAGAAAACCATAGGAGAATGCACATGCAAGCAAGTAGCCTACCAACGTATGAAAGAATAAGGAGAAATGACTAGTGAAGTGAGGAATTGCTCTGTGCATGTTTCATGAAGATGATTAGTGGTACATTAACAACATTGTTCCCCATCATATGTTAGGGGAAAATAGAAAAATACTCTTCGTAAAGAAAACCAAATATGGCCATGTTATTATTGGAGACAAATACAACTACTGGCCATGTTTTTCTTGGATACAAATACAACTGCTAAGGTGTTGGGAAAAAGAAAGGCCAACCTTGGTGACAAAAAGACAAATGTAGCTGATGTGTTGTTGGTTGAAGGTTTGAAGCATAACATCCTAAGTGTGATCCATATGGTTGACAGGGGAAAGGAAGTGATCTTCAACTCCAAAGGTTGCAACATCCAAAAATAAGGGTCCAAGAGATTGATAACTAAAGGAATCAGGACTCCAGATAACGTGTACACGCTGAAGGGAAGAGTAAGTAAAAGCAAGAGATTGAATACAATCTCTTCCTCCTCAGATCTTGAGTAGGAGAAGTTTGTCCCCATTGCAACCCATTTATCTCAGATACGTTCACAAGAAATACTGCAGAAGAGTGTTTGGTCTCAAGAGGATCACATATGGAAACAATATGGAAACATGAAGAAGGCATGAAGACAAGTGGAAACAAAAACATGGTGTGATCAAGAGCTTAAAAGAAAGACAAGGTTTGCAAGATCAACATGTAGATTGGAAGGTATATTAGCTCAGGGGGAGCTATGCGTGAAACTATGGTTTCAAGGGTTGTATGTTAATTTATCTTTCCTTCACTAGTTTATTTTGTAGCACTTCCATATGATGTTTCATGAATGGAAGAGCATGTAGCTTCAACCATGTATATTCTTGTTCAACATTTTTGTTTTTTGTTTTTTGTTTTTTGTTTTTTGTTTTTGTTTTTGTTTTTGTTTTTTGTTTTTTGTTTTTTGTTTTTTGTTTTTGTTTTTGTTTTTTGTTTTGTTTGTTTGTTTGTTTGTTTGTTTTGTTTGTTTGTTTGTTTGTTTGTTTGTTTTGTTTGTTTGTTTGTTTGTTTGTTTTTTTGTTTTTTTTTTTTGTTTTTTTTTTTTGTTGTTGTTAGAGTAATACTTGTGATAGGCATGCATAAAATAGAGCCATATTTCAACCATGTATGGGCCTTTGGGTTTCAAATTCTAGCTTTGTATTTCATGATTAAGCCATGTACTATCTCATGTTTTTATCATTGGTCATGGGTTGTTGTGAGTCTTTGGTCTAGCTATGTAGTCTCTTGCATGTGGAAAGAAGGCAAAGACAACAACAAATTCATTGGACAACAAAATCAAGAATTGAGTGCAACCCTAGTACATGTTCAGGGGGAGCACACACATCATTTCCAAATTCTACAAGCAAATCATTATTGGAAAGAGTGAGAAATTGAATGTTTCATTGGCTCTAATGTATATGTTGTAGGAGTACTATAGTTGATTATGTTTCATCATAAAACAATTTGAAACAACATAGTATGGTGTTAGCATGGTTCCAGGAGAGAACTGGTCACCCTTTGCCATTGCAGTCAAAGGGGGAGAGTGAGACCAACCACCAATGGAGAATAAGCCATCCAGTCAGAGGAGAATGAAGGCCAGTTAAAGAAGATTAGATTAGTGAAGTGGATGTGGCATCGACATCAATGCCAAAGGGGGAGATTGTCGATAGCATGGTATTGGGGTTGATGTCAATTATGGACTCAAATGGTGTTGAGAATTGATGTCAACACGTTAGTGGCTTGTGCATGTTCCAGATGTTTGTGCTAATGTGTTCTAGAGGTGTACATGTCTTGGAAGGAGGGTCATAGAAGGTATGAACCAATAATGGAAGATTTAGATCAAGGATTTTGAGTTTTCCTTCAATTCAGGAAAAAACACAGTTTAGAATGGGTAATTCAATATCTGTAAGTTTGACTACCCAGATTACCAATGGCGAAAGAGTGTACACTTCCCATATTATCAATGGAGGAAAAATCAATACCACAAATTATACCAATGAAATTGCCCATGGATTTTCGCAAGATTGAAGTGGTCAACTCAATATATAACATCCCTATCTAGTTGAAATGGTATAGGAGGTGTGAATGCCTTGGAGTCGGCCATAATATTTGATCTGGTTATAATTGGTTATTTGAGTTAGTCACCAAGGAGAAAATTCAATGCGTTGTTTTCATCTGGTCCAAAGTAATTAGAAATTATGGAATGTCATTATTGCATCGATCTAGTCCGACTTGATTACTGGGTAAACGAATGGCCGAGTCGTGGATCTACTAGGGGAAATGTCTTAGATGTTGTAATGTGTGCCAGAATTAAGGTGAAGTCTGATTGGAGCTAAATGTTTACGTCATGAGTGAGATCGTGAGTAATTAGAACCTGAATCCAGCTGTAGGTTCTGGAACTGTGCTCCTATGTAAAAATTATGTGTCTACCTGTATATGGATAGAGTGACATGGGTCGATTGAGGGTAGGAAATAGTGTAGAAGGCAATGTAATGAAGGAAATTAGTGATTGAGTATGCACATGACTATTGATCGAGTGTATTAAAGGAGAACTAGTGAATAAAATTTGTAGATCAAATTATGGTTGGATAAAGTGTACGAATTGTGGTGTTTGCACACTAGTTGTTGATAGTGAAATTTCAAAAGATATCTAATGTGGATCAAGATGTTGGTGTGATGGATGAGGAAAAGTAATTTGTATACCTGTGCACATAGATGCCAAGTGTTGGATCAAATTGTGGTTTCTTGTGTGTGAAGAGAATGTCAGGTCAAAGTGCTAATGCATTTGGACTGTAGATAGTGTGATTAGAGGCCACTGAATTTATATCTATCACATATATAGTTTTATGAATCATTGTGTTTGGAGTGACTTGCATATGGTGTGGAGTGTATATTTTCTAGCTGTTGGGATCAATGATCGATTTGGAGCTCAATGTGTCCCCTACGTTGGATCAGAGTCTTGGCTGCATGTTGTAGAATGAGGATGTGCAATTTGCTTGGGTGTAGCTACTACTATGAGTTCATGTTTATATTGGAATATTGATAGTTTGTTGTGTAACATTTTGTGTGGCTGAGTCTATATGTTGCAGAGATCCATTCATGCCATGTGTATGTTGCTCTTAGATGTGGGTATATGTGTCTTGATGTGTATAGCTAAGTGAGAGGGTATGGTGTTGTTGTCTTTTCCAGTTGAGTTGATGAGGTATGTTACTGCTTGAGTTAACAATGTTTGTTGAGAGGTTTCATATTGCAAAGATGTATGTGAGTATACTTCCATTAAGTTTTTGTAGTGTGTTGTTGATGCATTGAGGATAATGGTTGTTGAGTTAGGGTTTGATGTTGTTGGTATTGTAGAGAGATTTTGTATTCAGATTGACCAAATAAGTCTAGTATGAAAATAGATGAAACAAGATCCATAATTGTTTGAGCTAAGTAGAGGCGGTCCTAGTTTGAAAATGTATAAAAGGTGGTCCACAAGGGTTTGAAGGTTGGGGACTTTAGTGAAAAGTGGTGGCTTGCTCAGAGAATGGTGGCTTCCTTCACGTGGTAGGCTGAGAAACTATTAGAGGTATGGGCCTCTAGTAGGTTGGGGCCTGCATAGTTGTGGAAGTGGTGGCTTCCTTCAGGTAGTGCCCTAAAGTGGGTGGTTAATGTATTTTGAATAATATGAAACTTATTCACAGAGATTATCTTGATTATACACTATTGCGGAATGCATGCATAATACATAACCTCCTCTACGTTGGTCATCAATTTGCAGAATCAAAACATTCGCATGCGCACATTGAAACACATCAATAACACATATCAACACAGTATGTAACCGGGGAAAGCATACAGCTGAAAACCCCACACTATCTGTATATTATAATGATTGAGAACATGTAAAAATACATAGTACAATACTCCTCACAAGTACTCAGTACTATCTCCACCTGTTACACACAAACTAGCTCAGATCTGAATCAATCACAGGTTCAAATCTCCTCCACTGCTTGCCTGCCTCCACTGTGCAATCCTACATGAGAATAGATGAGAATGGCTGATCCAAACTCGTATTTCCCTTGGCTGAACCACGCAATCCTCATTGGCAATACTCAATCCATTGATTGTGCAAATCTCATGCACAACTATAGTCACAACTGATAGCAATCTCAACCTCTAACACCTGTCTCCACTGAACTGTCCATGCACTGAGTTAACTAATGTATTCTTTAGTTGCTTTATGAGTTAATAATTAGTGAATTAATTAACAATTAATTCACATCACTCATCACTAGTGTATTTGCAGTTAAACTAAATACAACTAGTTCAACCAAGTCAAACTGAACACAACTCCATCAACTCCTCAATCAACTCCACCAAACTCAATCACTTGAGTTCTAACTGAAGTCCATCATGCAATAACTCAACTGAACCATAAGAAAAGCGTATTTCCTTCTGACAGCTGCATGTGCCACATCCGTAGCTCGAACTGAAGTGCTCCAAGAGGATAAGATAATGTTTATAGTCCAGATATTATTATGAGCCAATAATATTCGACTGTTCTATTTTTAGCCCAGCAGTCTAAAGATAGTCTCCGCCCATATGTATAAAAATATAAGTCCATCTATTTTTACCAACATGACCAATCATCCACAAATAGCATCTTGCAACTCATAGACCATGATCCATATGTCTAAAAATAGACATAGTCTAAAAATAGACTTTGCGCCAAAAATAGCCTGCGGGCCCACTTAGTGAAGGCGACTCCTTTCCACTAAGCTCCATCATCTTGTTGCATTCTCAACACTCCCTCTCAACAAGATATGGATTATTAGCAACCCCTATCCTGCCTCAGTGGTATTTGAATTTTCTCCTGGTGAGCGCCTTCGTCAAGATATCAACATCCTGATCCTCCGTTGGAATGTATGAAAGTAACATGATTCTTCGCTGCACACAATCTCTGATATGATGGTACCTAATGTCAATGTGCTTGGATCTATCATGAAATACTGGATTAGCCGAGAGTTTAATGCAACTATGGTTATCACAATAAATCACTGTAGGCTCCAAGTATGAACCGAACAACCCGACCAGGATCTTCCTCATCCATATAGCCTCGCATGTAGCCAAACTTGCTGCCATATACTCGGCCTCTGCTGAACTGAGTGCCATGGATCTCTACTTCCTGCTGTACCAAGAAACCGCTGTCGACCCGATACTGAAAATCCCTCCAGATGTTCTCTTTCTATCTGTTGGGCTCCCTGCCCAATCTGCATCCGTGAAGCCACATAGCTTCACCTCATCGTCCTGTCTGTACCACAATCCATATCCCGATGTGCCTCTAAGATAACGCAATACATGCTTGCCTACCTTCCAGAAGAGCTTGGTTGGCTTAACCATAGCTTGTGAAAGCTAGTTAACAACATAGCATATATCGGGTCGTGTATTGACCAGATACATAAGCGACCCCACCAACTGTCGATAAACAGTGGCATCCACTACCTCCGCTGAAGTAGCATCCTCCTTCCTCCATCCTCCAGGAAGAGGAGTATCAACAGGCTTGCAACCATGCATGTTGAACTTCTCCAGTACCTCCCGAGCATACTTACCCTGAGAAACAAATAGTCCATCATTGTGCTGCCAAATTTCCAATCCCAGGAAATAATGAAGGTGGCCGAAGTCCTTCATCTCAAACTCCTTAGCAAGATCCTCCTTGCATGAAAGTATCAATAGCTCATCACCTGTCAGAATCAAATCATCTACATAAAGTACAATGATAAGCAACTTACCCTCCACCACAATCTGGTATAGGTTAGGATCCGCCTCACTCTTGGAGAATCCAAGTCCGGTGAAATAACTGTCTATCCGTGTGTACCAAGCACGTGGTGCTTGTTTCAACCCATACAACGCTCTCTTGAGCCTGCACACATGCGACTCGCTGCTGAAGATCTCGAAACCTTCGGGTTGCTCTATGTACACCTCCTCCTCAATGACTCTGTTGAGGAATGCAGTCTTCACATCCATCTGATGAATGTGCCACCCCATCTGCGCTGAGAGAGCAAGAATCGTCTGTATGGAAGAATACCTTGCGACAGGTGCAAAGGTCTCCTCATAATCGATCCCCTCTATCTGTGAAAAGCCTCAGGCAACAAATCTTGCCTTGTACTTCTCCACACTCCCGTCAGCTGCCTGCTTCACTTTGTAGATCCATCTCGAACCCACCACTGATTTCCCTTCTAGTCTTGGGACAATCTCCCATGCACTGTTTCTGACAATCGAATCATACTCTTCCACCATGGCATATACCCATGCGGGATCCTCCACAGCTTCCTCGAAGGAGGATGGCTCAGTCATAACACATTTGCTCACAAGATCCATGTATCCAGTGTACCGATCAGGTGACTGTCTCTGTTTGCGTTGTCCTGTAGGTGGTCCTACAACCTTCTCTGCATCTTGAGCCAGTCGCTCAGCTTCTGTAATGTGTTTTCGCCCTCTGAAGGTTGGCGCTGCATGAGTGGTCTCTTCCACTCCATGAACTTCATCTTGTGGCTGATCCACGTCCTGAAGCTCATCCTTAGGAACTAATAGCTCCTCATCTTCATGCAAGTGTGGCTCCCTCTCAAGCGAACACTTCATGGTTTTCTCCTCCTAAAATTTGATATCCCGTCGCACAACATTCTTGTGACTGTCTGGCAAATACACACGATAGTTGTGGGGCCTATCAGTGTACCCCACAAATATCCACCTCTGTGATCGGCTCCAGCTTCTTCCTGGCATCCTTCGTCACATGCATGTAAACGTTAGAACCAAAAATCCTCAAATGAGAAATATCAGGCCTCTTACCAGAATAAGCCTCCTCAGGTGTACTCATGCCAAGTATCCTATGAGGACAACGGTTCTGCACATATACTGTAGTATTGCATGCTTCCACCCACAAGTGAAGGGGTAGGCCCTGATCATGGAACATCGCCCGTGCAGCACCCACGATCGTTCTGTTCTTCCGCTTAGCAACCCCGTTCTGCTGTGGGTTATGGGGACCTATGAGCTCTCTTTGAATCCCTTCTGCGCTGCAAAAGTCCTTGAACTCACCAGAGATGAATTCACCACCATTGCTCCTCCTAAGAGCCTTCACCTTCTTCCCAGATTCCTTCTCAACCAGTGCTTTGAACTCACAGAACTTTGAGTATGTCTCGCTCTTCTTCTGCATGAAGAAGATCCAACACTTCCGAGAGAAATCATCAACAAAGATCACATAGTACCTGTGCTTTGCTGTTGAAGCTACTGAGAAAGGTCCACACACGTCTGTGTGAATTCTCTCAAGGATCTTCGTGGCGCAACTATCCTTCTCGTGAAAGGTGGCTTTCACAAATTTTCCCAAAGTAAACCCCTTGCACTGATCTAACTGTGCAAATTTAGGAAGCCCAACAGTAATCTGCTGCAGTATCTTCAAGGCTCCATGGTGAAGGTGACCCAACCTCCTATGCCACAGGTCACTATCATCCCGGCTCACCAATGCTTTTGCCTTGCATGCCATTGCTGCGCAGCCATCTACATGCAACTGATAAAGGTTCCTGACTCGAACCCCTATCTTCCGGGTTTCTCCAGTTATCTTACTGCGTAGGAAAGCCTTTCCCTCGTTGAAAACAACATCATATCCCTTGTCTTCTAACATCGCCACAGAGATAAGATTCTTCTTCAATCCTAGAACATGCATCACTTCCTTCAATATGAAGGGTTTACCAGACTCCCTCTCAAAGAAAATGGTACCGATACAGGTCGCACTGTATCTACCATCATCGCCCATCTCGATGTGCACTCCAAGATCTTTCTCCTCCAGATCAGAAAACAAATCTCGATCTCCTATCATGTGAAAAGACACACCACTATCCAAGACCATACCGATCCCATCACACTTGATACCAAGCATGTGATCAACGAAAAATCCAGCTCAAACTATGAGGCTAAGGCCTCTCCAACTGTAGATCCAACGGCTTGCTTATTTTTCTTCTTCTGCGGACAATTTGTGGCATAATGTCTATGTTGGTGACAGTGAAAACACTTCACCTTGGACATGTCCTGCTTCTTGCCTTTTGCACCGGAATGAGAAGCTTTCTTGTTCTTCCCCTTCTTTTCTTTGGCAGCCAAAGCGCAATTTTCTTCATCAAGTGCCTTTGATGAAGATCCGTCCCTGGTATTCCGCCTGATCTCCTCCTGCACAAGATCTGACCAAAGTCTCTCCCATCCTGGCAATTTCTCCTGACCATTGACAGAGTCCTGATAGGAATGCCAACTCTTCGGAAGACCAAGAAGAGCCAAGCTCACCAAGTCCTCATCATCGACAGTCACCCCCACACTTCCCAGCTCATCTCGACATTGAGTGAACTTCGTGAGATACTTGGGCATACTGTCTCCTTTCTCACACTTAATGTTTCTGATTTTATCCTTGAGTGCCAACTTCCTTTGGTCACTCTTGCTTTGGAATAGATCTGTCAACGCTTTCCACATCAAGTATGGAGAAGCCTTTCCATGCAGGTTGGACACAATGTGATCCTTCACACCCTCCAACAGAATCCTTCGACACTTTGCTATCTTCTTTTGCCAAACCTCAACGTGAGCAGCATCAGTAGGCTTTGGGACCTCAGCCTCTATGAACTCCTTCAGTCCATTGTCATCTAACACCGCCTCCATCCTGTATTTCCATGCAATATAATTTGAGCTGCCCTCAAGAGCATACTCCAATCGCAATCCGTTGAAAGACATTTCAACTTTGACACCAAGAAAACACTGCTGCAAATTTGAATTCCACTAGCTCAAAACTCAACCGCTTCTGATCTAAAATTTGTGAGAACAAAGTATTTCTCGTACAGAGATTGAATGTATGGGCTTTTACCAGATATCTCACCTTGCAAGGGAAGGATGAATCCAGAGGCTACCTGGCCCGATTACAGACTCTGCCTGAATAAATAAAATGTAAACACTTTCTGAATAATAGATCTGATGATCAACTCTGCTCCGATACCATGTAGAAATTTTGAATAATATGAAACTTATTCGTAGAGATTATCCTGATTATACACTATTTCGGAATGCATGCATAATACATAACCTCCTCTACGTTGATCATCAATTTACAAAATCAAAACATTTGCATGCACACATTGAAACACATCAATAACACATACCAACACAGTATGTAACCGGGGAAAGCATACAACTGAAAACCCCACACTATTTGTATATTATAATGATTGAGAACATGTAACAATACATAGTACAATACTCCTCACAAGTACTCAGTAGTATCTCCACCTGTTACACACAAACTAGCTCAGATCTGAATCAATCACAGGTTCAAATCTCCTCCACTGCTTGCCTGCCTCCACTGCGCAATCCTACATGAGAATAGATGAGAATGGCTGATCCAAACTCGTATTTCCCTTGGCTGAACCATGCAATCCTCATTGGCAATACTCAATCCATTGATTGTGCAAATATCATGCACAACTATAGTCACAATTGATAGCAATCTTAACCTCTAACACCTGTCTCCACTGAACTGTCCATGCACTGAGTTAACTGATGTATTCTTTAGTTGCTTTATGAGTTAATAATTAGTGAATTAATTAACAATTAATTCACATCACTCATCACTAGTGTATTTGCAGTTAAACTAAATACAACTAGTTCAACCAAGTCAAACTGAACACAACTCCATCAACTCCTCAATCAACTCCACCAAACTCAATCACTTGAGTTCTTACTGAAGTCCATCATGCAATAGCTAAACTGACCCATAAGAAAAGCGTATTTCCTTCTGATAGCTGCATGTGCCACATCCGTAGCTCGAACTGAAGTGCTCCAAGAGGATAAGATAATGTTTATAGTCCAGATATTATTATGAGCCAATAATATTCGACTGTTCTATTTTTAGCCTGGCAGTCTAAAAATAGACTCTGCCCATATGTCTAAAAATAGACATAATCTAAAAATAGACTTTGCGCCAAAAATAGCCTGGGGGCCCACTTAGTGAAGACGACTCCTTTCCACTAAGCTCCATCATCTTGTTGCATTCTCAACAGTTAAAGAATAATTTTAATAATAATAATAAGAAGACAAATTGTATGGCGGTTTTTCTCCTAGAAGGGTTTCCACCTAATATTTAGTGTCCATATGTGTTTGATGGTGTTTTCTCTCATGGTTCATGTGTTTAATACGTTTTTTTCCCCTAGGAAAAATCGTAATTTTATTAATAATAACAAAATTAAATTTTGTAGACGCTAAAGCACATATCCATTACCAGGTCAAAACTTGTTGTTCAAATAAAACCAGAAAGAAAATAACCAGGAAAATAATGTACATTTGGGGAGAAAATTATGTTTTTCTCCCTTTTTTCTTCTCAACCTTTCGCCACTCCCCTTGAGTTGGAAAGGATGAAAACTGATCTGATAATCACACTATGAGTGACCTCAGTTAAAGATTTAATGAACAAAGGTATTATAGACTCATGTGCTGGTGTGTGTCTATGTTATTTAAGCAACGGATCGATTAGATTGCCAATACACAGACATTTAAATGGAAAGATAGTAGAGAAATATAGTAAGAAAACACAAGAACACAAGAAATTAATAAGGAGTTCACCCTATCCTCCAGAGCTACATCTTCGGTCCAAACTTCAGTGGTGGCTTTGTTTTATTGTGTCTTAAGCATAGAAATTACAATGTAGGGACTTGTTGATGCCCCGAAAATCATTATATCAACATTGGGGGATAACCACCCGGTCCGGACTTTAACACAGCTCCTTTTTCGTTTGGAATGGTGGCTCCGACTGGATATAATGGGACCAGTTTCCCAATAATGAATAAAAGGGGATGGATGAGTGATTGATTTCTAATAAATGATAATGAATGGATGACCTAATCTATCAGCGAAAATATAAATAACTATTCTATCCCGGGAGGCTTCTATTCTTTGAAGTGCAACGTTTGATGATCTGTGTTCATTGATAGGCATATAGATGACTCTAAGCAATAAACATAGACATTCCTTTACTTAATGATTACTTTGTTCAAATAGTTGAACAAAGTGATTAACACATTGTTACACCTATCCTTTTTATATTACCGATACATGTATGATTAAAAGGAAAGCATGTTGTAAACATCCAGTAGTGGAAAGTATAAAGAATGCTGTTAAAACACATGCATATATCTAATAATAGCAAGAGCGATCAAACAACAATTCACATAAAAGGAATGAAATCAGACATAGATAGTAGTACCATATGAGCTGTGAATCACTCCCAATATCAATCACTATTTGGATTCCTTCTTCCGACGCAGAAACACTTTTAAACAAAGGCAGTAGTGCACATTCACATAAAAGCTTTGTTATCAAAATTGGAATAATTGGCCCAGTCTTTATAAAAGAATATGCCTGAAGTACAGTAGTGCAACTTCAGGTTTAAGTCATATACAAAAACTTACGACCCTTTCTAAATACATGAAAGGGTCTATAAATACTTGATTAAAACTAACTAACTATGAAACTAAAATCCTACTTAATTGGTACAACTTGATTCGGAATATCTTCCTCACGGCAATCTGGCAGTCGGCAGCATGATTCATCACTTAGGCTGTTTGCCTTTAGACCTGAGCTGGCATATCGCAAGCATTGGTTCCACTTCTAGTGGTTGGTTGAGACGAGAATTGAGTTGGGCAGCATAGGTGGCATCTTGTATATCGGGAATGATACACCCGATTGCATCTGTGAGGCACTTGAGGGCGGCTCTCTGGCTGTATGGTTTGACTAAGAACAACCAATAAGTGTCCCATATCAAACTGTTAATTCCTGCGATTAATCTCCCATTTTTCTCCAGCTCTTGATAACATGACTACTCCAATGTTTTAGCCGATAGCAATTTACCTGGGGTACATTGAGAGATCATGTTAGATAAATAGAGAGTATCATTAATCAATTCAACCAAATTACTTGTGGTTAATTTGCATCTGGAAACTGCTATCTCTGCTTTCATTAATTGGGACTGCCATTCCATAAATAATATCTCTTTATGTGATTCTAGGATTTTTGGCAAATTAGCTGCCTGTCCCTCATCAGTGTCTTTCCACTCGAGAAAATTAGTCAAGGTCTCATCGGCCTGCTCCAATTCTGTTCTAGCATCAGCCGATTTATCACTTATTGATGCTGTTAAGTCACATAAAGGTTCTGCTTGGGCAATTTGTTGACATAACAACCTTATCTGTGTGACCAATGCCTTGTTTATCTGTAATGCCTCTGCTCTGAATTCAGCTAGCTGTGGAAGATTCTTGGTTTTCTCTATTTGGGCTGATAGTTGAGCAATCTGCTCATCTTTCGAATTCAGCATTTGTTCATTCATTACTTTTAGTTTTGCCAATGCTTCCGACAGCTCTTTCTGCTTCTAAACTGCACTCGAATGAATTCTCTATTTCTCTTCCTGCAATTGATTATTCAATTGATTATTTACTTGTTGCTGTGTAAACAATTGTCGTTCTGCTTGTTCTGCCTTCTGCTGTGCCTCCGATAGTTGTGCTTGTAGTAAAATGATTTCCTGGTCTTTTCCTTTTAATAGATTACTCACCTCTGATGCCTTGTCTATGGTGGCTGCCGAATAGGCTCCAACATATTGGGACAGTTTTGTTAGGTCATCAGAGGGATCAAACTCCTCCTTCCAAACCACGTTGCCTGTCACTGTTTGTTCAGGGAATAGGGAAGGTTGATCAGTCCTTCTCCTTTTCCGCTGTCATTTTACTACATCCTTGTGCTTTGGGCTGTAAAAGACATCCAAGGGAGGAATTTCTTCTACTAGCAAAACTATCTGATCGGAGGGATCCTTAGGAATTATCTCTATTCCTGTAGAACTGGGTAGGCCGCTGGTCCCACTTGGAACCTGTTTAGATGTTGTCTCCTGTGTGTCAGCTGCTTTTGATGTTTCGGCTTCCTTTGAGCTCTCAATATTGCTTATGATTGAGTCGAATTGCTGCCATTCCTGGAGAAATTTCGGGTCAATCTGGGCATCTACATTCACCTCTGTGCTGCTCTATTCCTGCTCTTTTCCCTGGGTTTCCTCTTGCTCTTTTGCATGCACTTCCTCCTGCTCTTTTGATGTAGCAGGAGGTTCCTTAGTGAGTCGCTGCTCAGGCTCGCTTGATTCTGTCATTGGGGTCGTTGCTAACAGATCTAGAGGCAGAGTTTGCAACCTCTGTTCTCTAAGTCTGTTAAATTCAACTAACCCGTCATCCTGATATTTCATTTTGGCCAGCGATTTAACTTGGAATATTGACTCGGCTGAGGAGAACAGGTCATCAAACATATCTTCTTTATGATCAAATTTAGTTAATTTTGCCTGTTCAAGTGCATTGTAGGCGACTTTGTTTGGATCAAATCGCTTATTAGGAAGAGTTGCTAGACTTAGTGCCTTAATTTTATCAGCTTCTTTCTCTGCATAGGTGAATTTTTCTTCTCCGAACCATCTTCCTACGGATGTCAAGTCAACCCCTGCTTGGTAGGAAATCTTAGGAGCAGGTTTATCAAAAATGGAATAGTGAATGGGTAACATAAAACCGTTGCAAACTTGATATAAATGGTGCTTATAGTGAGCTTTCCATAACTTCTGATGGTATATATGAATGGGCATGGGGTCTTGTGGAGTCCATCTCCATCCAAGCACAGGAAATTCAGAATTAAAACACAGGGTGTCCAAGATATAGGCACTATAGTAGAATGGGGGAATGACCCTTTCGGTAATGCGGGATTTGTTTCTAAACTCAAGGACTGCGGTCGCTAGCTTATCAAACAATATAGTTGCCCAATCCATTATTTCACTATTACATGCTGCCTCCATCAAAGGAACCATCTCTATAGTGAAATTTGCGGAATTATGTAACCCCCACAATCTACACATCATTATCCCGGCATAACAATAAGGAGAACACAAAGAATTGATAGAGTACTTACCCGAAGACTCATGCTTGTGTTTTTCTGGGTTTTGCCTCCAATCTCGAATGGGTTCAGACTCAATTTCGTTCTCATTTCTGAATTTCTCCAAGAAGGTCCTGTTGTACTTCTTCTCCGGTACAGGCAAATGGTACATTTGCCTCAAATCATCAGGTTGAAATGAACCGAAGATTCTCCCATCCATGGTGCAAAATGTTCTGTTTGTGATTGGGATTTCTTCAATTGCCCACTTCACCACATCTGTATATGGGAGAATTTGTTCCTGGGCTGCTATCCGATGAAGGAAAGAGTCGGCTAAATCCTTTAGAGTAGCATCAGATTTCTGAGTTGTGTCTACTGTGGCTTGCACTGTTGTTACCTCAGGCCCTTCGGCCTCAATTAAATTATAGGTGCTTAGCCAAGTAGTTTTGCCGAGTCCTAGACATGTAGTGTCGGATATCAGTCCTTTTCTGTTTGTTCCTGGATCGGCGGTGGGTTGCCCTGTAGCTGGCGAAGTGGAATTTGTTGCGGTCTTCTTCGATTTCTTCCCTATTCTGCTTGAATTTACTGTTTCGGAAGAGCTCTGCACAGGAGTGAAAATGAACGTAATGTGGAGAATTGATAGCACAAACCAAAGAAGAACGAGATATATCAATCAATGAATAGTGGAGGATTTGAATTAAGGTGGCCACGAATGCGATCTCCGAAGAGATTTTAGACTTACTGTTTCATTAAATGGCCGTTTAAACCTGTCAATCCTTTAAATGCTCATTATGTCGTTTATTGGCGAAATGATTCACTTAAGCGTGACTTCGATGTTTTGGCAGTTGAGTGCAAGTGAATCGCTATCGGGAAAAGAAAGGCCATTAATACTAAATAACCATAAAATATCCAGCTTTACCAATCTTTTTTGAAATCTGCGCTTTTGGCTTTATCGCAATCGGCGATCAGGGGAAAGCTTAAGTTGTTATATTGGTTCCTTTTGGAATCCCCGATTACCGATAGCGATATCGCCAAGTCGCATCGGGAGTTAAAAATGAGGGCTTTGAAATGCATGCATGGTACATCCCCGATCACCGATAGCGATATCGCATCGCATCGGAGCGAAAAGGGACTTTTGTTATGATAGCTTGCCATTGCCGATATCCGATAGCCTTTTGTGCATTGTCGCGTCGGGGAAAATCAATGGGTCTTTTAAGTCATGCTTCCCTTGTCATTGCGATATGCGATCTTGCGATCGCTTTATCACAATGATAAAAGATTACTTATTTTTATATTATAAGACCGATTAATTGGTTTATCAAAAAGGTTTTATGATGTTTTTTATTTTGTTTCGGACCTTTTTGAATAATGATAAGTTGATACCAATTTAATTCTAAAAGGGACCCATTTCATATTATAGTTATGAAAATAAAATTAGTATGAAATGGGGGGTTGTTGTAGAGCACAACAATTGGCGATTCGCTGGAAGAAACAGTTATCTCTGAAAAGTACTGAAATACTTAAACTTTTTCTAAATAGGAATCTCATCAAAAAGGAAAATTCTAATATAATTAGGTATATATGCATTCCAAATAAAATAAAACTATCTTTGTTAATTTCTAAGCTTTAAATTGGCCTATATTGGTTGATAATGATAAAACAAAAAACCTTTTCAAATCAGCTTTTAGAATTGACTCGTCTGTCATAGGTAGAGCCTTTGCTACCAGCAAACGTTCATAGTTTCGACAGGGATACCTTTTAACCACATTATTGTCCATTATCCCATCCACTTCAGAGTATGATTAACAGAATGAATTCAAAACATGCTTTCATATTTTGTATTTCTTTTACTTTTCTGTTATTTTGTAAGATAAAAAGTCATTGTCCTGGTTTGGTGGCCAGCTAAGTGACAATGCCATTCACTGGTAGTAATTTAACCGAACAAGCTGGCTCGTGATGAGAGCCCTTGTCTTATAATTCTAAGCCATTACCCTATTTTGGTATGCAGTGTTGGTAATGTCGGTTAAACTATTTCTTGATGATCATGGTAAGTAGGCATGTAATAAGACCCCTTATCTTTTATATCAAATATTTTAGAATTACACTCTAAGAAATTACAAACTTCGATGAATGGGATGGACAATTTTCTCCTTAAGAGAGAATGGATGACAGGGTAAGAGTTGAAGATGCTGAAATTGGATTAGTTTCTGTTTTGATATTGATAACCTTTTTTGTGACCAATTTGAAAACATAAAATGATTTACAATACTTCTAAATTTTGAGAAGAGTTCACAAAAATTGAAATGCGGTTTCAGAATGCAATTATACCTAGTTTCCTAGAAATTATCCCTTTTGTCTAAGGCTTCTATTATTTTAAAAGCAAATATCAACACTACTTCTTTGAGCAACTTTTAAATACAACAAAAGGTCAATGGAAGATACCTTACAACTTTATTTCCTAATGGTCCTACAAACTACGAATTTTACTAAACTAAAAAGGAGAAGGGGTTACCTCCTCAATTGAAGAATTTCTTTAAGATAAGGCCATTAACAGGGAGAGAATCTCTCAAACCTGATAAATCTTGTAATATGAAGGTCGAATGGCCTATCTTCTTGCAGATCTGAAATGGCCCAAGCCACATTTTCTGGAACTTGGTGTGTTTTCCTTTATCTTCATGGGCTTTGTCCCATTTCAGAACTAAATCACCGACTTGAAACTGTTTTGAACCGGATGAAGTTGAATCAAAGGATGACTTGATAATTTGCTGATGTTTTGCATGAGTAACCTTGGCTTTTTCTCTTTCCTCTTCTAATTTTAAGATTTGATCATGTCTAAGTTGAATAGAAGAAGAAGGGCTTTCTTCAATAAACTGAACTAGGGCTAGAGAAGGAAGGACAAGATTTGTTGGTAGCATTGCTTCTTTTCCATACACAAGATTGAATGGAGAAGAACCTATGGAAGCTTTCTGTGTTATCCTATCAGCCCATAGTGCGAATATTAAAGATTTATGCCAGTTTTTATGGTTCTATTCGATAGTTCGCTTAATAATCCTGATTAGATTTCTATTGGTAGATTCTGCTAAACCGTTACCTTGGGGATAGTAATTAGCATAATATTTCAATTTAAATCATCTTTTAATAGCGAAATCAAACATAGCATTTCCTGAGAAATAAGATGCATTATAAAAAACAAGAGCATTTGGGACACCAAACCTGGTAATGATGAATTGATCTATGAATTCTATAATTGCCTCAGAATTTGTTGTCTTTAACGGAATTGCTTCAACCCACTTAGTAAAATAATCCGTGGCAGTAAGGATATACTTATGCTGTTTGGAAGAATGTGGAGTGATTTCTCCGATGATGTCCAATCCCCATTGCTCAAATGGTTGTTCAATGTTGACTGGTTGCAAAGGGAAAGCTGGCTTTCTTTGTCTTCCACTAGAAGTTTGACAACTTCGGCATTTCCTTACATATTCATGAGCATCTCTAAACAGGGTGGGCCAATAATATCCAGCATGAATGATTTTGTGGGCTATTGTGTCAACTCCAAAATGTCCTCCTGCTGGTCCATCATGTAATTCCTGCAAAAACTTTTGTGCTTCAGGTTTTTCTAGGCATCTTAATAAGATTGAATCATAATTTTGCCTAAAAAGTACATCATCAACAATTGTGAAATTTATTGCTTTCAATCTAATGGCCCTCTTGCTTTTATAAGACAGGTTAGGAGGTGCATATCCATTTTTCAAATAAAAGATCAAGTCTGCATATTGTGATTCAGAATCAGTAATACTTATCTGATTGATTTCTTCGAAATGTTCTATATCACCTGGTTGTTGAATGTTGGATGCTCCTGCCAATAACCTGCAAAAACTTTGGCCTCTAACAATCTTTGCTGGCTTGATTTCCAAGTCATATTCTTGAAGTGCTGTAACCCAGTTTTCCCTTTTTTCACCTAATTCCCTTTGGATTAATAGTTGCCTTACTACAAAGAAAGGAACTATGACTTTTGTATGGGCTTTTAAAAGGAAGGGTCTGTAATGTTTGACAGCTTTATATACAGCAAAGGCTTGTTTTTCTACTTCGGAGTAATTCAGTTCGACACCCTGCAAGTTTGAACTATAGAATGAAATGGGTGCTTCCAAGTTGTGATCATTAATCTGAGTGAGTACTGTTGCATAAGAAAAATCGGATGCGATAGTATACAATGTGAAATGATTAGAAAAATTAGGAGTATTTAAGGCGGGGGCATTGATTATTGATTGTTTGATTAAATCAAACGCTTCCTTTTCTATTGATCCCCATCTAAAAACTGAATTTTTCTTAATCATAGTTTGTAGTGGCAAAATGATGTGAGAAAAGTCTGGAACAAATCTTTTAACAAAATTGATTTGGCCTAAAAATGACTGCATGAATTTTTTATTATGAGGAAAAGGGATTTCAGAGATCTCTTTAATCCTACTCGGATCAATATAAATGCCATATTTGGACACAATAAAGCCCAAAAGCTTTCCTTGATCAAGAGCAAAGAAGGATTTTTTAGGATTGAGTGAAATACCGTACCTTCTGCAGCATTGAAAGATTTGATTTAAATCATGCAAATGATTGGTTCTCTTTTTAGAAAATACAGTAATATCGTTTAAGTAGACAACTACTGTTTTATTGATCAATCCTTTGAAAGCTATGTCCATTTCTCTTTGGAACGTGGCTCCTGCATTAATGAGTCCGAAAGGCATTTTCTGATAGGCATAAGTTCCCCATTTTGTTCTGAATGTAGTTTTAAGTCTGTCATCAGGATGAACCAAAACTTGGTTGTATCCTGAAAAACCATCTAAAAAGGACATCAATTCAGAGCCTGCTACTGAATGGAGTATCTGCTCCATAGTAGGTAATGGGAAATTGTCTTTTAGGCTTGCCTTATTCAGATTCCTGAAATCTATACAAATCCTGATATCGCCATTTTTCTTCCTAACATGCACCATATTGGAGACCCAGTTCGAGTGTCGAACGGGAAAAATAATCTTGGCCTTTAAGAGTTTATTAAGTTTAGTTTTAATTTGACTCTCTAGGTTCGAATGTATTTTCCTGAGCTTTTGTTGAACTGGTTTTTGTTCTGCAAGCATTGGAATAGTATGCTGGATGATAGATGTATCATACGTCTTTAAATCATCATACTTCCAAGCGAAGACATGTTTATTATTTCTTAATAGTCTAATGAATGTCGTTTCTTCTTCTAGAGAAAGTCCTAATCCTAGATTAATGTTTTGAGGATTTTGTTCAGTGCCAAGATTAATCAACTCAAACCTCAAGGTGGAAATGTGGAGCTTTGTATTGATCATAGGTTTAAATATGTCTTTAATATCATAAAGATCCTCCAGCTTCACCACAGGATTCTGTATTGAGTTTTCCTCATGCTTTTCTCTCATCTGAAGATCATGATTGCTCTCCTCTATAATCTGATCATCATAGGACTTTTCGGAAGTCAAAAATTGTAAAATGTCTTCATTGTGATTGAATACTCTCCAATTAGTGACATTGTCAGGAATTGACGGCCTAAAAAGCAATTCTACTGAAAATCTATATGGGCTATAATCTTCGAAAGGTAGGAGTTTGGAAGCAACATTGGCTAGCAAATCAACTACCGAATTTTGAGACCTGGGAATGGAAGAGATATTGAATGCTGAAAAGTGCGAAGTGAGTTCTTGCACCAGCAATTGATAATGCTTGAGGTGATTTGAAAGACAATGAATCGTATTTCTCACCTGTTTGACAATAATTTCAGAATCACCGAACACTTTCAAATATTGCACTTTAAGGCCAATTGCTTTGTACAGTCCTTGGACTAAGGCTTCATACTCGGCTGTGTTGTTTGTGCATTCAAATTCTAACCTACAGGACAACATTTTTTTTTCTCCTTGCGGGTTAACCAAGATACATCTTGCTCCCGAGCCTTCATTGGATTTAGAGCCATCAAAATATAAAGACCAAAATAAAGAATTATCAACAATTGTATTTACAGTTTTCTCAGTATCATTAAAACATCTTGATCTATCTGTTTGTGAATAATTTTCGATCTGAGATGTAAGATTGTTTACTGAGAAAGGAGATGGTTGGGCTGTGAAGTTTCCGAAAAATGATTCCGACGAATAATTCCCTAAGATATTGCTATTAAATGCTATGGGTTGATTTTTGTGTTCGAACTCTGTGACAGTGTGGGTCATGTGCTTTTCCCGATTGATTTTTAATTGATTTGGCTTTCCATTGTAGGGTAGCCACATGTGGGACCAATCGGTAGAAATATACCCATGGAGCTTCTCGGACCAATCCCTACTTAATATTAAACCATAAAATTCAGGTATATCGGCGATTAGGATATCAATTCTTTGAACTACTCGCGGATCGGCCGATAACCTGATCGTTATAGAGTTGATTTCTCCTACAACTTGTACCTTGGTTCTATCTAGTTGTACAATGTGAATTACAGATTTCTGGGGTTCAATGTTTAGTTTGGAACAAACTGAAGCTGGCATTATATTTGAGGATGCCCCTGAATCAATCAAAAAATTGTGCAGATTATGATTATAAATCTCATAGGTTAATAGGAAAGGAGGAGTATGGGAATTGGATCTGTCTCCGATCAGAATTGTATCAGTAGCTTCAATCCTGCTAGAAGGTGGTTGTCCTGAATCATTTGCAGCTTTAGCACTGGGAAGAGGTGAGGAAGGAACAACATTCAATTCTTTGAGAAGCAATTTCTGCTGATGTTTTAGTTTACTAAGTTCAAACATAGTAATGTTTGCCTTAGTTTTCTTCATATCATCAACGATATTGTAATCCATTGAATCAGATACTACTAATGTTTTAGATGTTGAAGGCATATTTGAGGTTGAAGGTTGGTTTTGGGAAACCGTTGCAGCTGGCTTCCTTGTGGATACCTTTTCCTTTGTTGTTGTGGCACCTGCACTTCTTTTCTTTGAAGTTGCCTAGACGGGTTCAAGGGCACCTTTACTCCTAGTGGTGACAGGAAAAGCTTCTTCTTCATTTTCTGTATCGGAGTTAGGCAGTATGAAATCCCACATTCCATGGCATTCAACAACTTCCTCTTCATCATCAGTTGGTGAGATTGTTTCCTCTTCTTCTTCTTCAGGGTCTGAATCTGCATTAGATATAGCATTCGATGGTTTTGATTCAATTTTCTTGAAAGTTCTAAAGGGCCTTTTAGTTGAGGTTTCTGCTACTTGCTTTTTGATTTCAACCATTTCATTTGACAAAGTCTTAAGGACCTTTTGCAGACCTTCCATATCATAGGGATCTTTAGGTGTTTTCTTCTTTGAATCATCTTTAAACGAAACTTTTTTGGCTTTTCTACCTTCCAGAGCAGCTTTCTTCTCTAGAGCATTAATACGTTTCTCCACAGCAAGTGCTTCTTTCATGTTTTCATCTAAAGTTGGTTTTGCAGCCCTGTCTACAAAAATAGCTATATTGGCAGGTAGGGCAGTTATATACCATTCGCTTCTGATTTGTTCACTTGGTTTGGAGGCCGTTGGGATTTTATTCAAGAGTTTATTAAATCACGCATTGAATTCTTTAATCGGTTCCCTATGCTCTATCCTAAGATTGGAGAGATCATTTATTAATGTGGCTAACGATCTATCATCTCCATATTTAGTGAGAAACTGTTCTTGGCAAGTGGTCCAACTGGTAATGGAACCAGATGGCAAGGAAAAATACCAGGATCCTGCTGATCCTTGCAAAGTATAAGGGAAGAGCCTAACTACAACATCTTCCTCAGTTACTCCTTTGAGATTAACTGATAACATGAAGTTATTAATATGTTCCTCGGCTTGTGTTCCATCATCTGGGTTAAATTTGGGTAGCCATTTTTCAGGAGCATCAGGTAATGCGTGTAATGGTGCAAGCATATTGACCGCACCAGGCCTGGTCCATGGATCAGCCATTGTAACACCAGTAGTGGATGATACTACTGTTGAAATTCCAGATGTTTGAGAAGGAGTTGATATTGAGGATTGCGCAGGTTGGGATGTTGAAGTTCCTAATCCTTGATGAACAACAATATGTAATGAAGGGGTGGATGGTTGACTTCGCACAGGGGAAGATGAGATGGAGGATGTGGATGAAAGTGCTTCACTGTCAGATCCTTCAGTGTTCTTCTTGGCCCTTTTCCTTTTAGGTAAAGGGAACTCAGTGGGTTCAATACCGAGCTTTCCGCTCTGAAGTCTAGTGAGGGGATGAGGTAAATTGAACTGCGAAGTCTCACTGCTTTGAGATACTTCATATTTCTGTGGTGTTATCGAGAAGCCTTGAAGTTTCTGGATGAGTAACTGAACTTCAAGGGACTCAGGACTTAATCGTTCCGGAGTATTGTGGGTGAGGGCAGTGGTAGTTGATTCCTCTTCTTCTTGCTTGGATACTGGAGAACCATCATGCAATTGGGAAGTACGAGGTGATGTGGAGGGAGATTTACTCTGAGAATGGTCTGTAGATTTGGGTTTGCTCACCATTCATAGTTCCTGCCCTCCTTCTAGCGCCAAAAATGTTGATGCCCCGAAAATCATTGTATCAACATTGGGGGATAACCACCCGGTCCGGACCCTAATACAACTCCTTTTCCGTTTGGAATGGTGGCTCCGACTGGATATAATGGGACCAGTTTCCCAATAATGAATAAAAGGGGATGGATGAGTGATTGATTTCTAATAAATGATAATGAATGGATGACCTAATCTATCAGCGAAAATATAAATAACTATTCTATCCCGGGAGGCTTCTATTCTTTGAAGTGCAATGTTTGATGATCTGTGTTCATTGATAGGCATATAGATGACTCTAAGCAATAAAAATAGACATTCCTTTACTTAATGATTACTTTGTTCAAATAGTTGAACAAATTGATTAACACATTGTTACACCTACCCTTTTTATATTACCGATACATGTATGATTAAAAGGAAAGCATGTTGTAAACATCCAGTAATGGAAAGTATAAAGAATGCTGTTAAAACACATGCATATATCTGATAATAGCAAGAGCGATCAAACAACAATTCACATAAAAGGAATGAAATCAGACATGGATAGTAGTACCATATGAGCTGTGAATCACTCCCAATATCAATCGCTATTTGGATTCCTTCTTCCGACGCAGAAACACTTTTAAACAAAGGTAGTAGTGCACATTCACATAAAAGCTTCGTTATCAAAATTGGAATAATTGGCCCAGTCTTTATAAAAGAATATGTCTGAAGTATAGTAGTGCAACTTCAGGTTTAAGTCATATACAAAAACTTACGACCCTTTCTAAATACATGAAAAGGTCTATAAATACTTGATTAAAACTAACTAACTATGAAACTAAAATCCTACTTAATTGGTACAACTTGATTCGGAATATCTTCCTCATGGCAATCTGGTAGTCGAGAACATGATTCATCACTTAGGCTGTTTGCCTTTAGACCTGAGCTGGCATATCGCAAGCATTGGTTCCACTTCTAGTGGTCGGTTGAGGCGAGAATTGAGTTGGGCAGCATAGGTGGCATCTTGTATATCGGGAATGATACACCCGATTGCATCTGTGAGGCACTTGAGGGCGGCTCTCTGGCTGTATGGTTTGACTAAGAACAACCAATAGGTGTCCCATGTCAAACTGTTAATTCCTACAATTAATCTCCCATTTTTCTCCAGCTCTTGATAACATGACTACTCCAATGTTTTAGCCGATAGTAATTTACCTGGGGTACATTGAGAGATCATGTTAGATAAATAGAGAGTATCATTAATCAATTCAACCAAATTACTTGTGGTTAATTTGCATCTGGAAACTGCTCTCTCTGATTTCATTAATTGGGACTGCCATTCCATAAATAATATCTCTTTATGTGATTCTAGGATTTTTGGCAAATTAGCTGCCTGTCCCTCATTAGTGTCTTGCCACTCGAGAAAATTAGTCAAGGTCTCATCAGCCTGCTCCAAGTCTGTTTTAGAATCAGCCGATTTATCACTTATTGATGCTGTTAAGTCACATAAAGGTTCTGCTTGGGTGATTTGTTGACATAATAACCTTATCTGTGTCACCAATGCCTTGTTTATCTGTAATGCCTCTGCTCTGAATTCAGCTGGCTGTGGAAGATTCTTGGTTTTCTCTATTTGAGTTGATATTTGAGAAATTTTCTCATCTTTTGACTTCAACATTTGTTCATTCATTGCTTTTAGTTTTGCCAATGCTTCCGACAGCTCTTTCTGCTTCTGAACTGCACTCGAATCAATTCTCTGTTTCTCTTCCTGCAATTTTTTATTCAATTGATTATTTATTTGTTGA
This sequence comes from Pinus tabuliformis, assembly GCA_031772625.1. Taxonomy (NCBI): domain Eukaryota; kingdom Viridiplantae; phylum Streptophyta; class Pinopsida; order Pinales; family Pinaceae; genus Pinus; species Pinus tabuliformis. Next base: position 931,883,537 of record CM062808.1, read on the forward strand.
TGTGTAAACAATTTTCATTCTGCTTGTTCTGCCTTCTGATGTGCCTCCAATAGTTGTGCTTGTAGCAAAATGATTTCCTGGTCTTTTCCTTTTAATAGATTACTCACCTCTGATGCCTTGTCTATGGTGGCTGCCGAATAGGCTCCAACATATTGGGACAATTTTGTTAGGTCATCAGAGGGATAAAACTCCTCCTTCCAAACCACGTTGCCTGTCACTGTTTGTTCAGGGAATAGGGAAGGTTGATCAGTCCTTCTCCTTTTCCGCTGTCGTTTTACTACAGCCTTGTGCTTTGGGCTGTAAAAGACATCCAAGGGAGGAATTTCTTTTACTTGCAAAACAATCTGATCGGAGGGATCCTTAGGAATTATCTCTATTCCTGTAGAACTGGGTAGGCCGCTGGTTCCACTTGGAACCTGTTTAGATGTTGTCTCCTGTGTGTCAGCCGCTTTTGATGTTTCGGCTTCCTTCAAGCTCTCAAGATTGCTTATGATTGAGTCGAATTGCTGCCATTCCTGGAGCAATTTCGGGTCAATCTGGGCATCTACATTCACCTCTGTGCTGCTCTGTTCCTGCTCTTTTCCCTGGGTTTCCTCTTGCTCTTTTCTCTGGGTTTCCTCTTGCTCTTTTGCATGCACTTCCTCCTACTCTTTTGATGTAGCAGGAGGTTCCTTAGTGAGTCGCTGCTCAGGCTCACTTGATTCTGTCGTTGGGGTCGTTGCTAACAGATCTAGAGGCAGAGTTTGCAACCTCTGTTCTCTAAGTCTATTAAATTCAACTAACCCGTCATCCTGATATTTCATTCTGGCCAGCGATTTAACTTGGAATATTGACTCGGCTGAGGAGAACAGGTCATCAAACATATCTTCTTTATGATCAAATTTAGTTAATTTTGCCTGTTCAAGTGCATTGTAGGTGACTTTGTTTGGATCAAATCGCCTATTAGGAAGAGTTGCTAGACTTAGTGCCTTGATTTTATCAGCTTCTTTCTCTGCATGTTTAAAGTCATGCAGAGCGTAGACACCACATCTTAGAGGAAAAGGAGGCCAAACCTGCTTCTTTTTACTCTTCAGAGTCTGTGTAACTCCTTCAGATGTAATCTGATAGGCTACCTCCCTGGCTAACAGTTTATCAGGTATGTACAAAGGGAGGACATGAGGTTTGGCTTGGCTGCCGAAAACTCTTACATAGGTGAATTTTTCTTCTCCGAACCATCTTCCTACGGATGTCAAGTCAACCCCTGCTTGGTAGGAAATCTTAGGAGCAGGTTTATCAAAAATGAAATAGTGAATGGGTAACATAAAACCGTTGCAAACTTGATATAAATGGTGCTTATAGTGAGCTTTCCATAACTTCTGATGGTATATATGAATGGGCATGGGGTATTTTGGAGTCCATCTCCATCCAAGCATAGGAAATTCATAATTAAAACATAGGGTGTCCAAGATATAGGCACTATAGTAGAATGGGGGAATGACCCTTTCGGTATTGCGGGATTTGTTTCTAAACTCAAGGACTGCGGTCGCTAGCTTATCAGACAATATAGTTGCCCAATCCATTATTTCACCATTACATGCTACCTCCATCAAAGGAACCATCTCTATAGTGAAATTTGCGGAATTATGTAACCCCCACAATCTACACATCATTATCCCGGCATAACAATAAGGAGAACACAAAGAATCGACAGAGTACTTACCCGAAGACTCATGCTTGTGTTTTTCTGGGTTTTGCCTCCAATCCCGAATGGGTTCAAACTCAATTTTGTTCTCATTTCTGAATTTCTCCAAGAAGGCCTTGTTGTACTTCTTCTCCGGTACAGGAAAATGGTACATTTGCCTCAAATCATCAAGTTGAAATGAACCGAAGATTCTCCCATCCATGGTGCAAAATGTTCTGTTTGTGATTGGGATTTCTTCAATTTCCCACTTCACCACATCTGTATGTGGGAGAATTTGTTCACGGGCTGCTATTCGATGAAGGAAAGAGTCGGCTAAATCCTTTAGAGTAGCATCAGATTTCCGAGTTGTGTCTGCTGTGGCTTGCACTGTTGTTACCTCAGGCCCTTCGGCCTCAATTAAATTATAGGTGCTTAGCCAAGTAGTTTTGCCGAGTCCTAGACATGTAGTGTCGGATATCAGTCCTTTTCAGTTTGTTTCTGGATCGGCGGTGGGTTTCCCTGTAGCTGGCGAAGTGGAATCTGTTGCGGTCTTCTTAGATTTCTTCCCCATTCTGCTTGAATTTACTGTTTCGGAAGAGCTCTGCACAGGAGTGAAAATGAACGTAATGTGGAGAATTGATAGCACAAACCAAAGAAGAACGAGATATATCAATCAATGAATAGTGGAGGATTTGAATTAAGGTGGCCACAAATGTGATCTCCGAAGAGATTTTAGACTTACGGTTTCTTTAAATGACCGTTTAAACCTGTCAATCCTTTAAATGCTCATTATGTCGTTTATTGGCGAAATGATTCACTTAAGCGTGACTTCGATGTTTTGGCAGTTGAGTGAAAGTGAATCGTTATCGGGAAAAGAAAGGCCATTAATACTAAATAACCATAAAATATCCCGGCTTTACCAATCTTTTTTGAAATCTGCGCTTTTGGCTTTATCGCAATCGACGATCAGGGGAAAGCTTAAGTTTTTATATTGGTTCCTTTCGGAATCCTTGATTGCCGATAGCGATATCGCCAAATCGCATCAGGAGTTAAAAATGAGGGCTTTGAAATGCATGCATGGTACATCCCCGATTGCCAATAGCGATATTGCATCGCATCGGAGCGAAAAGGGATTTTGTTAAGATAGCTTGCCATTTCTGATATCCGATAGCCTTTTGTGCATTGTCGTGTTGGGGAAAATCAATGGGTCTTTTAAGTCATGCTTCCCTTGTCATTGCGATATGCGATCTTGCGATCGCTTTATTGCAATGATAAAAGATTACTTATTTTTATATTATAAGATTGGTTAATTGGTTTATCAAAAAGGTTTTATGATGTTTTTTATTTTGTTTTGGACCTTTTTTAATAATGATAAGTTGATACCAATTTAATTCTAAAAGGGACCCATTTCATATTATAGTTATGAAAATAAAACTAGTATGAAATGGGGGGTTGTTATAGAGCACAACAGGACTCAATGTGAGTTCACCTGAAGCAGGTTTTGCTTGGCAGGGTGGTTCTAGGATTCCCTAAGCCACTGGAGTGCACAGACTCTGTTTGCCTACCAGCTCTCTGACCTTCTGGTCTACAGTGGAAAGAGCCCAATGTGGCACTCAGTCCAGACAGATCCTCTCTGGGATGGATTGGATCTCTCAAGTCTTTGGTGCTTGACGCTCCCTTTGGTTAGCTCAGCCCTCTATCTCTTCCTGCTTTTGCTTCACTGTCTTCTTCTCTGTGTTTCCTGTCCTCCTCTCGGGGTTCTAGTTTCTTTGTCTCTCAAGGTTCTTTGTCCCTCTCAGTGACTGACTAACTTAACTGTGTATTCTGTCTCTGTTCATGGCTTTGAAGCCATTCGTTCCCATGCCTGTTCAGTTCCTCTTCCGCCTCTGTCAAATCACCATCTGTAGCTGTGCTTGGAGTTCCCTGGCTCGGCGTCATCATCAGTGCTCAGGGAGTGACCACATGTCCTCCTCTAAACGGTGCCAGCCTGCTTCATCGGTTTGTTTCTTCGGTTACATCGTGGATGAATTCTTCCTCCACTATGGTGGTTAAAACAGACTTCAAATCCTTCTAAATCGCGACTTAATCCTTCGTCGATTATGCTTCCCCCATCGGGCGCAATCTCGGCCGTTAGATCTGGGGCCTCCAGATCCGACGCCATACGCATGTTTCGCGCGGATGACCTGCTCGACCTTTAACGCGTGATCAGCGGTGGTTTTCTCTCACCTCCGCTTGCCACGCATCGATCATTGAGTGGGATCACTTCGCTTCCATCCAAAACCGCTTACCGTTTGAGGGTGCCCCGATCAATACCGCCGGTTTCCAGAGCGCGGGTCCCGCCTTTGTCCTTTTAGCGCTTTTTGCCTTTCGCCCGCAGTTCTCTGGCTCCCCATGCGTCCGAGTGATCGGGGCTTCCCCATCTTGAGCCATTTCGCCCAGCGATGCGCTATTAGTGCTAAGCGTGCATCAAATTCCACCTCTGTTTCCCGATCCGAGGCTCCCAGGGGCTAATTCGACCTCTCGCGCAGTCTCTATGGGCCTCGGTTAGCGTGCTTTGACCAAGGTCCTCGTTGTTCCATGCTGGCTTCCATTGCCACTGGTTCAGGGTGTTTTTGATCGCTGTTTTGGATTTCTTAGAGATTTGTCCCAACCTGATACAATCATGGTTCCTTGACAATTCTTTATGGATCTAATTTGGATCACAGCCTTCCCACTGAAAAAGCTTTTGGACCACCAAAAGTTGGTTTTCAAGCATCGACTAAGTGAGGGTATTGTTTTCTCACTTGCCCAATATCAATCCACTTTTCACTGCTTGGCTTCAAACCTTTGAGCCCAATCCTGAGGTACTCAACATCTCCCCTGTGCGCTGTCCTCACCTTCCTGTCCAGCACTATGTCTTCCTGCAATTCATTAATATATTCAGGTAGTAGTTCATCAATAGAAGGCAATTGACTCTGCTCTTCAGGGTCCTCAATCATTGAAGGTTCAAACAATCTCAAGCAATCTCCATTTACAACTGAGTAGATGTGCATGTAAGATGGTAGATCAAGGTGAAAATCATTTTCACCAATCTTCTCAAGTATCCTAAAGGGTCCATACCTGATAGGCTTTAGCTTTTTACCTTCACCTTGCATCCTGTCCTTGCTGATATACAACAAGACTTGGTCTCCAACTTGAAAACTATGCTCCATCCGATGCTTATCATGCCTAACCTTGTACTTAGCTTGGCTCTTTTCCAACTGTTCCTGTACTGCCTGGTGGATCTCCTGGATCTGTTCAATGAACCTAGTTGCCTTGTCCACATCACTGTGTCCATCAACCATGGTATCTTTACCAAAGACAAAATCCAATGGAGACCTTGGTGTGAAACCAAAATAGGTCTCAAAAGGAGATCTCTTTGTAGAAGAGTGCTTTGCTCTGTTGTAAGCATGCTGCACATAACACAAGTGTTCATCCCAAAGCTTAGGATGTTTGCTGCAATAACCTCTCAGTAACTAGATCATTGTCCTATTAACTACTTTTGTCTGGCCATCTGTTTGTGGATGAAAAGTTGTGCTTTTCTTCAATTTGGTGTCCATCAGTCCCCACAGACTCGACCAAAACTTCCCCACAAATTGGGTGTCTCGATCAGATACAATGGAAGTGGGTAATCCAAAATGAACCCATACATGTTCAAAGAACAATTTTGTAGTCTGTTCAGCTGTAATCTGTTTAGTACAAGGTATAAAAATACACATTTTGCTAAACCTATCCACAACAACATATAAATAATCATGAACTTTCCTAGATTTAGGCAGTCCTCCAACAAAATCCATGGAAACACTTTCCCAAGGGTGAGAAGGAACTGGCAATGGAGTGTACAAGCCTATTTTTCTATTCCTGGGCTTTCTTTTAGCACACATAGCACACCCTCTTACATATCTAGAAACTGTCTCATTCATTTTCGGCCAATAGCAGAACCTTTGTAGCTATGCAACTGTTTTACTTACCCCAAAGTGACCTGATATCATAGAAGTGTGTGCTTCCCTAATTATCTTTATCCTCTCAGTTTTTGGAATGCATAGTTTCCCAAAATGATATGAGGGTCGGTCCTTCATATGATAGTCCAATTATTCTACTCTTTTTCCTTGACTGAAAGTTGCATATACATCTCTAAAGTCCATATCCTGAACATATTGTTCAATGTAGCTTTCATGTAGCACAAAATTATGCTTAAGTATGGTAGATGCATTTATAATGGGTCTAGATAACATGTCTGCAACCTTGTTATGTATGCCCTTTTTATATCTGATGAATAAATGAAATTGTTGTAGAAAACCCATCCATCTGTAATGTCTTGATTGCTACAACTTAGTTTGGGAGTGTAGATATTGAAGTGGTTGATGATCGGTATGTATTACTGTCTCTTTGCCCATTAGGTAATGTTTCCACTTTTTCACACTCTGAACTAATGCATACAATTCTTTATCATATGTAGGATAGTTAACTACTACAGGATTAAAAGTCTCAAAATGATAACATATGGGTTTACCATGCTGTGTCAACGCTGCTACCATGGCATAGTCACTGGCATCAGTTTGGATCTCAAATGGTCTTTGCAGATCTGGTAGTGCTAGTACAGGTGTTGTACTAATATTTTCTTTCGAGGTGTCGAAGGCTTTCTAATGTTTGCCTCCCCACTGAAACACCTTATTCAATCCTGTTAAAGGATGTAAGGGAGATGCAATTGAGGAAAAGTTAGAAATGAACTTCCTCCAATATTGTGCTACTCCTAAGAAGCTTCTCACTTTTGTAGCAGACCTGGGTTTAGGCCAGTTCACAATGACTGCCACTTTAGAGGGATCTATTTTCAATTCACCTCCCCCTACTATATGACCCAAGTAGTTTAGAGATGCTTTTCCAAATTCACATTTTGAGAGTTTAACATAAAGTTTTTCTCTTTTCAAAACATCTAATGTCTGCTTAACATGCTTTAAATGTTCTTCCCACATTTTACTAAAAATCAGAATGTCATCTAGATACACAATAACAAAATCATCAAGAAAAGGTTTGAGTACATCATTCATTAATCTCATGAAAGTAGTAGGAACATTAGTTAAGCCAAAAGGCATAACCAGCCATTCATACAATCCCTGATTTGTTTTGAAAGCAGTCTTCCATGCATCTTGCTCTGCAACTTTGACTTGATGGTATCCACTGTGGAAATCCAACTTGGTGAAATAAACAGCTTCCTTCAATTGATCTAAAAGATCATCTATGCAAGGAAGGGGATAACGATTTTTGATTGTTATCTTATTCAGTGCTCGATAGTCAATGCACATTCTCCATGAGCCATCTTTCTTTCTCACCAAAACGATTGGTGACCCACGTGGTGATGTGCTAGGCCCGATGAACCCTTTCTCGAGCAACTCCTACACTTGCTTATTGATTTCAACATTCTCTAAAGAAGACAACATGTACATTCCAATGTTAGGCAATGGAACATCTTGCTGCAAAATAATCTCATGTACTATTCCCTTTTTGGATGGCAACCTTTAGGTTCTTGAAATAAGACATCATACTCTGAAACAACCTTTTCTATATCAGCTTGTTGTTCAGCATTACAGCCCTCAAATACTTTGGTTTTATCAGGTTTCTTTTCCTTTACAACCATCAGTAAGAATTGTTTGCATGAATTTATCATTCTTTTGATATGACCTGAGTTTATGAGAGTATAATTATTCTTGAGCTTATGAGCTCTTACAAGGTATTCGATTCCATCTTTAATAAGTAGATACTTGTTCTCAGCTCTATAGAAAATAGCCTTTCTATCATACAAGGAAGGACTTCCTAAAACAATTCCACATATATCCAAAGGAATTATGTCTAACTCAACCTCATCTACAAATGCTGACCCAAAAGAAAACTTGAGTTTGCACTGTCTAGTCACTTGTAGTTGTGCTTTATCATTCAACCATCCTAATGGGTATGGTTTCTTGTGAGGTGTAGTTGCTAATCCCAATTTCTTTACAATTGCTTCAGAAATTAGATTTACTTGTGAGCCACTATCAAACAAAGTATCAATCTTTTGATTTTTGGAAATAACTAGAATATGGAAAAGCTCATGCCTTTTTCTCTCATTTTCTTCATCAATAACAGATTGAGCAGAATTACTAGTAGATGCTTCAGAATTCTTACCTTTTATACCTATGGCTGCTATAGTTGTTTCATCTCCTGAGTCTGACCCCAAATCTTTCTGAATAGCTACAACAGTCTTCTTCTTCTTGCCCTCAGACTTCTTAGGTCTCAACTCTGGATGTAGAATCCAACAATGCTCATCATCATGCCCATCCATTTTACAGCGAATTCATGAAGCTTTGCTTTTCTGTTCAGTGTTAGCCTTCCTTGTTTTCCACTTCTGCTTTCTTTTCTCCTTGCTCTTGCTTACAGTGGGTTGGGATGGTCCCCCAACTTCTGAATTTCCATTCTTTCCTCTAGCTTCTAGATGAGTAGCTTGTACAGATACCTCATCTATAATAGTGGGATTAAACATGAGGATGATATGCCTCATGTAGCTGTGTAGACCACCAATGTACTTCAAAAGAGTCTCTGGTGAGTCTAATGAGATACCCAACATCAATTCTCTCTTTCTGAACTCTTAAGTATACCCTTGCACACTTTGCCCTTTCAACTGTTAAAGAGTTTGCCAACTCATCATGGCTTGTTGCATGTAGGCCAATGGATAGAACTACTTTTTGATTGCGGCAACAAATTCACTCTAGACAAAGATGGTCTTACCATTTCTTTTCATATCATCTTGGGTTCTACCTTCCCACCAAACCAAGGCAGCGCCTCCTAGGCATAGGCTTGCTAGATGAATCTTACTCTTCTCTGAGTCTATGTTCTCTACCCTGCAATAAACATCAATTTGTCTAATCAAATTGTACAACTTTTCAGCATTTATCTCTCCATCATATATAGTCAAATCAAATTTAACATCTAGCTTAATCAAAGATGCTTTCTTATTATGGGGCTATTAGGAGGTGTGAGAAAGCTTTCCTCTTTCCCATTTCCTTTTGAGTGGTCATGGAAGTGAGACTCATCTTCTTCTTTATCTTATTTAGAACCTGATCAATCCTCAACCTTATGCTTTCTAAAGTCCCTATACATTTCTTCTACCATAGACTTTTAGCTAGGAAACTTTCTATGAATTGAGGGTCTGGCCCCACAGAACCTTCCTCTGACATTGTCTTCCGAGGATAGACTCTCCCAATTTCAGGGTTAGTTTCCACCAACTCTCCTTCTCCTAATTTGAGATTTGATCTAGTAAGCATTCAATAGCTAACCAACACAAGATTGTCTAACCTTACAGCCTAGTGCTCTAATACCACTTGATCTGATAATCACACTATGAGTGACCTCAGTTAAAGACTTAATGAACAAAGGTATTACAGACTCATGTGTTGGTGTGTGTCTATGTTATTTAAGCAATGGATTGATCAGATTGCCAATACATAGACATTTAAATTGAAAGACAACAGAGAAATACAATAAACAAACACAAGAACACAAGAAATTAATAAGGAGTTCACCCTATCCTCCAGGGCTACATCTCCGGTCCAACTTTCAATGGTGGCCTTGTTTTATTGTGTCTTAAGTAGAGAAATTACAATGCAGGGGTGAGTTTTCCTGAAGCAGGTTTTGCTTAGCAGGGTGGTTCTTGGATTCCCCAAGCCACTGGAGTGCACAGACTCTGTTTGCCTACCAGCTCTGTGACCTTCTGGTCTATAGTGGAAAGAGCCCAATGTGGCACTCAGTCTGGACAGATCCTCTTTGGGATGGCTTAGATCTCTCAAGCCTCTCGTGCTCAGCGCTCCCTTTGGTCAGCTCGACCCTCTATCTCTTCCTGCTTTTGCTTCACTGTCTTCTTCTATGTGTTTCCCGTCCTCCTCTCGGGGTTTTGGTTTCTCTGTCTCGCGGGGTTCTCTGTCCCTCTCGGTGACTGACTAACTTGACTGTGTATTTTGTCTCTGTTCATGGCTTTGAAGCCATTCGTTCCCATGCTTGTTCAGTTCCTCTTCCGCCTCTGTCGAATCACCTTCTGCAGCTGCGCTTGGAGTTCCCTGGCTCGGCGTCATCATCAGCGCTCAAGGAGTGAACACATGTCCTCCTCTAAATGGCACCAACCTGCTTCGTTGGTTTGTTTCTTCGGTTACATCGTGGATGAAGTCTTCCTCCACTATGGCGGTCAAAACAGACTTCAAATCCTTCTAAATTGCGACTTAATCCTTCATCGATTTTGCTTCCCCCATCGGGCGCAATCTCAGCCGTTAGATCTGGGGCCTCCAGATCCGACGTCATACGCAGGTTTCACGCAGTTGACTTGATCGACCTTTAACGCGCGATCAACAACGGCTTTCTCTCACCTCCGCTTGCCACGCGTCGATCGTTGAGTGGGATCACTCCGATTCCATCCAAAACCGCTTACCGTTTGAGGGCGCCCTGATCAATACCGCAGGTTTCCACAGCGCGGGTCCTGCCTTTGTATTTTTAGCACTTTTTGCCTTTCGCCCACGGTTCTCCAGCTCCCCATGCGTCTAAGTGCTCAGGGCTTCCCCATCTTGAGCCATTTCGCCCAGCGATGCACGATTAGCGCTAAGCGCACATCAAATTCCACCTCTGTCTCCTGATCCAGGGCTCCCAGGGGCTAATTCGGCCTCCCGCGCAGTCTCCATGGACCTTGGTCAGCGCGCTTTGACCGAGGTCCTCGTCATTCCACGCTGGCTGCCATTGCCATTAGTTCAGGGTGTCTTTGATCGCTGTTTTGGAATTCTTAGAGATTTGTCCCGACCTAATACAGTCATCGTTCCTTGACAGTTCTTTATAGATCCAATTCAGATCAAAAACAATACAAGTGAGGTGTCCTCCTCAGGGCGAGGATTATCCTTGTCTGAATCCGAGTGGTCTGAAGAATGATGTCTTTTGGCTCCACTGGTATCCATTGTATCTGGTATCTTCGCCGGCAAAGAGTCCATCAGATCTGGTGATACAGATTCCACAGTTTCTGGCTCCTTGTGAATCTGATTGTTCTCTTGGGGAATGGGGTGTTCCTTTTCCATATCTCCCTCCTTAACTAGGACATCTTCAGGGTCTGGTGGAGGGAATTGCCATCCCTTGGGCTGTTTTCCTACTTTCTTCTTCCTACGCGTATCTTTTTTGGCTTCTGGGCATGTGTTTTGAAGATGCCTTGTTTGGCGACAAATTCTGCATCTGAATGCAGTATTTTCATAATCTAGTATCTGTGTCCAGCATCTCTGTTTATACTTGAGTTGTATTTGGTCTGGCAATCCTTTGCTGAGATCTACTTCCACACATATGCATGCAAATGTGTAGATTCCTTCCTCTGTTCTTTCTGTGTCCATTTTGATGAATCACCCAATGGTGTTGCCTATAATAGACAGGACTTGAGGGCTCCAGAAGTGTAGAGGTAGGTTGTGAAGATGAACCCAGACCGGCATCCGAGATACAACCATTGTATTTGGATCAAATTCTGGGAACCATGGAGTAATGAAGAGACCCGTGGATCCCATGAACCATGGTCCTTCCCTCATAATGATGTCCCTTTCCTCTGTTGTCTGAAATTTTACAATGAAGAAACCTTTGGAACAGAGACGAATGTCACATGTAGGGGTCCAAGTTCTGAAAACCCAAAGGAAAAGGTCCATAGACTTGGGCCAGAAACAGTTGAATCTGCAGATTAAAGCTTGTTTTTCGAATGAAGAACAGTAATCGTCTGTTTCTGGTATATCCATATTTATTTCTGGGTGTAACTCAGTTGCTCCACAATGTATGGGGCTGGTGCTGTGCCAGCTTGTTTTGTTGAGTTTGTAGCTGGTTTATTTCCTTCTAGAATGTCTTTGAAGGATAACCCTGCACTTTTTTGCTTTTGATGTGTTTCTGGGAATTTTGTTGTGCTGCTTCCTATGCCACTGCCTGAGGGATTTATTTTGTGATGGTCTTCCACGCCTCCCCTCAGCCACAAGTTGAGTGTGATGGTAGACTCAGGTAGGATTTTGTAATCCATGAGGGTTTTGTAGTCTTGGAGTACTCTGCCTCCATAGATTAAAACCTGTGATCCTATAGGATAACCAGTATGCTGGTAGATGTTGTTCTTCAAAAGCAATACTGATTTGGTGATCTGTACCCAGGCCAGATGTGTCCTCCCATTAGGGGTTTTTATAAAAACTTGAAAAGGAAGAGGGCTTACCAGCGATTCAGGTTCTGGTTCTTCCGCGGACTCCTTTCTATTGTCCACATAGCTCCGAGGGTAAATGTCAGTGTGGCTGACATTGATGGCGTAGTCGCCAGAAGCCCTAGCAAAAGAACCTCGATCGCAGACAATGGCTCCCTCTAGAATAGGCCTCAAGGGCAGCACATTACCCATAGTCAAAATGGTCTTCTTTCCACAGTAAACAAACTGTCCCGGGTTCATACCTTCAGCCGCTACGAAGAGCTCCTTCTGTTGCTTGTAACGGAATGGGTGCCTGTAGTTCACCTTGGAGTGAGGAGTGTCGTGGCCTGGTTCACGTATGACGTCCGTGCCATTTCCCTTGATGAAGCCAATGCGCTCGCTATAGTCGAGGCATCTAAAATGTGCAGGTCTCTTCCTGCGATGGGTGTGGGATTTGTAAACGGAACCTACTCCCTTTCCCTGTGCTCGAATAACGTGACCCATCTCGGTTCCCTCCTCTATGTCGGTGTCAGGTGTCACCTCTGCTCCATTAGGTTTGGCCGGTGACTGCTTCGGCTCTTCGGCTTCAACAGTAACAGCCTGCCCTGAATCGGCCTTTGGCGTTGTCTGCTTCGACTTAGCACCTCCAGCTTTCTCCTTCTTGGGTTTACTGCAGCGGCCTTCTTGGTGGAGCAAGGAGCCATTTTTCCCATCTGTTCATGTGTTTATTACTTGTTGCTTATATGATCTACATTACATTTATTATTTGATATTTTTATATATGATACTAATTAATTTTTGATTCAGTTAATGGTTTTTGAAGAAAAGGTAAAAATTATTTAAGATAATCCATTAAGCACAATATTGATTCGCACCCCCTTCTCAATATTGCCAAGATCCCAACATTTTCTAGCAGAGGTGGGCAGATGGAGCTATTTGTAGACATATTTTATTGCTTCTTACTGATCATAAGCATGCCCCAATTCCCTTTAAGAAAGAATGCACTGATGCTTAAATAATAAGGTGCATTAATGACCGTTATTATTATAAAATACTAAACTATTATTTTTTATCTTAAACAATATATAAATGCATGATGATGCTTCCAAATAAATTAAGAGCATGGGTGTGCTTGACAAGAATGCACCTAATAACGGTATAATTTTTTTGACTATTCAATTAAAAATAAATAATTTTAAAAACCATAAAACTTTAAGAATATGCTTCACCAATCTCTCACTCTAACATGTTTAAAAAATTAACACACCACACACACACACACACACACAAAGATATATAGAGGAGCTCTAAATTAAATTAAAAGCATTGGTAAGCTTGACAAGAATGCATCAGATCATGATAGATCTTTGTTTTAACTATTGAATAAAATAAATTAATTTTAAAAACCATAAAACATTATCAATGCTCTTCACTAATATATTACCCTTATGTGTATCAAATATTACTACATTCCAAACACTAATGTTGCACACAATAATAATATAGGCTCATGTTTTTACAATATAGAAAAGATTTTGGTCAGTGTGTTAGAAAGAGTCACACACACTAGTGTGTTTAGGAACAAAAGCACCACATGATTAATACTTTTGCTTGCAATATATATATATATATATATATATATATAGATATCTCTCTCTCTCTCTCTCTCTCTCTCTATATATATATATATATATATATATATATATAAAGAAAATAGCATAACAATGCATATTGTTGTTATTTAACTCCCAAGTGTGTCTATGTGTCTCAAGCATTGTGCTAGGGCAAATTTTAGAAGTGCATTCATGCCCCTCTTTGACATCATCTACCCTGACATGCACATCTGGGCCTTAGTGATCTGCATAGGAGGGAGAAAATCAAATGTAGGTCTCATATATGGAAACCTCTAAAAAAAAAAAAGATAGAAAGTAAAAGGGAAAGTCTCCCTCCCCTGTCTTGAAAATGCACAACATCTATCTAAAGCTGTGAAAAACTAGCTCAAAAAAATGGCAGATCATCTGATGCAACGTGGCACCTGAATCAAAGAATTAACATAATAAAAAAGAGGTAAACTAATGCACTTCCCATCACCACAAGAATGTGTAATGGTGTTAACTAATAATGAGAGGGACCTAGCCTCCTCTGTAGCAAAAGAAGAAATCCATAGCTCTCCACCACTAACCTGAAAATCGGATGGACGGACCGCATGAGGCCCAACATATCTCTAAGTGTATGCAAGTTGACTCTCAACTGAAAAACCATGGGGGACATCAGGGAACTGAGGAAAATCCTCCCCTCTCCCAGATAGGCCGGTGATAAAGTATATGTCCTCCTGAGTGGGCCTATACCACAAGTCAGGATCGACATTGAAAGCCTGCTCTTGGACCTTCCTTCGGGGGATCAGATGCACCAATAATACAAAGTGCACCTTCAGGGATGTACCCTTCTCATAGTACTTGAGGAGATCTACATTCCTGAAGAGCGCTCAGATCACTGCAATAATAGGGAGAGGGTATAAATCCCTCTCCCTCTCTCTGACCTGCCATGGCCAGACCATATTTTATGGGTCCACCTGCTACTGCTGCTGCTACTACTACTCCCTATGATGACATCTCTGCTACATGATTGAAATATAAAATACATCAACCTCATATATATATATATATATATATATATATATATATATATATATATATATATATATTATTAAATGAAACATGTAATTATAACTATGGAAACATACATTTCCATTAAGAAAAAAATACCAGTGCGCTCAAAACACAGGCATAATGGTGCACACATAAGTATGATGCACTGTAGGGGTTTAAGAAATTTATCTTTTCATAGCAGTGTGACATACTTGCACGTTGGTGCGCACGTATAACCTATTGGCACCGATATGGTACGTTCAGGTTATCTAACACACGAGCTATAGGAATATTTTTAAATATTTATTTGCGATGCGTTTGGTAAATATAAATGCACCAGGAGTGATGCACCGATGTACAATTTGTCGCATCTTTCCTGGTGCGTTTATATTTACAAAATGCACTACCACAATGGTGGTGTGTTATGTTCATGCATCGAAATGCAGTGCACCCTGTAAATTTATAGGGCTTACCACTCCCGGTGCGAGCCAAACATATTGAGCGCACCGCACATCGAAATATTTTTTTTTCAAAATAAATGAGAAATTCAACCTAATTTTCAATTCTAATCCGCTAAAAACTTAAATTACCTAGACATTTGGTCGTCAGGGAGGCATTGTGGACACATAATGTAGAAAAACAAATTTTAACACTGTTTGAAAAAAATGGAAACTCAAATAGTGAGCACAATACTGAAAGGTGGTGAGAAAAAGAGGCACCAACATCACGATACTTGTACATGGAAAGAGTAGCACTTGTGCTTTAGAGATCTCTCGCATGGTTGGGAGGGTTTTTTTAATTAAAAAAAAAAAACATAGTGCTTTTGGATATATCCCTCCTCTGGTGCATTTCGCGAAGCACACCGAGGAGAGATATATCCAAAAGCACTATGTTTTTTTTTTAATTTAAAATTATCGTGGTGCTTTATCAAGATGCCCTAGAGCTTTATGTTACTGGTAACACATCAGTGTTGTGGTTTTACAATATCATCAGTCTTTTTTTAGAAATTAAAAATCGTTTATCGGTATGCTTTATAAGATGCCCCAGGGTGTTGTTATACGTTTACCACACTAGGATGTCATTGTTGAATAACATCGAGACGTTTTACTAGATGGAGTCTAGTGCTAGCAAATATTGAAGCACCGATGTGTCTCAATATTTAGCGCACTGTGGTTTTTTATATTTCAAAAAAAAAATCCACGGTGCACCATGTTATATACAACTCTGGTGCGTGTATGGATGGTAAAACACTGGTGCACTTGAATAATTTAGATGCACCATCAAAGAAACATCCGCTAAAACTTCCGCCCACCCACCTTCACTAGTGACCTCTGCTAAAAACAAATTTTTGGGCTATTTTCATAGGGGCCTCTGCAAAAAACTCCGCTAGAAGGTATTTTCCTTGTAGTGTCACATTTCAAAATTTCTTCACTATTTCCTTCTATGACAACCTCTTCTAGAAAATCAACTTCTGCAATAAATTCCTTTATATGCTCTATACTTTTCCTTGTCAACAATTCACTGGACAATTCAAGAGTCATCACATTCTCATGCCCTTTTAATAAATTTGATTTTTTAAAGGCAAATCAATTACCTCAATGGCTACAACAAATGTTTTTGCCTTACTAAGCAATGAATATTTTGCTTCATCTTCTTTTTCCTTTTATAAAAATTCCTTTTCACTCATCAACAAATTGGATTGCTAATTTCCACCGTTGCATCTTCATTAGCCAATGGTAACAAAATGTTTCTCTTACCATTTGTTTCAAAAGTATGGGTATTTTTTCCCATCATAAATTATTTTTTGATCAAATTTCCAAGTTCTTCCTAATAAAACATGACTAATATCCATGGGTATTCTATCACAAAGTACCGCTTCTTAATAGTTCCTATCTTCAAATGTATTCTACATTTTTCATTCACTAAGACATGATATCGTTTGTCTAACCATGACACTTTATAAGGTGTAGGATGAATAAAATTTTCCAAATCTAGTTTTGCAACCATTTCAAGAGATACTAATTTTGTGCTACTACCATTAGTAATCAATTTACAACACTTACTTTTTGACTTGCAAGTTGATCTAAACAAATATTTTCTATGTAGTGTCTTTTTTATCTCTTTGCTTGGCTTGAGAAGTATCCTTTTTCATCTACACTTTCTTCTTCTTTAGCTTGTGCAATTGGATTAGTATGATCTTCATGTATAAATTTGGACATTATAATATTTATGACGATATTCAATGATATAAAACAATTATCCAAAAATGTCCACCTTCTAAATGCGATGTCCTTCTTTTTTATGAATGACCTTCTCTTAGGCTTTGAATTTGATGTAGAGTACTTCCTTTTCTTCCTTAAAAAAATAGAATTGAATTTTTGTCATCATGTTGCTTCTTACCTTTGAAATAGATATTTCTATTTTCTATTGATTTTGTTTCTTTAATAGTTTTTCCTTTCCTTTGACTACAAGTTGATAGGTTTCCTCAACTTTTCTTAGAGAGAATAAATTAATGTCATCCTTAATGCTAAACTTTAGATCATTTATATATCTTGCTACCTTTTTCGCATCCTCTTCTATGTGACCCACCCTTATTATAAACTTGTAAAATTCCTTTATATAAGGTTTTACATTAATTTCCTTTTGCCTCAAATATTGAAGTCCCTTGAATAGTTGAGTGTAGTAATATTTTGCCATGAATTTAGACTTCAACTTAGCTACCATTCTATACCATGATGGGATCTCTTTCTTTCCTCTCGTTATTTTGTCATTCATAATGCTATCCCACAATAATGAAACATGTCCTTTCAATCATGTAATAACAAAATTGACCTTCGTGTTGTCTACTACCTCTTCACATTCAAAATATTTATCCATGGTGGCCAATCAATTAATTATTCTAAATTAATACTTGCTTCATATGTAGAAACTTCTAACTGAGGTTTTGAACTCACCTTCATGATTTTTTATAAAATATTTTATTCTACACTTATTCTTCTTTTATTGCCATATATTCTTTTGATTCTTCTTCATCACCTATGTGACTTACTTCAACTTCAATTCCTCTTCTCTAAGTTATTTCCATGGTTTACAAACATAGGCATACATATTTTCCATCTTTGTCATCAATGCCCTTATTGTTGGTTATCTCCTTTGACCTCTTCTATCCCTTCTTATTTTAAGTGCCATCCTTTCAATCTTATTTTTCACTCCCTTTCATAGGCTTCTATTTCACAACTTGTCTTTTTTCTTCGTTCACTTTTCTTTCACTTTTTTATGGAAGTCTTGCTACTAAGCCCTTAAATTTGCTATCAATTTTCTCTAAGATTCACTATGCTCACCTTCTTCTCTCACTTTCACTTCCACTTTAGGTTGCAATGTGTCTCTTGTTCCTTAACAAGTCTGATTCACCTTACCAAAAGTACTTCACCTAACTCTTCCTTTAAAATAGGTTTCCTGGTATCTCTTTCTGTCCCTATTCTCCTTAGACCTTCACTTTGAGTTTTTCTTCCTCCTCACTTTTTACTATTCAAGCTTCAATAGCTTGAGGGCTTCTTCTTGTGACCAATTCTTCTTTCATATTTGTCAAAACTTGTCTCTTTTTCTTCTTTGTGTTTCTACCTGTATGAACACATAATATATCCTTTGGTAAGAGCTTTATCCAAAATATCATATTAAGCTAGTAAGGACCATATGTAAGCAGAAAAACTGTAGGATGCAATTCCAATTTTCACATGCAATATGTGATAGAATCACACACACACATAATTTACCCTTTAACAAGTTTACCCAACAAATTTTTTTCTTGTTATAATTTATTTTCCACATTCACAAGCCACATATTAAAACCTTCTTTGATACCAAAAATGATGCAAGTACAATACCAAAACCTCTGAATATGTAAAATATTTTATTATCTTTATCTAATGCAAAGACCCAAATTCACTTGTAAATCAACAATCTATGGTTTCTTAAAGATCATTTTTTCCATTCATCGTTTTCATACTTGATTCCAACAAAACTATAATGCAATTGATTAAATATGATCAAAAATTTTATATTCCTCGAATTTATCTTCTCTTTCTTTCTTTAGCCTTTGGTTAAACCATTTTACTAGATCTCAGTTTTTTCCAAACCCTTTATCATGGTGGAACCTTACATGTAACTCTATCATGGAATCCCAAACATCTAAATAATCATTTATACACAGATTATGATGTTGGAACTTTAATATAGTGGAAATATGCCAATCGTATTTAATCTTTGACTTGTTTGGAGTCTGGTGATCCCAAAAAACTCGTATTTCAAGATTTTATGCTTTATGCTGATTAAACTCAACTTTAAAGACTTATAGAAAAGGTTGGAACTTGGGTGCTAATAATACTCACCATTTGAGAATTTTACTCCTATTCCAATCAATTTTTAACTTTTAATTATCACTTGAGCCTTGCTTGTATAATCCTTCATCCAAAGATTCTTTAAAACCTTACACAAGATTATTGAATTTACTTTGTAATTAAACTCTTTAACAAGATTGAATCTGAATATAACTTGGAAATCTGACTATCAAAACCATCAATCTAGGTTCATGGAAATCCACAGTTTTCTTTATTAAATATTTTAATGGATGGCTCAACCCTTGAGCTTCAAATGTATCCTTGAAACAAAACCTCAATATCTGGATAGTCCACTCCTATGCAAACTAAACTCCAATTCAACCCACACCTCTTCACTTTCATTTTCAATCTCATTGTATTGATTACAAACCTACAATTTTAAACTGCATTCAATTCCCTATGAATAAGGGTTAATGTTTACATAGATAATCACTGGAAAATATACAATCTCTCACATGTATCAGATCAAATGTAATAATTACATAATGTACATCATGCTACATAACAAATCATTCATAAAAAACCCTAAAATTATTATTTAATAAACATTAATAACAAACCCTAAAATTATTATTTAATAAACATTAATAACAATGAGGATTATATCAATAGTGCAATACAAAATTCATGTATTCTCTTAGAAATTCATGGCTCCAATCTTCCTACTATGACACTCTCCCTTCTCTATCTTGTGCTCTTTTACACTTCTTCCCTTACTAATTTAGAGGTTTAATTTATACAGATTGATAGGAGGCAACTTGAACCTCTAAGATAGGTTTGCATATTTTATTATCAAAACAAACTTATACACTAAGTTCTCCCAAATACATGATGAACATTCTATCTAAAAAACATTATCTTTAACTCAAGATACGAGATGAAAATTATTACAACAATCTTTGATGACTCCTCGATACATGGCCAATCCAAAATTCTCTATAACTCTAATACTTTAAAAAAGTACAATTTTGCAATATACTCTTACATCATCTCATTACCTACCATCTTAACAATTCTATAAACATCCTTCTCACTAAAAAAAAAAAAATCCCTCATAAATATATCATAATTTTTATACAACCATTATAATCAAAATTACAATTCTTTGATTACCATTCTAATATAATTCCAAATCCTTAATTCATATAAATTTGATTCCAAGTCCATATAATCTTTAGTTAGCTAAGAAAACAAAATCAACATGAAATTTGCGTATTGAGAATGATTAGGTAAAAGTAAGTGAAAGGAAAAAAGGGCGTGGCAATCATTCATCATGCTACTTTTACAATGATAAAAGAGGAGTTTAACCATTGACGCTCAGGATACCCCTTCAACTAATTTTCATATCTTTTCGCTCTTAGAAAACAATTTCTTGTATATTTGAAATTAGAATGCGTTTCAGGATTACATCATGATGGCATCATAGGCTCGTGTGAAATATGAATAAGGAAAGTTTACATTTCTTGACACTTCAAAAAAAAAAAACATAATATTTAAATTGTGTACATCATAATTGTTAAAATCAGGGATTGCATTACCTTATCTCACTTTTAACGTAATCTCAAAATATAAATAAAAATGCATATTTATTAATCACATTATTTCTCATTTTGGGTAATGTTTTTATGGGAATTTATTTTATATTTATTTATTGTTATTATATTTTTTTCGTAGGTTTGGCATAAGCTATTCAGTTTTATTTTTTCATTGAGTATTAGTTGGTTTTAGACTAAAAGTTTATGACGTTAATCTATAATTTAATATTAGGAATTCATTTTTTATTATTTTATTATTATTATTGAAATTTATTTATTTGTAAGGTGATTGGTTGAGGTCTTATTATGGGTTCTTTAATAACTTCCATTTCTATTAGTTACTATTTTTTTTGTTTTCAATTTTATTTAACTTTTTGATTTTTTTTTTTAATTTTTTATGAATTATAATTTTTTCACAATATTTTAAATTTAAGGTAACTCCTTATTATATTAAAAACACATTTTAATAAACTTAATTATAAAAAATTATGTATATTAATAAAAGTAAAAAACACATATATAAATATATGTATTTTAATATAAACAATATTACTTAATCATATTTCTTAGTTTTTGGTGATGGCATTCAACAATATAATATTTTATTAGTTGTTTTATCTGGTCCTCATGATGAACCACATTTGTTGGTTCGAAAAGCATAGGCCAAAAATTTCTCTTATGTGATTTCTAAAGACTTTGCTTAATTTTATTAGCTGTTTTATTTTTGTGATAAAATGTTTGTCTTTGTTACTTTTTTGTTTCATTAAGCTATATTTAAGCTAAGAGATAAGTACTAGCTACTATGTAGCCCTTGTATTAAAAACATATTTTAATAAATTTAATTATAGACAATTATATATATATATATATATATATATATATATATATAAAACAAGCACACCATATAAATATATCTATGTTAATATAAACAATATTAGTTAATCACATTTCTTAATTTTTGGTATGACATTCACCAATATAATATTCTAAGCAAATTCTTTTAGTAGAAATGAAATTTTTGACCAACTTTAATAAATTAATTTAAATATTATTTTCAAAAACTAGCGCTTTAATATAGCCGTTACTTAATAATATTTGTTTTTAATATATTAATAAATTGATATCATAATTTAAATATTAAGCTCAAGCTTCTGTGATCCATATTTTGATTATTTGAAGACATTTTCGGAAGAAATCACATTGGTAGAATTAGGCACCAACCAATTTAAATGTTATTGTTCAAATATAACCGTTACTTGAAATTATGTCTCTATATTGCTCTCTATTTAACCCTTTGTCATGGTCTACCTCTTCATCTGCTCTTGATGATGAACCACACTTGTTGGTTTCATCAAGATTATGTCTCTATATTGCTCTCTATTTAACCCTTTTTCATGGTCTACCTCTTCATCTTCTCTTGATGATGAACCACACTTGTTGGTTTCATCTGCTCTTGATGATGAACCACACTTGTTGGTTTGAAAGGAGTCAACCAAAAATTTATCTTATATAATTTCTACCCAAAAACTTTGCTTAATTTATTATGGATCACAGAAGTAGAAAATATAATATTTTATTAGCTATTTTATTTTTGTGATGAAATCTTAGTCTTTGTTATGTTTTTGTTTCATTAAGCTATATTTAAGCTAAGTGACAAGTACTAGCTACTATGTAGCCTTTGTAGCCCTTATTTATTTATAGATGATGTATAAAACTACACATATCTAATTATCTAATTGTTTATCTTTAAATTAATATTTAATCGGTTAAAATTATATATATATATATATATATATATATATATATATATATATATATATATATATTTATTAAGTAGAAAACAAAACTACATAAAAAAATATTTTATTTAATATTAATTAATAATATAAATTTATATAATTAATTTAATTTTATTGAGAATTTCAAATGTTTTACAATATATTTTCAGCCTCCGTTCCCCTAGCAGGGTAAAATCTGAGAGTCCTATTAAACTTAAAAATAATGTTTTACAATATATTAATATTATTTTGATATAAATTTTATAAGTTATTGATTTATTTTTATTTAATATATGATCACTATATTTAAATTCCATTGAATTATATTATTTATGTGAATTTTCTTTTTATATAATTATGGGTTGCTTTCGAATTTCACTATTTTGACAACTTATATTTTTTAATGAGCAATGATGTCCTAAAGTGATCTTATTGCATAGACTTATTTTTAGTGATGTAAGATGTTTAGTTTTAAAGGTAAAGTACACTAAATTGAAGTACTCTTTCCACTTTGACAACTTTTTCATATATATATATATAATATCTTTAATAATCATATTTACTAAGTTTTTATTTACATTTGTATATACATATAGTAAATTTGTAATAGATTTATATTAGTTTTCAGTTGATTTGCCCATGCTTAAAATAAAATATTCCAAAAAAATAATTTAAATTTAAATTTACCTTTTAATTTAAAATTATTACTCGCAGGCTACTTAACTACTTCTTTCATAAACACTTTAACTTTCTTTACAAACTTATGAAGAAACTAGAAGGAGCTATCAACTTTATTTAAATTTTCCATAAGCATTACAACAACATAGTCATCTTCCTTCATTATTAACCATTACAAATTTAGGTTTATTGAAAAACAATATAGTAACATTTCATCAAAAAATTATAAACACATATTTCTCCAATTCCAGATTGGTGTTTTTAATTAATCTTAAAGTTATCCATTATCCATATGAATTTATATGGTCCACGCCATATTTTAAAACTACGATGTGCAAAAGAAACAATTTCAACCCCATCTTTCTCTTTCTTATATATAATGTATTTTTAAAAGTTCTACGAATTTTCTCTTACTCCCGATTCCTTATTAAGAAGATGAAATTCATTAAATTTTTAATGGAAAAAATCTAATCCATTTCTTTTTTCATGTATGTAATATATCATATTTAGATTATAATTAATAATAAAAACAATTTTATTTTTAATTTTTTTTTATAAAAAATATGTCTTTAAAAATTTCATAAACTTTATTATTATTATTAAATTACAAAATATAATAATCAAAATATACTTACAACTTGATCCAAAACTTTAAAAAGATAAAAAAATATTTAATATAAAAACTAAAATTTTAAATCCACATAATTCTAGGTATAATTATGTAAATCTTTTTTAAAACATTAACCATCAATATATTTGAAAAATATATAATAATTTTAATCGTAATAATTAATATCACCCAAAATGGCTTCTAGTGAGATTCTTGTCTCTTGTGTCTTCTCCAAGAGGGATTAGTTAAGAGAAGCATAAGTGAATTTTTTTTCTTTTGTCTTCTCCAAGAGGGATTAAGTAAGAGAAGTATGTGATACATATTTGTAATTAGCAATGTATGAAATAGGGATAAGTAATTGTATTTAATTTTTATTAAAAGTTTGAAAAATTAATTATCATTTTTTTATTGTTATTTTGTTTAGATGTTATTTGGTAAAGTAGGGATAAGTAATTGTATTTACATTTTATTAAAAGTTTAGAAAAATTAATTATCATTTTTCTTTTATTGTTATTTTGTTCAGACGCTATTTTGGTAAAGTATTTTTTCATGTGAAGTTATTGGTTTAATTCCCCATCTTGATCGGAGTGATATATTGAACATGATAAAGATATAGTCCTGATAACTTCAATGAAAAAAATACATCACTATTATTTTAATGAAATTTCTCATATATATTTTTTAATTCTTCAGATATTTCTTTATATATAACTAATAATATATTTCAATAAATTTTAGCTAATTTTATTGACATTTTTCTTTAAATTAATCTCACAAATTATAATTAATATTTTTTTGAAAATTAAAATACCCATCATATTTGTATTTCCCATTAAATATAAATTTACGATATTTATAAATTTACTCATTAATATTTCTCTTAAAATCAATCTATAATATAAAAATTATTTAAAATAGAAATATACATATCAAATAATTAACTATGCAATTATATTTCCTATTAAATAAAAACTACATTGAAATCCATGAATTTTCTCAAAATAAACATTTGTTCTATCATTTATTCTTTTAAAAATAGGCTACTTATTAGTTTTGACACTGAAATTGTAAAAATCAATCCAATACCAATTTATACCGCACACATATACATACACATATATATTAAATTTCTCCATATATTTAATGCCATTATCTCAATGCTTTATATGGGTAACCTTAATGATTGAGTTACTCTTTTTCAATTTGTTATCTTAACTCTCATCGGGAGATTCGCTTGTTTTATTTGAGAACTTACTGAGATTCAAGACATTTTTTTAAATAACAAAATGTTAAGAGTCAATTCTTTTTCTAATAAGAGGTTTAATGAGAATGGTAAATAACAAGTTAAGAATGTGGTAATTTTATTAAAAAAATTTGAATATTAAAATTTAGAAAATTAGATTAAGTATTAAGATATTTTTAAAATATTAAATAAAAAAATATTATATAATAAAAAATAAAATATAAAACTATACCCTTTTTACTCATAAATGTGTAATTTTTGAAATTCTAAACCCATTTTGTATTAAGAATTAATATGTGATTTATAATAATAATAAATTCAACATAAACTCATATAATAATAAATTTAATATATGAATTTTGATCATATTTAAATATATATTATGAATATACCATAATATATGATATATTCCGGAAAATCGGATTCACCTAAGAGTTTTTCCAAGTCTCCCCTCCTTGTTGTTTCTGATGGGGACTATCAGAAATCCCCCCAGCCGGTTGATGATCCAGATCCCTTGAATAGAATTTCTCCTTCTATGCCCGCACTGGAGACTGCTTCTGAATATGAGATCCCTTGCCCCCCGAAACCTCCTTTGGAACCTCTGCCCGACCAGGCTGTTCCTAGCCCTCCCCCTGTTCCTAAACCTTCCATTAACAAGGAAGTTCTCTTTCTGCATTCTTCGCTGTCTCCTCCGTCTCAGAATAAATCTTCTGCTGGCAAGATGATTGTTCCTCTGACTGCTCCCACTCCGGTCAACTCCCCTGTATCGTCGCCTACCAACTCTATCGGTAGTGACCTTGACTATCTCCTGTCTAAAAAATCTCTCGACCTTAGGCCGCTCACCGTTCATAAACCTGATAAACACAGCTCTCCTAAGATCAGTCCAAATTCGGCATCTAACATCACTGTGAGAAG
The DNA here is from genome assembly GCA_031772625.1 of Pinus tabuliformis. NCBI lineage: Eukaryota > Viridiplantae > Streptophyta > Pinopsida > Pinales > Pinaceae > Pinus > Pinus tabuliformis. Next base: position 931,909,211 of record CM062808.1, read on the forward strand.
AAAGAACAACCGCGGCAGCAGGCATTTTAGAGGGAGGGGAGATGCTACTGGTCGTGGTATCAGTAATCTCTCTCTGATTGACATTCCTATAATTGACATGACTGATGATTGGCCCCTTAGAGCAAGCAAGGCCGGTTCTCCTTCCAAATGAATCTCATTGTATCGGTTAATATCCGAGGTCTGGGGCCAGACCTGAAGTTTTTGGCATTGAAAAACTTTTTTTTGTCGGCAAATCCTAAAATCATTCTTATACAAGAGACCATGCACGCTGTTTCTGCTACTGTGTCATATTTTAGGAAAATGTTTCCCCTCTGGCATATTTCGGCTGTGGAAGCTAATGGACAATCTGGTGGATTGGCAGCGATTTGGGATCCTCAGTGGATCAATGCAAAAGCCTATAGTTGCATTGCAGGCATCCTCATTTCAGCGCAGATAAGGGGGCAAAAATGTCCTATTAATATATTGAATGTCTATGCACCGTATAAGAATAGGTCGATTTTTTGGGATAGTCTGTTTGAATCTGAAATTTTTGATGTGGAATCGTTATTGATCGCAGGGGATTTGAATATCACGCTTAGTAGGGATGAAATATGGGGGAATAATAAAAATCAAGATGCTATTGCGGTCAAGATCAGAAATGAGTTACTCTGCAGGAACTATATCGACATTCTCCCGGCCAAAATACTTCCAACATGGGAAAACGGAAGGATTGGGAGCGCTTACGTTGCCAAAAGAATCGATAGGTTCATCCTGCACGCCAGTGTGATTGACATTTTGGGCATGCCATTCTCTACAATAGAAAATATCTTCATCTCTGATCATCGTCCGATCATCCTTGGATGGAGAAATAAGGGATTCAGATATGGATACTCATTTAAATTCAACAGGAACTGTTTGGAGGATCCTGAGTATAACATCGCTATAAAAAAAGCATGGTCCGAACTATCGTCCTCAAAATCGCCACCTGCCTTAATAACATTCAGGGAGAAGATGGAATCGGTTCGAAAGTTTACAAAAATGTGGCAATTCCAAAAGAGACAAGCAAATAAAAAAAATCTCCGGAAAATACAAATGGAACTTGACAGTGCGGCGTTATCCATGGCAAACGACTCATTATCATTTGAAATGAGATGTAGAATTAAGGAATTGCATAAGGAAAAATTGATGATTATGAAACAAGAGGAAACCTACTGGAGGTTAAAAAGTAGAGCCTTGTGGATGAACGAAGGAGATAAAAATTCAAAATTTTTCCATAATTATGCTAATTCCAGAAGGGAGAAAAACTCGATTTGGAAAATCAGCGATGGTAAAGGGGGTTATATTTATTCCCAGCAGGATATTTCTGATGAGGCGGTGGCATATTTCAAAAACCAGTATAAAAGATCGGGAAACTGCAACATCCAGGACATTTTATGGGGAATTGAACTATTCCCTTGCATGTTTGATGAAGAGTCAAATGATCTTATTTTCAAGCAAGTTTCGGAGGATGAGCTGCTGACTATTTTGAAATCCTTCAAAAAGGACAAGAGTCCTGGTCCAGATGGCTGGACGGTAGAATTCCTCATTCACTTCTTTGATATCATAAAAGATGATCTGTTGCGGATGGTCGAGGGCACTAGACTGGCGGGCAGCATTAATCAAAAACTCACTTCTACCTACATAGCTCTTATTCCTAAGAAGGGGGATGCACAAAATTTTCAGGATTTTAGACCAATCTCGCTATGTAATATTTCATATAAGATTGTCTCGAAGATTATAGCTGAAAGGATCAAAGGAGTGTTATCAGAGTTTTTAACAAAGGATCAACACGGTTTTCTGAAAGGTAGGAACATTCATGATGCTGTGGCTAGTACTCAGGAGGGACTGTTTGCAATTCATAAGAAGAAATGTGATGCAGCTATTCTTAAAATCGACCTCTGGAAGGCATACGATTGCCTGGAATGGGGCTTCATCAGATGCATGCTGGCTAGGATCGGTCTGAACTCCAACATGATCAACTGGATCATGGCATGTGTTGAGCCAGTGGACTATGCAATTATCATCAACGGGATTCCATCCCCTTTCTTCCGGGCGGAAAGGGGTCTACGTCAGGGATGTTCACTCTCCCCGCTGTTATTTATTCTGGCTATGAATTCCCTCAGCCTGCACATCAATAAGGTTGTCAATGAAAACTTGTGCCGCCCACTTAAAATATGCAGGAACATTTCTATATCACACAATTTATTTGTTGATGATATCATATTATTTGGCTTGCTTTGCAGGGTTACTTGGACATGTTACTACGAAATTATAAAAAACTTTCAGAAGGCTACGGGCTTGATAGTCAACAAGGAGAAATCTGCAATTTACCATGATGAAAATAATCAAGAATTTATAGAATGGTTATCAGAACTATTTGGAATCAAAGCGCAACCTATCAGCTGTGGCATGAAGTATTTGGGGTTCCAGATCAAAGCAAATGGCTACACAAAATCGGACTGGAGTTGGATCCTTGACAGATTCCACAGAAGGATATCAGCATGGGAATTCAGGTGTTTAACACTGGCGGGAAGAGTAGTTCTTGTTCAATCAGTTTTGAACCAACTCTCGGTCTACTGGGCTCATTTATTTGCTATTCCAGTAAGCATTATTAAAAGCTTGAATAGAATGTCTGCCAATTTCATCTGGGGAGGACAAGCAGACAAGAAGAAATTTCATCTCACAACATTAGCCAGCATATCTTTGCCAAAGTTCATGGGCGGTTGGGGCTTACTAGATATGCAATCGTTTGGAAGGGCCCTTTTATGTAAATCTCTGTGGAGAGCTGTTCATGGTGTAACATGATTCAGGCGAAATATTTAAAAAAGAAGGATTTTATTTTCTGGTACAGAAAAGGAATGATCGGGGTGCCATATGGATCTTTCATTTGGAATAGCCTCTGCAAAAATGAATCTTATTTTCTGAAGAACCATATCTGGCATTTTCAAAATGGAAGCAAGATTCTTATTGGCAAAGATCAATTTAAGGGAAGCAGTGGGGTGCCTAAAATACCTGAATCACTATTGAATTTCTTCCACAGAAGGGGACATTTCTATTGGGATAGTCTGATTGATGAATGGCAGGGGCCTATTCCAATATGGAAAAGCGCAGACACACTTCAGATGCCTCACCCGATAGCAAATCAATGGGATCTCATAAAGGCGAGTCTAAGAAATTGTGGAATATTTCGCAATGTGGAATCTGACTTTTTAATATGGAGCCACTCAAAGGAGATGAATAATATCAGGGTCAAAGAAGTTTATCAACACATCATGCAATCAAAACGATCCCTACTCAATTCGATCTTTCCTCACATTTACTGGAAGGATGGTTGTCCATCGAAAATGATACACTTCGCATGGCTCAACTTTCATAACAAGATTCTGACCTGGGAGAATTTGAGGAAGCGCGGATGGACCGGTCCAGGCATATGTCCCCTGTGCAGATCTGATGGGGAAAATAATGATCATCTGTTCATAAGATGCTATCGTTCTCAGCAAATCTGGCAGTTTCTGGAGAACAGTTACGGACTTAAACTCAAGGCTCATGCTACAATTTTGGATACGCTCCTCTGGTGCACCGTACAGAAGTTAAATTGGCAAAGGTTATTGATCTCTACCCTGTGGCACATCTGGAAATGGCGGAACTCCGTTATTTTTAACGATTCAAAAATGGCCAGCACTGATATCTTTGTTAAAATCGTTGCTACTTATGAAGCCCTTCCACTGAAAGCTATTAACCAAAGAAGGGGCGAATCCTCTGACCAATCTTTGGAAAACTCTCCCTTCCCAAAGGTGTTTTTCGATGGTGCTGAACAGCAAGGCTTATGTGGATGTGGCATCCTGATCATGGTAGATGAAAGCACTCAGTTCTCCATTCACTAGAACGGGGTTAGTGGTTCTAATAGTAAAGCGGAGGCCATGGCTCTCGCAGGGTTATTAAAATTTTTCCTCTTCCTTAATCTACAACATGTTTCGATTTATGGGGATTCGAAGGTTATGGTTGACTACATCTCTGGTAAGATCCATATTACAACACCTCACTTGAATGGCTGGATGGGCAGGATTAGATACTACTGGGATTCCATGGATGGTAGTTCTATTCACCATATTCGCAGAGACAAAAATTATCTGGCAGATTCTTTGTCTAAAACAGGTCTACAGGAGGCTACTGGTTCTTGGTTTTTGCAGGTACTTTCTGAGGGAATAAGCTATCATATCCAAGAGTTTAATATGCCGGACTTCTAGTTTCATTTCTTTTTCTCATAACAGGTTTTCATGGACGGGTCTCTGATCTTTATGTGGATGTCTTTCTTTATCATCTTGTTTTTGGATGGTGTACATGATGTTTCTGTACAACCATATGCTTCCTGTTTCTCTTATGCTCAAGTTTTTGTTTTGGTAATCTCCCAGAACTCTATGTATCAGTCAATTTCTCCTTAACTATTTCGCTGGAAACTCCCATGGTGATTTCATCTGGTTTTCTCTTAAAATGGGAGTACACATGATGTAAATTTTGAACATTATATCCCTCATATAAATATATTCAGCTTTTTCTTTCTGAAAAAAAAAGCGTCGTAAATGCTCTATGTCTTCCAATTATATATCAGTTTTGATGTGAAATGACTTGCCATTTATGATTAATATATTTTCATTAGTGGGGAACATGTAAACGATCACATTCTTGATCTTTGAGTTTTATATTGACAATGATCCATATTAATTATAAATATTTTTTGTTGTAATTTTAATTGATATAGTTGAGATTAATTTTTATTTTGTTTTTATTTTTTTATTTTGTTGTTTAGATATTACAGCGGAGCATTAAATCAATAAAGTTTAGATTTAATGCAAGTTTTATTATTATAATAAATGTTAGATGAAATGTTATAATAAAGTATTAATTGGATAAATATTAATAAAAAGATATAATATTAATTAAAATAAAAATAGTAAGTTTATTAAATTTAATTTGTTATATTACAATTTTGTTTTCATTAATAAAAGTATACAAGTTTTTTTAAACAAAAATTCATGATATGCATATTGTATTAAAAAGAATTAATAAATATAATATTTCAAAATTTCATATTTATAAAAATAAAAAATAATCTTCAGTTTAATTTTAATCTTAGTTTACTAAGTGTTACTAGAGGATTAAAGCTTTTAAAGTGTAAAATTTTCCTCAAATTTCACACACACAAAAAACCATCTTGAAAGTTAAGTCATATGGTTAGTTGGACAATGATTAGATTTGGTTCGTGTTCAAATCTATATACATTTCTATACATATACATATATTAAGTTTAAAATGAAATATAGGATAAAAGGGTAAGACATCAACATCAATAAAAATAAAAAATGTTATCACGAACATAGAAATTGTAAGGATAGATTACAAGCTTGAGTTGTGACATGAGGTTATGAGTTTTGATTTATGGACTTGGTCAATAGCTAAGATAGATTACAAACTTGAGTTGTGACATGAAGTTATGAATTTTAATCCATAGATTTGATAAGTACGTCGTAAGGCGTTCCCTCTGAAATCAACTATCCTAACTACCTCCATGTCATAATCTGTACCATTAGATATTTTGTTAGACGATTGAGTTAAGATGATCCATCCATTTGAATTGCATGACGGTTGCTAGCTTTCCCAACTGTACAAACTACTTTGGCTGGTGAGTCAAACGTGTTTATTTCCCCCCATGTTTCGCTTTGGATAGCTAATCAGTTGCAACTGCTCTGGATAGTTACTCTGGCTGGTGGAACTTATGCGCTCGGGCTTGTTGCATGTACTCAGTGTGCTTGAGATGGGCAATTTTTCAGAAAGAAAACAAGGCATTCAAGAGTGTAGAGACTACCTTGTTTGGATTTGTGCTCGGGCTTGTTGCATGTACTCAGTGTGCTTGAGACTGACAATTTTTCAGAAAGAAAACAAGGCATTCAAGAGTGTAGAGACTACCTTGTTTGGATATGTGTTCGGGCTTGTTGCATGTACTCAATGTGCTTGAGATGGGCAATTTTTCAGAAAGAAAACAAGGCATTCAAGAGTGTAGAGACTACCTTGTTTGGATCTGTAGGTTGTCTCGATGTTGGAGGGGAATTTATAATCTTCCCCGAGGTGGATGTCCTCTCCCACAATCTTGATGCTCTCCAGGTCTCTTTGATTGTGTAGTCACGCAGTACGGATAGGAGATCCATCTCTCTGGTTCAGTAATTGACGACTTGACTTCGAGGCCCGTAGATTTCAGAGCTCTTGTCTAATGATGCTAATGCTAATTCTTAATACGATGCGAATGTTAAGAAATTTAAACCGCGCAAAGAAACCATGAATGAAGAAGTCGAGAAAGTTTTGACAGTTTAAGAGAAACCACTTCAACGTAGACAAATCCGCACCCCTATTCTTTCATGTCAGACCGCTTAGTGGGTTGCGTTATTTGGTTGGAAGAAAAAGCAGTTGTGGATGAACAGAATTTTGTGCTTTTTTAACTTCTATTTTTTTATTATAAATGCCATGACAGGTTCTCACAAATTTAGCAGGCGGGTGATCTGCAATAAAATTGAAATTCGACTTATATATATTTTTCTTATCTGTTTTATCTGATAAAAATATAATTTTATCACTAATATAAACAATATTTTATTTATGTAGCCTTGTAAAGTCAACTTTAGTTTATGGTATTGCAAAAGTTATTTTTAATGGCTTCACATAATTTTATTACTAATATAGACAATATTTTATTTATTTAGCATTGTAAGGTCAACTTTAGTTTAGGATATTGCAAAAGGTATTTTTAATGGCTTCAGCAACACGGTATTTCATAATAAATTGAAATAGAATATTCTTCGGCATCAACCCGGCAACGTACTCTGTAAATTCCTTTTTTTTTGCTTTGTGATGGTTGTTTTCCAGTATTTTGTCTTATTTATAGAAAATATGTTTGTTGCTAAATATTTATTTTAGATCATCGGACAATATTTAATTACTTGAAAATTTTTTTGGAAGGTTCATTTTGGCAGATTATTTGGCAGCGGATGCCTTGCAAAAAGGTTTTAGGAAGGCTCATTTTGGCGGATTATTTGGCCGTCGATGCCTGTCATTCTTTATAAGTATGGTTTTTATTGCCATCTGGCCCTATTATGAGGATTAATTATTTAAACAAACAGTGGTATTCTTTTTTAAGTCATCAAGATGTTTGTCATATAAGTATGGTTTTTATTGCCATGTGGCCCTATTATGAGGATTAATTATTTAAACAAGTGGTTTTATTTTTTAACTCATCAAGAAATAACTAAGCGCAAGTAGTTCATTTTACTTCACAAAATTTTATTTCAAGGAATGCAAATTTTTTAAACCCTAAACTTCATAATTAGTCTGTATATTAGGGATTATTTCACTTAATTAGGTTTATTTATTTCGGAATAGTTTAACATATTTGTTGATAAAAGCTAATAAACATTTATTATCAAATTTAAAATAAAGAATAAAATTAAAAAATTTAACTATATTTAATTTTATTTTTATTATTAAAAAATAATTAATTGCACTTAGAGTCTTATTTTACAACTCAATATGAGGGAGATGTGTGATTCTATCAATGGTAAATATGGAGTTGACACATCCTTCTTAAAATAAAAACAAAATAATTTTTTAAATAGAAAAGCAATATTTGGTATAATATAAAACAAAAATGAAAAATGAATATGCATGTTGAGTTATTTTTAATTAATTAAAAATATTATAAAACATCAATAATCCCAATCTTATTATGATAAGTAGATTTGTTCTTGATATTACAAATAATTCACTCAGTATGGGTTGCAAATAAAATATAATATTTCATGTCCACATGACATAATATAATTTGACATCAACTTTAAAAAGAGAAAGTAGAGAAAATAATTAAAGGTAAAAAAAGGACATATACAATGTAATCACATCATGATGTGATTTTGTATTAACGATAGGGATAGGGTTTTATAGATAACAATTTGATTGCATGATGCAGATGGAACTTCAATCAAATTAAAAAGCATTTTTGTTGCACTTCAAATGCTATGTTTGAGATGCATAATTTTTCATGTGACACCATAATTTTTTCCAACACTTATTAGCAATATTAATGGCACAACATTATACATAGTAATTGAATTTGGAAGGGCCTTGGGTATGATTCCTCTGATATAGATTGTAAATGAGTCTCACCATGTGTATAGTCAAACAGGTCTATGCTTCAATCCTAAGTATTGTGGCATGAAAAATAGACGAAATCCATTATATGAAGATCATCAAGTCCATTTGGGATCTAAAGCCATTATGGAATATTTGAGGCTTTTCTTTTTTGTTTTTTTATATGACCACCATAGGCATAATCACAGACAATGCATTTGATTTTGAAGTAGATTTTTTAAATGATATGAGATTTTTTAACTCCGGGTGCAGCAGTAAGTGCTACTGCATATAAAAAATGTGATTTCTCTTCTTATTCTCGATCCTCTTACTCAGAAGCAGCTAGAATTTTTTCAAGGATATGAGGCATATAAAAAATGTGATTTCTCTTCTTATTCTCGATCCTCTTACTCAAAAGCAGCTAGAATTTTTTCAAGGATAGAATTTGGGTGCAGCAGTAAGTGGTTTTTTAACTCCTGAATTTGGGTGCAGCAGTAAGTGCTACGGCGTATAAAAAATAATAAATGTGATTTCTCTTCTTATTCTTGATCCAGGTCATCCCTTGCCATCCTATGACCCCAGAATATATGGGCAATCACTGATTCATAAAAAAAATATCCCGTTAATACCCATAGTTATGCCTCTGCAATATCTGATACAAATGCTAGTAACTATTAAGTTCCAGAACTTAATTTTTTTTAAAATTCGCCAAAATTTAAACATCAAAATTGAAATTCAAGTGACATAACGTGAAACATCTAATACTAAACTTAGAATGATTTAATAACCTTAACACTAAACTTAAACTGATTTAATAACCTTTATATTAATCATGCAAGTTATAAGTGGCATATATACGAGCAAGATAATACAGAATCGTATTAAAGCCCGACTAGACTATATTTAGTAGACAATGTAGTCTTCCCTGCGGTGGCATGAAGTGAGAAAGGCCCTTCTCCCCGCCCACATTGTCTTACTGAAACGCAGCAGGAAGTGAGTTGAGAAAGGTGAGTTGAGACTTTGAAGATAGATTACTGAGCATATGGAGTTTATGCTCGCTTACACATTTTAGTCCACAAATATGTAGAATGACATGGAAATTGGTCGCATACTATTTTCGTCTGTTGAGTGGTGCAAGCTTCAATGCTGGGGCGCGGCCACATGTCAACCCGCGGAATGAGCTGGTCCTCCCAGACACCATTTTGGCCGTTGGTTATTTTTATTTATTCATATGAATTTTATTACATTAATATGGGTAATTTTATTCACATGATTTTTATTACATTAATATGGTAAATAAATAAAATGGCATTGTTATTTTGGTAGCAAATTTGCTTGCACAGTAAAAATCACTAAAATCTAGTTAATTTTTCCTCAAAAAATTTGGAGTGTTTAAATTGTCAGAGTATACACAACAGAAACAAAAACAAATTATACACACAGCAGAAATCATGAGACAACAAGTTATTTTGTGATAGTCAAAGTGCAATTCATTTGACTAAGAATCCGGTCTATCATAGTAAATCAAAGCATATACCTATGAAGTACCATTTTGTAAGACAAATTATCACTGAAAGGGGAGTCTCTCTTGAAAAAGTGCATACAAAGGAAAACTGTGCAGACATGTTCATGAAACCAGTTTTTTTAGAGAAGCTACGTTGGTGTCTGTTTTCTCTTGGCTTGCAGAAAAGATAAAATAATAAAGAAACAGGTATCAGGCTAATTGTTGTCAAGGTGGAGATTGTTGAGATTTTCTGTTAATTAATTTTGGAAAAAATCTCATGTATGTGACAACAATAAGATTTGTTGCTAAGTTAGCTCCAGTTATTCCTGAGGAGGAGTTATTGCTTCCTATATTTGTTGTGAGAGAATTTATGATTCAGTTTTCTACTCCCAGCTATAAAATGTAAGCCCGTAGAGGATGTTTGGGCTGAGAGGGTGTGAGGAATTATGTGTTGTAATCTCCTGTTGAATAATAATATTGTCGATGCCTCTGTTTGGTGGATGTAGCCCAGATTGGTTGGGTGAACCACGTTAAAATCTGTGTTTTTTCATGGTTGAATGTTGTGTGTCTTATTTGTGTTTTAAATTCTGCTGTGTTAACTCTAACACTTGGTATCAGAAACTGAGAGGCCAAGTCTGCTGAGCGACCACACAATAATGTGGCGTTTGTTACATGTCTGATGCGCAAGGACCAGAGCATTGACCAGGCATTGAATTGCTGTGTCTGGCAGAGCCAGACAGTGTTGAACTGTGCTCAGGGCGGTGGACTGGAGGTTGGAACTGCGCTCATCATCATGGCGCCTGAAAACAAAACAAGATATGGCACCAGTTTTAAGGAATGACATCGAAGATTCGTAAATGGTTTCAATTTACTCTGATCGATAATCTCCTTAATTAGTTCCCCGGTTTGTCTCATGTCGTTCTGATTGCATATCTCTGTTAGCAGAAGAGTTTGTCTCATGCCGTTTTGTTATCCATGTTTCTTCACAAAAATCCCACAGTTATCGTTTGAAAGGCAGTGTTGAACAGAGTATTGAACTGCGTGGCCAGGTTAAGCAGTGTGGTGGACTGTGTGGCGGTGAACTACGTGGTGGTGAACTGCTGAAATGAGTATTAAACTGTCTCTGCTGAAATGTTTTTGGAATGTTTCATTTTAAATGCTGTTGTTTTAATTTGTGATGCCACGAGTTATTCACAATTGCTGTATTTCAAAACAAAAACGTTTTCAAATGGGCACCGTTGTACATTAAATCAACAGGTCGATTTGCAGTTGTTATTAAAGTGTTATGAAATGTTTTTTGTTTCACACAACAAAAGAAATGACTTGTAAGATTTGTATTGTATATGATATTAAATTTATATCATATTTTGGTTTGTTGAAATTGTAATATGCCATGACATGATACGGCAGAGGAATTTTTATTATAAGGTAAAGGCATTATAGTATAAGGCAAAGGCATTTTTTTTAAATAAAAAACTTCATTTATTAAAAGTTGGAATTGGAGATTTTGTGTGTTACAACATGGCAAAAACTCAAAGTGCTCGTTTTGAGATCGAGAAGTTCAATGGCAAAAACAACTTCGAGATCTGGAAAGTGAAGATGTATGATCTACTCGTGCAACAAGGCGTGGCGAAGGCATTGTTGGGAAAAGCCAAACAGCCTTACACCATGACAGATGATGAATGGAATGACTTGGATCAAAGAGCACTGAGCGACATTCGACTGTGTTTGGCGGATGATGTTTTGTTTAACATCGTGTCAGAGAAAACTGTTGCTGGTTTGTGGGCAAAGCTTGAAAAGTTGTACATGACAAAATCCTTAACCAATAGGATTCTTCTGAAGTGATAGTTATACAGTTTGCGCATGAAGGAAGGTACATCTATTACTGATCATTTGAATACCTTTAATACTCTCCTGGTGCAATTAGAAAGTATAGAAGTAAAATTTGAATCAGAAGATAAAGCTATAACTTTATTATGCTCGTTGCCTGAGTCATGGGATCATTTTGTTACTTCTATAAGTCTTAGTTCATCATAAACCCTTGAGTTTGATGATGTTGTTGGAGCTTTGTTGTCTGAAGAAACAAGGAAGAGGGCAAATTCAGAAATCTCTACATTAGAAGCAATGATGGTCAGAGGTCGTTCTAAAGAAAGACGCTTCAGTAAGCACAACAACTCGTGTTCAAAATCGAAAGGGAAGAAGAGTAAGGTAAAATGCTGGTTTTGTGGCAAATCAGGACATTTGAAGAAGGATTGTTGGAAGAGACAACAAACATCCAAAGAAGACTCTTCGACAGAGAAGAAAGAAGCAAACACGACAGATACAAGTTCGGCATCCATTTCAGGTATGAGTGATGAAGTGTTATCAGTTAGTTTGTCTAATCATGATCAATGTTGGCTGTTAGATTCTGGTGCATCAAATCACATGTGCATTCATAGAGAATGGTTTAAAACTTATAAATCAATCAATGATGGAGTAGTTTACATGGGAAATGATGTCACATGTAACATTGTGGGAATTGGAAGCATCCAACTTAAAATGTTTGATGGGACAAATAAAATTCTAACTGATGTAAGACATGTACCTGAACTAAGAAAAAACCTCATTTCACTAGGAGTACTAGACACTAATGGATATAAAACTTTTATTCAAGGTGGAGTAATGAAAGTTTATAAAGGAATTTTACTAGTAATGAAAGCAAAGAAAGTTGGAAATCTTTTTCAGTTAGAAGGAAGAACAGAATCAGATCATGTTTCTACAGTATCTGAAAATGACAGTAATTCTATTCATTTATGGCATCAAAGGTTGGGCCATATGAGTGAAAGAGGTTTAAAGATTTTATCTGATCATAAGTTACTTCCTAATTTAAAGTCTGTTAAGTTAGATTTCTGCAAACATTGTCTATTTTGGAAACAGAGCAAGCAGAAGTTTAAAACTGGAAAACATACTAATAAGGGAATCCTTGATTATATCCATTCTGATGTTTGGGGTCCATCTCCTACAACCTCATATGGAGGATCGTCATATTTTGTATCTTTTATTGATGATTTTTCTAGAAAAGTGTGGGTCTACATGTTAAAGAAGAAGTCTGATGTATTCACAGTTTTCAAACAGTTTAGAGCATTAGTTGAAAATATCACTGGAAGAACCATTAAATGTTTAAGAACTGACAATGGTGGTGAGTTTACTTCAAAGGAATTTGATAATTATTCCAAGGACGCTCAGATCGAAAGACATAAAACCACTGTATATACTCCTCAGCAAAATGGAGTTGCTGAACGCATGAACATGACTCTTTTAGAGAGAGCAAGAAGTATGCTTAGTAACACCAGTTTGCAGAAGGAATTGTGGACAAAAGCAGTGTCTACAGCTTGCTATTTGATAAATCGATCACCATCAACTGCAATAGGATGCAAAATTCCTCAAGAGGTATGGAAAGGTCATCCTTGTGATCATTCTAAACTAAAAGTTTTCGGTTGTGATGCATATGCTCTAGTTCCGAAACATCAGTGTTCTAAATTAGATCCTAAATAAAAAAGATATATCTTTATTGGATATGGTTATGGGAGGGAGGGATACAGATTGTGGGATCCTACTACTCACAAGATCATCATTAACAGAGATGTTAAATTTAATGAATCTTCACTTGAAAATCCAGAGGTAGATGATAAATTGAAACATGATAATGTATCTAAGCTTCAACACATTCAGTTTGAAACCAGTTCAAATATTGATGATAGTCAAGATGAACATGTTTCAGACGGAGATCATGAACAAGTTTCAGATGTAGATCATGAACATGTTTCAGATGCAGATCATGAAGAAGTTCCTACAGATAATAATCAGCAAATTGTGGAAGTACCAGAAACATCTTTAAGGAGGTCCACAAGAATGAAACGTCCTCCTAAAAGGTATGATGATTATGTTACTTCAGTTGCTTTAACCGCTAATGATGATGAACCTTTGTGCTATCAGGAAGCTGTAGAAGGTTCTAAAAGTGAAAAGTGGAAAGAAGCTATGAAGGACGAGATGATGGCATTAGTCAAGAATGGCACATGGGATCTGGTAGAACTTCCTAAAGACAAAAAAACTGTGGGATGTAAATGGGTTTACAAATTGAAAAGGGGTGTTGATGATACAGAGGATAGGTACAAAGCAAGGCTGGTCGTAAAAGGTTTTTCTCAGAAAGCAGGCATTGATTTTCATGAGATATTTTCACCAGTTGTAAAAATTGTTTCAATTCGAATTGTATTAGCATTAGTTGCTTTACTTGATTTATAATTACAGCAACTAGATGTTAAAACTGCATTTTTACATAGAGATCTAGATGAGGAGATTTACATGGAACAACTGGAAGGGTTTGTTCAAAATCACAACAAGAAATTTGTCTGCAGGCTCAAGAAATCATTGTATGGTCTGAAGCAGTCGCCTCGACAATGGTACAAGAAATTTGATTCTTTCATGATGAGTCAAAATTATATAAGAAGTGAATATGATCATTGTGTTTACTTTAAGAAATTAAGTAATGGCATGTTCATTATCTTAGTGTTGTATGTTGACGATATGCTTTTAGCAAGCAAAAACATAATAGAGATCAACAGGTTAAAGGCTCAGATGGCTAGGACATTTGATATGAAAGATTTAGGAGCAGCAAGACATATTTTGGGCATGGAGATTTTCAGAGAGAGGAGCAATGGTAAGCTGTGGCTATCACAAAAGAAGTATATTGAGAAAATAATCGTGAGGTTTGGTATGAACAATGTGAAGCCTGTTTCAGTCCCTTTAGCTTCCCATTTTAAGCTTTCTTCTAGTTTATGTCCTAATACAAATGAAGAAAAAGAATATATGTCTCGAATTCCATATGCCAATGTAGTAGGTTGTTTGATGTATGCGATGGTTTGTACTCGACCAGATATTTCACATGCAGTTGGGGTTGTTAGCAGGTATATGGCAAATCCAGGAAAAGAACACTGGTCAGCAGTGAAATGGGTGCTTCGGTATTTGAGAGGCAGAATTTGTTTGCGGATATGTTGATTCCGATTTTGCAGGTGATTTGGATAAGAGAAGGTCAACTTCAGGGTATGTCTTTACTCTTGCAGGTGGAGTTATTAGCTAGATGTCAAAGCTATAGAACATTGTTGCTTTATTCGCTACTGAAGCAGAATACATAGCTGCTTCCCATGCTTGCAAAGAAGCGATTTGGTTGAAAGGTTTGTTTGGTGAGTTTGGTAGGTTACAGGACAACATCAAGTTATTTTGTGATAGTCAAAGTGCAATTCATTTGGCTAAGAATCTGGCCTATCATAGTAAATCAAGGCATATACCTATTAAGTACAATTTTGTAAGACAGGTTATCACTGAAAGGGGAGTCTCTTTTGAAAAAGTGCATACAAAGGAAAACTGTGCAGACATGTTCACAAAACCAGTTTTGTTAGAGAAGCTACGTTGGTGTCTGGCTTCTCTTGGCTTGCAGAAAAAATAAAATAATAAAGAAACAGGGTATCAAGCTAATTGTTGTCAAGGTGAAGATTGTTGAGATTTTCTGTTAATTAATTTTGGAAAAAATCTCATGTATGTGACAACAATAGGATTTGTTGCTAAGTTAACTCCAGTTATTCCCGAGGAGGAGCTATTGCTTCCTATATTTGTTGTGAGAGAATTTATGATTCAGTTTTCTACTCCCAGCTATAAAATGTAAGCTCGTAGAGGATGTTTGGGCTGAGATTGTGTGAGGAATTATGTGTTGTAATCTCCTATTGAATAATAAGATTGCTGATGCCTCTGTTTGGTGGATGTCCCACATTGGTTGGGTGAACCACGTTAAAATTTGTGTTTTTTTATGGTTGAATGCTGTGTGTCTTATTTGTGTTTTAAATTCTGCTGTGTTAACATAAATCTTGTTTTTGATTATGGAAATGGATTCAACACCGTTAAAAATAAATGCACTTCAATGAGAAATATCTTTTAAAATGCACTTCAATGAGAAATATCTTTTAAACTTTTATCTTTTTCTTTCTATTATAATCTTTTATATAGATAATTTTTCATTTTTAAAATGTATTTTTAATATTAAAATGAATTCTGGTTCTGATATATTAAAATAAAAATAATTTTTTATAAGTTTTATTGAGAAAAAAGATATTTGATAATTCCTAAATATCATAAGATAACAATAATGTATCTATCTTTTTAATAATATGAAAAATTAAATGTGTATAGAATAGACCGTTATGATGTGTATATATTAAACTGTAAAGTCACTCTGTGACGTGAAGGTCACTAGTTTGAAATTCTGTGGGCAAAAATACAGTGATGTTAAGGGTTGGTATGGCCTAGGCCAAGTGCAATCCCCAAATAATTTTGAAAGATATGAGTCACTGTTTTTAAAGCCATAAATCAAATTTAATATAATCTCTAATAAACTGGGACCACTTGACAAACCAAAAAAATAAAATATTTTATTTACGCTCATAAAACAAAATTTTAAAACATATTATCACACCATTTTTATTTTTATTTTATAAACGATGATTATAGTATTGTTTTACCTACCATTTTTTCACAAAACTATAATTATACTAATATTCTACCTTGCACCAAATGCACGGGATAACTTTTTTAGAAGTTTGATTTGAACTAATTTTTGATCTGAGATAATCTCTCCACTGGTAAAAGCAAGCATTCGGTGGTTCAGATAAATCATGCGCTCACTCCATTTTGGTAAGCTGCCAAAATTCCTATGCTGAGAGGGGCATGCTTTCCCTGTCAAGCCACCGACTACCAAAGGTTTTAACCAGAAGCTTCTCCCCATGGTTGAAACCAATACTCGAGTGGGTAGCAATGTCGCCAATACTGTCGCTTACTCCAATACGAAAGGTCATATTAAACTTACTTCAAATGCGCTTGCATGCACGCGGCCTTTAATGACTTTCATTCCGCTGTCTTCAAGGTGGTGGGCTATGTTTTCCACATCTCCATAAACCTCGAGCCTCACCCCGGGATATTCTTGATTTTTTTTATATACGTATGAAAATATAATTTTTTTTTCAAATATAAAATTTATTAAAATATTTAAAAAATTAATATAAAAAAATATTTTAATCTTTGATTTTTTATATTTTATATTTATATATAGTTAAAATATTATGTGAATTTTTTTTGTATTTCAAGGAATGTAACTATTCACTTGATATATAACTATTAGTAAGCTGACTCATAACCAAGTGGATTTGAATCTTGAATCTTTTAATATTCATAGATTTCATATTACTTTGATCACTAATTACCTCGACAATTACTTTGATCACCGATTGAGTTACCCCTAAAATTATATATGTGTTTGTGTGTGTGTGTTTTTCTTCACATTCTTAATGTTCCTTACACGTTTTGTTGTTATTATAACCAGCATAGATCCATCTTTACTCTGGATCTACCAAGTGTCGAGAGAGATCAAACCAAACCTTTTTTTCACTCTATGCTAGTTTGCATATCAGGATATTTGATCCCTCTCAACACTTAGTAGATCCAGAGTACAGATAGATCTATGTTAGTTTAATTCCCCCTTTAAATAGGTTACATTCCATCTGAATACCATGGGTCAGTACTATTGGTTCTCAATACTATGGGTCAATACCATGTGCTATCTTTATTTTTATTAATATTAATATTAGCGTTAATAATGGTTTTTTGAATGGTATTAGGGTCAATACCATGTGCTATCTTTATTTTTATTAATATTAATATTAGCGTTAATAATGGTTTTTTGAATGGTATTAATAATAATTTGGCCCATAGGCTTCACCTAAATAAAACCTCATTTTTGAGTGTCGTAAATATAAAGTGAACATAAAAAATATCTTAATTGTTTACCATACTTCTCGTTTATTTATATTTTTATTAATTTACCATACCTATTTTATAAATATGGTATTTGGCCCATGGTATTTACCCTATGGTATTAAAACGGTATTTGGCCCATGGTATTTAGCCCATGGTATTAAAATGGTATTTGGCTCATAGGCTTCACCTAAATAAAACTCTTTTTTGAGTCGTAATTATAAAGAAGTTTATGGACTAAATATAAAAAAGGTTTTATTTATTTACCTACCTCTAGTTTATTTATATTTTTATTTATTTAGCATACTTTTGGAGTAAGTATAAAAAAGATGTTTTTATTTATTTACCCTATCTCGAGTTTATTTATATTTTTATTTATTTACCATACCTATTTTTATTAGTGTTGATAAACCTATTTATATTTTAAATTTATATTGTGTTTATACATAATAATAATTAGATTGATTTCTAAATAGAGCCGATATTAAATTAAAAATGTTAAATGTTTACATTTACGTTTACATGTTTATATGAAATCTATCTCATAATGGACGATAAAGCGCCTCTAGAAACAATTACAACATGAAAATGTTTATGTTCACATTTACATTTACTTTTATATTTACATGTTTATGTGATATTTACCACATATTAAGTTTTATCTCAACACAATCACTTTTTAATAAACATATTATAAATAAATAATCATTCATAATCTCTACACATTTATGGATTTGGAAATAGCTTTGCATTCTTAACATTTAAGTTTTAGTTTTTAATCTAGTTTTCACTTTTTTCACAAAAGGCAAACGACTTTGTTTTATAAAATTACCCTTACAATATATTCTACGTTCTACGGGAATTGTTTTTTCTTAGTTTCCTCGAGGGGGAATATGATTTCCTCTAACAAATATGTTTATTTTACCGGTAAGATTAAGTAACAAGGGCTCTAAGCGGTGATAATCCCCACTGGTTTGACGAGAGACTCATGGGAACATTACCTGCCCAAGTATTTTGTAAATTTGTGAAATTTTTATCAATTTCATGATTTGTTTGTCAACTTTATATTTCATCTTTTGCATGAGTTTTATTTTTTTTAGAGAACCGTTGGTAATGGAAAGACAATATTATGAAATGAGCTCACAAAAAAATAGAAAAAATAGATGAACATATTACTAGTATTATAGGGACCTAACAGATAAGAATCTCGCAAATGAAGAGTTAACCAAATAACATTTGTCAACCAATTTTCTAACAACCTTACTACAATTATATCGCAAGCAAATAACCATTGTGGAGTGACACTACTAAACATTAAAAATAAGTTTACCAAATCTATTCTGTCTTACATGCTGCAACGTTTGCAAATAGATAGAAGAATATTAGATTAGCGGGGACCATCATAGATTTTCACATCTTACTATACTAATGAAATAAAGGCTTCATATGTTCTGGGAAAGAGAATGGACAAAGTAGAGAAGGCTCTTATCATGAAATAAAGCCTTTATATCTTGTGGAAAAGGGAATAGAAAAAGCAGAGAAGGCTCTTCTTTCTGGTTGCTCAACTGGTGTTTTAGTAAAAGGGAATGGAGAATGCTCAACTGGTGTTTTAGTAAAAGGGAATGGAGAAGGCTCTTCTTTCTGGTTGCTGAAATGGTGGTTTAGCAACATATTTGCATTGTGACAATTTCCATGAGCTTGTACCAAGCACAGCCACAGTGAAATGTCATGTCAATGTTATATTTTTTATTGATGTGAAAGATATAGCTGGAATACATTATATATGATCCTTCTATAAAAGCGTTGTCACTCTGCATAGAGTATTGAAGAACTTGCTAAAGGCTTGTATATCTTCACAATTAGATCCAACACAATGCTTCTTTCCACAATATGTATTTCCATATATCCAGACACCCATATTCATCTTAATTCACCATGGGAAGATTAACCATATTTTCACACAAGATGATCATAAGAGATAAAACAAAAATAAGGCGTATGGGGGGTATGGGAAGTGAAGGTATTATGGTAGTTGGTAAGTGTGTGGAGTAGTAGGTTGATCCATCTGATGCTTCTAAGATAAGTTTTGAGCATCCCCTCCTTCCTAAGCAATTAATTAAGGAAATGTCTATAGGAGGCAGATCTATTCCTCTCCCTCATGGTCGAGCTTGAACCTCATGACTAGAAATACAATCTAATAGCAAATCCTTTACTGAAGCATTTATTAGGGCTATAGGGTGCGAGGATGAGAAATTATCACATACAAAAATGTATACATACCTCCTCCCACTCCGATGTGGTGAAAATGTTTACCTTCCCATGTTCTTTGCTCCTAGTTATCTTTTTGTATATGAGATTGGTGTAGAGATTAGGTCAATAGTAACCAAACCTTAATATTTTATCTCTTGTTTCCCTAGATGCATAGTGTACTCCATAGATTCCTGGATGCATAAGTGGTTAGTTCTCAGTTTTAATCCTGTTTGCCATGAGAATAAAGGCTTTGGAAGTATTGTAATTCTAAAGATTGATTGTCATGTGCCGGAACTGAGCTGCTACTACTTCCATCCTTCATCGGTGGTCTAGGGGTAAGGTAAGATAGTTTTCCCATCCGAGCTTATAACAGAGAATCCTACCTTCATTAACTCATCCCATGCTTGGGGTGATGGTCAACCGAATGAACTAGTACATGGGGTGATGGTCAGTTGAATGAACTAGTTG
The DNA here is from genome assembly GCA_031772625.1 of Pinus tabuliformis. Lineage (NCBI taxonomy): Eukaryota > Viridiplantae > Streptophyta > Pinopsida > Pinales > Pinaceae > Pinus > Pinus tabuliformis. Next base: position 931,929,459 of record CM062808.1, read on the forward strand.
AAGAATGGTCAGATGCTCTTTCAATGCTTAGCTCTCTCTTTAGTTCAGAGTGATTAGTAAATGACTATTTATCTTACGTTAAGCTTAGATATATAGTTCAAAGGTAGTTACGAAGGGGAGATATGGCAGTCGTTGTAGAGAGTAGTTATTCTTTCTTGCGAGGTTGATCTAATACCCAACTCTTTTATGCCTCTGGTAGCTTTGTCATCACATATCAAATCAATAGTTTTTGGGGTTCAGTTGACTTTCTATTTGTTTTATTAAGCATATCAATAATTAGGTGTGGAGATGGTAAAGAGTGTGGTGGGTTTCCATTGTCTACAGGCTGTGGCTATGCTCTGTAGGCTGGGTTTCCACTTGGCTATACTGGAGGTCAGGGTTTAGGCCCAAGTAAAAAACTTCCACATTTGACAAAGTGGGGAGTACCTTATATGCCTAAACTGTTTATGGCTAAGTGAGGTAACTAAAGAGGATCAATCATCCTTCATGATGACTCACTAAGCTGCCCTGATCAATGTGAGGTCTTGATCAATTCCATGACAACGATGTTATATCTATTGATTCTTTATTTACATGAGGTCTAACTAACTCCCATTTATTGTCGTGTTTCCACTGATAGGACCAACTGACATTATCTCTACATTAAAATGAATATAGGAAAGTAAAACTCCCTCACTTCTATAGTGGATAGTTTTTCCCATTCAAGGGTTTTAAGTCTAGAGAGTAAGTAGCTACCGGATAATACCACTCAAAGCGAGAGAAGGAGAGCTACCTTCTTTACCACTCTTAGCTCGAAAGTGAGAAATGGCATTGACCATAACTGGAACTGCCCAGTACCATATTTTCAACGATGGCTCAAAGACATCACTCTCATTTTCTCAGTGATGGCTCAAAGACATCTATCTCAATACTGGGCGATGGTGCCTAGAGCTAGTTACACAACTGTTTGCTCTTGGTAATCTCATTATGGAAAGCATGTAATCAAGAGAGATTTTGATTCATAAGTCAGTTTGTTTAAGTCACGTGCTTTAACATTGGAAATATATCCAACATCTCCTGTGATAACACCAATAACTCCTATGATAACATCACCAACTGCCCCTTTGAAATACCAAGTTAGTTCTCTATGTAAAAAAAAATTATGACATTAAAATCCATTTAGATGATACTAAAAGGCGGAAAAATTGTAGGAATATGTTGTCGTGTTAGATGATAGGGATATGGTGTCGTCTAACTAAAGGTGGTTAGACAACGAGGCTATTTAATGCCAAATGGCACTTAATTGAAATGCTAGATTAACAAGCTAGCCATACGTATATAAGATAGGGATATGGTGTCGTTTAACTAAAGGTGGTTAGATAATGAGGCTCTTTAATGCCAAATGACACTTTATTGAAATGCTAGATGAATGAGATAACCATACGTATATAAGATGTGAGAGAGGATTGAAAGATTTTTGAAGTAATGCTAACTCTAAATTAACATTAAATTAGGATTGAATTAAAATTTCAAACTGGTTAGATCCTAAGTTTTAGGAAAATTATACGGTCTAGTTGACAATAAGAGGTCCAAATGGAAACTTTGGATAAAAGTTTGTTTGGCATGATATTTTCTTTAAAACAATGTTTTAAACATGGAATCTATTAGTTGGTCAGAGTTATTTAATACTAAGTCAACACTTATCGATTGCTATAGTCCGTGCTATGTCAAAGGTAGAGACTAATAAGGGTGTTAAGTATGCTAAGTAAAATTAGAAGAGGATCTCATATTATAGTTGTTTCCATTATTAATCACTCTTCCATTTTTTAATCGTGATCGGGTTTAATGTTAATTGTTAGATATCTGTATTAATTAAAATTTTTGTGGTAAATGCATATAATAAGAGTACATTAAAATAATTGTTCAAGGTAAAAATCTTATAATCTAATATGATAAATAGGGCTAGTTTATATTTAGCTAACAACTTTGGATATCAAAATTCAAAAAAATGTTTGAGAATATATACCTTATAGAAAATTTTGAATCTTATAAAACACAAAAATTAACCCAAAATTATTGGTCGTGGCTTCTTCAGCTACTTCATTTAAATCTCAAGCACCTTCAAATTTAAATTGGGAATCCACTACATTGATGATCCATGTTTCGTTTAAAGGTGGAGTCTTCCATGAGAATTTGATTTCAAAGTCCAACCTAATCCGCATGAGAAGATTTGTCTAGTTGAATTTGAAGAAACATATACTTATCTTCAACCACCTTTAGTAATTTCCTAGGTTGCAACAAAATCCCTATTATGTTCTCTAATTGAAATAAAAAGTTGACATCCTTTATCTGAATTTGTTGAGATAGAGCCGAAATTCTTTGATAGTTTTCTTTCATTAAACCTTCATGCCACCACAACTCCTTGTGTCTCTCCCATGAATCTTGATAATCCATAAAGGGGTTGGTGAATAAAAAACCACCAGACTAAAGGCAAAGGCTTAGATGAGCCAACAAGACAAGAATCCAACAAGGAAAGGAAAAACATAGGATATGAAACAAAATCCATAGAATAAAGTCCAAAAAAAATTTCCAACCTTGTAAAACACACACCTCCACACATGTTTTGAATTGTATAGAGGAGAGAATGAAGAGTGACTCTTACCATGAGAACTTTCTAGAAATAGATGATTCTTGATTATCCCAAACACTTCATCGTAACCCATGATCTAATTCCACTAGTGGAAATGATTAAACCTATGTATGAATGGATCCATTGCTTGGAGAATAAACCCACCAAGAGGTCATGTGATTTAGAGAAATATTTTATAATTGATAATGAATTGTAGCTAAGGCATGAAATATGGGAGCAATCATGTCATGTAAATGAAACCAAGGAATCCATCATATTGGAAATAAACCAATGCACCTTCATTAAATTCCCAATTAAATTGAAAAATAACATTGGGGAATGGGTTGATAATATAATTTGATGCTAATGATAATAACATCCTTTTTTCTAGGATTTCCTTATTGGAATATGAATTAGATTGATTATGGCTTTCCCTAAGCACATGTTAAAATGCGACAGTAAGAAAGGAATGCATTACTTGTTTTATTTTGTTGAAGATTGAAGCAATTTTAAAGTCCCATGGTTTGGTGCCTTAGACTATATGTATTATAATGTTCTTCAAGCCCCCCAAGAGAGTTAAATTTTGAATAAAAAGATTGCTTGCTAGATGCAACCTTTATAAGAGGGCACAGGCTTCACCCTAGTTGTTGGAAAAGACACCAAAACTCCACATATGTATAAACCATCTTCCCCTATGGCTAGTGATAACCCCTTCCCCCCTTCCACACCTATCGCCCTAGGTACATCATAATCATTGTTATGGTGTAAATAATTTGGTTTTTTTCATCTAAAATCATCATACGTCCCTCATTAAACCTTTTTCATAGTTTTTGGAATTTTTTCATATATTTATGGGTTCCTATGACCATTAGATCTTTCATTCCAAGATATTCTTCATTCGCTTATTCAGTGTGTATATTTCCTTATAATTACAACATCCTAGGATTTATCCATGTTAACGATTCAATCTCAAATGTTTGCCCAAAATCTCTATGCTATGATTTTTTTTAATAAAATAAAAGCATATTTAAAGTAATTAATTATAAAATGATATTTTTCTTTAAAAAATATTTTCAACTATTATGAACTTTCCCAAAATCTACACATGTTATATTTTCTACTCTTTTTAGAAATTGAGTGTCTGGTTTCACTCCCCCTTAATTTATAAGATTGGGTTTATATATATATATATATATATATATATATATATATATAAGATGGTTATTGAACTTCATACAAATCGTAGTTGTTATTTTTTTTTGTGCATTTTTCATCTCCATGTGCCAAAATGCATTTTTAAATGTCTCATAAACTATGATTAAGACAACACGTTGAATAATAAATTATCTATAACTATGTGGAATTATTTTTCACAAACCATTGTTTTAAGAAATGAATATAATGACCTAGAAATCATGAAATGACCCAATCCAAACATGAAGCCCAAACACCTAATTGAAACCTTATATTCCAACATAAAGCATGAAAAAGACACCATAAAATATATCGAACACAAATATACATAATATAATTTAACTGTAATCCCAATAATACATTATAATACAAATTACATCCTAATAACCAATTCAACATTAATTTAACATATAATGATATAAAATTATAGAGTAGTTTTCCACAAAGGTGACACAATCTCACAAACTCATTTGTAACTCATTCGTAACATTGAATATAACAACACAATGTGATGTAAATATTAACCAAAAAAAATGTAGAACAAGGTTTTTGTAGTTTAGTTAACCTTAATAAAGCATACATTATGCAAAGCTATGAAATCAAATCCTGGTATTATAATGAATATGGGATGTTGAGTTTAAAATTGATGTTTAAGAATAATAGTATGATAGCATGTTTTAAAATGAATGAATTTGATTTGGGTGGTATGAAACACACATAGATAAATATAATAAAGATTACAAAAATATATTGAAACCATATTTTTATTAATAAACAAATTAGTAGAAAATTAAGAACAAAAATTGACTATCATGGTGCTTGCTATTTCTGAAGAGAGAGAGATGTGGCTACGCACATTCACAAAGGATATTACAAGAGGTTGAAAGAATGACTTTTTAACATAAAGAAAAATTCTATAGGTCCAAATCCCTAACCTTAGAAGATGAAGAACCAAAAGGTTTGTGGGCCTCAAAGTGGTTAGTTGATACATTAACTTCCTAAGAGTGAAACTTATGCATATAATATCTATATGAGGAACAAGATAACTCATTGGAAATAAGCATCTGAGGATCAAAACTTTAGATCAAGGCCAAGAAATGCCTTGCAAATCCTTCCCTTTTGATTCCACAAAGACATTATTTAGAGCCTTAAAATTCCCCTAGAGGTTTGGGACCCAAAAACCATGGAAAAATTGTGAAGAAGATAGATAAATATTGAGTCAATGGAAGAGATGGGTGACCACCAATATCCATATAGATGAATTCTCCCCCTTGTAGGACGTATTATTCTCCACTGAGTCAAGTTCCCTCATTAGATGGGGAAAATTTTGTTGAATTTGGTTTTTGGTGAGCCACTTGCCTTTGTGAAGAAGTTGTCCTACTTTGGAAATCATGTTGTTGGAGGGTATCCTTTCTCTTAGTGTCCATAATCCAATACAATTTAGCCTGTTCTATGTAGTTAGGATTGAGTTTTGTAGGGGATAGTTTCTCATCTACCTTTGAAGTTTCCAATAGTGATCCGAGTTGACTCAACTCCCGGATTTAACTAAGATCTTTTTCTTTCATGATGTGATTAGAATTGCAATTAAAATAGAATAAATGAACATAAATGCATGTTGTAAAGAAGAAGGAACATGACAATAATCAACAACATAAAACACAAGGCATTGATAACAAAGTTCGTCTAGAAGGGACTACGTCTCTGGGCCCTGGTGTCAAGATGGTGTAGGCCGTTGCATTAAGTGTTGTCAATAGTGATGATGTACATAGGTGGTGATGTCACTATCATACAAGGAAAATTCCCTCACGCAGGAGTGGCTCCAAGAGATGTTCCGCTGCAAGAACTCTCATTCAAAAAGGACTCCTATCAGTATGACCTAAACTCATGCATGATGATAATGAACATCCCGCCAACATGGCATAAAAGGGATCTCAATGAAAACATACATGGCGACACATGAGTATCCCATCAACATAACGACAAAGGGATCTCAAACAAAACATGATGAATCATGACAACAAGTACATCCCACAGATGATTCCACGTCACATCAAGCAGGAATCATGAACAAGTAAGAAAACAAGATCCCACATCAAACATCAAAAAGGGATATCTACAACACAATGCACCTCATAGAAAAAGAAGTACATGAACATATTGCATATACCTCACATCCTAGGGCCATCTGAAGAAAAGGATGTCAAATTGTTGAAGTTGGTCGTACCATTAATCTTGCGACATTGAATCTCATGGAATGACTGATCGCAGGTTGAATGCTGACACCTGCACTCCACTTTGAAAAGTGGCTGAACAATGAAATGATCAAATGGAAAATCTGAATGCACCATCATATTTGTGGCGTCGAATACTGTGAAATCGACTATCAAATTTCTGAATTCTGAGAAAGTGAAAATCTAGGGCCTAAGGAATCTTTTAGATTCCCCTACATTACTCAAAGATTCCTTCCTCCGGGTCCTCTAAAAATCTATTACTCAGATCAGAATTTTGACTATGCCATCAGGTTCATGTCGCTGAGAGGTGTAAGATAGACATAAAGTTTGTCAAATTTGGACACTGCAAAAATTTCACCCTCCTGAGAATTTCGCCCAAACATGGTTCCCCCTGTCATTTCTCTGGGCTCATCGTTCCACCTGCACATTAATAATAAAAAAAAAATGTCTCGAAAAACATGCTCTCCTCTTCCTGGGCACACTGATGAAATGAAGGTTTTATAGTGAAGTTTGTGGGCGAATATTACAAGGCGGCGATTGTAGGCGGATTGTTATGAACTTTGAGTCATAAGGAGGAGGTCGGTTGGTCAAACCCTGACCCCTCTATATTAAAACATATTTTCGTTTTAAAAACCACATTTAACATTTTTTTTGGGGCCGGGTCTGTATTGGGCGGCTCGCCCCTTAAGCTCCGTGACAATTTGAATTTGCATGGAGCGCTGTTTGGATTGGCCGTTGGGGCGCATTAATGGTGGCGCGTTTGTTTGAGTTGGATGGTTAGTACATGGGGCCACCCAGCGAGGGCCAACCCATATGCGCTGGGTGGGTTCAATCCCTGCCGGTGCCGCATTCACTCCTTGGTGTGCACGTTATGGTGGTTTGGGGGGTGTGGGCTGGGTCCACTGGAGGTGGCCTGCCCACCCCATATGTAATATGGTGTAATATATGTGGTGGTTGAGGGAGGGCCGGTGGGGGTCATGCCCTGTTGGCCCATAAAATTTTTGATTTTATTATTATATAGTTTGGGGTGGTGGGGGTGGTGGCCTGCCACCTCATTTAATTTTTTATTTTTTATTTTTTTAAAACCAACATATTTTTTTAATTTTGTCTAATATAAGGGATATTAGAAAAATTAACGATCCAACACATTCGCCCACTTTTGGGAGCTAGGTTTCATGCCCTGGGGTCGGTCAAATTGTAGGACACTTAAACTTGGCCCACAATCCAACTTTGACCAAAACTTTGTCTAGCTCATTCTCTCTCATACAAGCTCGGATTGACAAACTGTTCGCACCGCTGTGATCAGGGAGACAATATCTACGCTTTGGTCTTGGTTTGAAAGCATTCTGATAACTTTGATTTTTGAGCTTCCATAACCCTCTTTGTCCTGTGTGTGTCTCTCGAGCCACCTGGATCAATCCTCCCCACTAAGGAGATTTTGGACCTCCAAAAGCATGAAAAATAATCTGCAACTTCTCTGTACATTTTCTGCATCACAAGCGTCCTAAAAAAGGTCTCGCTTCCATCTCCTTCACCTTTGTTCTTTGGAGCCTTAAGTGATGAGCCGACACCTATAACCTCTGCAACCTCTAGTACATTGTTTTTGAAAATTAGATGCTTGAATTTCATGACCAACTAATGACCCAAGCATCCCACACTTGCCACGAGTTTATAACACATACTCCATGGTCAAGTTTACACCGAAATGGAAACAATCCCCTAGCTATGAAAACAAGGCCAACATACCATTGTTGCTCCAACAAGTGATGGAAAACACATCATCACTGCAACACATGATTTACAACAATAAGGCCAAACACCATTTTGTTTTGACAAGTGATGCAAACACGACATCACTTTCACAGTTTATCATGCAACTCAAAATAAGACCAGATATCGTTGTTTCCTAATAAGTGATGGAAAAAGACATCATCACTTTTACATTTTAAAATGCAACACATGATTTACAAAAGCATGACCATGACAAGCTAACATATATAGAAACCATTTTTCACTTATCAATGTGAATGGGTCATCCCCCTGTGGTGGTTTTGCTTGTCAAACAATTGTTTCACCTGGTTCATGCACCGACGCTTTGTCTTTAAGGCGCTGCTTTGGTTGGAGTCTCCAACAAGTGGCCCTTTGATGGCCACCTTTGTCGCAATGACTGTAATACATCTTCTTCCTCTAGATCTGCTTACCATGTTTCTTTACCTGCTGTTCAGAGGGTCTTTCACGCCTCTTCTTTGTTTGTGTTGCTATTCTTTTCCATCACTTAGAAAATGTATGGTTATGTAATCCACAAAAGGTACATGTATTTTGATTCCATGTTTTACGCTCATCATTAACAACATGATTATAATCAAAATGAATATTCAAATATAAAAAATGGTTATACCTTTTCTTGCCGTCTCTAGTGTAATTATGGTGATAAGCTCTTGCCTCAACTCTTTCCATGCCATGGTATGATGGGGATGTGTTCCCATCATTCTCTTTCCTCGATGATTTCAACGATGTCTCGGAAGCATTTGACACCTTCGAGCATTCTCCCTTGGTGTATCTCAAGCCTGCAAATTTAGGTCTCTGCACAACCTCCAATGGTGGATTTATGCCTTGGTTATTAACACCAAGTTCTTTTTCCTCCTCGTGCCTCGTCCTACTAAGGAGCCTCGTGTTTGTCCCTGTAATTGGGATCTCCAAATCTCCAACATAAATCATAGTATGTGAAGACGAACCTGAAAGGAAATCAACATATTTTACCTCCACTGTCGAGTTGGAAAGAACTGATGAGGGCTTCTCATCATCTGTTGTTGGTGGTTTTCTAGCTCTCTCAATGCATTCCCCAACTTCCTTTCTGACATACCCAAGTCCCGCCTGATGGGGTAATTCTTCTGCTTTGATGGGGTTAACAATTCCTTGGCAATTAATGCCCAAGCCTTTTCCTTCATAACCCATTTTCTTCAACAATTTGGAGCCAATTCCTATGGTATGACTTTCAAAAACAACGAAATCATCATCAGGACACATACATGAATTCAAAGAATTACTTTTTACCTCACATGGGTCACGCTGCAAATTTTTCAAGGCCTCATCCTTAACTTGTAGCTGTCATAGCAAAATATGTTTTTCCTCTTTCTCTTCATGTAGAAGAATCTTCAATTCAACACTCTGTTTGAAGATTCTGTTTGTTGTGCTTTAGTTCTTCCAGGGCGTCTTCTGTGGCTCGCAACCGAAACCACAATTGCTCCTTTTCCTCTGTCTCTTTTTGTAGAGTTTCATACATTATTTCCACCCTTTTGGAAATTTTGAGCATGGTCTCATACATCACCTTTTCATCCTCTATCGTTGCATGTTCCATTGTTCATGCTTGCAATTCACATCCACGCAAAGACCACTCTGATACCAAGCTTGATCCGAGTTGACTCAACTCCCGGATTTAACCAATATCTTTTGCTTTCGTGATGTGATTAGAATTGCAATTAAAATAGCATAAAGGAACATAAATGCATGATGTAAAGAAGAAGGAACATGACAAGAATTAGAAACATAAAACACAAGACGTTGATAATGTAGTCCGTCGATAAGGGACTATGTCTCTGGGCCTTGGTGTCAAGATGGTCTAGGCCGCTGCATTAAGTGTTGTCAATAGTGATGATTTACATAGGTGGTGATGTCACTATCATACAAGGAAAATGCTCTCACACAGGAGTGGCTCCAAGAGATGTTCCGCTGTAGGAACTCTCATTTAGAAAGGACTCCTATCAATATGACCTAAACTCATGCATGATGATTATGAGCATCCCACCAACATGGCATAAAAGGGATCTCAATGCAAACATCCATGGCGAAACATGAGTATCCCATCAACATAACGACAAAGGGATCTCAAATAAAACATGATGAATCATGACAACAAGTACATCCCGCAGATGATTTTGTGTCACATCAAGTAGGAATCATGAACAAGTAAGAAAACAAGATCCCACATCAAACATCAAATAGGGATTTGTGCAACACAATGCATCTCATAGCAAAAGTACATTAACATGTTGCATATACCTCACATCTTGGGGCCATCTGAAGAAAAGGATGTCAAACTGTTGAAGCTGGCTATAACATCAATCTCACGGCGTCGAATTTCATGGAATGACTGCTTGCACGTTGAATGCTAACACCTACACTCCACTTTGAAAAATGGCCAAACAATGAAATGATCAAATGGAAAATCTGAATGCACCATTAGATTTGTTGCATTGAATAGTGCAAAATCGATTGTCAAATTTTTGAATTATGAGAAAGTGAAAATTTGGGGCTTAAGGAATCTTTTAAATTCTCCCTAGATTCCTCAAATATTCCTTCCTCCGGGTCCTCTGAAAATCTTTTGCTCAGATCAGAATTCTGACTGCATCATCAGGTTCGTGTTGCTGAGAGGTTTAAGATCCACATAAAGTTTGTATAATTTGGGCGTTGCAAAAATTTCACCCTCCTGAGAATTTTGCCCAATCATGGTTCCGCCTGCCTTTTCTCTAGGCTCATGATTCCACCTGCAAATTAATAAAAAAAATAAAAACGCACTCTGCTCTGTCTGGGTGCATTGACGAAATGAAGGTTTTATAATGAAGTTTGTGGGTGAATATTACACGGCAGTGGTTGTAGGCGAATTGTTATGAACTTTGAGTTGTAAGGAGGAGGTTGGGTGGTCAAACCTCAACCCCTCCATATTAAAACATATTTTCTTTTTAAAAACCGCATTTAACATTTTTTTTTGGGAGGTCAGGTCCGCATTGGGTGACCCACCCCTTAACCTCTATGACAATTTGAATTTGCATGGGGTGCTGTTTGGAATGGCTATTGGGGTGCATTAATGGTGGCACGTTTGTTTGAGTTCAATGGTTGGTACATGTGACTACCCGGTGGGGGCCGAATCACATGGGCCGGGCGGGTTCAATCCCCGCTGGCCCCACATTCACTCCTTGGCATGCACGTTATGGTGGTTTGGGGGCGTGTGGGCTGGGTCCATTGGAGGTGGCCCGCCCACCCCATATGTAATATGGTGTAATATATGCGGTGGTTGAGGGAGGGCCGATGGGGGTCATGGCTCGTTGGCCCATAAAATTTTTGATTTTATTGTTATATAGTTTGGGGTGGTGGGGGTGGTGGCCCGCCACCTCATTTATATATATATATATATATTTATTTTTTTTAAACCAACACATTTCTTCAATTTTGTCTAATATAAGGGATATTTCACAAATTAACGATCCAACAAATTCACCCGCTTTCGAGAGCTAGGTTTCATGCCCCAGGGTCGTTCAAATTGTAGGACACTTAAACCTGGCTCACAGTCCAACTTTGACCAAAACTTTGTCTGGCTCGTTCTCCCTCATACAAGCTTGGATTGACGAACCGTTAGCACCGCTGCGATCATGACAACAAGATCTAGCTTTGGTCCTAGTTCGAAAGCATTCTGATCACCTTGATTTTTGAGCTTCCATAACCCTCTTTGTCCTATGTGTGTTTCTAGAGCCAGCTGAATCAAATAGAGATTAAAAATATGGTCAAAACAACTTCACATTAAATACTTGGTGCAAGCCAAGGAAGGGGGAATACTCAATTCAAAAGTGTTTTCACCCATAATCTTTCTAATTGTGTAAGTCCCATATTGTAGTGTGAGCTTCCTATTAAGCTTGTGAGACACTTTCTATAAATGAAACGATACCTTATCACCAACCTAAAAATTGGGTGGAATCATGTGTTGGTCATGTTGTTACTCGTACTTAGCATTGGATTTTTATAGGATACCATGAACGTATTGTTGGATGTGTTGCATATGTTCAACAAATTTGGATACTTCATCCACCTTAAGCAAATCATGGGAAGACTTTCCTAGTGAAGATGTAATGGATATAACTACATCAAGTGGGATGAATGGTTGGAACACTAAGCACATCTAAAAATGATTGTGGCTAATAGAATTGTGGAGGATTCTATTATAGCTATGTTAAAGATATGGAAGGTTTTCATCCTATGTACATGTTTTCATCCTATGTACATGTATTCTTGGAGTTGTGCATACATAAGGTATGCAGAATCATCTAGTTGACAACTTAGGTTTGTCCATCTGTTTGGCATGAAAGTTGATCAATTTGGTGAACTTGGTATCCATTGAGGACCATAGGTTAGACCAATTGATATTGAGGAATCTATTGTCTCTATCTAAAATAATGGTCCTTGGTATCCCAAAAGTGAACCCAAACATGCTCAAAGAAGATTTTAGCAATGGCTTCAATTATGATACTCTTCTTACATGGTGTCAAAATGGTCATTTTAGAGAACTAATGATAACCAAAAACATCCAATCATTACCGTGCTTGGTGAAGGGAAAATATTCTAACTGAACCATAAACTGGAAAAACTTTTCAATATGAAAGATTACCTTTAGGTACTATTTTCTTGAGATTAACGAAATTGTAATAGTTGCAACTAACAACATCTAGCACCCTATAGAATTGGCCTCCTAAAATAACAATGTCACTAAAAAGTGACATAGCTTCACCCCAAAATTAACAAAATAACATCATTTAAGATCTAAAAAATTTGAAACCCAAAACCATGGAAAAATTACCTAGAAGATAAAGAACCATTTATATCTATTTAGATGAAAATTATTGTTAAAATAAATAAATAATTCTGAATTTTTTTTTTTTAATTATAAAAAAATTACTTATGGGAAATTTTCTTGAAAAGTGTAATAAGAAAGCGTCTTTCTTCCGATATGTATTATTGTGGACTTGCTTTTGGAAGATTTCCCGAGATCATGTGAAAGAGTGTTTTCATATTTGATGAGTGGGTGGGCAATGCATTGTTGAGAAATCGAGGGGTACAATGCATATATCTGCCTCCTTTTTCAGAATCTATACTTTTATGGACTCTCCTACTTGTGAGCGAAGATGTAGCAGATGCTTAAAAATGTGTGGACTTCATGTGAAGTTTAAAGCATTCTCATCAAATCTTTCATAATATTTCCTGAGTTGACAGCTTTGTTGGAAAATCTAATTGGTACGGTTAAATCAAGTATTCTGTAATGCAAGATGCCATTAATTTATACATGCAATATCTGTTTAACGTGAATATGTCCCTTTCTTGCAAGGATTGCCCACTTTTAATAATACTGTGGGTTGTATTTTAAAGTATTCTTAACTTTTATGTCGGAGCGTCCAAGGTTGAATTGAAATATTCTTAAGTATTCAGTAAGGTTGAATTGACATATTCTACTTAGTGAGGATACTCATTTGTGAATAAGATTTATTTAGTTTATTAAATGGTAGTTAATGGCCAGAGCTGTATATGTTGACTATTAGATTTAAGTAAATAAATTATCTAATGATAAATATATATAATTTTTATGGTTATTTATGTTTCAAGCTGGAATCAAATAAGTTTCAAAATAAATTATGCAACTAATACTTTCGTGAGCATTAACTACAACACAGGAAATTAGATAATTTTTACCGTCATTTATGTTTCAAAGTAGAATCAACTGATAGACCATTATTCCAAGATACGGAAAATTTCACGTCTTTTTTCTTTTCTTAAAACTGTAACTACACGATACTGCCACCACCTTTGTGGCACATTCCATCGCGTGGGATTGATTGTTGACGTAGATGTGGGATTTCCATCTTCCTCTGATAGCCACAGCCGAGCCGACATATTGAAAGTAAAATCACATTTAAAAAAAGGGGGAATTTTAATTATTTTATGTTTCTTAACGTAATAATATGATGATGCGTGACATTGTTATATTGGTTCATTTAAATATTTTAAAACATCAATTTTTTTCATAATTTATATTAATTTAAAAAATGAAATATAAAATATTTAAGTTATTAAAAAAATATTCAAAATCAATTATATATCTAAATTTATTATAAATTAATTATTATTAAATATAAAATAAAATATGTATGAAAATAATTATTTAAATGCTTTTTGAATATTTTATATATATGAAATGAAATGAATTGATATTTTAATGTCTATAAGATTAAAAATAGTCTATGAGAGTATTAGTTCATTGTTTTCGTCTCTTGCAATTTAATCTTTTCATTGTTCAAATTGATGATGTGCTTACTCAACTTTATTAGTTCATTGTTTTAGTCTTTTGCAATTTAATCTTTTCCTTGTTCAAATTGATGATGTGCTTACTCAACTTTTTCAACAATCCCTTCATTGAAAAGACAATGCCAAGAAACTGATGCTAGCATATTCCCATAACTTTATCTGATATCTTAATGCATCACATTCCAAAATGAAATGTTTTTACAATTCCACTGCCTGAGTGTAAAATGTACACAATCATTCTCCCCAAGCTTCTTTAGGCCTTTTCCATGGAAGTTGATGCGAGTTGGTTCTTAATTGAGCAATAAGAACCTTTTCCCTCCACGGAATGCTAGCTCCAATGAACTCTTTTTTAGCTCCAATGAACTCTTTTTGTTGTAGATCACACGTAGGGATGAATTCCTATTTACCAAGTCTAGAGATCAAATCTCTTTTCAATCTAAAAGAAATTTGCACCTTATTTTATATTGTTTGACCTAGTCAACATGTTTTAATTAATAATTATAATTAATAATTAATAATTTTACATTCTATTTATTTTTTAATTGCAATTTATTTTTATTTTTATTGTTATATAATGTGAACCAGTGAAAATATTTACATAACATCACACCACATAACATAACTTTACAATGTCTTTTCTATAATAGGCTAGAGAGCCTCTCTGGAGCAATAATATCAAGGCAACTTATTTATACAAACACTTTAACATTTAAAGTGAAAGTCACTTAACAATTTAAAGTTGCATCTTAATATAGAAAGGTAATTGTTTACTTATGGATTTACATTTAATGATGATTTAACTTTACATGAACAAAGACTTGATATAAGATATTGATAGTCAAAAATTTTCCTCCCATCCTTTCATAGTCCAAATTAAAAGAAGTGAAAAAAGAAATAAAACCTTGCAAAATAAGAAAATGAGGAATGTGTGAGGATATCGTGTTTCAAAGTCATTCTCAAAATTTTTGTGCCACTTTTATACCAAAAAAAAAAAAAAAAAAAAAAATTATCAATATTGAACCTTGGTAAGATGCCTTTTAATTATTATCCATATCATCATAGTCTTATTTATATTTTGTAAGTAAATCATTCATATTCATGTTATATTAACATACATTTCACCCTTACATCTTAATGGTTTCACAATTTTATGTTCAATTTGAATAAGAAAAACTTAGGTACCAAATTATTTATTAATAGAAAATCAGGGTCCTATTAAGAATTTTGTACACCACATCACACCACCTATTGAGAAATATATGTTTTAGGTACAACACTCAAGGAACATATCCATTTATCTATAATATTTAAATATCAAGCGATATACATTGCATGTGTAAAAAACATGTGTAAAAAATAGAAAATGGAGCTTTCTTGAAATAGCATTAGACTTGGTACAACCAACATATAAACAAAAATCCATACTACCCAACATGACATCCTCCATATCCCAGGTTGCTTAATCTTCCCTATGATAGTTTCATCGGAACTTGACCTATTTATATTTTCAATTTTTAAGCTCCTTATCCTTTCTCATTATCAATACATAAAAGACTGATTTTGAACTCCCCATTTGGATCATTAAAACAAAAAATCTTGGTTAAATACATAACTGGAATTGTGTGCATATTTGTGAAGTATAAAGGTGAATACATGAAAATAAGTTACACCGAATGAAATTTCAATTTTTTTTTATTTTTTATTTTTTATCAAATTAAATTAAAACTCTCAAAATTCATATAACTATTATAAATTTATATTTCAATTATTAAAATCTTGATTCACTAGAAACACCACCCTCTTTTTTTTCACATTCCATAATTTATGGCCACCGCTCGACAAACTACAAAATGAAATGAAAATGATTACACATCTTTCCATCGTTGCCGGACCAACGGCGCGTGCAGCCACCCTCCAATTCCTGTCTTACTGTTTGTATTTTTGTTGACTATGCTTTTTATAATAAAGTGATGAGAGTGGAAAATTCCCCGACCTCATTCGAACTTGAAACCATTTTCATATTTCTTACGAGTGTAGACAAGACAATGCATTGTCGTGAAGTCGACCGGTACTATGCACTTTCCTGAACTCTCCCACTTGTAAACAAGTAGTTGACAGTCAAAAAATTGAGTGGATTCCATGTGAACTTTAAAGCATTATTATGTGGATTCCATCTTTCATGAACGGACAGTTTTGTTGGAAAATGTAACTGGTACCGTTAAATCAAGTATTATTTTAATGCAACATGCCATTGATTTTATACATGCAATATCTGTTTAACGTGAGTATGTCCCAAGAGTTTCCCACTATTAATGATACTGTGTGTTGTTCGCTAAGTATTTCCAACTTTTATCTCACAGTGTGCTTTTTTATTCAGTAGGGGTGAATTGACATATTGCAGTGAGCGAGAATATATCAATAAATTTGAAACATTAAAAAAAAATTCATAATTAATATTGATTAAAAAATAAAAATATAAAATATTTAAACCACAAAAAAAACATATAAATATTTATAATTAACCACAAATATAAATTCATTACAGATTAATTATTATTAAATATAATACAAAACACATATAAATATTCAAAACTAATCACAAATATAAATTCGCTACAAACTAATTATTATTAAATACAATACAAAACAACAATAAAATATGTATCGAAATAAATAACGGTGTTAGAATACTTCACATATAATATCAATACAAAACTTATTTATACAAAAACACTATAAATATTCAAAACTAATCACAAATATAAATTTGCTACAAACTAATTATTATTAAATACAATACAAAACAACAATAAAATATGTATGGAAATAAACAACGGTGTTAGAATACTTCACATATAATATCAATACAAAACTTATTTATACAAAAACACTATAAATATTCAAAACTAATCACAAATATAAATTCGCTACAAACTAATTATTATTAAATACAATACAAAACAACACTAAAATATGTATGGAAATAAACAACGGTGTTAGAATACTTCACATATAATATCAATACAAAACTTATTTATACAAAAACACTTCAAGATTTGGAATGAAAACCACATAGCAATGGAAGGTTGCTTACGATATGGATGGGTAAGGGTTTACTTATGGAATAACTTTTTTACGTATTTAAAAAACAAGGTTTCACTCAAACATAAAATAAAACAAAGTTTCACTGAAACATAAAATAATGTTACAAAGATTCAATTTACAAAATATAATTAACAAAAATTATTGTTTATAACAATGTGTAAGATTATCTTCACAATCAGTCCAACACAATGCTTCTTTCCACAATATGTATTGTTATATATATAGACACCTATATTCATCTTAGTTCACCATGGGAAGATTAACTATATTTTCACACAAAATGATCATAAGAGATAAAACAAAAATAAGGCATATGGGGGGTACGGGGAGTGAAGGTATTATGGTAGTTGGTAAGTGTGTGGAGCAGTAGGTTGATCCATATGATGCTTCTAAGATAAGTTCTGAGCATCCCCTCCTTCCTAATCAATTAATTAAGGATATGTCTATAGGAGGTAGATCTATTCCTCTCCCTCATGGTCGAGCTTGAACCTCATGGCTAGAAATACAATCTAATAGCAAATCCTTTACTGAAGCATTTATTAGGGCTATAGGGTGCGAGGATGAGCGATTATCACATACAAAAATGTATACATACCTCCTCCCACTCCGATGTGATGAAAATGTTTACCTTTCCTATGTTCTCTGCTCCTAGTTATCTTTTTGTATATGAGATTGGTATAGAGATTAGGTCAATAGTAACCAAACCTTAATATTTTATCTCTTGTTTCCCTAGATGCATAGTGTACTCCATAGATTCCTTGATGCATAAGTGGTTAGTTCTCAGTTTTAATCCTGTTTGCCATGAGAATAAAGGCTTCGGAAGTATTGTGATTCTAAAGATTGATTGCTAAGTGCCAGAACTGAGCTACTACTACTTCCATCCTTCATCGGTGGTCTAGGGGTAAGGCAAGATATTTTTCCCATCCAAGCTTATAATAGAGAATCCTACCTTCATTAACTCATCCCATGCTTGGGGTGATGGTCAACCGAATGAACTAGTACATGGGGTGATGGTCAGTTGAATGAACTAGTTGAAGGATGGTCAGATGCTCTTTAAATGCTTAGCTCTCTCTTTAGTTCAGAATGATTAGTAAACGACTATTTAGCTTACGTTAAGCTTAGATATATAGTTTAGTGGTAGTTATGAAGGGGAGATATGGCAGTCGTTGTAGAGAGTAGTTATTCTTACTTGCGAGGTTGATCTAGTACCCATCTCTTTTATGCCTCTGGTAGCTTTATCATCACATATCAAATCAAGGCTTTCTGGGGTTCAGTTGACTTTCTCTTTGTTTTATTAAGAATAACAATAATTAGGTATGGAGATGGTAAAGAGTGTGGTGGGTTTCCATTGTCTACAGGCTGTGGCTATGCTCTATAGGCTGGGTTTCCGCTTGGCTATACTGGAGGTCAAGGTTTAGGCTCGAGTAAAAAACTTCCATATTTGACAAAGTGGGGAGTACCTTAGATGCCTAAACTGTTTATGGCTAAGTGAGGTAACTAAAGAGGATCAATCATCCTTCATGATGACTCACTAAGCTACCCTGATCAATGTGAGGTCCTGATCAATTCCATGACAACGATGTTATATCTATTGATTCTTTATTTACATGAGGTCTAACTAACTCCCATTTATTGTCGTGTTTCCACTGATAGGACCAACTGACATTATCTCTACATTAAAATGAATACATGAAAGTAAAACTCCCTCACTTCTATAGTGGACAATTCTCCCATTCGAGGGTTTTAAGTCTAGAGAGTAAGTAGCTACCAGATAATACCACTCAAAGGGAGAGAAGGAGAGCTACCTTCTTTACCACTCTTAGCTCGAAAGTGAGAAATGACATTGACCATAACTGGAACTGCCTAGTACCATATTTTCAACGATGGCTCAAAGACATCACTCTCATTTTCTCAGCGATGGCTCAAAGACATCTATCTCAGTACTGGGCGATGGTGCCTAGAGCTAGTTACACAACTGTTTACTCTCGGTAATCTCATTATGGAAAGCATGTACTCAAGAGAGCTTTTGATTCGTAAGTCAGTTTGTTTAAGCCACGTGCTTTAACATTGGAAATATATCCAACATCTCCTCTGATAACACTAATAACTCCTATGATAACATCACCAACTGCCCCTTCGAAATACCAAGTTAGTTCTCTATGCAAAAAAAATTATGACATTAAAAGCCATTTATATGATACTAAAAGGCGGAAAAATGGTAGGAATATGTTGTCGTGTCAGATGATAGGGATATGGTGTCGTCTAACTAAAGGTGGTTAGACGATGAGGCTCTTTAATGCCAATTAACACTTAATTGAAATGCTAGATTAACGAGCTATCCATACGTATATAAGATAAGGATATGGTGTCATTTAACTAAAGGTGGTTAGATGATGAGGTTCTTTAATTCCAAATGACACTTAATTGAAATGCTAGATGAATGAGATAGCCATACTTATATAAGATGTGAGAGAGGATTGAAACATTTTTGAAGTAATGCTAACTCTAAATTAACATTAAATTAGGATTGAATTAAAATTTCAAACTGGTTATCCTAAGTTTTAGGAAAATTATACGGTCTAGTTGACAATAGGAGGTCCAAATGGAAACTTTGGATAAAAGTTTGTTTGCATAATATTTTCTTTAAAACAATGTTAATTTTGACATACCCAAGTCCTGCCTGATGGGGTAATTCTTCTGCTTTGATGGGGTTGACAATGCGTTGGCCATTAATGCCCAAGCCTTTTCCTTCATAACCCATTTTCTTCAACAATTTGGAACCAGTTCTTGTGGTATGATTTTCAAAAATAGTGAAATCATCATCAGGACACATACATGAATTTAGAGAAGTACTTTTTACCTCACATGGGTCATGCTACAACTTTTTCAAGGCCTCGTCCTTAGCTTGCAGCTGTCGTAGCAAACTATGTTTTTCCTCTTTCTCTTCATGTAGAAGAATATTCAATTCAACGCTCTATTTGAAGATTCTGTTTGTTGTGCTTTATCTCTTCCAGGGCGTCTTCTGTGGCTCGCAACTGAAGCTACAATCGCTCCTTTTCCTCTGTCTCTTTTTGTAGAGTTTCATACATTATTTACACCCTTTTGGAAATTTTGAGTATGGTCTCGTACATCGCCTTTTCATCCTCTATCGCTGCATGTTCCATTGTTCACGCTTGCAATTCACATCCACACAAAGACCGCTCTGATACCAAACTTGATCCGAGTTGACTCAACTCCCGAATTTAACCAAGATCTTTTGCTTTCGTGATGTGATTAGAATTGCAATTAAAATAGCATAAAGGAACATAAATGCATGCTGTAAAGAAGAAGGAACATGACAAGAATCAACAACATAAAACACAAGACATTGATAATGGAGTTCGTCGATGAGGGACTATGTCTCCGGGCCCTGGTGTCAAGATGGTGTAGGCCACTGCATTAGGTGCTGTCAATAGTGATGATGTACATAGGTGGTGACGTCACTATCATACAAGGAAAATGCCCTCACATAGGAGTGGCTCCAAGAGATGTTCCGCTGCAGGAACTCTCATTCAGAAAGGACTCCTATCAGTATGACCTAAACTCATGCATGATGATAATGAGCATCCCGCCAACATGGCATAAAAGGGATCTCAATGCAAACATACATGGCGAAAAATGAGTATCCCATCAACATAACGACAAAGGGATCTCAAACAAAACATGACGAATCATGACAACAAGTACATCCCACAGATGATTTTGCGTCACATCAAACAGGAATCTTGAACAAATAAGAAAACAAGATCCCACATCAAACATCAAATAGGGATTTGTGTAGCACAATGCATCTCATAGCAAAAGAAGTACATTAACATATATCATATACCTCACATCCTGGGGCCATCTGAAGAAAAGGATGTCAAACTGCGGAAGTTGGCCGTACCATCAATCTCGCGATGTCGAATCTCATGGAATGACTGCTCGCATGTTGAATGCTAACACCTGCACTCCACTTTGAAAAGTGGTCGAACAATGAAATGATCAAATGGAAAATCTGAATGCACCATTAGATTTGTGGCATCGAATAGTGCGAAATCGACTGTCAAATTTCTGAATTATGAGAAAGTGAAAATCTGGGGCTTAAAGAATCTTTTAAATTCTCCCTAGATTCCTCAAATATTCCTTCCTCCGGGTCCTCTGAAAATCTTCTGCTCAAATCAAAATTCTGACTACGCCATCAGGTTCGTGTCGCTGAGAGGTTTAAGATCCACATAAAGGTTGTCCAATTTGGGCATTGCAAAAATTTCACCCTCTTGAGAATTTCGCCCAATCATGGTTCCCCCTGCATTTTCTCTGGGCTCATGGTTCGACCTGCAAATTAATTAAAAAAAATAAAAACGCGCTCTCCTCTATCTGGACACACTGACGAAATGAAGTTTTTATAGTGAAGTTTGTGGGTGAATATTACACGGCAGCGGTTGTAGGCGAATTGTTATGAACTTCGAGTTATAAGGAGGAGGTTGGGTGGTCAAACCCCAACCCCTCCATATTAAAACATATTTTCGTTTTAAAAACCACATTTAACATTTTTTTTTTTTGGGGTCAGGTCTGCATTGGGCAACCCACCCCTTAACCTTCACGACAATTTGAATTTGCATGGAGTGCTGTTTGGATTGGTCGTTGGGGTGCATTAATGGTGGCACGTTTGTTTGAGTTCAATGGTTGGTACATGGGGCCACCCGGTGGGGGCCAACACACGTGGGCCAGGCGGGTTCAATCCCCACCGGCCCCGCATTCACTCCTTGGCATGCACGTTATGGTGGGTTGGGGGGGTGTGGGCCGGGTCCACTGGAGGTGGCCTGCCTACCCCATATGTAATATGGTGTAATATATGCAATGGTTGAGGGAGGGGCGGCGGGGGTCATGGCCCGTCGGCCCATAAAATTTTTGATTTTATTGTTATATAGTTTGGGGTGGCGGGGGTGGTGGCCCGCCACCTCATTTATATATATATTTTTATATTTTTAAAACCAACACATTTTTTCAATTTTGTCTAATATAAGGGATATTTGACAAATTAACGATCCAACAAATTCACCTGCTTTCGAGAGCTAGGTTTCATGCCCCAGGGTCGGTCAAATTGTAGGACACTTAAACCTGGCTCACAGTCCAACTTTGACCAAAACTTTGACTAGCTCGTTCTCCCTCATTCGAGCTTGGATTGATGAACCGTTTGCACCGCTGCCATCATGACGACAAGATCTACGCTTTGGTCCTAGTTTGAAAGCATTCCGATCACTTTGATTTTTGAGCTTCCTTAACCCTCTTTGTCCTGTGTGTGTCTCTGGAGCCAACTGGATCAAATAGAGATAAAAAATATGGTCAAAACAACTCCACATTAAATAGTTGGTGCAAGCCAAGGAAGGGGGAATACTCAATTCAAAAGTGTTTTCACCCATAGTCTTTCTAATTGTGTAAGTCCCATATTGGAGTAGTATGAGCTCCCTATTAGGCTTGTGAGCCACTTTTTCTATAAATGAAACCATACCTTATCACCAACCTAAAACTTGGGTGGAATCATGTGTTGGTCATGTTGTTACTCATACTTAGCATTGGATTTTTATAGGATACCATGAATGTATTGTTGCATGTGTTGAATATGTTCAACAAATTTGGATACTTCATCTACCTTAATCAAATCGTGGGAAGAATTTCCTAGTGAAGATGTAATGGAAATAACTACATCAAGTGGGATGAATGGTTGGAACACTAAGCACATCTAAAAATGATTGTGGCTAATAGAATTGTGGAGGATTCTATTATAGCTATGTTAAACATATGGAAGGTTTTCATCCTATGTACATGTATTCTTGGAGTTGTGCATACATAAGGTATGCAGAATCATCTAGTTGACAACTTAGGTTTTTCCATCTGTTTGGGATGAAAGTTGATCAATTTGGTCAACTTCGTATCCATTGAGGACCATAGGCTAGACCAATTGATATTGAGGAATCTATCGTCTCTATCTAAAATAATGTTCCTTGGTATCCCAAAAGTGAACCCAAACATGCTCAAAGAAGATTTTAGCAATGGCTTCAATTATGATACTCTTCTTTGATGGTGTCAAAATGGCCATTTTAGAGAACTAATGCTAACCAAAAACATCCAATCATTACCGTGGTTGGTAGGAGGGAAAATATTCTAACTAAACCATAAAGTGGAAAAACTTTTCAATATAAGAGATTACCTTCAAGTACTATTTTCTTGAGATTAACGAAATTGTAATAGTTGCAACTAACAACGTCTAGTACCCTATAGAATTGACCTCCTAAAATAACAATATTACTGAAACATGACTATCTTAACCCCAAAATTAACAAAATAACATCATTTAAAATCTAAAGAATTTGAAACCCAAAACCATGGAAAAATTACCCAAAAGATAAAGAACCATTTATATCTATTTAGATGAAAATTATTGTTAAAATAAATAAATAATTCTGATTTTTTTTTTTATTTTTTATTTTAAATTACTCATGGGAAATTTCCTTGAAAAGCGTAATAAGAAAGCTTCTGTCTTCCGCTATGTATTATTGTGGAATTGCTTTTGGAAGATTTCCCGAGATCATGTGAAAGAGTGTTTTCATATTTGATGAGTGGGTGGGCAATGCATTGTTGAGAAATCGAGGGGTACAATGCATATGTGTGCCTCCTTTTTCAGAATCTATACTTTTGTGGACTCTCCTACTTGTGAGCGAAGAAGTAGCAGATGCTTAAAAATGTGTGGACTTCATGTGAAGTTTAAAGCATTCCCATCAAATCTTTCATAATATTTCATGAGTTGACAGCTTTGTTGGAAAATCTAATTGGTACGGTTAAATCAAGTATTCTGTAATGCAAGATGCCATTAATTTATACATGCAATAGCTGTTTAACGTGAATATGTCCCTTTCTAGCAAGGATTGCCCACTTTTAATAATACTGTGGGTTGTTTTTTAAAGTATCATTGAAATATTTTTGACTTTAAAGTATTCACTAAGGTTGAATTGACATCCTCTACTTAGTGAGGATACTTAGTGAGGATAGTCATTTGTGAATAAGATTTATTTAGGTTATTAAATGGTACTTAATGGAAAGAGCTGTATATCTTCACTATTAGATTTAAGTAAGTAAATAAATTATTTAATGATAAATATATATAATTTTTTCTCATTAACTACAGCTTAATAAGTTAAATAATTTCTACGTGATTCAAGCTGGAATCAAATAAGTTTGAAAATAAATTATCCAACTAATACTTTCGTGAGCATTAACTACAACACAACAAACTAGAAAATTTTCCGGTCATTTATGTTTCAAACTAGAATCAACTGATAGAAAATTATTCCAAGATACGGAAAATTTCACGTCCTTTTGCTTTTCTTAACACTGTAACTACACGATTCTGCCACCACCTTTGTGGCACATTCCATCGCGTGGGATTGGTTGTTGTTGTAGATGTGGGATTTCCATCTTCTTCTGATAGCCAGAGCCGACATATTTGAAAGCAAAATCACATTTACAAAATAACGGGGAATTTTAATTATTTTATGTTTTTTAAGGTAATAATATGATGATGCGTGAGATTGTCATATTGGTTCATTTAAATATATTAATAAATTTAAAACATCATTTTTTTTTCATAATTAATATTAATTTTAAAAAGAAATATAAAATATTTAAATTATTAAAAAAATATTCAAAATCAATTACAAATCTAAATTTATTATAAATAAATTATTATTAAATATAAAATAAAATATGTATGGAAATAATTATTTAAATGATTTTTGAATATTTTATATATATATGAAATGAAATGAACTGATATTTTAATGTTTATGAGATTAAAATAGTCTATGAGACTATTAGTTCATTGTTTTCGTCTTTTGTAATTCAATCTTTTTCTTATTCAAATTGATGATGTGCTGACTCAACTTTTTCAACAATCCCTTCAGTGAAAAGACAATGCCGAGAAACTGATGCTAGCATATTCCATGCCAAGAAATATTCCCATAACTTTATCTGATATCTTTGAATGCATCACATTCCAAAATGAAATGTTTTAACAGTTCCACTGCCCGAGTGTAAAATGTACACAATCGTTCTCCCCAAGCTTCTTTAGGCCTTTTCCAAGTTGATGCTAGTTGGTTCTTAATTGAGCAATAAGAGCCTTTGCCCTCCACAAAATGCTAGCTCCAATGAACTCTTTTTGAGCTCCAATGAACTCTTTTTGTTGTAGATCACACGTAGGGATGAATTCCTATTTACCAAGTCTAGAGATCAAATCTATTTTCAATCTAAAAGAAATTTGCACCTTATTTTATATAATTTGACCTAGTCAACATGTTTTAATTAATAATTATCATTAATAATTAATAATTAATAATTTTTTATTCTATTTATTTTTTAATTGAAATTTATTTTATTTTTATTGTTATATAATGTGAACCAGTGAAAATATTTACATAACATAACATCACACCACATAACATAATTTTACAATGTGTTTTCTATAATAGCCTAAAGAGCGTCTCTAGGAGCAATAATCTCAAGGCAACTTATTTATACAAACACTTTAACATTTAAAGTGAAAGCCACTTAACAATTTAACGTTGCATCATGATATAGAAAAGGTAATGGTTTACTTATGGATTTACATTTTTTCCATATTTAAAATATAAAGTTTCACTACAGTAATGTTCAAAAGATCCATTTAGAAAAATGTAAGATTATATCTATCTATATATATATATATATTTTGAGTAACATGAAAATTTTATGATCATCTTTTTTAGTGAAATCTTTAACATAATTTCAAGCACGATTACAATTTTAATATAGTTTTAAGTTCATATAATCTTTGCTCAATTAAAAAAGAAAATCATCTTAATGATGATTTAAATTTACATGAATAAAGCCTTGATATAAGATATTGATGGTCAAAATTTTTCCTCCCATCCTTTTATAGTCCAAATTAAAAGAAGTGAAAAAAGAAATAAAACCTTGCAAAATAAGAAAATGAGGAATGCGTAAGTTATGCAAATGAGGATATCATGTTTCATAAACATTCCCAAAACTTTTGTGCCACATTTATAACCATAAAAACACAAATTTAATTATCAATATTGAACCTAGGTCACACACCTTTTAATTATTATCCATATCATCATAGTCTTTTTTTTTTCTTTTGTAATTAAATCATTTCATATTCATGGTATATTAACATACATTTCACCCTTACATCTTAATGGTTTCACAATTTTATGTTCAATTTGAATAAGAAAAACTTAGGTACCAAATTATTTATTAATAGAAAATCAAGGTCCTATTAAGAATTTTGTACACCACACCACACCACTTATAGAGAAATATATGTTTTAGGTACAACACCCAAGGAAAATATCCATTTATCTATAATATTTAAATATCAAGCGATATACATTGCAGGTGTAAAAAATAGAAAATGGAACTTTCTTGGAATAGCATTAGACTTGGTGCAACCAACGTATAAACAAAAATCCATACTACCCAACATGACATCCTCCATATCCCAAGTTGCTTAATCTTCTATATGATAGTTTCATCGGAACTTGACCTATTTATATTTTCAATTTTTAAGCTCCTTATCCTTTCTCATTATCAATACATAAAAGATTGATTTTGAACTCCCCATTTGTTCATTAAAACAATAAATCTTGGTTAAATACATAACTGGAATTGTGTGCATATTTGTGAAGTATAAAGGTAAATACATGAAAATAAGTTACACCGAATGAAATTTCAATTTTTTTTTTTTTTATCAAATTAAATTAAAACTCTCAAAATTCATATAACTATTATAAATTTATATTTCAATTATTAAAATCTTGATTCACTAGAAACACCACCCTTTTTTTTTCACATTCCATAATTTATGGCCACCGCTCGACAAACTACAAAATGAAATGAAAATGATTACACATCTTTCCATCGTTGCCGGACCAACGGCGCGTGCAGCCACCCTCCAATTCCTGTCTTACTGTTTGTATTTTTGTTGACTATGCTTTTTATAATAAAGTGATGAGAGTGGAAAATTCCCCGACCTCATTCGAACTTGAAACCATTTTCATATTTCTTACGAGTGTAGACAAGACAATGCGTTGTCGTGAAGTCGACCGGTACTATGCATATATCTGCGCCCATTTCGTAAATTACACTTTCCTGAACTCTCCCACTTGTAAGCTATAGAATGGGTAAGGGTTTACTTATGGAATAACTTTTTTACATACTTAAAAAACAAAGTTTCACTCAAACATAAAATAATGTTACAAAGATTCAATTTACAAAATATAATTAACAAAAATAAACAATGTGTAAGATTAAATAATGGTATAAGATTAAATAAATAATATTAATATAAACATTATGTTTATGAATATTTTTTTATTAATATGAGAATTTTAATTATTTTTCCACAAGTAAATATTAAATTTATATTACAATTTCAAACAAGATTACAATTCTAATATAATTCTAAGTTTATATAATCTTTGTTTAATTATGGAAACAAACCATAAAAATGATGATATAGCTTTATATGGATCAAGACTTATTAACATAAGATATTGATCTTCATTTAAATTTTTTCCTCCCATGGATGAGCCAAATATTTATATTTCTAAAGTAAACCAACACGAAAATGATATTATGATAATGAAAGCATAGAGGCAAAATAAGTGAAAAAAAGCCCTTCGAAAATAAGAAAATGAGGAATGTGTAGGTTATGTATATGGGGATATCATGTTTGAAAAACATTCCCAAAGCTTTGGCACCACCTTATAACCATAAAAAATAAATAAATTAACCATTGATATTGAACATAGGTCACATACCCTTTAACTATTATCCGCATCATAGTCCCTTCTTTCAAATTAAATCATCCCTTCTTATTTCAAATTAAATAATATCATATTCATGCTATATTAACATACATTTCACCATTACATTTTGATGGTATTACAATTTTATGGTAAGAAAAATTTAGATACATAATTATTCATTAATGAAGACTTGTAATCCTTCTCTTATTAAGAATTGTTGAACTATTGACGCCTAATGTTAAGGGACTGGGAAATTAGTGTAAATATTGTAAATAACAAAATAAAGAGATATTTGAAAATGATCCCAATAGTCTTTCTCTCCTCTTGGAATCCAACTCTTACTAAGAACCATTGAACTATTGACACCTAATCCTAAAAAAACTCGGAAATTAGTATAAATATTATAAATAGCAAAATAAAAAAACATTGGAAAATAAATCTCAATAATCTCCCTCACCTTGTATATATTTACATATTCTCTTTAAAAAAATAATTAATTTTTGGAGTTACTCACTTGACCTAAAGTATTATTAAAGCACAAGTCCAAAATTAACTTCTGTATGCATGTAACTCCTATGATTCTCTGCCATATTTTCTATCCCTATTTTCTTTGTGTTTCGACAGAGTGTTCTCTACTCTCCGTACGGTCTATTTGATGTTGCTCTCTCGTGTAGGCTACTCTTCTACAAATTATATGGGCATGTTTATATTGTAACTAATAACTAGCACAACCATATTTACCAATATGGTTGATATACGACAATAGACATATATGAAGCATATATAAAACCACATATTCCAATGTGGTTGATATACGCGGATAGGCTTATATCAACCACATTAATAATTATTATCAGTATCTAGGATTATTAATAACTATATAAGATTATTAATAACTATATAAATATTTTTTTTTCTTCGTAAATACTAATTCTATTAAAAAAGGTGAAAAAATATATACAATGAGGTCAAGACCTCAGAGGAGGCCGAGGCCATTCCTCAACCAGAAACTCAGAGACATTACAGTTCAGGCCTTCAACCAGATTTACAGTACAGATTTCAAAATTTTGACTTTGGACTCTGACATACTGAAAATTTTTACCAGGACTACAATCGTCATGCCCTTTACTGACCAAAAAAGCAAAAGAGCAACTAGCATATCCATATTTAAGACAAAAAGTAGAACCTATATTGGTTGTTGCCACCGCCTGTAGCATGAGAATGAACCAAACACAGACATCTAACTTCAGAATCAAAGACACAAAACCAAAATTGCATAGCATATAGGCGAGAAGGCCACCCGGCAGAGAGGAGACATGATTAATCTGCATGTTTTGGTGAAGCTGGCGTATCCTCATTCACCTGGCTAGTAGAAGCTGCCCAGGTCACGAAACCGTCTTCATCCAGTGCCGGTGCACCTCCATCAGGAGTAGTAACCAGATGTAAAATACTAACTGCCCTTTGAGATGGCCCGCAGACTAAAGCATCATTCTGAGTCGGATCAACTGGCTGCTGAGGCGCTTCCGAAACAGGGGCATCCTCTTGCATGTGATCCACATGGAACACTATCCCTGTCAAGTCCCCTAGCAGAACACTATCATCCTGAGAGTGTGAGGAGATGGATGGAGTCGAACTGAGCTGGTTGCTCTCCTCCTCCGAGACAAATATGGTAAAATTTACTGTCACCACAGGCCTGTTGAGCTGACTTTGAAACGTAAACCTGGAGGTCTGGTATGAATTGTTCAGGATAAGCCTATCTTGATCCAAAGGCGGAGATGAAGGAGGAGCTAATGCGATGGGAGCAACATTCTGAGGAGCAGGGCGAGAAGGGCGACCTCTGTTCCCTGAATGGCTTCCTCGACGTGGGATTCCTCGGCTTCGAGGCATAATCAAAGAGGCACATGAGCTGGGAGATCGATTGAGACAAAGCAGACCAGAAACAGTAAGAGCGCTGAAAGATTCAGGGCGCTTCCAGAGCCAAGCTAACATCCAGATGCGAAAGACCAGACAGGGGAGCTGAAGCAGCTTTGCTTCATAATAAAAAGAGTCATTAACTGCGATAGGGGCGTTGAGCGGATCCATGCCAATAAGCCAACTTGTTTGCAGTGCAGCCATGCTCGCATTAATTTCAGACCAAATTCGAGACTGCTCGAAATTTACTTCATCTGCCCTAAATTTAATACGCCATCCTACGACGCGTACCCTGCATCCCATCCGCTTGCCATCCGTCAAGCCAGATGTCTGAATAGCGGAGTCTGTCATTGATTGCTGTTAGTGTCACCCGCATCCGGGTAATAACTATATAAATATTAACAATGAGATTATTTATATATATATCGGTATAAATATTATATTAATATTATAACAATTATATAAACTCCTAATATATATTAATTAATAATAAGATCATAATAATAATAGATTATCATTATATTATTTAAATAATCTAATAATAATAATAATAATAATAATAATAATATTATATTATATTATTATTATATAATTCTAGTAATATAGAAATATAATTACCATCATATCATAATAATATAATCACTATTATTATAATATTATTAGGAGTTTATATTATTATTATATAATTATAGTAATATAGAAATATAATTACCATATTATCATAATAATATAATCACTATTATTATAATATTATTAGGAGTTTATATTATTATTATTATAATATTTATATAATAATATATAGAAATAATCTGGTTGTTAATATTTATATAGTTATTAATAATATTTGACTATAATATTATAATAATATTATATTATTATTATATTATTATAATAATAATATAACCAATATTATTATAATATATTATTATAATAAAAACAATAAAGACCAGTTATTTATTATTTATGATAATTAATAACTATACAAATAATAGCAGCTATATTCTTATATAATTATATATTTATGATTATTATATTAATATTATTATAAACCTAAATTCATATTCTTCTTCTTCTTCTTCTTCTTAGGTTTTAGTATTTTTAATATTTATCTTAGTGTTTGTATACATAGGGTTAATTATTATTAGTATTTAGGATTATTAATAACTATATAAATATTATCAAACAGGTTTAGGATTATTAATAACTAATAAAATTATATGGCTTCGATTTAATGTAAGTCCATGGTAGAAAGGCTCAAGGCTTAAAGAAATGCTTCCGATAGGTTTAGTGGGCCATAACCCACAGGCCTCAAGATCGTTTTTTTTTTTAAGGAAATGGATTTTGGTTAACCCCCAAGATCTCTTTTCATCAAAAACCTAAGATAAACAAAAGGGACTAATATTATAAACCTGAGGAACTAATAAACCCAATGATTTAATATTATAAACCCAAGGAATTATTGAACCCAATGGATAAATATTAAAAACCTACGGGATCAAGAAGTGCAAGGGATTGATATTACAAATACAAGAGATTAATAAAGATGACCATGATTGATATTATAAACCCAAGTTAATAATAAATCCAAAGGATTAATATTAAAACCCCAAGGGATTATAAACCTAAGGAAATAATATTAAACCCAACGGATTAATATTATAAACCCAACATTGGTAAACCCTAATATAAATATTAGAAAGACTAAAATAAACATGGTTTATTTTCATGGTGAGACAATCCTTGTCACAATATGACATTCAACCATGGTTGACCATGGTTGACCATGGTTGTCTATGATTGACAATGGTTGACCATTATCGATATTATAAACCTAAGGGAATAATAAAACCAAGGGATTGATATTATAAACCTAAAGGAATAATAAAACTAAGGGATCAATACTAAAACCCCAAGGGTTTATGAACCCAAGGAAATAATATTAAACCCATGGGACTAATATTATAAACCCAACATTGTTCAACCCAAATATAAACACTACAAACACTAAAATAAACATGGTTTATTTTCATGGCGAGTCAATCTTTGTCAAAATGCGACATTCAACCAAGGGACTAATATTATAAAACCAACATTGGTAAACCCAAATATAAATACTAAAAATGCTAAAATAAACATGGTTTATTTTGATGCTGAGAAAATTCTTGTCACAATGTGACATTCAACCATAGTTGACGATGTTTGGCTATGATTGACAATGGTTTACCATGATTTATATTATCAACCAAAGGGAATAATAAACCCAAGGGATTGATATTATAAACCCAAATGAATAGTAAACCCAAGGGATAAATACTAAAACCCAAGAGATTATGAAGCCAAGGGAATAATATTATACCCATGGGACTAATATTATAGACTTCACATCGAGTAAAGGCAAATATCAATACTACAAACACTAATTATAAACCCAAATGAATAATAAACTAAAGGGAGTAATTCTAAAACCCCAAGGGAATATGAACCCAAGGGAACAATATTAAGCCCAAGGGACTAATATTATAAACCCAATATTCGTAAACCCAATTATAAATATTACAAACACTAAATTAAACATGCTTGATTTTCATGGTGAGACAATCTTTGTCAAAGCGTGACATTCAAACATGGGAGTAATATTATAAACCCAACATTGGTAAACCCAAATATAAATACTACGAACACTAAAATTAACATGGTTTATTTTGATGGTGAGACAATTCTTGTCACAATGCGACATTCAACCATGATTGACCATGTTTGGCTATGATTGACAATGGTTTACAATGATTGATATTATAAACCAAAGGGAATAATGAACCCAAGGGATTGATATTATAAACCCAAATGAACAATAAACCCAAGGGATTAATACTAAAAGCCCAAGGGATTATGAACCCAATGGAATAATATTAAATCAAAGGGCCTAATACTATAGACCCAACAATCATAAACCCAAATGTAAATACTACAAACATCAAAATAAACATGATTTATTTTGACGGTGAGACAATCCTTGTCAGAATGTGAGAATCAACCATGGTTGACCATGATTGATATTATAAACCTAAGGGGATAATAAACCAAAGGGATTGATATTATAAACCCAAAGGAATAACAAAACTAAGGCATTAATGCTAAAACCTAAGGGATTATGAACCGAAGGGAATAATATTAAACCCATGGGACTAATATTATAAACCCAATATTGATAAACCCAAATATAAACACTACAAAGACTAAAATAAACATGGTTTATTTTTATGGTGAGACAATCCTTGTCACAATGCAACTTTCAAACATGGTTGACCATGGTTGGCTATGATTGACAATGGTTGACCATGATTGATATTATAAACCTAAGGGAATAGTAAACCCAACTTATTTACATTATAAACCCAAATGAATAATAAACCCATGGGATTAATACTAAAACCCCAAGGGATTATGAAGCTAAGGGAATAATATTAAGCCCAAGGGACTAATACTATAAACCCAACCTTTGTAAACTTAAATATAAATATTACAAAGACTAAAATAAACATGATTTATTCATGGTGAGACAATCCTTGTGACAATGTGACATTCAACCATGGTTGACCATGATTGATATTATAAACATGAGGTAATAATAAACCCAAGGGATTGATATTATAAACCCAAATGAATAATAAACCCAAGGGATTAAAACTAAAACCCCAAGGGATTAATACTAAAACCCCCAGGGATTATGAACCCAAGGGAATATTTTAAACCCAAGGGACTGATATTATAAACCCAACATTCGTAAACCCAAATATAAATATTACAAACACTAAAATAAACATCATTTATTTTCATGGTTAGAAAATCCTTGTGACAATGTGACATTCAAGCATGGTTGACCATGGTTGGCTATGATTGACAATGGTTTACCATGATCAATATTATAAACCTAAGGGAATAATAAACCTAAGGGATTAATATGAGAAATCGAAAGGAATAATAAAATGAAGGGATTAGTACTAAAACCCCAAGGGGTTATGAACCCAAGGGAATAATATTAAACCCAATGGACAAATATTATAAACCCAACGTGTATAAACCCTAAGGCAAATATTATAAACATTGAAATAAACATGATGGACCATCATTGATTTTCATATTGAGACAATCCTTATGACAATTCCATGTTGGACCATGCTCGACATCATAATAAATCATGTTTGACTCAGGAATAATAAACCCAAGCGATTGATATTATAAACCCAAGGGATTAATACTAAAACCCGAAGGGATTATGAACCAAAAGGGAATACTATTAAACAAAAGGGACAAATATTATAAACCCAAGGGAATAATAAACTGAAAGGAATAATAAACTGAAAGGAATAATAAATCCAATGGATTATTATTTATTTTCATGGTGATAGAATCCTTGTCACAATGTGACATTTAAGCATGGTTGGCTATGATTGACAATGGTTTACCATGATCATTATTATAAAATTAAGGAAATAATAAACCCAAGGGATTGATATAATAAACCTAAAGGAATAATAAACCCAAGGGATTATTATTTATTTTCATGGTGAGATAATCCTTGTCACAATGTGACATTCAAGCATGGCTGGCTATGATTGACAATGGTTTACCATGATCGATATTGTAAACCTAAGGGAATAATAAACCCAAGGGATTGATATGGGAAACCCAAAGGAATAATAAAATGAAGGGATTAATACTAAGACCCCAAGGGATTGATATAATAAACCCAAGGGATTAACACTAAAACCTTAAGGGATTATGAACCCAAGGAATTCTTAATATTAAAAAGTTGAAGAACGAAGAAAACCAATAATTTAATATTATAGACCATTGGGAATTAATAAAGCCAAGGGAAAAATATTAGAAACCATCGTGATTTTCATATTAACCATGGTTGACCATCGTCGATGATGGTTGACAATGGTTTATTTTCATATTGTGACAATCCTTCTCACAATGTGACGTTGGACCATAGTTGACCATGATTGATTTTCATATTGAGATAGTCTTTTTCACAATGTGATGTTTGAATGAATATTATAAACCCTAAAATAAACATGGCTGGCCATCATTGACCATGGTTGATTTTCATATTGACATAAATATTAATTATAAATATTAATAATACAAAAAGTAATATTAATATTCCCATTCATATTAATTAATATTATTATTAAAATTAAAATTAAATTAAAATTACAATTAAAATTAATATTAAAACTTTATATTAAAATTTTATAACCCTAAAACAAACATGGTTGATCATGTTGACCATGATTGATGTTCATATTGAGACAATATTTTTCAGAATGTGGCATTGGACCATGGTTCACCATGATTTTCATATAAAGAGAATCATTGTCACAACGTGACGTTGGAGCATGGTTGACCATGATTGATTTTCATATTGAAAATCTGTGTCAGAGTGCGACGTTGGACCATGGTTAACCATAGTTGGCCATGAACGACCATGGTTGTGATAATGTGACATTGTACTATGAGACAATCTTTGTCATACTGTAAGCATGCCTATTGATGATCTTTGACCATGATTTACCATGGTTGATTTTGATATTGAGGAAATCTTTATCACAATGTGACATTAGAGCATGGTTGATAATGGTTGACGATGGTTGACGATGGCTGATTTTGATATTGAGACAATTTTTGTCACAATGTGATGTTTAACCATGGTTGACCATGCGTGATTTTCATATTTACCATGTTTTACCATGATTGACTTTCATTTTGAGACAATCTTTGTCACAATGCGACATTTGACCATGGTTGAACATGATTGGCTATGATTGAATATGGTTGGCAATGATTGATTTTCATATTGAGACAATCATTATTATAATGTGACATTGGACCATGGTTCACCGTGAATGACAATGCTTGGCAGTGGTTGATTTTCATATCAAGACAACCTTTGTCACAATGTGCCATTGGGCCATGGTTGACCACGATTGACCATGATTATAAACCCAATGGATTTATATTAAATCCTAGGATTAATATTATAAACCATATGAATAATATTATACCCTAGGAATATGGACCCTTAGATTAATAAACCTAAGGGATTAATATTATAAACCCTAGTGACTAATAAACAAAAGGAATTAATACCAAAAACTGAGAGGATTATAGACCCAAGGGAATAATATCAAATCTAAGGGCATAATATTATATACCCTAGGTATATAAACCTTAAGATAAATATTATAAACCACAAAATAAACATGGTCGACCATTGTTGACTATGGTTGATGTTCATATTGACACAATCTTTGTCACAATGCGACGTTCGACCATGGTTATCCGTGATTTATTTTCATTTTGAGACAATCTTTGTCACAATGCAACATTAGACTATGGTTGATTTTCATATTGAGACAATATTTGTCACAATTGACGTTGGACAATGGTTGACCATGCATGGCCATTGTCGTTGGACCAAGAGACAATATTTGTTACAATGTGACCATGATTATTGACCATGGTTGACCATGACGGATCAGAGTTGATTTTCATATCGATAAAATATTTTTCATAATGAGACGTTGGACCATGGTTGACCATGATTGACTATGGTTTACCATGGTCGACTATGGTTAACCATGGTTTATTTTCATATTGTGACAATCATTGTCACAATGTGACATTGGACCATAGTTGACCATGATCGGTTTTCATATTAAGACAATATTTTTCACAATGTGATGTTTGAATGAATATTATAAACCCTAAAATAAACATGGTTGGCCATCATTGACCATGGTTGATTTTCATATTGACATAAATATTAATTATAAATATTAATACTACTCAAAGTAATATTTTTTTTCTCTGCAAAGACTAAAATCTATTAATTGAAAAGAGGAATAATTTTATAATAAGTTGAGGCCTCAGAGATCAGAATCTGAGAGCACTCAACAGAGCAGAACTGCCCCCGTACAAAAGGAACCTGGAGAGAACAGTTACAAAGATCTAGAAAACATTTATAGACCCCGGTGATAGACTCGTAGAACATAGTTAGAGACATTGACAACAAAAACTTAAGAACTTGGCAGACCAGCCTGTAAATAGACAACCACTTCCCCATAGGGGAGCAAAAAACAACATGTAAAAGATGTTGAACCTTGACTGTGAGAATATTTTCCTGGAAGTGGTCAGCTGAACGTTATCATAACCAAAAAGGAGAAGAAACAGACACAGGTGGCATTAGCCTTCCATATCCTCACCAGGAGTCTTCTCCGCAATCAGGCACACGCTACCAAACCTTAAATTTTCATTGCCACCCGTCTCGCTTGGTGGGTCCGCCAGGGAATGACTTGAAGCTCCAAGGGTCTCTTCCTGGGCCACTGGATTTGTGTCTTCAAGAGGTAGAATGCTTTTGGGCATGTCTTCCTGAACAGACTTGTCATTCGTCCAATTCTCCTTGCTTCCCTTACCCATTGAATGCTCACTGCTTTGAGAAGGATCAGGAGCCATGCAAGACAGAGGAGAAATTTGATTTTCTTCTTCCGAAAGGATTATAGTGATGTGAGCAGTAATCAGAGGCCTATTCAGGTTGCTTTGGAATTTAAAGTGTGTGGTTTGGAAAGCACTGTTTGGAATTGGCTTGCGCACAGGGCTTGGAGAAGGCGAATTCACATGAGAGGAGGGAGGATTGATGGGCAAATGTTCAGGGTCCACAGAGTGACTAGCTGTTGGTCGTTTGCCGCTTCCACGTCGCCCCCCGGAACGGTTCCTACCACCCTGGCGAACCATTATGAATAGCGAGGGGGAAGGCACAGAGAAACCAGAGACAACAACCGAGGGATAAAATGAATGACACAGAGACCGAATCAAACGCACAGAGAATGCCCGAGATGGAGCTTCAACACGCCCAATTCTAAATTCAAGAGTTTTTGATAGCTTACCCCCTGAAGCCGTGCTGATCCTGCCTTGGGGAGCCTGAGAAAAATAGTATCTCTTCCAGAAAAACAGAGAGCCGGCCTGGAGATTGCCTCTGTCTGCAAGGTTCTGCCTGTCACCACAAACTACATCAAACCAGAGCCCGGAGCAATAAGACTGAGCGCGAGGTGTGAAGATAACATAGAGGATTGCCATGATTATAACAACCACAGTTTTGCCTAGAACAACGTACTCCATTAATGCAGAAATCCCACTGTATCCTGCCTTAATAATGCCATCCCTCTTGCACGAGGTGAAAGCCTGGGAAGCCACGCTGCCCTGCAGCTGGCAGTACTGGGTTTTACAAACTGTCATAACTATCATTTATTTCATTTGTGCCACCCGCATCCGGGGGTGCTTCTTCTATTTGAGGCATATCCTTCTGCACTAGATTGTTATAATCCAGGAGTTGAGATTCAGAGGCTAAGCTAGAAAGTGATCCAACAAATAGATGCATCCCGCATTCAACCCCCATATTAGCCAATAAATCCGCAACTTTGTTCCCGTCTCTGTGAATATGTTTCAAAGTGATCGCCCTGTGGGTGGAGAACCAACATTCAATAGATTGTAGCCTGTCTGCCATTCTCCAACTGTTACTTACTTTGCAGGAGGGGGAGCCCTGTAGGATTCTTGAGACCATTTTGATGATGATTTGGGAGTCTCCCTCTATTATAAGAGGAAATAGACCCTTGTCTTGCGCTAGAATTAGCCCTTGCCAGAGATCCTCCAATTCTGCTGAGTTATTGGTGTCCCACCCTCTCGAACCTAAGTAAGTTAAGATAGGAGCTCCCTTGTGATCTCTGAAGATCCCTCCAAAGCCAGAATTCCCTGGGTTGCCTTTTGAGGCCCCATCAAAATTTAGCTGGTACATATGCATGGGGGGAGGTTGCCATTTCTCAGGTGAGTGACTCCTCGGAGGCTTTGTTCCTTTGATGAGCTATTCTCGCTTCCATTGGAAATTCCAATTATTCCATATTGATTCTTCTTGGGGGATAGTTGGGAGATCCTCTTGGTACCAGGTCTTGAGAGATATGGTTTCTTCAATATTTTGGTTGATTATTTTCCAGATATCTTCCAGCGATCTGGTGTGGTTCTTGAATATTCTACCATTTCTCTCCTTCCATATGGCCCACATAGTAAAGCCTGGAATGAGCTTCCAGAGAAAGTTTAAGATCTTACTTTGATAGGGGTTGTGGTCCCAGTTGCGCACAGTTGCAGTGATATCTCCGTTAGATCTTCCCTCCTTTTGGCATCGGAAGCTGATCTTTTGCCACAGCTTGTGTGCTAGCGGATAGGAATGCATGATATGCTTTATGGTTTCCTCTTCTTGTTTACAGTTGGGACAGATGGAGGGTCCATGGAAATTTCTTTTTCTTAGATTGTCCCATGTGAGAATCTTATTGTGGCAAAGGAGCCAAAGAAAGGTGGAAACTTTCAGCCAAATGGAGGGGTCCCATATTTTTCTCCAAAGTGAATCTGTCACCATGTGTTCCTTGATCTGGATGTTGTAGGCCTATCTCATGGAAAAAGTGCCTTTTTCTTCATATCCCCACCTAAGAATATCCTTTTCCTCAGAGTATTGAATTCTTCTTTTCATTAGTTTTGTGTCCAGGATTTGTTGGATCTGTGTCGGCCCTTGTCTTAAGATTTGAGTCGCTTTGAGCCATTCTCTGTAATCTTGGTTTGATGAATTTCTCTAGAAGTTTCCCACCGTGTCGTAAGGTTGCATATCCTGTTCCAGATGAGGACTAAGAGGGAGTTGGTCCTTGAGTTTGGGCATCTGCTGCCAAGAATCTTCCCAAAACCTTGCATTGCTGCCATTCTTCACTTCCCAAAAGCTATGCTGCTGAATGAGATTCTTATGCTGCTTGGCCGAGTTCCACATGATTGAACCTGTGCTGACCTCTGATATTCTGATTAGTTCCTCCATTGGGCAATTTCTTGCATATTTTGCTGTCCATAGCGAGGCCCAAGGGGTGAGAGGTTCAGTTAGCCACTTCCACCAGATTCGAGCTCCCATTACTTCATTGCTGTGAGAGGGGTCCCTCAAACCAATACCTCCTCCTTTCTTTGGAAGACAAGTCGTTTCCCATTTAACCAGAGCCCACTTGCGCCTGTGGCCACTGCTGCCCCATAGAAACGATCTTTGGAGTATTTTAATTTCTTTAAGAACCCATTTGGGAGCAGCAAGGATGGAGAAAAGATATAAGGGCATGGCTTGAAGAACTGCTTTTATGAGTACAAGTCTGCTTGCCATGTTAAGAGATCTGTGAGTCCAAGAGGAAAGTCGTGCCTCCAGCTTTTCTAAGAGAATTTTCCAGGAAGAGTGCTTTATGGCCGAGGCAATCAGAGGAGCTCCTAAATAAGTGGAAGGGAGTTTAGCTGAAGAAAATCCCAAAATGCGGATAATGGCAGACTGAGTTACAGAGGGAGTATAAAAGAAAAATATTTGTGACTTGGAGTTATTGATAGAGGCTCTAGAGGCTTCTGAAAAGTTCATCAAAAGGGTTTTGAGCTAACGAGCTTCCTGGACCAAAGGATGCCCAAAAAGCATGTTATCATCTACAAATTGCTGGTGAGTGAAGGCGGGGGGATTATGAAAGGAAAGGCCGTTGAGGCACTGGGATTGTTGAGCTGTCCTAATGCTGCAACCTAAACCCTCAGCCATGATGACGAAAATGAAGGGGGAGAGGGGGTCTCCCTGCCTGATGCCCCTAGTAGGATGAAAGGTAGAAGAGGGTATACCATTGATTAAAACAGAGAAAAAAGAGGAGGAGATGAGGCTCATTATCCATCGAACCCAGGGAGCAGCAAATCCAAAAGCCATTAGAACTTTTTCAATATACATCCAACTTAGGCTATCAAAAGCCTTTGAAAGATCTAGTTTGAGGAGCATACCTGGCTTCTTAGAGGTCTTCAGAGAGTGAATTATTTCATGAGTCAGGATGATCCCATCCGTGATCTACCTCCCCTCAACATAATCGGATTGCTCGGGCGAGATGATGAGAGGAAGCAAAAGTTTGAGCCTGGAGGCGATGATTTTAGAAACAATCTTATAGATTATGTTGCATAGTGCTATCGGTATGTATTTGTCAGGTGTGCTTGGCAGATCCACCTTGGGAACCAGGGCTATGAAAGTAGCATTCACCCCCGGAAACATCCATCTCAAAGATCGAGACTCCTCCACCACTTGCCAGACTTCCATCTTGATCAGATCCTAGAAGTTATGGAAAAAATTAGAGGTAAATCCATCCGGGCCTGGGGCTTTGCCTGCTTTCAGTTGTCGCACTGCAAGTTCCACTTCTTGAAGGTCAACAGGCTTGAGAAGCATTTGATTGTGCTCTTCTGAGATAAGTTTGGGAATATTTCGAGTGATTTTCTCTATAGCCTGTGATCGGTCACCGCTTGGCTCTCGGTGCATCTGCTTGAAGTAATTTAGTAATGCAGTTTCAATTTATTCATGCTTTTCCACTTTGATTCCCTACTCGTTTTGAATATGATTTATATTATTATGCATCCTGCGCTGGATTGTGGTGCTATGTTAGTGTTTTTCTCTCCATCTTTGAGCCATCTGACCCTTGATTTTTGACTCCACAACGTCTCTTCTTGCTTATCCTTTTCTGCTAATCGCATTTCAAGAATTTTTTCCTGTTCTATCAGGTCCTCTGAGCGGCCATCAATAATAATTCTTTGTTATAGCTGCTTCATGTCTAGCTCGAGGGCAGCTTTCCCTTGAAAGATATTGCCAAAAGATGTATGATTCCAATGCTTGATCTTGCCTTTTAGATGCTTGAGCTTTTGCTGGAATTGGAACATTTTTGAGCCTGGAGGAGGAGAGAAGCTGTTCCATTATGTACTGATTAATTTTTGGAAGTCCGGATGAGATAGCCAAAAGGCCTCAAAGCGAAATGGCTTGCGGAGCTTGTTTCTCGGACGAGACCATTGGAGGGAAATGGGCCAGTGATTAGAACCTGAGAAAGGTAGGATGGAAGCTGCGAAGTCTCCACCGAGATGAATAGCATTGTCCGAGAGCAAAAACCTGTCCAGCCGAGAAGCTATCTGCTGGTTCCCTGCTCTTTTGTTATTCCAGGTAAATACACCATTATTGAAAGGAAGGTCGATGAGCCAATTATTCTGAATGAAGTCTTTTAAGAGTGACCCTTCCTGACTTCCTCTACATCCTCCTCTTTTTTCTTCCAGTCTTGTAATCATATTGAAGTCTCCTCCAACAATCCAAAGAGGGAGCGATCTGTTATGGTTAATTTCAGAGAGAGAGTTAAGGATACTCGCTTTAAGGGATGTTTCCTGTGGAAAATATACATTAGTTAGGAGCCCGTGTATATTTGTGCCTATGATGTGAAAGATTGCTTGAAGGAAATTCCTATGTGTGTGGAGATTGTTGAGCCTGATAGCACTTGGATCCCAGAAGATCACTAGGCCTCTAGAGGCTCCATCTGCATCCACTGCTATATTAAGACTCCCTGGCCAAATTTTTGCAGCAAATTTATCTAATGCACTAGAATTGCATTTGGTCTCTTGCAAGAATAGGACTTGAGGATTTTCTTGCTTTATCATGTTTTTAAGAATTCAAGTTTTCCTTGGGCCATTGAGCCCTCTAATATTCCAAGAGATTAACTTCATTGGGAAGGGGTGTTTTTAGAACTATAGTACTTGGTTAACTTGGAATACCTACCGGAATCCACCAATATTTGTCCTATTGTGATTGTTCTTTGTAGATGAGTTTTCCTTCCCCTCTTTTTGATATCTTTGGCTATGGATCTTACATCCCAGGGGCCTCCAGTATGTATACCTAAAGTTTTTTGCCGCTGCGCCCGAGATAGGACTTCCTCCAGGTTCTTAAGTTGTCCCACTGGAATGTTGTCAAAGTTGTTTGTTGTGCAAGCTTTTTCTAGACTTGGGATGTCCAAGTCCCCAATATCTATTGCATCTATTTCTTCCTCCATGAACTGTGGATAGTTTGATTCTTCATTCGGTTCCACTTCTGGTCTGGCGTTCAAATGTGGTATCTTCATCTGCATGACTTGGGTGTTCCATACAGTTTCTTTTTGCTTGTCAGAGGTAGAAGCTTCCTTACCTTGAGTATCTGCATGGGGTATTGTGGGATTCAATGGCTCTGGCTTTGGTGGTGTAGGTGAGTCCATTTGCTGATCCTGCTGATGAGATAAAACCCCAAAACTGTTACTTGTTGAGGGCACAGAGGGGCTGGTTTGCGGCATTTTGGGCTTTGGAGCTTGTTTCTTGTGAGATTTTCGGCGATTTGTTACTTTGATAAAGCCGTCTGCTTCAGATGCTTCCGGACCAGAGGCAGTAGAGGGTTTTTGCGTTAATGGACAGTCTCTGAATAAATGTCCCAAGGCATGACATCTTCTACATCTAAAGGGCACATGTTCATAGTCAATTGTCTGAACCCATTCAATATCATAGTGAGATATACTTACCGCATCTGGAAGAGCCTGGTTGAGGTTCATATAGACGCAGATACGAGCGAAGGAGGTGTATCTGCATGTTTTCGTTTCCTCTGCCACCTTTACAAACTCGCCCAGAGCATTTCCAATCGCCTGTAGGGAGTCTTCCTCCCAATATTCCACTGGCAGCGAGTATAAGCGGATCCAAACCGGAGCCCAGCTAAGATCCTCCTTGTCCGGGTCGAAGCATTCCACCCATCCTCTAAGAAACAGACCGACTGCATTAAAGAAGTAAGGCCCTCCATCCAAGACCCTATTTCTGTGCTCCAGGAAATTGAAGATAGCAGTGAAGAACCCTTTTGGGCCTAACTGTAGGGTTATATGACCCTTTGGGTGCCATTTCACATTTATCCAGCTCCTTAATGCCTTCTCAGTTGGCCACAGACCGATGAACTTCCCTATTAAAGCATGATCTTTCATGTACTGTATCTTCGCATTGATTCGATGGCCTGGTAGTTCAACCCTTGGACGCACAGAGGCAACAGGTTTGCATGTAGCTGAGCGTACCTCTGGTGGCTTTTCATCTTGTTTTGTCCGTTGAAATATCAGATCCTCATTGTCCTCGTGCTGGTTTGCATTTCCATTTTCTTCCTTATTCAGTAGCTGCTCATTGTCATTTTGTGGGGGAGGCTCACCACCCTCCCCCCGCGGGGGCTCCATGAGAAAGTGTACCCTCTGTCCGGTGAATGAGAGGGCCTGAAGCCGTCAGAATTTGTAGGTATTCTGTAGTCTAGCACAGTCTACCATCGCTGCAAGTTTTCAAACCCTAGAACGCAGAGCGCAGAGCCGTCCGTTGAGACATCTTCGATCTAGTGTCAGATCATCAACTTCCGAAATGCCACTACTACTAAAATTAATATTAATATTCACATTCATATTAATTAATATTATTATTAAAATTAAAATTAATATAATATTAATATTAATATTAATATTAATAAATAATATTAAAACTTTATATTAAAATTTTATAACCCTAAAACAAGCATGGTTAATCATGTTGACCATGATTGATGTTCATATTGAGACAATATTTTTCAAAATGTGGCATTGGACCATGGTTGACCATGATTTTTGTATAAAGATAATCCTTGTCACAACTTGATGTTGGAGCATGGTTGACCATGGTTGATTTTCATATTGACAATCTGTGTCAGAGTGTGATGTTGGACCATGGTTAACCATAGTTTTCCATGGATGACCATGGTTGTGATAATGTAACGTTGTACTATGAGACAATCTTTTTCATACTGTAAACATGCCTATTGATGATCTTTGACCATGATTTACCATGGTTGATTTTGATATTGAGGAAATCTTTATCACAATGTGACATTAGAGCATGGTTGATAATGGTTTACGATGGTTGACAATGGC
This sequence comes from Pinus tabuliformis, assembly GCA_031772625.1. Taxonomy (NCBI): domain Eukaryota; kingdom Viridiplantae; phylum Streptophyta; class Pinopsida; order Pinales; family Pinaceae; genus Pinus; species Pinus tabuliformis. The sequence continues at coordinate 931,974,364 of CM062808.1, forward strand.
TGATTTCGATATTGAGACAATTTTTGTCATAATGTGACATTTAACCATGGTTGACCATGTGTGGTTTTCATATTTACCATGTTTTACCATGATTGATTTTCATTTTGAGACAAACTTTGTCACAATGCGACATTTTACCATGGTTGAACATGATTGGCTATGGTTGGCAATGATTGATTTTCATATTGAGACAATCGTTGTTATAATGTGACATTGGACCATGGTTCACCATGAATGACAATGCTTGGCGGTGGTTGATTTTCATATCGAGACAACCTTTGTCACAGTGTGCCATTGGGCCATGGTTGACCATGATTGACCATGATTTTAAATCCAAAGGAATAATAAACCCAAGGGATTATTATTTATTTTCATGGTGAGACAATCATTGTCCATTGTTGTTGGACCAAGAGACAATCTTCGTTACAATGTGACCATGATTATTGACCATGGTTGACCATGATGGATCAGAGTTGATTTTCATATTGATAAAATATTTTTCATAATGAGATGTTGGACCATGGTTGACCATGATTGACCATGGTTGACCATGGTTGACCATGGTCGACGATGGTTGACCATGGTTTATTTTCATATTGTGACAATCTTTGTCACAATGTGACGTTGGACCATAGTTGACCATGATTGATTTTCATATTGACATAAATATTAATAATACTAAAAATAATATTAATATTCACATTCATATTAATTAATATTATTATTAAAACTAAAATTAATATTAATATTTATAAATAATATTAAAACTTTATATTAAAATTGTAGAGCTGAGGCTTCTGTGATCCATAACAAGTTTGCGAGAGATTTTTCGGCGAAAATCACATGAGAAACCATTTGTCGACGCGTTTCGAACCAACCAGTGTGGTTCATCGTCAGGACAAGTTTAATGTTAATGATATTCATAATAACAATATTTATTAGTATTAATATTAATATAATTAATAAATTAAAATAACACAAAATTAAAATAATTTAAAATTACCACATTAAATAAATTAAAATTAAAATAACTTAAATTTATATTATATATTATAATATATAATGAATTTTCATATTAATTTTCAGATTAATATTAATATTAATAATATTTTAATATTAATATTAATATTCATATTCATAAATAATATTAAAACTAAATATTAAAATTTTATTTATATTTAATGTTGTTAATGTGAATTATATTAATACTAAAATATATTAATTAATAATAATAATAATAATAAAAGAAGAATATTGTAAATTAAACAATATTAATAGTATTTTTAATACCAAATGTTTTTAATATTTTTCATAAATATTAATATTAATATTAGTTATAATATTAATGTCATTAATAATTCTCCAACATGTCGTGTCCGTCTCTCTATCAAACTTGCACATCCAACACAATATAATCTTCGCCGTCAATCCTTAACTCTTCCAATCCGATGACTATCACATTCATCCCTTCTTCTAGCTGCATAAACGTTATCACCCAAAAAGAGTGGTTTTGTAATGCTATGTGGCAGCTCCACGTTTTATCGGGTCAAAAAATAAATTACCACCCAGGCCGTGGAAGCAGTGCGAAAAGGACTTTTCCGAATTTTGAAAACCACCTACAGGTTCCGTCAGTTTAATACTCCACTTGCTCGGTGTTCCACCGCTCAAGGATCCGATCCCCTAGCTCCATGCACGCTTCCTCATAACTCTCAACCCCATCAACAAAGAAAGAGTTGCACCCTTAAATTGTTAATAGAGTAAACCCACGAAAATATCATTAACAAAGTAAATCATCAACGGCCCTAATAACAAACAAATTCAGTACCTCATATTTCTTCTGAGCTTAGCATTCTTGTCAATTAGCATATAAGGATTTTAGAAAGCCCTTCGATATCACTTAAAATCGTGAAAGCTTAAAAACTATGTTTTTCCCTCTCAGGACCAAATACTCTCCAAAATGCGGAAACAACGCTTTTCCGCCTTTTTACACAATGATATGTGTTATTGTCGCAGATCAAGATCTGACCGATCGAACAGCTCAGAGTCAATCGCTATATTCGCGATCGACAGTCTCAATAGTCTGTAATATCGGCGCTATCCTTTCGTGGTGTCCGATGCGATTATTGCTAATCGCTATCGACGATCACACCGATTATCAATTGACCACCTTCGCTCCAATATGCCGATGCGACGAGTCAACAATCGCATATCACCGATCCAACTGCGCGATGTGACTTAAGTGTCGGACCCGATAAGGTCCAAAACTCCTATGCATAGATTTTCACATCCGCTTTCTTGAATCCGCTAAGTGTTAGCGTGATTTTCCTTTGTAAATGGCTTTCGGCGATGCGACAAAGAAATACACAGGATTGATGCGGTTTGGGGTTCTATGGACCCGATATCATTCAAAACCTACATTTAAAAGATTTAAGGTTCGGATTCTTAGTTTAAACGCAGTTTGAGCCGATACTTAGTGTATTTTGGGTTTTCTGTCTGCGAACCCAGATTACACCAAATTTGCCTTACCCATAGGGATTTCCACTACAAAAGATGAAAACATAGGGCCAACACCAAATTTAGCCGAATACAAAGAGAAAACAAGCATTTGAGGCCTCGACAAGCTGTTTATATAATAATACACGCAACATTGATTTATTCACCATAAACACATTATAGAGTCCCGGCCTCAGGCCTCATCACATAGAAAAACCCTCTGTCTGAAAGGGATGCATCAATTACATAGTTCCACACTCAAATTAATTATCTATACAAACATAAATATAAACTACATCACAAAATCACAGTTTGCAGTGCCCACAGAGACCTACATCATCTGGACTATCAATAGTAAAAACTGTGTTGTTGAATTAGTAGTGCAAACACCTTCAAATTGCTTGAGAATTAGTAACGAATAGGAAATCACTCAGGTAATCCTTACAGGTGTCAGAAAACACTTGGCAAATGGTTGAACACAGGTATGTTTGAGAATGTGAAAAGGCATGGTTGAGCATGCGCACGTTTGAAACCAGAATGTGAAAAGGTATGGTTGAACACGGATACGTTTAAACCACCCACGTAAGGTAATCGTTAAATTAATGGACAAAACACTTCAGAAATAGTTGAATAGACATACGTTTCAGAATATGAAGAGGTATAAGGCGCATGTCTCAAATTTTAATCATTTCACAAGCTTGAGGAAAACTGTTGGTGGGTCATTCCTCTTTGATCCATGTCTCTTAGGTTAATATTTTATAATTTTTTTAAATACATTTCTCACTAATCAACATACGTGGTTATCAACAAGAGGCACAGTAAATTTTTAATCATGCTTTGTAAAAAATTAATTTAAGTATGGTTTAAACATGTGATCTAGACATGCAAGAAAGTTACTGTTGCGAATTTCATTCATTGATTTAGTGATGACTACGAGAATATACTGGCATCTTTCAATTCAGGCCATCCGATCAAAAAGATTAATTAAGAAAATGATTAAGTTGCCGATTCCGATAAGGGGGACGCCTATTAACTTAATTAACATGTTTCATGCTTATGTTATAACTTTTTTTTTTTTTTACTTTTTATAAAATTAATCTATCTCAAAAGTCTCATGTTCTCTTTTCTTCACATTAGTATTATAAGTAGTTATTTATTTAAATATTTTCATTCATTAAGTTTATATGCAATTTTTTATTTTATTTTATTTTAATTTATATGATTTTGAATTCATATTTATAGAATAAATTTAATGACAAAATTTGAATTGTGATGAAGCAGATATTTAGCTAAAAGGGATTCAATTTTTTCAATTTTTTTACGATTTTTTTGGAAGTATAAATGTTTTCCTTTTGATGAAAGAGATAATAAGGTAGGTAGATAATGTTATATTTTTTTTAATAAAAAAAATATTTTTGAAAATTATTATTTAGTAAAGAATACACATATATAATATTTGTATGAGGCAGATCCATTTAACGGAACATTTTCTTTTTGCTGAAAGAGATAATGAAGTAGGTAGACAATGCTATATTTTTTTTAATAAAAAAATATTTTTGATAATTTAGTAAAGAATACACCTATGTAATATTTGTATGAGGCAGATCCATCTAAAGGGACATTTTCTTTTTGATGAAAGAGATAATGAGGTAGGTAGACAATGTTATATTTTTTTTAATAAAAAAATATTTTTGAAAATTATTATTTAGTAAAGAATACACCTATGTAATATTCGTATGAGGCAGATCCATCTAAAGGGACATTTTATTTTTGATGAAAGAGATAATGAGGTAGGTGTACAATGTTATATTTTTTTAATAAAAAAATATTTTTGAAAATTATTATGTAGTAAAGAATACACCTATGTAATATTTGTATGAGACATATCCACCCAAAGGGATCATTTCCTGTCAGCTCAACCACGGAGTCTGATCTCAAAAGTCTCAAAAGTGTCAAGAGAATTGAACTTGTGAACTCGATCAATTGAGTTAACCTGTGGGGCTCACAATAGTTCTTCTCTTATTTACATTGATGTTATTATACTGCATAGATTTTATGTTTATAAAATTGATAATTTTAGATTAAGTTTGCTCATATTAGTCTGTTTCTCATCCAATCCACTCATTATATGTTCATTTCAATTCACTGACTTATTTCACAAAATAATCCTCTGAATCTTGACTCAAATCCCAACACATGGAAATCAAATCCTAGGGTTACAATGGATTTTAATTTTACATTTCATTGATGAACAATTTTAATGGTGTATTACTATTATGAATTTTGTGAGGACCTCAAAGTTTTGCACTCTAAAAAAGGTTTTCACATTAATGGATTTGATCCCTTTTAGTGCTTGATACACCAGAGTTAATATGGATTTATGTTGGTTAAGTAGAAAAGAGGAAGAAAAAGTTTCTATTGTAGCTACTCAAGCTATAATGTCTATTATAACTCCATAATGAGTCCAACTTATATATCTCAAACAAACTAAAAAGATTGAGACATAATTCTCATTTTTTTGGGTTTATTATATTATTGTTTTTAGAAAAAAACTTGTGTTCATTATGTTAGTAATTTATTTCAATATATAAGTAATATACTTCTAATATTACATTTTAATTATGAGTAAAAATATAAAGTACCCTCAAAGTATTGCATTGATGGTTGCTCTAACCCTATATGGGAAAATAAGAAGATATTGTCCTAATACATTATGTAATGCAATTTTTATTAGAGGTTAACTATAAATATATAAATATCAATAAATTTACTAATACAATCATGCTCCTATGATGAGTGAAGTGTTCGAGGAGTGAGATGTCTCCAAATATAAGTACATTTCTAAGGATTTACATAATTAATTAGCTGCCGTAGAAACCATACTCATCTAATTTGTATGATGAGTCATGTTGCTCCACATATCATTGTAGGCCATACTTTTTATTCTCACAACTACACTTAAAACGTGTGAATCCAACGTGTTTTCTATAACTAAAACATCACATAACATACGTTTTTATAATGAATTTAACATAATTTCAAAATTGTGTTTTCTTTTCTCTAATTATTATACATTGGAATTCTGTGTAGATTGACATTTGGATCCAAAGCACGTAGTCTCTTCCAACACATCGCGGTGATATACACATTGATATCCAAGAGTTTTGATACATAATATTGTTCCTCAGGTCAATATTTCTATCATTTACGTAATAACTATATCGAGGAGAAGAAATACATAGGGCTACCGTAGATCTTCTAATAGTAGATCTTTTAAATTACCTTGGTCTTTTGACTATTTTCGTGTATATATATATATATCCAAAAATGAAATCTTCACTTTATGAGAGTACTTGTCGTTATTTACCTTGGTTGAGCTATTAGCTTGCTATTTCTTAAGAAAATTTTGTAATATTTCAATAGTTGTTCATTGTAAAGTCATATTGAAGTTGTGGGTTGTTTTTGACAATTAGATATATTTAGTGTTCATATGGTATATAACCAAATAATAAACAAGGGAGGATGCATGGCAGCTAGTCCTTGCCTTGAGTGGGAAGCGGGGCTTGAGCGCCGAACTAGTCACAGCCCCGAAGCAGTCATAATCTTGTCAGTTGGTAAGATATCTTACTTGTATTACGACTAGCCAGTTGGTAACATATCATCATCACTGATATTTTATTGATCTAGCTGATTCTTCAACAACATAAGTGTACCCCGGATTTTTTCAATGCTTCTAGAATCAACGAGCTTTTTTCAGTGCTTCCAGAATCAACGAGCGTTCAGGAGCGCCTAACAGTGAACCCACCTAGTGAGTGATAGTACCATCCATCCATTGGGGTATTGATAGTGAACCCAGTGAGTGACAGTAACCATTCATCAAACCATCTATCCATCCATTCTGTTGGAACACCTGTAGCAGTCTTTGGGAAATACACGAATAAGACACCTTTTTAGCCTTCATAACCAGCTTCACCAAGTAATTGATTTCTCATGCCAAGTGGCATGAATAAGGTTGCAAGCTTCTCCCTTCCCTTTGGTCGGCCTGCCTATAGGCTAGGCTCCTCGATTCCTACTTACAAATATGATCCTCATAGAGAGAATTTGAAGCTCTATTATATGATGCTTTTGAAGAAATATTTTCAAGGCAACTTACTCATAGAGATATATTCCAACCGTATCTATTATTACGTGGGTGAAGAAGGGCTTTAGAATAGAGAGCATTTGAAGCTCGAACCTTATTTATGAGTGGGCTAGATGTAGATTAAGAGGTTTGGACAACTTCCCTAATAATAGAAAAAGGATATAAAAACGTGAATTTCTCGAGGGTGGTTTACCCGCCTACGCATGAATAAGGTCTAGCCAAGTGAATTTGGGCCTTGGTTATGACCTACCACACTGAAAGGGGTTGACCTAGCCAAAGATACACCATATCTAAATAGAAAGAAGATGCCTTTCACCATTCAACCTAACCCGCTTGGACCAGCAACGAAGCAAGTAGCGACTGACAACTCTGCCTATACTAACTCAAAGCAAGTCATGTTCAATTGTCCCATGTTCCAGAACCTTCTCTTGCCTTTTTCCTTTCATCAACAGAAGCCTTTCAATAGATATTGATTCCTTAAGCAGAAGCATATGAAGCAGGTTCGCTGCGCGAGGAAGAAACAACCCCAACGGAAGATCCAGATAATAATGAAATTAACACATTTAAGCTGAGCTAACTACCAATCTTCAAAAGAGATTATTTCAATGAAACTGGTTGAAATATAATAAAGATTAAGTGAAATGAAATACAGATTTTATGTGAAATCCATCTCTAAGAAATTTACATGGATTCTGTGACATTTTAGCAGAGACAAAGTGTCTTTTTTATCACTGACAATTTCCAGAATCAAAACGGCAAGTGAGAAATAGACAAGCGGGACAACCCAGGTTCGTTAGCCAACCAATAGAGTGAGAAGCCTAACACATAGAGTTACTTTCAGGCCCCATAGAGTTAGCAGCGACAATTGAAACACACTGTAGGGACTCACACCTGGTAGAGGAAACCACATGGTTAGAGAAAGAAAATGAAACGTGGCATGCTCATAGATGAAACCTGTCTTCATGAGTCTGAGGAAAATGAGACCTGTCTTCATGAGTCTGAGGAAAATGAGACCTGTCTTCATGTCTCTGAGGAAGACGACCACGTGGTAAGAGAAAAAAAACCATAAAAACACAACAACAACGGTTGTTTCAGCTTGCTTTCCCTGGCATTTTTGTGGCTGGATATTTAGGATCTACGCTTGGAATTCGATCATGATAGTGATTTATTGTCGTATCATAGAGGAGTGGAGTTATCGGTCAGAGCATAAGGGAATTGGCCAAGGCGTTTCATATTTGGTGATGAAGCATGTGATGGGATTGACCCGACCAGACCAAAAACGAAGTAATTGAGTATGGAGTAGGTTATGTCTGTCTATCTGAAGAAAATCACTTACGAATGGGATAGGGCCATTCAGTTGGTTCCAAGAAAGGCAGGGGAAGCAAAGGTAGCATCCCCGCCAGTTTTAGACCCAGAAGCAATTGATCCTGGTATTAATAGTAGGTTCATCAAAGCAGGTCTACCTCTAGCTCATCTCTATTCGACCAGTAAGTCTCACAGTGGTTAGGCAGACCATTACGGTTGCTTATTTCTTTCTTTTGGACAGAGCTTCAGGGATAATCTATATATCAGGTAAGGATGATTATAAGCCCAACAGCTAGAACAAGGTCCACATCTTCTCATACTTGTGCATGAATAAGGTCTAGCCAAGTGAATTCGGGCTCGGTTAGCAAAGGCAACATCTTCTCATACTTGTGCATGAATAAGGTCTAGCCAAGTGAATTCGGGCTCGGTTAGCAAAGGCAACATCAGCAACAACAAAGACAACTCCTCATCTAGACAACCACCGACACAACTGCGGCAAAGGCAACATCAGCAACAATAGAAATAGGCTCACCAACAACAAAGATAGCCAGAAACAACAAGATCAGAGGCCTGCACAACAAGAAACCCCGAGGAATCATGGCCAACAGAGGCAAGCTCACTGAGGCCGCTCGACCGAAGGGAGAGGACAACTCCTCATCTAGACAACCACCGACACAACTGCGGCAAAGGCAACATCAGCAACAATAGAGATAGCCTCACCAGCAACAAAGATAGACAGAAACAACAAGATCAGAGGCCTGCACAACAAGAAACCCCGAGGAATCATGGCCAACAGAGGCAAGCTCACGTAGGTCGCTCGACCGAAGGGAGAGGTGGTTTGGTAGCCTTTTTATTCTTGCGAGCGCATAGTTTCATGATAGTTTTTCAGTTACTAGATTATAGTGTCCAGTTTGCTAAGGTCAGTCTTCAAGATGTGAGGTGTCTAGCCCACCATATCCGGCCTGGCCAAGCCATGCCATGGCACAAACATGCACTGGCGGAAATACGACTATAGATGTGTTGTGCAACCGCCATGTGGTGTAGCCAGCGAGGTGCTATGTCCTGCTACTTATATGTTGGTATATACAAGCATGTTCATGAGCTGAGCTAACATTTAATGCCCTCCACTAATGCCAACATTAATTTAAGCTGAGCTAACATTTAATGCCCTCCACTAATGCCAACATTAATTTAGGTAGTATTTTACAAGTTTGAAAATATCAAACAAACAAAAAATGTATTTTACAAGTTTGAAAATATCAAACAAACAAAAAATTTAGCTTCAGATTAGCTTTAGGCCTTGGGAAGAGGCCAAATAACATGATAAACCAATACGCGTCTAAAAACTTTGTTTATAGTTGATGAAACTTTGTTTATAGTTGATGAGAGAGGACTAACAAACGACTCAAATAATACTAAACTCCTCGTTTCCGATTACATGTCGTCCCATGTCGGGATGACAGGGACTAATAAGATATTTATTAAATTTATAATAAATAAAAAATAGATACATTTGAAAATGGCTTTAATCCATGTTGAATTGATTTTAATGTCGGTTGTATTGATTGAAACTAATGTACACATATTGGTTTCAATGTCTATTACATTCATTTCCATATGCTTCTTATCCTTTAATGATTTATATGTTATATTATTTCTTTGATGTGGGGTTTTAATTATGTACAATAATTTTAATAAAATGTTTTCTCGTAATAGTAATAAGAAAAAGAAAATTGTAACATACCAAAAGAAAAAGGTCCATTTTGATGTTTATTTATTGTTTTAGTGTCTATTGCATTGACTTTAATGTTTTTTTTTTATCCATAGTTGTATTTACAATCATGTCTAACTATAATGAACATATATATGATGTACATCTGGAAGACATAAGAAGGAAAATAAGAGAATATGTGAGGTAATGAAGAGAGAAGTTAGAATCAATTACTGATGAATAACATGGGTATTGAAGAAAACAAAAACATGAAAAACAAAGAGCAAGACAAAAAATATAGTTAAAACAAATGACAATTGACCAACAATAAGAACAAAGAAATACAAGTTATGAATAACAAAGACCATATCAACAAAGAAAGTCATAACAAATGACAAGTCACCAACAAGAATAACATGTAAAAAGAAATTGTAAATGATATTGAGCATATCAAGAAAAAAATCACAAGAAATGACAAATGGACAACAAAAAAAAATAGAGAAAACAAACTTTGAATGAAAAATGACATATCAAAAAATTTAGGAATAGAAAATCACAATTGATTAACAAAAACAATATAGAAAATAAAATTTAGAATGATAAAGGAAAAAAATTCAATCAATATAACCATAGTACTAGATGCAAAACATGAAGAAAAATATAATATCTACATTTTATTGGGTATGCGTTATATTATTTGCACTATTCTTTCGATGCTTTATACATTGTGGCGAGCATCGTGGGGGAATCAATTGGGGGTTAGAAGACCTCATGAACAAAGGTTTGGGGGAATTATCCACCCTGCACCTAATTTTTTGGCAGTTTGTACATCCATTGTTGGTGGTTTTTGGCATATGATTTTTTCCTTGAGTAGTTTTGTTGTACATGAAGGCTCAACTCGTGGTTTTGTAATTCACATTAAGGAACTATGGTTGTATTCTAATCCAAGGTAAATGGTATGATAGTTTATAGATTCCTCAAGATATATATATTGTATTGTAACAATGTAAAGTAAGAATATAATGCAAAACATTTCTTTTTTTCTAACTTTGTGTTTTCAAGTTAAAATATTTGTGTTAATATGTGTTTGTGCTAAATGTGCATCTTTTACCTTTTTATTAAGAATATATTTACAACAGTTAATTGTACAAGGTTAAAACCTTCATTTGGTATCAAAGTTGTATGGATTCAAGGGAGACCTTTGTGGCTAAGGGGTTTGGCTTAGGCCTATGGAAAAACTTGTTATACTTGGGGATCTACAATATATATTCTTGTGGTGAAAGGAAATGGCAAGTAGTCAAAAAGAGAGTTCACAAAATTTAATGGGAAAAGTTTTGATTTGTGGAAGCTCAAAATGGAAGATTTATTGGTGGAGAAAGATTAATGGATTATTACAGATCCCAATACCACACCAATGGGGATGTTGACAAAAGTTTGTGCCATGTTAGATCAGAACGAAAAAGATAACAATGCAATTGTTCAACTGAGATTTAGTATTACTAAATATTTTAGGAGAAGCTACAATGAAGGAATCATGGAACAAATTACTGGTGTTATATTAGTATAAGTCCCTGATGAAAAAAATATTCCCATGAAATAATTTGTATAGCCCAACGATGAATTCTGTAGAATCAGTGATAGAACATTTAAATGGCTTCAATACTATGGTAAGTAAACTATTATCTATTGATATTAAGATTTTAGACGAAGATAAGTTTATCAATTTTTTATTTGCTTTACCAAACTCATGGGATAGTCTAGTTGGTTCTATAGGTAGTAATGCAAATTTTTGTTTTGATAAAATAGTCTCACTATTTTTATCATAAGAGATGAGATGGAAAAACATGGAAAGTCAGAATGTAGATGCCTTATCTATAAGAGGAAATTACTAGATATAAATACAAATAAGTCCAAAATTGGAGATCTAAATCTAGAGGATGATAAAAATATCCTAGGAAATTTGTAAGGATATGTGGAAAAAGGAAATTACAAGAAAGATTGTAAAATTTCTGAGAAAGACAAGGGATATGATGATGATACTTTGATAGAAGCAAACTCTTCTTCATATGAAACAAAGGTTTGTGTAGAATGATTCTTCAAGTAGACATGTAGATCATGAGGCATGGATAGTTGAATCGGGTGCATCCTTTCATATGACTCCTCATAGGGAGTGATTTTGTGAGTATGAAAGATATGATGATGGTGATGTTTTATTAGGAGGTGACTCAAAAATTAGTGTCATGATATGGGATAAGTTGAGGTTGAAGCTCATGGATGGAAGGATTAGTATCCTCCTTGGTGTTTTCCATATCCAAATATTGGCTAAAAATTTGATTTTTGTAAGCAATATGAGCAATGTAGGTGTAAAAGCAATGTTTGAAAAGTATATATGTAATATGGTCCTAGGAGAAATGGTAATAATAAGGGGAATTTGGATTGGAACTATGTATAAGCTTTTAGGAAGCACTATTAGTGATGAGTGCAACAATTTCATTTTCTTAACAATGGAGTAGACGGAAAAACTCCTATGGTCTCTAGAGAAAATATTGTGTTGTGGCATTAAAAATATGAAATCATTGGAGAGAAGAGCCTTTGATTACTACATGGTAATGGTATGGTAGAAGGCGTGTCTAATTCTCTTTTAGATTTTTATTTTTTTGAAAATTTCTTATATAGAAAGAAAAATTGAATAAGGTTCTCCTTTAGTGCTACTAGGGTAGAGGGAATATTAAATCTAGTGTGTAATGATGTGTCTGGACCTATATTAGTTCAGTCACTGGGTAACTATTTATACTATGTCTCATTTATAGATGATTTCTTGAGGAATAGATGGATTTGTTTCATCAAGAATAAATATTAATTCTTTGACAAATTTAAAGAGTTTAAGGTTGATATGGGAAATCAAATAGAGAAGAAAATTAATGTATTGACTATAGATAAGGGTGGAGAATACTTTGGGAATGAATTCAAATAATTCTATAAGAAGTGCAATATAATGAGGTAGAATACTAATTTATACATTCCTTAGTAGAATTAAGTTATAGAAAGGATGAAAAAGGCATTGACAAGAAAAGAAAGAAGCATGGTGAATGGTGTTTGGTTAGGAATACAAATAGTGGATACGACAAGTTACCTAGTAAATATATCACCCTCATCAGTGTTGGACTACAATAATACACATGAGGTTTAGACTAGTAATAAACCCTCTCTTAAATATCTCAAGGTATTTGGCTATGATTCTTATGCCAACATTCTAGAGGATAATAGATGTAAGCTAGATAAGAAAGTTGAAATTTAAAAAGTTTATCTTTAATAGATATAAAGATAGTATTAAAAGATATAAGCTTTGGAACCCACAAACTAATAAAGTTGTGTATAATTGAGATGTGGTATTTAGAGAATCCAAGATATTGTCAAACAAGAAGTCTAACCTATGCTGAAGGAATAAAAGGATATAGATTTTGAATGAAAGTGTAATGAACTAGACTCTACAAAACATGAATAAGAAGAAGAAGAACCAAACACTATGGTATTGATGAGATTGATTGAGAAAAGAAGGAAATAATAAAGTTATACTCCACTTGATTTTCAATCTAAATTTTCTTTTTCTTTCTTTCTATTACGGAAGATGATCCTAGAAATGTTAGGGAGGTAGTGAATTCAGAGGATGAAAAACTTCAGGAAAAGGCCATAACTAATGAAATGGTAGCCTTGGAAAAAAATGAGGCTTTGGATCTAGTGGAGCTTCCATCTAGAAGAAGTACAATTGGAAGAAAATGGGTGTTTAAGGATAAGTTGAATGTAGAAGGAAAAGTAAAGAATATAAATCCTGGTTAGTAACAAATGTTATTCATAGGTAGAGGGAATTGATTAAGGTGAGATTTTTTTTCCTTTTGCTAAGTTGACATATATTACATTTATTTCATATTTTGTTTCTACTTCTGATTTTGAAGTAAAAAAGGTAAACATGAAGACACCATTCCTACATGGGTATCTAGAAGAAATAATATACATGAATTATCCATAAGGCTTTGTGGTGAAGGGAAAGAAAGAGATGGTATGTAGGATGAAAAATTCCCTGCATGGATTAATATAATTACCAAGGATGGGAATAAAAAAATTGATACTTATATACTTGGACTCCACCTTGAAAGGAGAAAATTGGATCACTATGTGCATTTCAAATTAGTTGGTAATCATCTCATTTATTTGGTCTTGTATGTGGTTGATATGTTTCTGGTTGGAAATTACATTGAAATAATCTAGGAAGTGGAAACTCATTTGCCTCTGAATTTGACATGGAGGATCTTGGTATTGCAAATTTAATATTTGGGCATGGAAATTAAGAGATATTGTGAAAATATGAAACTCTAGTTAAATTATAGGAAGTATGTTGGGAAAAATAACATGCAAGAATTTAAACTGGTAAAGGTTCTATTCTTGTTGGTGTAAAGTTATCTGTAGATACATAGGAAGAGAAAGAGGACATGTCTCATTTTCCAAATTCCCATTTAGTTGTAAGTTTGATGTATGGACTATATTGTACTAGATCAAACATCACACATGCAATAGAAGCATTTAGTAGGTATATTTTAAAACCAGGGAAGAGGCATTCGATAACAACAAAAGAAGTTTTTCAGGGATTTGTTTGCATTAATAGTTATGGAATGTGCTACCAAGTAATACTAAGATTTGGTTAGAGTGTTAGACATACATGGACCTATTGATGTAGATAAGGATGGAGATTATATAGATCACAAAAGATAAATAAGTGTGCTTGTATCTAGCATATTTGGAGAAGAAATCAGTTGTATGAGCAAGAGATACTTTGTCATGGCACTCTCAACTATAAAATCTAGATCCATAGTAGGTATTCATGCAAGCATGGAATCCATATGGTTATAGAGATTATTATTAAGGTATTTGGTTGGTACCACAAGAAGTAAGGATATATTGAAATAATCAAAGTGCAATATTCCTAGCGAAGAACAAAACATATCATTGAAGACAAAACGTATTGATGTTGAGTATCACTTTGTGAGAGAGATGATTAAAGAGAAGAAAATGATATTGGTAAAGGTAGAAACTTTGAAGAATGTTGCAGATTCATTGAAAAAATCTATGAGCACTTAGAAGTTCTCTTAGTGTAAAGAAACAAAAGGTAGTCACTTTGAAGAATATTATAGACTCATTAACAAAATATATGAGCATTGGGATATTCTCTTGGTGTAGAGAAGGTAAAGGTAGACACTTTGAAGAATGTTCCATATTCATTAACAAAATATGTGACCACATAGAAGTTCTATTGAGCATTACTTGCCTAGATTGTTGATCATGTACTCTTGCAAAGAACAAAAAAGTAGGAGAATATTGGGTATATGTTTTATTATTTGCAAGATTATCCCGATATGTTGTACATTGCACTAGGTGCAATGGGTGGGTCGTAGGTGGGTGGAAACACCCTTGAAATTATTTTTGGGGTGGTTTTTGCATCCATCTTTGACACATGATTTTTACTTTGAGAAGTCTTAGGGTGCATGGTGGTTTTTCCTAAGATTTTGTGATTCCAATTAAGGAATTACAATTATATTCTAAACTAGGGTAAATGGATTTGTAGTTTATATGTGC
The DNA here is from genome assembly GCA_031772625.1 of Pinus tabuliformis. NCBI lineage: Eukaryota > Viridiplantae > Streptophyta > Pinopsida > Pinales > Pinaceae > Pinus > Pinus tabuliformis. The sequence goes on from CM062808.1 coordinate 931,989,642, forward strand.
TATGGAATATACATAGTGTACTATATCATTGTAAAGTGATAATATATTGAAAAATATTTCCTGTTTTTATAGTTTAGGCTTTTAGGGTAAAATATCTCTCTGAATGTGTGTGTGTGTGTTTAATATTTTCTATGTTTATTAAGAATATATTTGCAACAAAAAACTATATAGGGTTACAAACTACACACCTAATATCAACATCTAACTCTTATTACAAAAAATGATGCAAGAAATATTGAGATAATTCTAACTGAATACATTCAAACTACTAATCCTACTTGAATACTTGAAGAGATTCAAAGAGAGGATATTATACTAGTAGCATTTGAAGAGGCGAACATTTCACATAAAAAAATCCATGATGGGATAGATCAATTAACTAATGTTCAAATCTGTCATGTGCATGGAGACTCACATGTTGGAATTTAGGTAATGAGTACAAGTATATATCCAAGGTGAATGATGTAAAATAGAGGGAACTCATCACACGTTTTCATCTTGGAACTATTTTGATGTAGGATCACAACCTCAAGTCCTTGCAATGCTCACACAAGTTGAAGAGATGTTAATAAGATAAACAATTCCAAGTTTGTAAGTCATGCATTCAATAGGTGGACGCCACAAATATAGAAGGAATACTATTATTTTTCCCCAAGAGGTTAAATATATTTCCATGATATTACCAATAAATATTAAATGTTTAGATTTAATGATTGTTGTTTGGAAAAAATGATGGCAAGAATCAGGTTATGATTTCACTACCAACAGACAAAGAGTAATAGATGCATTATTATATAATATTCAAAATGATCCATATTATCATGATGTTCAAGTTGATAACAATGCACTAGCTAAGTTACATGAAATTGTAATAATGTCTCACATATGCTTAATTATGTTTAACAACGATATAAAATGATAGCTAATTTACAAAGTTGGATGAGCTATTGGGGATCAATGATACGATAGATGGCTTACAAACATATTTTATAGCAAGGACTCTAAATGCAAAATGGGAGATTAAGCTTATTAGTGCTTTGGTGAATAACCATAATAGTTCAAGGAAAATAACCCAAGTGATAGATCAACAAGTGTGCTTAATTGGCCTAGTATTGACTCTTCTCCCATGAATGAGTAAAACAATAAGGGTTTACTTGCTATGAATTTATAGCATTGTTCCTTAGAAGTGAAGTAAATTGTGTTGATTTTCTAAGTGCAATAGAAATTAACACAATATTTCTGAAATTCTAATAATTACATTTGATGTTAATATTCTTTTAAATTATTCCAATATATTATTTAACTATTATACTTAAAAAATTCAACCAAAAAGAATAGTATAAAAATAGAGGTCACAATGCATAAAATAAAACAAGATTTACCTTAGGGAAACGCACCAAGGGGAAAAATACAACAACCTTTTCAATATACAAATTATTCTTGTTCAAGGAGAGACACAACTAGAACTATCGTCAAACATGGTATTCCCTCCAAGCTAAGCCTCCCAATATCATTAAACAATTCACTCAGCCTGCCTTGCCCCAAAATTTCAACCCTCGTGCAATTGCTAGTCACCCTAGAAATTATGACCCCTACAGTTGCTCAGAATTTTTCCCCCATGCAACAAAATACGATAAAAACTATGAAATAAAGAGAGAAGAGCCTATCCACACATACGAGTTGCAAGAGAGAGAAGAGATAGTCAACTTATCCTTCTATTCATCATATTCATACTTCTTGTCCTTTGCTTGCTTGCTTATAACTTGCCTTGTGTGAGGGAATGCAAATGCCCAAGTGGAGGAGATCAAATTACCTTTATATAGTAGTATGTCTTGGCCAAATGGTTTTTTAATTAGCCATGGATGACTTGAATTCGAGGGATGCCAACTTGACAACTTTTGGAGCCAAAAGTTTTTAATTGCACCAAGAGGTGCTCTATAATCTAGTAAGGGTAGATGTGTACCTGTAATGTAAGTACATAAATAATTTTAAATATCAACTCAATTAAAAAAATAATAAAAAGTTAAAGTGATATTGTGGATGAGTGTAAACATTTAAATGTTGGCTCAATTATTGATAAAAAGTTAAAAGTAATAAACAAAAAGTTAAAAGTAATAAACAAAAAGTTAAAAGTAATATAAACCCCATTATCTAGGATGAGTGTAAACATTTAAATGTTAGCTCAATTAATGTTAAAATGTTAAAAGTAATAAATAAAAAGTTAAAAGTAATATAAACCCCATTAGTGTAAACATTTAAACGTTGGCTCAATTAATAATTAAAGGTTAAAGTAATAAGAATAAAAAAATTCAATTTATTATATTTTGATTTTGTTATTAACTTGTGAATAGGCTTTTTTACAATACCATGGGCTAATACTATGGCTTATCAATACCACATGCCAAAAAACCATAGCTTATTTCATAATCAAAATATTTTATAACAATATGACAATACCACATGCCAAAAAACCATAAGTTATTTCATAATCAAAATATTTTATAACAATATGACAAGATTCTTAACCATTGATATTCACTCCCACTTTACCATTGATATTAATAAGTTGTAAATAGGATTTGTTACAATACCACGGGCCAATACCATGACTTATTAATACCACATGCTCAAAAGACATCACTTATTTCACAATCAAAATATTTTATAACAATATGACAAGATTCTTAACCATGGATATTCACCCCACTTTACCATGTATATTATTAACTTGTAAATTGCTTTGGTACAATACCATGGAAAATATGACAAGATTCTTAACCATGGATATTCACCCCACTTTACTGTGTATATTATTAACTTGTAAATTGCTTTGGTACAATACCATGGGCCAATAGCATGGCTTATCAATACCACATGCCCAAAAAACATAACTTATTTCACAATCAATATGACAAGATTCTTAACCATGTATATTCACCCCCACTTTGCCATTGATATTATGAACTTGTGAATATAATTTGTTACAATACCATGGGCCAATACCATGGCTTATCAATACCACATGCCCAAAAATCATAACTTATTTCACAATCAAAATATTTTATAACAATATGACAAGATTCTTAACCATGGATATTCACTCCCACTTTACCATGGATATTATTAACTTGTAAATAGACTTTGTTACAATACCATGGGCTAATACCACATGCCCAAAAACCATAACTTATTTCACAATCAAAATATTTTATAAATATTTTATTTTAATTTTTTTTTATAACATTTTTTTAATTAAATCTAAGAGGTAAAAGGTTATAATTACTTTTGAGATATATCTAAACCCTTTATCCTCACTACTATTAAAAATATTCCCATAGAAATTAAATAAAGCTTTTAATACATTAAAAATGAGAATACTTTTATATATAAAGATGTGAAATATATATAATATAAATAATATCATTAAAAACCAGCATAGATCCACCTTAACTAAGGATCCAAGCCACGAGAGAAAGAAAAGTGACTAACAATAATAGAGGAAAGATAGTGCGTGATTCTTTTAAGTTTTTCATTATTGTATTTTATTTGACATGATTGATCCAAAATATAGGTTTAATATTTTACAACCAATTGAATTTTTTTAATTTAGATACTTTCTTAAACACAATACAATGGGATCAAATTTAAGAGAGAGGGGCGGGGGGCGGGAAGAGAGAGAGGGAGGGAGATAATGACAGAGATGGAGGGCAGAGAGAGAGAGAGAGAGAGAGAGAGAGAGTGATGGCGGAAGAGAGAGAAGGAGGTGGGAGAGAGAGGGAGAGAGAGGAAAGAAGAGAGAGAGGAGGGGAGAGAGAGAAGGAGAGAGGGAGAGAGACATGGAGTTGGAGGGGGAGAGAGAGGGAGGAAAGAAAAAACACATAAAGAGATAAAGGTGGACAGAGAGAGGGAGTGACAAGGGAGAGGGGAGAGAGTAATGGAGAGAGGAGAAGAGGGAAGAGAGAGAAGAGGACAAGAGAGAGATAGGGAGAGAATGGGAAGAGAGAGATTAAGATATAGAGATGGAGGGGAGAGAGAGAAGGAGAGATGGATGGATCTAGTGACAGAGTTGGAGGAAAGAGACATAGAGAGAATTATGGGGAGGGAGACATAGGGAGGTGGGAGATAAAGGGAGAGTGAGGAAAGAAGAGAGAGAGAAAGAGAGAGAGAGAGAGTTGGAGGGGGAGAGAGACGGAGGGAATAAGAAATACATAGAGGGAGTGACAAGGGATGGATGGAGAGACTGAGGAAGAGAGGAGAGTGGGAGGGAAAAGAGAGAGAAAGAGAGAGAGAGGGAGAGAACGAGAAGAGAGAGAGAGAGGGAGAGGAAGAGGGAGGAAGGGAGAGATACATAGATATGGAGAGAGAGTGTGTATATTTGGGGGTGAGATAGAAAGAGGGAATAAGAAAGATACACATAGATACAAATATAGATATTATATAACCAACGTAGATCCATATTAATACTAGATCTATTAAGCACCGAGAGGGATAAAATATCTTGAGGTGCAAACTTTTCATCAAGTTTTGCACTCAAAAAATAGGTTTGCACCTCAAGAAACTTGATCCCTCTCGGTGCTTGATAGATCTGGGGTTAGGATGGATCTTTTTCTAGTGCAATTAAGACTAGAGTAGTTTTTCACAATTGATAACTACTTCTAATGATTTAACTAGTACTCACTTTATATTTCAATCATCAAGTAGCTATACATGAAAAAATTCAACCATTCATTTCATCAATAGAGCAATATAAAGATCACAATGAGTGATAAATAATAGACAAGAGACACTAATAATTAGGCTCACAGCCAGTAAAAACCGACAAGGGGAGAATTAAACCAATTTTTTCCTTATGAGAGAGAGATTTTGTTTCGATATTACATCAAATAATATTACAACAAGATTCAAATATGACCTCCATAATGTTCCAATTAAAGCTAGTCAATTAGGAGAGAGAAATGTCAACACTGGTCAACAATTATAGTTTGCATAGAGAGGCTAAATTTTGGCCTTGAGGTGGCTGAACATACCACTAAAATTTGGGCATGAAGTAGCCTTAGAAAATATTCAATGAACTAGTCAAAAACTTCATTCAAACCTCTAGTAAATGCTAGTCAACAAGCCATAATAGAGACGAAATCTCAGTCAAACAATGTAAGTATATGTCTACAGCATTCGAACCTCCAAGATAGTCGAAACATAAATAAAATAGATGTTGAATTTCCAAATTCAAATAAGGTAAATGAATCTTCAAAGAAGATAACCAACAAAAGTCAGAAAAAGATTCCTCTATCCTTCACATGTGTGATGTCTCTTTGAAATTTCCAGATCAAATTGTGTTGTGTGATTATGCTCCAAATGAATCCAATAAATGCCATATTTATATATGTGTGAGTAAGTATAATTAGCAAATGTGGGGCCGACTTGAAAAACATGAGGCTAACTTGATCAAACTTCAATTTTTTTGAATTTTCTCCTTTGAACAATGTAAACTTTGAAACGGGAACTGATACTGTTACCCGTTTCGTAGAAATAGCAAAAAAGTGACCTGATTTTGAAAAGGGGTGATGCAGAACGAACATGTTTTTTTTAGATCATAGTTTTTGGCACTTTAATTTTTTTATGTACATTACGTTTTAGAATCGTTTTAGAATGGTAGTGATTGTCATGTTGATTTAAAAAAGTGAGTATTCTGCATCACCCCCTTTTTTTAAAAGACCTGTTTTTTGGCTTTAAATTTTCTAATGTATAAAATGTAAATAATTATTTTGTAAATTTGATCATTTTTGAAGTGGTCGTTTTCTTCACATTTTCTTGTTTTTTGTTTTAATTTTAACTTTTTTTTTTAATGAGGTTTTTATTGTTTTGCATTTTTAAATTAGGAGGTCGATATTTAGAATTTTCGATATTCTACATATTTATACATCCTTAATTAATTTTTCAATCCACATGAAATAATTGTTTCTAAAAAACAATATTTTTTAACAATGAACATAAAAATAACCATTTTTAACATAAATATAGCTAAAAAACTACACGTTTTGATAATTTTTTGGTAGAATTGACATGTCAAAATCACAATTTTTACACGAAAATTTTAACTAAAAATGGTTAAATAATAGTTTTTTTTATGAATTTCATGTTAAAAAAATAATAATAATAACTTTTTTTTTCAAAAAATAATGATTAACTTAAAAATTAATGCGAAAATCACATCTTAGAAATATTGAACGCATAACAACCTTAATTGAGTGTTTATTCTTTTCATAAAATGTCAAAGTCAAAACATTGCAAAGCTTTATTTCCAAGCATAACTTAAATTTAATCAACAATGTCACGTAATCCAAACTCTTCGTCCTCTAGGGTTTCATCATTGTCTTCTTCCACAATATTTTCTGCTTCCTTTTGCTCATTTTCCTCTTCTAATGGATCTTTGATGTCTGCGAATCTCCTAATGTATGTCTTTCCAAACATTCCATGTAATGGTGGGCGGGGTTCCTTTACCTTTTTTGCTACACGTGATTCACTAAAGTCCCCTTCAACCCAATTTCTTGCATTACATCTGGAAGAAATTGAAAAGCATAATTCTTTGTTAAATGAAAGGTTGAAATGTTTAAAAATTTTCTTGAATAACTATTTCAAATACCATTTATGAAAAGATGTTAATGCAAGCACATAGAACCAATAAATAAGATTTCAAAGATGCAAGAGAATGTTATTGCCTAGTGGACAAATATCTAGTCTCTCTACAAACAAGCTACACCAAAACCATAAAAAAAAACTAAGCAAGTTATTAAACCTTCCTAATTTTAGTTTATTAAGCATAGGTCACTATGTGTTAAATATCATAGTCTAAAAATAAAATAAGTAACTTGCACCTCAAACTTACATTGAAAAGAAACATTAATACAAATGATCCAATTTCAATTGAGAACAATAGTTTATTATGAGGAAAACAAAAAGAAAAAACCCTTCTAATTCTAATTGAAACAAAGAGAAAATTTCAATATAAAAAACTCAACACCCATATCTAGATACATTATCACCACATCTCTTTGACTACAAATCAAGCATTGGAGAAAATTTTTAATATAAAAACCTGAGCATCCATATATAGATACATCAACACCCCATCTTTTTGAGTAAAAATCAAGCACTCCTCTTTGTACATTAAAAAGGAGGGATGAATCAATCTATCTTGGTTTATGAGGAGCAATGAAAGGAATTTTTTTTGTAATCTTCTAGTTTAGATCAACTAAATAAAAAGGTGTAATAACTAATCATTTAGTTTGGGTTGTTGTTTCTAAAAGGGTATGGCCCAAAGCTTAATTATGTCCAATGTCACTTCATAATCTAATGATATGTAAGAAAGATCTCTTCCACTTGAATTAATAAGACACTAGAAACCTCACGTACTCAAAACAAACCTATTGAAAACCAATTTGATTCAATAGACCTAATCAAAACAAACATACAAGAGAATGTAAAAATGAACATTTGAGTATACTCAAATCTTGAAATTTGTGATCCCAATTCATAATTCTTTATTTATTTCTATCTCATCATATGTTAATTATTTTAGCAAAATAAAAAGACACCTACATTTCTATCTTATTTGGAGTTCATTATTTTGGAAAAGAGAAAGAAACCTATGTGTTCATCTAGAACATGGAGAAGAGGTAAACCGTGTTAGATTGTCTCTTTTTCTTTCACAATACACACCAATAACCACTCTTTTTAGCTTGCCAATATTATTTAGCATCAAAAAATATCTGACAATGGAAGATTGGCAAATATTGTGTCATACACAATGATTGGAAAATATTGCGTCATACCCAATGAAAAACAGGATGGGAAGAAAACAAATAGATGTGGCAGATCCATGGGTGAAAAAGAAAAGTCATAAATACTAAACATATTGCAGATTTTTATAACTGCTTGCAAACCTGGCATAGATGCCTAATCTATGCATCATGAATAAGAGATTTGGATAGGTTATAATTCTAAGCTTAATAGAATTGTCAAAACTTGTGACTTTACAAACTCCTTTTTGTTTGGGCACAAGAAGGTCCTATAAAACCACAAGCACTTCTACCTTATTATTCATGATGATGCCAAAATCAATAAACATATTATAAACCTTATGTCACCTCCTCAACGCCCATGACACTTTTATAAAATAAAATGTATTTATCATTCTACTCAACATTCATTTTTATCAAAATTCAATATTTTCACAAACATGAAATCACTTTAAAACATTTTATACCAATTTTATTAGTCACTCAGCTGGGAGAATTGTCCACACCGCTGATTTGATTTGACCGTGTAAAAAATCATTTTTATATAACTAAAATAACCTAGCAAATTCAGTAAAACCATTTGAAAAGCTTTGAATTTGTCAATACAAAATAAGATTAAATACATTATTAAGAAGGAATTTTATTGACATCTTAGCCAAATATTTATGGTGAAGATAATGTGATTGATTACACATTTGTGTCATATATACTGGTATTTTTTTAGATTTAAAACAAAGTGATATTAGGAGCATGATTTTCAAATTACAATTTCCCTCTCTCAGGTTACCATTCAAAATATGATGGATTCCATGATATCATAAGATGATTTCAGGGTGTTTCAATGAAATGAAGATTTTTCTTTTCAATTTTGGTAATTATATTTGTTTTTATTAAATTTTATTTAACTATAATGATATGTTATAGTTTTTTAATTTATTTTAGAAAATTGAATATGACTTAAAATTGCGATATTGTGTGGAAGTTTGACATTTTAATAAATTTAAATGGAGAACACCCCCTTCAAAGGGTTGGACTGTTGTTCCATGGGAATTTTTCGATGACTTAGTCTACCAAAACGATTACTAGAGATATGACTATAAACCCCCACATATACAAAAATACTTTAGCTAATAAAGCGGTGAGCACAGCAAGGATCTTTTCATACCTGCACTCTTTAGTGATAAGAAAACATCACAGATTTGTGAAAGCCCATTTCCTTGGGAATCTAAAACATTACATATGAGTTCAATACCATGTGTTTCAAAATTCGACATTGTTTTTATAAAGTTAACAAAATAATTAAAATAGCAGATGGGGCAATTCGTAGCAGATGGGGGCGATTCTGAGAATCGCCGGGTGGTGGGTCGATTCTCAGAATTGAACCGCCACCACCCCGCCACCACTGATGGCGGGTCGATTCTGAGAATCGACCCACCACCCGGCGATTCTCAGAATTTCAAAACCCAAAGCTTTTCAAATGGTTTTACTGAATTTGCTAGGTTATTTTAGTTATATAAAAATGGTTTTTTACACGGTCAAATCAAATCAGTGGTGTGGACAGTTCTTCCAGCTGAGTGACTAATAAAATCGTTTTTCATTATCAGGAGAACAACATATTCATAAACCACCCCCAGGTCACGCAAGTGTCTGCATGCCCTAGCCAGTGTAACCTGGAAATGCGTCCCCAAAGCCGAGTAACAGGACTGCCGAGAGTATAAATTTGTCAATGCAACGAATTATGCTGGCACGCAGTTATTCGACAAGCAATAGAGTTGGAGTACCAACTGGTTTTCAAATCAATTTCAAGGCTTCTGAGGGGGAACACTCTGGGTCCCTCAATTTTCAGAATTGAAGTTATGGATGCATACCAGAGCTGCAGCCCTTATTAATTGAAGTTTCATTTCAAGCAATTAAAGTTCATCTCAGGAAGGCTGCATGAAAGAGAGAAAGCAATTATGTCTGAGATGGAAACCCATTCTTCATCTGTGAAGAAATTCACAATGGATGCCAGGCATTCTTGCAAAATGCTAGAAAGACAAAGAAGTTTACGATCTAAAAAGAACCGTGTTACCATGACTGCCAAATTCTCTGCTTCAGAGGCTGTTAAAATAGACCTCGACTTCCTTGCCCGGCAGCAAGCAGCCACAAATTTGACCCAAGACCGAATATTCTCTGGCGGCCCATCGTAGGAAAAATCATCTTTATCTTGTGAGAGCATCCGCTCATCTCCCATACAATCTTCCAAATATCCGTATATTTGAACAGTTTCTTTAATTTGATCATAGGTAGGAACCCAATCAAGAGTACAAAAGCTTGATGAACCCTCAGTTCCTGAAAGAATGATGCTGCATAAGAAATCACAAGCAGACATCTCCACATTTTCATTTGACGTGTGTGCCATTAAATTGAAGGCCCAACATACAGTAAAATCATCACAGTGACTATGAGATAAAATCAAGTTGAGAAGCCAACACTTCTTAAAAGCTCTACCATGAAAGACTCTCCATTTTCAGCACTCAAGCCTGTTGTCAACGGATCATGGGCCTTTTTCTTATTCCTGTGGACATCACCTATAGTGTTTTGAGTTTTTTTTTTCAAAATGCGAGGCGGGTCGAAGGATTTGTACCTGAACGTGCCGAATTATTTGAGATCGTGAAATTGATGTCAGAGATCAAGTCGTCCAGTGCCGTTTGTTTTCTCGCATCCGCTTTTGTTGGACACAACATCCAGGCATTGAACATATTGCAACATGTGGTGGATCTCGTCTATTGTTTGCGATGACGTGTTTGCTTGTGACAGTTCGATAAGAAGACGTGATGAAGCCGTTCATAATGGAAGACGGTTGTGTGCCTGAACTGGGTGCAACTGCAGGCTGTTGACGGGGTTGAAGCCAAATCTACCCGGAGCCTTGCCGTCAAACTGGTAATTTACTGCACCACCGTTGTTTTCTGAAAGTTTTTGCAGTAGGGGACACACATCAACTGTTGGAACAACCAGTTTTGGAGAGGATTTCTGAGAACCAAATATTCTTTCACCCCATGATGACTTAGTCTACCAAAACGATTATCAGAGATATGACTATAAACCCCCACATATACAAAAATACTTTAGCTAATAATGCGATGAGCACAACAAGGATCTTTTCATACCTGCACTCTTTAGTGATAAGAAAACATCGCAGATTTGTGAAAGCCCATTTCCTTGGGAATCTAAAACATTGCATATGAGTTCAATACCATGTGTTTCAAAATTCGGCATTGTTTTTATAAAGTTAACAAAATAATTAAAATAGCAGATGGGGCAATTTGTAGTAGATGGGGGCGATTCTGAGAATCGCCGGGTGGTGGGCTGATTCTCAGAATCGACCAGCCACCACCCCGCCACCACCACTGGTGGCGGGGTGGTGGCGGGTCGATTCTGAGAATCGCCCCACCACCCGGCGATTCTCAGAATTTCAAAACCCAAAGCTTTTCAAATGGTTTTACTGAATTTGCTAGGTTATTTTAGTTATATAAAAATGATTTTTTACACATTCAAATCAAATCAGCGGTGTGGACAGTTCTCCCCGCTGAGTGACTAATAAAATCGTTTTTCATTATCAGGAGAACAACATATTCATAAACCACCCCCAAGTCACGCAAGTGTCTGCATGCCCTAGCTAGTGTAACCAGTATATCTTTTTCTTTCTCCTTTGAAATGCTATGTGCGTCAATGTCACTATTAATGTTAAATTTCTCTTTCAAACAATTGCAAAGCCATGAAAGGGTGGTAAAAGACATTGATACGGGCTGGAAATGCGTCCCCAGAGCCGAGTAACAGGACTGCCGAGAGTATAAATTTGTCAATGCAACGAATTATGCTGGCACGCAGTTATTCGACAAGCAATAGAGTTGGAGTACCAACTGGTTTTCAAATCACTTTCAAGGCTTCTGAGGGGGAACACTCTGGGTCCCTCAAGTTTCAGAATTGAAGTTATGGATGCATACCAGAGCTGCAGCCCTTATTAATTGAAGTTTCATTTCAAGCAATTAAAGTTCATCTCAGGAAGGCTGCATGAAAGAGAGAAAGCAATTATGTCTGAGATGGAAACCCATTCTTCATCTGTGAAGAAATTCACAATGGATGCCAGGCATTCTTGCAAAATGCCAGAAAGACAAAGAAGTTTACGATCTAAAAAGAACCGTGTTACCATGACTGCCAAATTCTCTGCTTCAGAGGCTGTTAAAATAGTCCTCGAATTCCTTGCTCGGCAATAAGCAACCACAAATTTGACCCAAGACCGAATATTCTCTGGTGGCCCATCGTAGGCAAAATCATCTTTATCTTCTGAGAGCATCCGCTCATCTCCCATACAATCTTCCAAATATCCGTATATTTGAACAGTTTCTCTAATTTGATCATAGGTAGGAACCCAATCAAGAGTACAATAGCTTGATGAACCCTCAGTTCCTGAAAGAATGATGCTGCATAAGAAATCACAAGCAGACATCTCCACATTTTCATTTGACGTGTGTACCATTAAATTGAAGGCCCAACATACAGTAAACTCATCACAGTGACTACGAGATAAAATCAAGTTGAGAAGCCAACCACTTCTTAAAAGCTCTACCATGAAAGACTCTCCATTTTCAGCACTCAAGCCTGTCATTAATCTGAGCTCGCTGTTTTCTGAAAGTTTGTGCTGTAGGGGACACACATCAACTGTTGGAACAACCAGTTTTGGAGAGGATTTCTGAGAACCAAATATTCTTTCACCCCATGATGCAACCTCAACTGTTGCAGCAATATTATGCACCTGCCTTTCACACTCACTAACAAACTCAGACAATTGCTCCTCTTTCTTCTTTCCTCGTTTATCATCATCCTCATCTGAGCTATCAGATGAGTACATCCTTGCTTTTTTCGACTCTCTTTCAACAATTTTAATCTTCTCTTGATAATGGTCATGAAGAAGCTCGTCCAAACCAATGAGAATTGCACTTTTTTTTCGGTCCGGAGCCTTGTGCAGAGCCTTGGGGGCGTCAAGTCCTCCATTTCAAAGTCCAAAAAATTGGTGTCCTCCATCTACTCTGGAGCGAAATTATTAATTGAAGTTTCATTAATATAATTAACTCATTATTATTATATTCGATGAAAATCATGTACATACAATATAATTGTGAAATATAACCATGGGCTATATATAGCTTCTATTCAGCTTCTGTACATACAATATAATTATATATAGCTTCTATTCAGCTTCTGTACATACAATATAATTCTGCTCCTATGGTTTCAATTCAGCTTCCGTACATACAATATAATTGTGAAATATAACCATGGGCTATATATAGATTCTATTCAGCGTCTGTTCATACAATATAATTATAATTATATATAGCTTCTATTAAGCTTCTATACATACAATATAATTATATATAGAAGCTATATAGCTTCTATTCAGCTTCTGTACATACAATATAATTATATATAGCTTCTATTCAGCTTCTGTACATACAATATAATTCTGAATAATTGTGAAATATGAGCCATTTATAGCTTCTCTACATACTATTATTTATCACAATGAAAATATGTTATCTACAATTATTTTTATCAATGGTGGTAACCTACATGCTTTTACTTTTATGGCATGTTTCTGATTTTCAAACTAAAATATTAAACTCATGACAAAGTCAATTTTTTTTTAAAAAACATCCTCCAACTAGATTATCAAAAAAATTATTTACCATCTTCCAAATTTAAAATATTTATATTTAATAGATAAATTATCCCATAAATAATAATTTACCAATCACCTATAACCTTAGTCTCTATCAAATAAATAATATAAAACCTATCACTTCTGAATTGACATGAGGTTCGCTTTCAATCTTCTGATATTTTCAGAGGAAAAGATATTTCCAATAATCCTGTGGGTACTTAGTAGCAAGTGCCTTCACTTTATGAATCCCATATTTTTCATACTCTACATGCTGCCTTGTCCTTAACTTATCTTAGATTTGGTACTGTTGTGTGGAAAAATCCTAGCACTGCGAAAGATTTGTGGGAAAGGGTCACTCAGGTGGATATTTTGTAGTGTGTGTCTTTAAAATTGAGGCAGAAATGGTATCATATCTATAATATTGGGGAAATTCCATGGAATTTTTAAGCATAAAGTTGAGGCAGAAATGGTATCACAGTAATAATATTCAGGAAATGACATGGCAGTATGTGACCGGCCATTTGATTGTTTGTGGATATAATTGTTTGTATGTTGTTTTCATGTTAATACTGACAATGACGATCAATGAGAAAAGAGATGAGGTGTGATACATCTTACAGTGTGTCCATTCAGCAAGATAAGACTCCCACAGATCTTGTACATATTCTTCTCACAATTCACCACTTGTTATAGGTACTTCTGCCAAGTTTTTCTTTACGGAAACTGCGAATGAATATTAAGCGGAAGTCAATTTAAAAAACTAAGTAATATATCTTTTACATTGAATTAATGGATAATCTTGTCGTCAATTTAAAAAACTAAGTAAAATATCTTTTACTACCGATTTTCCTCACTCTCATAAATATTTGATTTAGGATCAAACATAATATGATATAATTATATAACTGAATAATAAGAAAATAATCAAATTAATGACTAAATGATAGATATAAGATCAAATTAATGACTAAATGTCGGATATAAGATAGTTGGTAATAGGGTGTGTTGTGAAGGCAATGTCAGATATAAGATAGTTGGTAATAGGGTGTGTTGTGAAGTCATTAGGGTTATTATTGACTCCTTAAATATGACTCAAGGATTTCTAAAAGTATTCTTCCAATATTAATGAGTTTCTATGTCTACAATGTAATCACCACAATAAAATAATAAGCATTTACTACCAACTAGATGTTCATAGCCCCATAAAAGGTTTTTATATCCCTCGTTACTTCCCCCATTGGGGTGCTTTTCATTTATTTTATTTCTCCCTTTTCTTTTATTTAGATATGAGGATGGGTAACATCTAATTGATAATAGTGGGGGAAGCAACACACTCAATAACCATATTAATAGGGGTGTCTCCTTATATTGGGTGTAAATTCTTGACCTAATTGACTTTTTAGAATTGTTGCCAAGGGAGATGTTTTTATGTTGTTGTTAAGATATTCGTAGTGAATTTGATAAATGTAATTGTTTCTCAATGGTAATTTATGTTAACGGAGGTCCAAACTTAGTTTGCTCATTTTGGTTGTGTTTCCCATTGTGGTATTAGCGTCCATGTGCTCCTCATGAGTCACCTGCAACAAAATAAGACAAACACAAAATACCATGTAACTATATTTAAAACGCCATCAAAGTTATTATTGTGGTTCATAAGATGACAGTGACAGTGACCTTCCTTTAAAGGTTTGGAAATAAATTAAAATAGATTATTATTATGGCCTTAGATACTCTAATCAAAGTAAATCGAGTGGTCGTAGGTAGCTCATCATATTCTCCCTACATGTGGGGCATGATTTCACTGATGATACATTATTAGGATTGTGATTGATACTAGAGTTATCTTCTAGGAACTTGCTTGTTTTTTCCAATTATTTCATTCTTGAGAGAAAATCCTCTGGCATCTAGGTTTGGGATTTATTGATAGCAAATGAAGTTATCCTACCTTCATTTCTCAGGAACACATTTATGAGGGAGTAATAAGGTTCTTGAGGTGTAACTGAGTTGCTTTAGCACAAATGAAACTTGCTTCTGGGATTCCTTGTGAACTTTTTGTGAACATATTTTATGGAGAGGGTGATCAGTTTAGCGAGGGTCATTAGAGGAGATTCACTGTAATCTGACTCCAGTTCCTCTTTTTAGCGAAATCCTAGCCTCCTATGAATTTGTCATGCTCAAAATTAAAATAAGGATAATCAGAAAAATGTGCTTGATGTGATATGGTAAATTTTTCCATCTATGTTTAGGTATAATAACCATGGCATGTAATGGTTGAAAACATGTTGAATTTATACTTAGGAAAGAAAAATGATATTCTACCAAAAACATTAATGTGTTTTTTTCCTCATAAACAACTTTGTTTGGCACATAAAAATTTGGTTTTACTAGCATTTTTTAAAAAGTTTGAAAATTGACCCTAAAAAAAAAAATCATCGTTCTAGTATCATCACTTTTTCGTTTTGAAGTTATATTTTGCACGAAAATTTCATATAAATTTCTTAGTCACTGCCATTTTTAAAACATGTTCAAAATTGACCCCTTAAAAATAAAATCATCGTTCCAGTATACACACTTTTCACTTTTAGCACTGTTTTTGATGTTTTTTCAGGATTTTTTGGCCAGAGTTCCCGTTTTGAGTTTACAGTTCCCGTTTCAAAGTTTACATTGTTTTTGCTTGCCAATGAAAAATACCGACCATAGCTACTTGAATTTTCACAAAATTACATTTTGAAAATTCAATTTTTCTTTTTAAAAAAGTTACAATGGTACTTTGTCTCAAAATAAATTTTCTTTTGACTCTAGCATTTAAAATATGCTTTTCAATAATAAATACAAGTACATTAAGTGACCAAATATACATTATTAATGCCATCCATAGTTACAAATTCAACACTCCCTCTTAACTAGGGAGGTATTCATAATAATTATCATAGGTTATCTCAAGTTCACAAATTTCTCTAAATAAAAGGTTATACATCATCACCCAAATCATCTTCTATAATCAACATCTTCTACTGGGCACTTTTGTGGTAGTATCAAACCCATGGCAATGCCATGAGCATATTAGGATTCACTTCTCCAGAGTGATCGGTCCTCAAATCCCAAGGTCTCTCCCTAGGCTAGAAGGTTGAGACCCTTAACTACTAAGAACTCACCCTCCCTTCCTAGTGAGGACTCTAGGACAAAACCTTAGTCAACTCCTCTCTAGCTAGTGATCATGTATAGATGATGAGAGGACCTCACCCTACTGTACCTGGTGTGTGATTATGGTCCAGGATCTCACTCCACCCTTCCTTGGTGTGTGATTAGATTCAAATGTTGAAGGACCTGACTCCACCCTTCTTGGTATGTGATCAAGCTCCAGGGCCTCACTCCACCCTTCTTGGTGTGTGATTCGGGTCCAAATATTAACATACCGAGTCTCCTCCAAAAGGAACTCACTCAAAATTGCTTGTTTGAGCACTATGGGCCTCTTAGACCCATTTTCATTTTTGGGAGAACAATCATTTGTGTTGCAGACATATTAATGATCCCTCTTAATGAGATGAGTAATCTCCATGAGCCCCATATTTTCTTTGAAGTACATGAACTTGTCCTTGGGCACTGAATTTGTTATAATATTAACTTCCTACTCATCAATGGAGATGTACTCGAGCCTTATTACTCTCCCCTGCACCATATCACATATGTAGTGCTACTTTATCTCAATATAATTCAACCTATCATTGAACATGAGATTATTCGAAAGATTCACACGAATTTTATTATCTCACTCTATCACCATCGCTTCCAACTATTGGTTGAATAATATTGCAAACAAATTCCAAAGCCACACTGCATTTTTACATGCTTCATTCACTGCATTATATTCTGCTTCTTTTGAGCTCAGTGTGATTGATTCTTACTTCCTTCTCATCCAAGATATCATAGTAGAGCCAAATATGAAGCATATTATTGATGTTCTCTTTCTATCATCAGTACTTCCAACCCAATCAACATCCATATATTCTTGAATTTGTACATCCTTGTTTGCAACATATCTTAGAAAAAGTTTCATAGTACCACACAAATATCTCAAAATGTGGTTTGTTGCAATCCAATGCTCATGTCTCAGTTCTACCTAGAACTAAATCAAAGTGTTCATAGAAAATCATATTTCCAAATTGATGTTAACCAAATACATCATTGAACTAATCAAACACTGATACGCAGATGGATCTACCAAAATGGAGTCAAAGCCTCTCAAATTCTTCAAGTTAGTCATCATAGGTGTCACCATGGATTTATAGTATATTATACCAAACTTCTGAAGGATCTCAATCACATACTTTCCTGGAACAAGGAAGATTTTGCCAAGTTTTTTCCACACTTCTTGTCCCAAGTAATAATGCATCAACCCAAGATCCTTCATATAAAACTCAAAATCCACTTGCTTCTTGCATTGAATAATAAGAGGATCGACACCTGTTAGAAGAAAATTATCAGCATATAACTATAAGATCATAGGTGAATCCTTCAGAAACTTAAAATAAAGGTTTGGATCAACATTACTATTGGTAAATCCAAGTCTAATTAAATAGTTGTTAATGCGAGCATACACAACTCTTGGAGCTTGTTTGAGTCCATATAATGAATTATTTAATCTGAAAACATTAGATTCCTTCCCATGTACCTCAAAGCCTTGAGGTTACTCTATGTACACCTCTTCCTCAGTCATGCCATTTAGGAAAGTAGTTTTTACATCCATCTAGTGCAAGTTCCATCCCAACAAAGCAAAAAGAGAAATGATTGATCTAATGGAGGTGTACCTGACAAATTGAGAATATGTATCATCATAATATTCTCTCTCTTTCTCGGAGAACCATTTAGCCATAAACCATGCATTATATTTGTCAATACTACCATCTGCAACATGCTTTATATTGTATACCCATTTGGAAGTCAACATTGACTTCCCTTTAGGACTTGTCACAATCTCTGAGACATCATTTTTGATAATAGATTGGTACTCTTCATTCACCACTTCCTTCCACGCTTTCTATCTAGCTACTTCTTCATAAGTGGAAGGATTTGCATCAATAAGATTAGTGATGAGAGATGAATAGCTAGAAAGCCTCTTGGGTTTCTTAACTTCTCTAGACATGTGCCATTAGGAGATGCATGTCCTTATACCTCTACCAAAATATATCTAAGCCATACTGGGCTCTTCTAGATCTCTAGGAAAACAACCAATTCGACTAGATCATAAGGCCTTTCAAGATTTTCGGGACAATCTGTAGAACTCAAACTCTCTTCCTTTGGAGAATTCCTTAGACTTCTAATATACCACTTTCTCATCGAAGATGACACCTCGATTGACCTCAATCTGTCACTGCTATATAATGGATATTCTATAGGACTTTGACGGTTCATTATAACCAAAAGATATTACTTTCTATCCTGAAGGCTGAAGCTTGTTCCTCTTATCCTTAGGAACATGGATGTAGACAAGACAACCAAAGATTATTATATGTCCAACCTTTAGCTTCCTTCTGGAGAATTCTTCTTCAAGAGTCATAACTTTCATAACTTTATGAGGGTTTATATTCTGAATGTACACACCTATCTATGATGCCTCACCCATTAGAACAATGACAAGTCCAAATCATGCATCATGGCCTTGACATATTCATCAATGGAATTTTTCTTTTGTTCTGATACACCATTCCATTATGGATTATAGGGGAAAATCAACTCCCTCTTAATCCCATATTTCTTATTGAAGTAAATAAGCTCCTTTGAGGTGTATTCTCCTCCATTTTTAGATCTTAATATATTTATCTTCCTTCGTATCAAGTTTCCCACTTCAGCTTTGAATTCCTAGAACTTGTCAAAGGCTTCATCCTTAGTATTTAAAGAAATATATCCATGTCTTATGGGATAAGTCATCAATAAATGTCACATAGTACAAAGAACCACCAAGCAATTTCATAGGCATCAAACCACATCCATCAGAGAATCAAATCCAAAGTTTCCTAAGATCTATTATAACTATTTGGAAATGTTTTCTTGACGTTCTTTACAAGAGCACAATCCTTACACACACCATCATTCTTTATCTTCAATTCAGGAACCCATAAAACTATTTGACTTAATTTAGGCAATTCTCTATAACGAAGATTTCCATACCTTCTATGCCATATCTCACTTGGATTAATCTCATCATGACCTAGTGATTGAGCTAGTTGAATTACAAGTATATATAGTCTTCCATCACAAATCCAAAAAACCCTAGAATCATCTATACTAGAGCTCTTGGACCAAACAAGTACTTTTCCATCCACAAAAACTATTTTATCTCGTTTATCTTCCAAACAAGAAATATAGACAATCTTCTCTTATCAAACTTGATATATAAAGAACATTGCTAAGATGCACATTATTACTAGATTCCAACTCTATGGATGCTTTTGCAACTCCATTGACTGCATTGATATGATTGTCTCCAAGCTCAACCCTTTGGGAAAGCCTATTTTCCACCATGCTAGGAATATTTCCATGTTCTCCAGTCATGTGTCTTGGTGCTCCACTATCTACCAGTAGCATGTCATCGTCATCTACACTATAATCTGTTAGAGAAAAAAAGTAAAGGAAATCCTTGTCACCTTTAGGCTTCTTTAGGTTCTCGTCTTCAACATATTCTATAGAAGAAAGATGTTTTCCCTTTCTCTTCTTGTTATTATCCATCTTAGGACAATATCTCTTGAAGTGTGTGAATTCCTGATAGCCATAACATTGGATCTTTGATAAATCCTTCTTCCTTTGGGAGGAAGAAGATCCCTTTCTTGACTTATGTGTTGAGGACCAAACTTCTTTTTTCCCTTGTTCTTGAAACGAGCTGCAAATGCTTGAGCTTCCTCTTCCTGATGGCATGTTTTCATCGACCTTGATTCTTCTCGAGCAAAAGATGTACACAGTTTTTCAAATGAAGGGGCTTCCTTATAACTTATTATACCTGCTGCAAAAGTATCCCATGACCTAAGAATACCATTAAGTGTTGTGGCCATGAGTTCTTGATGAGGAATGGATTCTATGATTGCTTGAATTTGATATCTTACTTGGGAAATCTTCCTGAAGCATGAAGCCATAGTGTTGCCATTAACCATTCTTGAGTTTTGAAGCTCATTCTTCAAACTCATGGATTGACCAACTTTCTTGATAATATAGAGTTTTGTTAGGGCATCGTACATCTTCTTTGAAGTATCATGTTTTTAATGTAGGGAATCCAATGATCTGTAATGGAGTCCACTATAAGACTCATAGAAGTAATGTCATCCTATTTAAACTTTTCTTTCCATTTTGCATCAGCTGGTTCAACAACCTTTCCTATCACAATGTTCAAAACTTTGTTCTTGGCAAGAATATGACCTATTGTAAGTTTCCAAGCTCTAAAGTATGATGCTCCCTCTAACTTGCTTTTATATTTCATAGAGGAAGCCATTGATTCCATTCTAAAAGGAGGAATTCAATAAAATGCTCTCTAGGGTTTTTACAAGGGTGATCTCGATGTTCCTTCCTTCCTTCACCAAAGCTTTGATACCATGTTTATTTTCTACGTGTAATAGAGATTAGAAAAATACTTCTGAAATTTTAATAATTACTTTTGATGTAGATTTTATTTTAAATTATTCCAATATATAATTCACCAATTATATTTCAGAAATTCAACCTTAAAGAATAGTAGAACATTAAAGATCATAATAAACAAAAGAAGACAAGATTTACCCCAAGAAAACCCACCAAGGGGAAAACCCCAACAACCTCTTCATACAAAAATGATTGAATTTGAGATGCCGGAAATTCCACAATAGCCATTTTTGAATGACAATGTTTGGAGTCTATATCAAGCTTTTTCTTGATGATGGGTCTTGATATAGACTAAAAATTTTGGCATTCATAAATGTCTACTATGGACTTTTTGGCATCTCAAATTCAAGATAAAACAAGCTCACCTCATAACTATTTAAATCTCACAATTGAGCTCCTCTACTATCAACATTCAAAATAGTCTTGATGATGGATCCTTGTTGGGATTTGAAACGTTGACGAAAAATGGTTTTTACTGTGGGTTCTCCGATTTCTAAGTTACAATAAATTCTTCTTATTTAATGAGAGACACACCTAGACCTATGGTCAAACTTGGTCTTCCCTTCCAAGTCAAGATTCCCAATCTGATCTAGAAATTCGCTCTGCCTATCTTGACTCAAAATTTCAACCCTCCTGCAATTGCCAATCACCCCATAAATTTTGGCTGCTGCAATTGCCCAAAATTTCACTCCCTGCAACAAAACACCTAGAAAAATTATAAACTAGAGAGAGAAGAGCCTATCCACATTTGTGAGTTGCAAGAGAGAGAAGAGAGAGTCAATTCATCCTTCTATTTGTCTTATGCGTCCTTCTTGTCCTTCGCTTGCTTGCTCGGAGCTTATCTTTTGTGAAAGAATACAAATGCCAAAGTGGAGGAGATTGAACTAACTTTATATAGTAGTCTGTCTTGGCTGAATGGGTGTGTGTTTAGCCAGGGTGGACTTGACAAGGAGGGAGGCTGACTTGACAAATTTTGGAGCCAAAAATTACATTTCAAAAAATTAATTTTTCTTCTTTAAAAAGTTAGAATGGGACTTTGACTCAAAATAAATTTTCTTTTGACTCTAACATTTAAAATATGCTTTTCAATAATAAATACAAGTACATAAAGTGACCAAATATACATTATGGAGACTGACCATAGTTACAAATACAATAGAATGGTCGCAACCATAGATGTGAATGGTCCATCTTCATGAGCATTCAAAACAGTTTCTCATATATCGTGACAACAAGTTTAGAAGGAAACCTTCACTTTAGGTACTTTTTACTTAACATCAATATACGACATTGTGCTCAAGTTTCCTTTAAACAATGTAAACAAGCAAATGGGAATTGTAAACTCAAAATGGGAACTCTAACAAAAAAACCCCAAAAAACCCAAAAAAAACCTGAAAAAACAGCTCGAAAATGAAAAGTGTTGATGGAGGAATATTTTTTTTGGGTAAATTTTCAACATTTTTTAAAAATGGCAGTGAAATCCAATTTTTTTGTGCAAAAAATGCCTTGAAAATGAAAAGTGTTCATGCTGAAATAACACTTTTTTTTTGTTTTTTTTTGCCAGGATAAATTTTCAACATTTTTAAATAATGGCTAAACGACAAAATATCATGACTTTGAAAAACCTTAAAATTTCAAAAAAACTAAAAACAAAAATTAAAACAATGAAAAGAAAACAAAAAGCAAAAGTTAAAAAATAATAAAAAGTAAATAAAAATATATATTAGAATTTTTTTTTAAATGACAAAAAAAATCAAATATATAAAAATATACAAAAAAGACAAAAAAAAATCAGACATAAAAATGTAAAATAAAAAACAAAAATAACTTATAAAATATATGGAAAAAAAATTGCGACCCTCAGGCTAGCTGATTCCGAGAATCAGGTTAGCTTGCTCAGGGCCCCGAGGGGTTCACCCGATTATGAGAATGGGCTCAGCCTACCCAGGGGACTAAGAGGTTGTAGACTTGGGAAGCTCCACCTACCCAGGGTTGTGACCCCTCGGGTCCTTGGTTAGGCTCAGCCCACAGCTCCACCTGCCTAGGGTGGCATAGCCTTAGGCCCTTGGGCAAGCCTAACCTGATTCCTGGAATCGGGTTGAGCCCGCCTAGGGTCCCGATGGGTGACAGTTTTATTTTTCTTTTTTAATTTTTTGAATTGTTTTTACAATTTTTTTTTTTATAATCCTTATTTTTTCTTTAATTTTTATATTTAATTCTTTTTTATTATATATATATTTTTTGTTTTTGTTTTTGTTTTTTTGAACTGGAACGGTTATGTTTTATTGATAAAAAGATAGGTTGGGCAAAGCCTAATCAACCATTACATTCTTCAGATTGACTTAAGCACAGTATCCCACTTAAGGGATAAATGCCTTGGTTGGTGTATTTGCATTTACACTGATCATTCCATTTTGTAGCGTGCATCCTATATTTGCCAATTTGTCCACTTCCTTGTTTAATCCTATGAGAATGTGGAAAATTTGAGCCGAGGGAAAATCCTTCAGGATTCTTTTCACTCTTGTTAGCTGTTTGTTTAGCACCAGATCCTTAAGCCATTTCTTGCTTACTATTGCTTTTATCAACATTTATGAGTCTCCAAAAACTAAGATTTCGCTTGGATTTTCTTTTCTGGCCATTTGGCAAGCTTTCAATAGACTGAGAATTTCTGCTTGGTTGTTGGTTTTCAGTCCAAGACCCTAGTTGAAGTCTTCTTTGTTCCCATTCGGAAAGAAGATCGTCCCTCCCGCTCCTGACCTCCCTGGGTTACCTTTTGAGGCTCCATAAAAAAGATTGTGCACTTGCCCTGGGATTTCCACCACTATTGGAATCTGTCCTCTGGATCTCGGATCTGCCATCTTTCCTTATGGATTGGTCGTGTGTTTGCTGGGTGTCTGGCCTTACAAGTGTAAGCATCGAACCACATCCTTTCTTCAATTCGGAGAGAGTTGTCATCTTTGTCTGAACAATGATTCAAGTTTTCTAGGAGGAGGTTCTTTGCCCGCTTAGCCACTTTTGTTGTTGGCAATTCAGTGTTATTGAAGATGATTTCATTTTGGGCTAGCCAAATCTTCCAACAGACATACTTAGGGGCAGCTATCCACACCCGGTGCCATATAGATTTTCTAACTATGTTGTGAGGGTAGCTGGCTTTCCAAGAGGAAAACATGATGTCAATCGAGCTTTGAGATGGAAGACGAACATTCAGTCCATTCAGAAATATGGACCAGACCTCCTTCGCAAAATCGCATTCTATAAATAGATGATCTGAAGTTTCTAGTGCACATTTGTAGAGGACGCATTGATGTGGGCTTGCTATGTTTCTTTTGCACAGGTTTTCCCCAGTAAGAATTTTTTTGTGGAACAAAGTCCAGAAGAAGAAGTTAATTTTGGGGATGCTGAAGCTATCCCAGATCTGTTTCCACATGGAATCCATATGAGACGATTCCTGTTTACTTTGCATCTGAAGATACCCTTGACTTGCCGTATACACCCCCATCTTACCCCATCCCCAGGAGTCTTCTTCTTCTGTGTGCATCGGAGCAAAATTAGAAATAGCGTCTTTAAGGGCATCTAACTGAGGTTTTAAATGCTCTGGGATTCTAGGGAAAGTCCAGCGTTGCCAATTCCCGTTGCTATCCCAGCTTGATATGTCCTCTATTTTCTGGATTCCTTTCGCATGTAACCAGGCTCTTAACTCGGATATTTCGTTAACTTTTGCTAGAGGGGGATGACCCATGACACTGTCTCTCCATAGCATTGTGTTTTTACCATTTCTAGGAATTCGATACCAAGTAGGATCTGAAGAATTCTATGTCTCTGCTACACAACTTCCAGGCCTGCATTTCTTTGGGTTTTTTCTCCACTGTAAAGAGTTTTATTCACTGATTTTTGAGGTATTTGAGCTTGAAAATCTGGCTGACTGGATGATTTGGCTCAGTGTAAAACTGCCATAATAATTTGCAGCCCATAGCTAAGTTTGCATGCAAGGGATCTTGGATTTGCAATCCTCCTTCTGCGAGTGGTCGTTTCACTGTATCCCAACTTATCAAGTGGAATATGTTGTTGTTTCCGCGTCCTCCATTCCACAGAAAGTTGCCCATAAGTCTGGAGATTTGATCAGAGATTGATTTTGGAGCCAACATTGGAGAAGCTTGGTATGTAGAAAGAACCGTTAGGACTGATTTGATGAGCTTGAGTTTGCCTTCGGTAGTGAGCCAAGAGCCTCCCCACACAACAATTTTCTTCTTGAATTTTGAAATTACTTCCTCCCGTAGCTTATTTCTGTTAGAGCCCAACGTTATTAGGAGGCCCAGATATTTAATTTTATCCCAACTAGCGTATCTTGTAAAGCCCAGATCATTTGATATTTTCTCAATTATGTGTTGCTCTATGTTCCAACCATACACAAAGCTTTTCCTCTTGCTTATAAGAGCTCCCAAGATGCTACAGAATTTTTGGAGGATGTTTTTGAAGGAATTTGCTATTCTTGGAGATGCTCCCCCAAGCAAAAGTGAATCATCTACAAATAGTGCATGGTTCACTAGGTCAATTCCTTTCTCAATTATAATCCCAGGTATGCTGCCATCTTGTTTTTCCAAGGTCAACTTTCTACTCAGGGAATCTGCCATCAGTATGTAGAGGAATGGGGATAGAGGACAGCCTTGCCTCAATCCCCTGGTGGCTATAAAGAAATTAGTAGGTCTTCCATTTACCACTGGAGCAATCCATATCTTCTCTAAACAAGCTTTGATGAGGTTGATGAAGTCCTGGCTAAACCCAAAGGAAGAAAGAACCCTGTACAAGAAAGAGCGATTAACTCTATCAAAAGCATTGCGCATATCCAATTTGATAAGCATACCTTGTTCTTTGCGAGAGTGGCTGGAATGCAAAGCTTCCTGAACTTGGATGACATTGTCCAGTATATGTGTTCCTGTCACAAACCCCCCTTGTGCTGGAGAAATTAATTTTTGCAGAAGAAGTTTGATTCTATTCGCCAAAAGTTTAGCCACAATCTTGTAGGAAGCATTGCAAAGCGAAATTGACCTGTATCTTTCAAAAGATCCTGGGTTTGCTTCCTTGGGGATTAAGGCGAGAAAGGTGGAATTTATTCTGCCTCCGACCTTTGCCTTCCTCATGAATCCATATATCATGCTAAGAAGATTTGGTTTGATTAGCTCCCAAAATATTCTATAGAAATGGATTGAGAATCCATTAGGCCCAGGGGCTTTGTCTGGCTCCATGGACCAAACAATTTTTGATATTTCTTCTTCTGTAATTGGGTTCAAGAGTATGTCCTTATCATTTGGGCTGACTAGGTTCGGAACATTTGAGAGGAAATTTGATATATCCTCCTCGCTCCCATCCCTTGCAGCGCTAAGAAGGTTTTGGAAATGCTTCTCAGCAGCTTCCTTTATTTGATGAAATCCTTTGCACACCTGTCCACTGGATGTAGTGATTTCTGCAATATAATTTTATGAAAGGCGGGCCCTATACTGTCTGTGGAAGTATGTAGTGTTTCTCTCCCCGGCTTTGAACCACAAGCTACGAGACCTTAAACGCCAATATTCTTCTTCACTTCTAAAGGAGCTATATGTTTTCCTTTGAGAATATTTTTCTTTATCTAATTCCATGGGGGAGATTTCTTTCTTTTCCAGTTCGAATTGAAATTCTACCAGCTGATGGACTACTTCTTTCCTCTGGCTGGTGGGGGATTTTAAAGCCTTCTTTATCCATTCTTTTAGGGCCTTCTTTGCATTTTTCATTTTTTGTTCCCACACAAAGCTTGGGGAGCCTGTTACATCTTTTTCCCAGGCTGATTGAATTGTTTCGAAAAACCCTTCTCTTTCAGCCCAGAGAGGGCTAAAGCGGAAAGGGAGAGGACCTAAGTCTTCTTCTTCCTTTAAGCAAAAAAGGATAGGTTTGTGGTCCGAGGTAAGTTTTGGAAGAATCTTGGTGAAAATAATTCTTTTGTCCATCATGATGGAGCTGTTGGTGAGAAATCTGTCCAGCCTTGCTGAAATATGATTTTCCCCTGTTCTATTGTTGGTCCAAGTGTATTCTCCTTTCACTGGCTTGAAATCTACTAAATCCCACTGGAGAATGAGATTTTCCACTGTGAAGAGGAGAGGATCCCTTGTGAAGGTCCCACCTCTCTTCTCTTTGGGATCCATAATAATGTTCAGATCTCCTCCTATGACTATATTCTTAGGATTGAGGAGTTCTAAATAGTCCAAGAGTGTCTTCCAACACTCTTTCTTTTCAACATAATGCATGGGAACATACATATTGAAAAGAGCTAAGATGAAGTTGCTTGTTTTATGGCACAGTTCAGTATAGATCCAGTGTTGAGTCTCATAGGATCTTTCAAGAGAAAAGGTGGTTTTAGACCAGAATGTGCCTATTCCTCCAGCCGAACCTCTAGCACTAACTACCTTTCCTGAATCAAATTTCCATTTTGTGTTGCTTGTGTTTAGAAGGATCTCCCCTTCTATTTTTGTCTCTTGAAGATTGAGTATGTCTGTGGATTCCATTTTCAATAGATCTTTAATAGCCTCTGCCTTAGTGGGATTCCCAAAACCCCTGCAGTTCCAAGAGACCAGCTGCATCATTTACAACTTGTTGGGGTGGGTCCACCTCCATTAGGAACCCTTGGTTTGGTATTCCGTCATCTCAATGGTGGCTTGACTTCCAAGGGTTTTTTGTCTTTCTGATTCTTCTTCCCTAGTTTCCTTATTTGATTTCCTTCCGACTCTTTTTGATGGCCTCTTGAAGGTCTCGTCATCCGAAGAGCCCGCATTTTCTACATCCTTTTTCTTTTTTTTATTATGTCTGCATATGAAGGGGAAGAAGTACTGCCTGGAATCGGGCTTGTAGTATTAGTTGGATCTTGAGAGTCAGTGTTGTTCAGCTAGGGAGACTGTCCCGTTCTACCTCTAGAGAATCTGAAGGCGTTTTGAGAGATTCAAAAGGATTTTTGTCCTCCTCGATACTGATGGTTTCCTTGCTTCTCGTGTTCTGAATGTTTGCACTTTCTTGCCCTGATTTTTTCCCTGTCTCTTTGCCTTTGTTTTTATTATTTTGTCTGTTGTTTGCTGTTTTCTTTACTTGCTTCCATTGTTGTCCTTTTTCTTTCTTTGTTGCCTCCTCATTTTTCTTCTTGCAATATCTTATGAAGTGCCCGTGTTCGTGACAGTGTCGGCATTTGAAGGGGAGCTATTCGTAGTCAAGCTCTTGGATATGTGTCCAATCTGCAACCGAAATTTTGATGGCTTCAGGTAATCCGACTTCCAGATTGACCTCTACACATATTTGGGCGCAGGAGAATTGATCCTTCCTTGGCACCTGGTCTATGTATCTGCCTAGAGCATTACCAATGGATTGCAGCGATCTCTAGCTCCAACAGTGAAGGGGGAGATGTGGAAGACGCACCCATACAGGCACTACTATGGGCACGTCCTGTGCTAGATCAAAATCTGGTGACCATTTATTCAGATAGCCATTGAGGACCCATAAAATATGGCCCGTTTCTGAAGATCAGGCTTCTATCTTCCGCATTATCAAACACAAATACAAAAAACCCTTTGCCAACGAAATGGCTTTTTATTCCTTCCGAAACCAGAGGTATCCAGTTCCGTTTAACCCATTCTTCAACTACTTTCTGGGATGGCCATAGCCCTGTGAACTGGCCGATGAGGCCTCTTTCGGCTAGGTTTAGCACTATTCTGCAAGTTTCCTCCATAGGCAAGGTCACCGTGGGGATGTTTTCCAACTTTTTGACGAACTTTTGCTGTGAACTGGAGATCGAACATTTCCCAGCAGCTGCGATGAGGGATTTGAAAGCTTCGAGCTCCGGAGACGGGGGAGGAGGGTCCTTAGGGCCACCTCCGAGATCCATAGTGGAGAAGACCACGCGGAGGAGGGAGTAACCAGTCGGGCACGGCTAGGGTTACAGCAGAGCGGCCATGCGCGCGCTCAGAGCCATCGTTTTGAAAAAAAATCATTCTAAGCAACTTGTTTTTATTATATATGTTTATGTTAATTGTTTTTTATTTAATTTATTTAAATATTTTGTTTTTTCTTAATGTTTTTTTTTCTTTTTAATGTTTTTTCTTTTTAATTATTTTTTCAATGTTTTTTATTTTTTATTTTTTGTTATTCTTCTTTTTATTTTTTATTTTTTAATTTAATTGTATTTTTTTATTTTTGTTTTATTTTTTTGTGTTTCTTATTTTTACTGTTTTTTTAAATTGTATGGTTTAATTTTTAATTTTTACTTAATATAATCATTTCTTTTTTGGATTTTTTATATTTCAAGTGCTATCATTTTTTATATAAAATTCATAAAATTTGTTATTTTCCAATTTTTTAATTCAAATTTTCCATTAAAAAAAATTAACATGTTTTTATTGAAAATGTCGTAAAATACATATTTTTAAAATTATATCTATGTGCAAAATGTGTATTTTTTGTCGAGTTTTTATAATTATTATTTTTAGTGATAATTATTTTATGTGTATTGAAATATTTTTTTGTAAACTTGGCAGGACTACATCTTCACCATGTCCAATATATCACCCCCATCGGGGCAGAGAATTGAACCTGTGACTTCACATCAAGGAGTACCTTAACAAAGTACAAGATCACCGTCTATCCAAGACCCCATGGACATGTGTATTGAAATATTAATTAACGATATATAAGTATAAAAAATCTAACCTCAATATATTAATTGTGTTATCATTTTTAAAATATGAAAAAAAAAAAAAAAAAATTCATTATATAAAAAACATTGCAAAGGAAAACAATTTTTTTGTTTTTGTTTTGGAAAACCCTTAAAAACCAAATATCTTAGGACGAAAAGCATGAAGAGGAATAAGACAACTTGAAAAATGGTTAAGTAGTTAACATTTATTTATTTATTTATTAATTATTCTTATTTTCTTTATGTTTACTTAGGACAATAGAAAATTCAAAGTGTCAAAAATATGCCTTAAAAAAATTTGTTGATGTTTTTCAAAATCCACGTGAAAATCACCAACATTTAAAAAAAATTATCTACACTTAATACATGAGAAAATTTAAAGTGTCAGAAATAAGCCTTCCAAAGAAAGGGGTTGACGCCGCATCAACACTTTTCAAAATTAGCATGAAAATCACTAACATTTAAAAAAAACGTTCATACTTGATAGATAAGAAAATTTAAAGTGTAAAAATTATGCTAAAAGAATGTGTATTCTGAATTATGACTTTTCAAAATTAGATGATTTTTTGGTTCCTCAAAAAATTGGGTACTTGGTACAGTTCCCATTGGATAGTTTACATTGTTTTTATAGTTTTTTGTTAAAAAGAATATGACATAACTACCGACAAAAATGAATGAGATATCAATTTTTTTTTTTTTTACAAAATCTTCCAAATTCACATCTTTCAAAAAGATTAATGAGATTTGGAAGTGTAATAAGAGGCACATGTGCATATTAGAGTAAGTATTATGTATAGTTATCTCACTTGATTAATTAAATTGGGTGTCCCACTATATTCTTCACACCAAGTGTAGCATATATGTAGTGGTCATATTTGCATAAATTTATGCCTGATACTTGTCCCATAGTTCTATTGTAAGCAAGTAAATGGAATCTTCAAAATGTAAGTTATGATTCTCATGTTGTAGCACAGTATATGTACTTGAGACGTACAAATTTCCAAGATGTAGTTTTCTATCATTTTAGTATGTTAAAAAATATTGTTGTCATTATGAATAGCAACATTTCGTATCCCCATATGGATTTCTATGGTTAAAACACACTACTAATTTAAAATAGACTTTGTATTGGGAAGATCTTGTACATGTTAAATTTGCACACAATGAATATACATCAAAACTCCACTTTATGCACATTCCTCAAGTATAACTAGTGAAGTGTGTGCGACTACAACCCGAAAGTGTCGTTTACAACAACAAAAGGTGTTATGACCATGAAATGCATATAGATATGTTCTAATCAATGTGACGACACTTGAGAGCACTCAAAAACACTTCAGGTATATGAAACAACATAAAAGGACACTTGAAAATCAAGGCAACACTTGATACAACAATGAAGTAGGCTCCAAAATTGAGATGTAGTGAAATTTTCGAGGGTGTTGTAGAAGAAACAACACTTGACGACACACTAGGTGGATTTCAAGTTCTCTGTCTCGGAATAGATTTCAGCTAAGGGTCAGAACTTTAGAAAATATCCATTGCCCCAAGTTCCCCCTTTTGACCCAGTTTCATATTTAACATCTTTTCTTTTCTCTAGTTGGTTGAGCTCTCACAAGGATACATTGTATTAGAATCAAATCAATTCAGGAAAGGGTAATGTGCACAACGAATTTATAATATTCAGAGTATAGCGTTTTCATATCTAGTGTTTCTCCACTGCCAATAGGCCTAGACAGTACCTCGACAGAGTCACTTTAGGATCACATACATTGCTTCACTTCCAACAAGTCTGGATAGTACCCTAGTGAAGTCGCTTGGTTCACCTCCCAGTGCAAGAAGCCTTTCTCTTCTTTCACCCTTTATTTATTTGTTTATTATAACTTTGCATTCGCACTTATTATTTTTAATGGGCAAAAGAGGGATCCCGACTTATTGAGAGCAGAGGAGGTTTCCTCTTCAAAGAAGTATTTTAAGACCTTAATTTAGGTTTGCTCTCTTTATATTTTCCATTTGTCCCTTCTCTACTAGACTGGACAAGCACTAACACACAAGTAGACATATACCAAGTTGAGAAGTTCAGTGCTAGCATAAGCCCAGATCTAATAGGTTTCCTCAAGGTTCTTTTATTGGATCAATCTTGTTTTCCATCTGGACTTACCTCAACCTATGGAATTTTCCCAAACAAAGAAGGAGAATAAACAAAAAGCCATGCGTTGCAGTTGTCACACTTCTCTTTGATTTCACTATAAAGTCTTTGGGCCATGCAATTTACACATAGGTCTTATTTAAGTACAATGAATGACAACAATACACAACATGACATGATTACATAACAAACACACAACTGACATAAAAAGGAAAGAAAACACAAAACAATATAAACAAGAAGTGCAACTCATAACTGCTACTAAAAATATTTCTTAAGGTCTCATCCATTTACGGGAAGGGGGTCAATTGTCTCGTCCTAATATTTCAGCTTGAAGGCGTTGTGGCAGAGCCTCTCTTTAATTTTGAATGGTCCAATCCACAATGGTTAGAACTTAGTGTGTTTACCTTTGTCTTCATGGGGTTTATTCCATTTCAGAAGTAGGTCACCCACATCAAAGGTTTTTTCCCCTAGATATTTTCAGTCAAACCAATGATTTACACGGTTTTGATGTATGACAAGTTGGTCTTTGGCTTTGAGCCTCTCTTCCTCAAGTTTGAGTAAAGTGTCTATATTGCTATAAACCAGTAGGAAATGTTTTCCTTGTGACACTTGGGAAAGATGCAAGGCTGGGGGATATAGGTTCAGGGGAAAGATAAATTCATTACCTTACGTTAGAAATTATGTCAAGGTTTAATGGAAGGTTTTGGAGTTACATGATTGGACCAAAGTGTATTAGTCAAAGCAGTATGCGAGTTCTTCTGTTAAGAGAAAATGGTATTCTTGATTATGTGAAAAAGGTTTCTATTTGTTGATCCATCCAAACCATTCCCTTAGGGATAATAATTAGATGCATGTTTTAAAAAAATCCCATTCTCTAATGCAAATTTATAAAGTCTTAATGATTAAAAGTGCATTGCATTATCAAAGACAAGTGATGTAGGAATCCCAAAACTAATTATGATGTTCTATTGCAAAAAATGAATAACTTCATGGTCATTTACTTGTCTGAGAGGAACTACCTCTGCCCATTAGGTAAAGTAATATGTAGTGGTAAGGATATACCAGTGTTGTTGTAGAGTCTCCAAAATGTCTTCAAAAAATCATCCACTTTCACCTTATCGCCACCATTTCACTCACATGTCACAACTCCATAGCCATATAATCTTTCATTAGCCTCCATTTTCATAATTATATGGGTTCCATTTGTGTTTTCCAAAATTTAATAATTTATAGTATTATAAGTGAATTAAAGGGTTAAAACTTAGAAAAATGACATATACTTGCTAATACTTAAAAGTGGCTTCAGTTTCATGACATGTGTAAGTCATTTGGAAGCTTCCAAGGCACCCTTATGTGGCTTCCAATAGTCAAATTCGAATTCTCTTCAAGATATGGAAGAAGGTTTGGATAAAGGTCAAAGAGGATATGTGTCTCATCATTACCTATTCGAGTTGTAACTCTATGAGATTTTCTAGGGATCTAGGGAGAGAATAATGGACCTCCACTAATGAGGTAACTTCTTATGTTCTTGTATAAATAGGAGAGCCTTCTCCTTTCAAATCATGTGTAAATTTGGAGATACTCAGGTGGAAAGTTAAGATTACTTATGAATGGAATTTAGATTTAGCACCATGCTCATGAGTGATGTTCACCTTGATTGGTAATGCTTGCACTGAGAGCCTCTCAACTTGCCATCTCTCATGCTTTTGGATTGGCCACCTACAATGTCTGAGATTTATTGTTTTTCATACATTAAGACTTATTTCTTTCATAGATTAAGATTTATTTATTTCATATCTTTTCCTGTGTGAGAGGTTAAGAGTGATTATTTTTATTTCTTTCATACCTTTTCCTGTTTGAGAGGTTAAGAGTGATTGCTTTTATTTTCTTTCTTATCTAGAGGTTAAGAGTAATTGTTTTTATTTTCTTTCCTATCTAGAGGTTAAGAGCAATTGTTTTTATTTGCTTTCCTATCTAGAGGTTAAGAGCCATTGTTTTTATTTTCTTTCATATCCTTTCCTGTGTGAGAGGTTAATAATGATTGATTTTTCTTTCATTTCATGTCATGTGGTTTTGATTATTCATTTCATAGGATCCTGATTTGATAATGCACACATGATCCCTTAGAGTAGATTTCATTTCATGTAATTTCAATTTCTACAAGTGTGAAAGATTAAGGTTTCAATTCTGCGCAATGTACTATAATTTCTTTTGAATTGAGTGTTGAATTAGAATAGGTGAATTTGGTTTGTCGTTATTTGGTTTCTTAGTTAGATTGATCTAAATTGGAA
This sequence comes from Pinus tabuliformis, assembly GCA_031772625.1. Taxonomy (NCBI): domain Eukaryota; kingdom Viridiplantae; phylum Streptophyta; class Pinopsida; order Pinales; family Pinaceae; genus Pinus; species Pinus tabuliformis. The sequence continues at coordinate 932,023,918 of CM062808.1, forward strand.
GTTAATTTCTAGCATATATAGTGCATGCATGCTTTGCAAGTGTTACGAAACCTCCGGGTTGACAATTAAATGCTAGCTAATTAATTTGCCTCAACATTTTGGTGTCGTTGCCTGGGAAGTGTGCGTAGGAACTAGCTTTCAGTGTAGAGTTCATATTTTTTTTTTTCAGTTTTTTTTTAGATGCATGATTAAAGCATGTAGATGCATAAATCATTTAGCTGCATATCATTTTTATAAAAATATATATAAAAAAAAAATCGATACTAACCATTTATGGATGAAAGGATCTATAATGCAGATTAAATCTCCGATGACTAAATCAAAAATATTGCACCACAGAGGTCTCAAATCCAGATTAAACATTCTTTGGAGCACAAGGACTACATTGAGGAAAGGTATCAAAAAGTGATTGTGCCACGACATTCATCCATTCTTCAAGAGATCTTTGCAGCAAATCTAAAGGTTAAAACGATTTTTCATGTCCTCATACACAATCAGTTACATTTCGCAAATTTGGATATGAATGTTCTAGAAAGTCTAATCTGTAAATGGCTCCATTGGAAACATTCATATACTTAAAAATTAAAAAAAAAAAAAAAATCTTTAAAGTAGATAAATTAGGAAAAATAAAATCAAGATTGATTGCATTTTTTAAAGTTCTTGATTGCATTTTTTTTTTTTAAGTTTTTAGACTTTAAAATATTTTAGATTTTTATTTATTTTCTTGCATTTTTTTCATTATCATCACAAATATTTTCAATAAAAAATTCATGTTTTGATTTTAAATATATTAAAAAATTAAAAAATTCATGTTAGATTTTCAATAAAAAAAATAACATAAAAACAAATATTCTTCATGTTTTTGAATAAGGGAAATGTAAATTTTTAAATAAAAATGATTAATTTTTTTTTTAAGAGAATTGAGAAATTGAGAATTTAGGCTATCATGCAACCTGTAAAGAAAAAAAATTGCGTTAGCTTGGAATCCAAATTCAAAAATCCATCATAATAAAAAATATATATACAAATCTTGCTTCAGATTGTTGCATATCTATTCTTTTCTTTGAGGAGCTGTAGACATGACTCGTTTCTGCAGCCAAGCCTGATTTGATTCTACGTCCATCATCAAAAACTCTGTTTGTTCAAGGGATTGGCATAGACCGATTTTTAAATTAAGCCCTATCCACAATCCAAGTATCATAAGGCTCTAACCCAAATGATCCATATTGGTCCCTCGAGAGTGGGCTCCCTATCCATGTAATTCTTGCACAACATTCCGATGCACTTACTCTATTTTCTTGGAGCCCTCAACTTTCCTCCTTTGTCACCATCCATTATTTATTAGATCAATCATATCCTTCAACATGAACCTCATCCTAAAGGGAAGCCCTTGGTTATTGAACATTTTTTTCATCTTATCGAGTCCATCTATCATGGAGCTGGCACGATTTGCCTCTCATAGGATAGCTTTATTGCTGTCATTAGTTGTTGCTGGTGTGAATGCATTGGGCACAATTGTTGGCATCCTGCTGATAGATTGATCAAGAAAGAACATATTGGGGGTGCCTCCTTTGTTAGCTATTGAGGAGTATTCATTTCATGCCAAATCTCCAGATCTAGTAGTCATTCTAGAAGAAATATGTGAGAATTTTCCACAAATGCGTAGTAGTTTTCGATATGTCATTTTAAATCACGTTTTTTGGCAAAATTAAAACGAATTTAAAAATACTAAAACGTGGGTTTTCTTCATAATGGGGTTAATTATATTACCCAGGAGTGATTTTCTCAAATTTGTAACCGTTTGAGAGATTTTTGGGGTTCTCTAGAGCCTTATTTTAGAGATTGCGTGAGAAAAACGGTTTTCAATTAAATGCATAGGCTTCAGTTACGGCCATGCAACGGATTTGATTTTCCTGATCTACAGAAGGAGATCCACCAAAGAGATTTCTCGAGTTCCAGCGATTGAAGGAGCAGAGGTTATTATTACAACTAGTGACGGGGATTTGTTTGCCATTAGTTTTCTAGAAGTAGATTTGTTTGCCACTGGTTTTCGGTGTGGTAATGATGCAACCTATCCATACGTAATGGTCAAGCCACATGGCAAAATGATTGATTCAATGTTGCCTAGTCAACCAGTTAACCCTAAATGAAGACCAACACATATCTGTTTGACATTCTCATGGGCATAAAAACGTTTTTCCATTTCACCATTGTCCTCCTGGACATGCTATAGAATATCAAGGACAAGGCTGCAACTTTGTGCAAGCAGTATTTAATGGAGTGAATGTACTGGTTGGTGTTGGCCTTCTTTCTACCCCATATACTATTTTAGAAGTAGGTTGGATAAGTCTAGCATTATTGTTGTTGTTTGCCTTCATTTGCTACTACACAGGTATTCTCTTACGTTACTATTTTGAGAGCGAGGAAGGCATCTATACTTATCTAGATATTGGAGAGGTTGCTCTGGGGAGACTTGGTCATTTTTTTTTTAATCTCTATCATTTTGTACTGTGAACTCTATGCATACTATGTAGAGTTTATCATACTGGAGGGCGACAATTTGACAAGGTTTTTTTCTAGGTTTTCATTTTGAGATTCCTGGGACTGAGCTGAGTTATCTCTATTCATTTTGATGGTGATGCTTCTTTATATTCTGGGCTTTAGTAGTGTAATTACATGCGAATGTTATATGTGATGTTTTACTTTGTACATATTTTGGTTTATACATATGTTTTAATGTTTTGTTACATTTTTTTTATAGTGTTTTTATAACATTTATACATTTATGTTATATTTTTTTATGATTTTTGTTAAATTTATTTGTATATGTATTTTAGTTTATACATATGTCTTATATGTATAATGTCTATATATGTTTTGTTTTCTCTTTCTATTTTTTTTAGTTTTGTAATTATTTCATTAATTTATTGTTTTTCAAGAAAATTGCCATGAAAACATGTTGTAAATTTTTTTTGATATGAAATTCAATTCATGATTGGAGCAAAGTAAAAAAAAAGGGGAACTTTTGAGATGATTCACTTACACACCTGTCAAAAAAAAAAATGTTCTATTTGCTAATTTTTCTGGAAGAGGTATTGATCAATTTGAAGATTGGATTGGTTATTTATTCATAACAAAAGGCATAGCTGTGTGTACTTAACTATCTGTTCAGGATTTAGTTACAGAAACTGCACAATTCTACAGCTCTGCATTTAACTCAATGATCTATTTGTCAACAATGCGTTCTAATCAGAAAATCATGATCAAAATTTATTGGATTTGTCTAATGATTATGTTTTCAAGCATGATGCAGGATAGAAGAAGAACTATGAAGGCACTTTATTTGCACGATCGATTGATGAACTTTTGATTGAGGATTGTTCTACAAGAATCATTAAGCATTCACAAATAATATTTCTTTATCTTTATGAAATGCTATGATTCAAACATAAATTGAGGAAATTGTTTTCTTTTAGAAATTGGATTTATTATCACAATTGTGAAATTGGATTTATTATCCACTTTAACCACCTCATCCACCATTTATGCAATCAAGTAGATGAAATTCTGCATTCTATTCCATGATCCAGCAGCAGCTACAACTTCTCTACATATGCACAGTTTGTCCACTTCCTAGGTAAATAAAGGTATGTTCTTTTCTAGCTTTTAATCATAGAATTCCTTGAATACTGAAAGTATACTTTTTGGAAAATACTTCACCATATTTTCTTTCCAATTTGAACAAAAACTGTAAACACCTTTAGTTGGGTGGAGGGACACCCATTTATTATCATATCCATATCACTTCATTCCATTTCACTTCATTTCATACTAACATACTTGTCCTAATCATTATGATTTCATTATGGTTCAAAAGTTATGTGATTCACAAATAAATGCCTAAATGATGAGTATATTATATGGCTGATTTAAAGATGCATTCTTAAATATGTTCAATGAATCTTGCTACAACAAAAAGAAACAAGGTATTGATACACAAGGACCAATACAAATTAAGATTTGGTTGTCACACAAGAACCAACCAAACATGTTGCAATTCAATGTATGACAAGGAATACCTTGCAAAAAGAAATGAAATTGTCAAATGAAAAGTTTAAGGACAACTGATATAAGCCAAGCTCATTCAAAAGTAAATCATGATTAAGCAATACAGTAGATTACACGAGGACATGAAATAACATCAGTTGGGGGGTATGTAGAGTCTTCAAAATGTCTTCAAAAAGTCATCCACTTTCACCTTTTTCGCCATTATTTCACTCACATGTCACAACTCCATAGCCATATAATCTTTCATTAGCCTCCATTTTCATAATTATATGGGTTCCATTTGTGTTTTCCAAAATTTAATGATTTCCAGTATTATAAGTGAATCAAATGGTTAAAACTTAGAAAAATGACATATACTTGCTAATACTTAAAAGTGGCTTGAGTTTCATGACATGTGTAGGTCATTTGGAAGCTTCCAAGGCACCCTTATGTGGTCTCCAATTCTCAAATTCTAATTCTCTTCAAGATATGGAAGAAGATTTGGATAAAAGTCAAAGAGGATATGAGTCTCATCATTACCTATATGAGTTTTAACTGTATGAGATTTTCTAGGGATATAGGGAGAGAATAATGGACCTCCATTAATGAGGTAGCTTCTTATGTTCTTGTATAAATAGGAGAGCCTTCTCCTTTCAAATGCATGTGTAAAGTTGGATATACTTAGGTGGAAAATTAATATTACTTATGAAGGGAATTTAGATTTAGCACCATGCTCATGAGTGATGTTCACCTTGATTGGTAATGCTTTCACTTTGAGCCCCTCAACTTGCCATATCTCATGCTTTTGGATTGGCCACCTACGATGTGTGAGATTTATTGTTTTTCATAGAATAAGACTTATTGCTTTCATAGATTAAGATTTATTTATTTCATATCTTTTCATGTGTGAGAGGTTAAGAGTGATTATTTTTATTTCTTTCATATCTTTTCCTATGTGAGAGGTTAAGGGCGATTGTTTTTATTTGCTTTCTTATCTAGAGGTTAAGAGTAATTGTTTTTATTTTCTTTCCTATCTATAGGTTAAGAGCGATTGTTTTTATTTTCTTTCCTATCTAGAGGTTAAGAGCGATTGTTTTTATTTGCTTTCATATCTTTTCCTGTGTGAGAGGTTAAGAATGATTGTTTTTGCTTTCATTTCATGTCATGTGGTTTTGATTATTCAGTTTGTAGGATCCTGATTTGATAATGCACACATGATCCCTTAGAGTATATTTCATTTCATGTAATTTCAATTCCTGCAAGTGTGAAAGATTAAGGTTTCAATTCTGTGCGATGTACTATAATTGTACTATAATTTCTTTTGAATTGAGTGTTGAATTAGAATAGGTGAATTTGGTTTGTCGTTATTTGGTTTCTTAGTTAGATTGATCTAAATTGGAAGTTAATTTCTAGCATATACAATGCACGCATGTTTCGCAAGTTTTACAAAACCCCCGAGTTGACAATTAAATGATAGGTAATTAATTTGCCTTAACAGTTGCTTTGACGAGTGTGGAAAAATCTCTCCGATAAAATCTAGGCCCCACTATTGGAATCTTCGACTGCTACTGGTAGCAACGGGGCGACTAACTTTTGATCACGACCAACACATTTTTGACAAGATTGCTTGTAGACATATGCATGCACATCTTTGAAAAGAGTGGGCCGATAATAACCGACTCTCATAAATTTTCGTGCTGTGGTGTCGCCCACATAGTGGCCACTTATCGGTCCATCGTGTAAGTCCTTAAGGACCTTCTCTGTATCTTGTGGCTCAAGGAACCTTAGCAAAACTCCATTTTGGTGCTTCTGAAAAATCACTCCAAGGACCAATTGATATGATAGAGCATTTAAATGATTTCCCTTTTCTGTTTATTCGATAAGTGTGAGGGAAAGGTGCCATGTTCCAAAAATTGTTGTAGATCTATGTATTTGGGTGCTATAGATGTGGACCAAGGAACATGATCAATATTGTACATTTCTATCTCCTACGCCCATCCTAAAATATCTTGTTCGGGAGCACCCTTAGCTTCAACTTCTGGTCTGCATATACCAGGAAATTTTATGGTATGAACTGGTTTGAATTCTAGGTTGTATTCTTGAATACATGTCATCCAATTAGCAATTTTTTCACCAAAATCTTGTTGCACAATTAGTGTTCTCACTTCTGTATGAGGTATGAATGAAGTTGTATGAGCCTTGAGTAAATAGGGCCTAAAATACTTAACTGCCTTGTATACCGCATATGTGTATTTATCAATGCTAGGGTAGTTTAATTCTCGTACTTGTAGACTGGAACCCATAAAATAAATAGGTCATTCATTTCTTTCATTGTCCTTCTGACTCAATACGACCGTAATTGATAAATCTAAAGCAAATGTATAGAGAAGGAAACCTTTTCCATAGTCTGGATCGAATAGTGCAGGTGCATCGATGATAACTTGTTTGGTTTGAGCAAAAGCGTCTTTCTCCCATTTGTCCCATAACTATACTACATCTTTCTTGATCATCTCCTATATAGGTTTGACTATCTGTGCATAATCAGAGATGAATTTTCTGAGGAAATTAATTTTCCCTAAGAAATATTGCATGGCTTTCTTGTTTACTAGAAATGCGATCTGTCGGATGGCCTTGACCCTCTAGGGATCAATCTTGATTCCACTCTTTTCTATGATGTACCTTAGTAGAGTCCCTTTAGACACACCAAAGACACTCTTCTTGGGATTAAGGGAAATCCCATACTTCTGACACCATTCGAATATCTACTTTAGATGACGTACATGATACGACCTTTTATTTGAAAACATAGTAACATCATCTAAATAAACAACAATGTGTTGACTTATAAGGCCACGAAATGTGATTTACATCACTCTTTGAAAAGTTGCACTGGCATTGATTAATCTAAATGGCATTCTCTTGAATGCGAACCTTCCCCATTTAGTTCGGAATGTAGTTTTCAATATGTTAGGTTCTGCTATTAGAACTTGGTTATAGCCTGAAACTCCATCTAGTAGCGAAAACATTTAGACCCATATACTATATGGAGTATCTGCTCCATGGATGGCACTAAATAGTTATCTTTGTCATAAGCTCGGTTAAGATTCCGGAAATCAACACATAAACGTATTTCACCAGACTTCTTTCTAACCGGGACCAAGTTGGAAACTCACGTGGAATATCTAACTTTGAAGATGATCTAGGCATCTAGTAGCTTTCTCAATTCCTTCTAAACTGGGGGTTCCACTGTTGGATGGAATTTTCGTAGTTTCTACTAGAACAGTTTCACCCCTTCTTTTATAGGAATTATGTGTTGGATGATACGAGTATCATAAGTCTCTAAATCGTCATATGTCCATGTGAACACATCTTTTTTCTTGAATAGGTGAATAAATGCTTGTAATTCCTACGGGGAACAACACGTACAAAGGTTCACATATTTCAGATCTTGTGGGGTTCCAAGGTTGACTTTTTCAAATGCGAGCTTTGAATTCTAAGTCTTTGTGTTAGTAGGTCGTCTGAATCGGTTCTGCATGTCATATAATTTCTCTAGGGACATCACACCTTTTGGCATAGTGTTTCCTTTCAGTGTTTGGGATGCTTCCTGCAGAGCCTGCTCATGCTCATCCTTGTCTCTGGTGGCATCTTTGAATATGTCAGCATTACCATACAGTGTAGTATTGTTGGTCGTCATTGAAAAAACATAAATTAGTAACATTATCGGGGACAGATGGTTTATATAAAATTTCAACAGAAAAACCATTTTCAATGGTGACTGCATCCTAGTAGTGGCATTTGCTAATGCATCACCTGTCGCATTTCTAACTCTTGGAACATAAACAATATTGAAAGATTTAAAATGATTTATCAAACGTAATACCTCCTACTGGTATTTTTTAAGGTGAGATGAAACATAGTGTATAGTATCTTGTACCTGACGAGTGAATACCTCTTAATCATTGATTACCTTTAGGAGCTCTACGTTTAGGTATATAGATTTCTTTAATCCAATTATGATTGCTTCATATTCTACATTATTATTAGTTCACTCGAATGATATATGGCATGGAAGTATATATTTCTAGTTATGCAAGTCTGTAAGTAAAAAACCAGCTCGTCCTTCATCTTAGAATCATCAAAATAAAGAGTCCAAAAATTTCTAGCTACTAAGCTATTTCCTATATTATTATTCCTACTAATACTAGCATTACTACTATTATATACATCTATATTACATAATTCATTTGCACAAACTGGATAACAAGGAAGAAGTTCCAGCTATGTATCAGGTGGAATGGGTGATGGTTATGCATTGTAGAACCCAAGGCCAGTATTTAAAAAGTAGTTACCGAAAATTAAGTCTGTGAAAGAAACAATCTCATTTTTCCCTTAGAAAGGTGTAACAATGTGTTTCATGTAAGGTTATGATTCCACTTGGATTTGGTTATTCTTTCCCTTATAGGAAAGCCATAAATGTGACAAATTGGTAGAAAAATACCCATGTTGTTTTCTAGACTAGTTTCTACTCAGCAATACATCGTAGGCTTCCAGGATGTCCACAATTACTATGTTTATGCAATGGTGAACTTGGTGATTAGATGATAAACAAATAAGAATGTTTTGGAGTTCACCAATAGCCTGGACAAGAGACTTGTCTAGCTGAATAATCTGTGAATCAGTGTTATCCCATTTGGAATTGATTTTCTTAGCAACAGATAATGGAATTACATTTACGGATGCACCAGAATCAACTAAACAATTGTGAACATTGCAATTAAAAATTTCAAAAGTCAATAGAAACAGAGGGAAAAGTGTACTAGATTCTAATGTTACAGTGTTAACGATTGATTCTAGGGGACCAAACGACTTACCAGACACCTTCTAGGAAGAAGAAGCATTACAACCTAATGAAGGTTGGGCAAAGTCTTGGACAAGAAGTTCCCACAAGATTTTGATCCTTGTAAGCTCAAATATTGAAATATTTTCACGAGCTTTCTTAATATCTTCCACTATGTTGTAATCCAGTGCAACATGGATTTTCGTAGTTTCTAGAGAAGTGACTTTTTTTTTACACTTCCGAAATGGTAGACTTTATTTTACTATTGGCAGAAGTGTTCTTTGTTCTAGAAGCATCTCCAAACTTGTCTTGAGCTTTCTGAGTTGAGTTGACAAGTTGTTTAATTTTCTTTAAAAAATGTTCCTTCAATTTTTGCCTTGTCAGCTCTTGTTCAGGAATAGGCCCTTGACTTTTCAACTTGTATCAGTTGTTTTTCTTTTGAGTCAGGGCCTCTTTCAATGGTGGTTCCTCAATGTTTTTCTTCTCGGTGGTGAACAAACAACTAAAAGTGTTTACTGTGTGTCCAACACCTGCAGTCTCTTCGGCCACATCGAATTTTCCCTTTTCTTTCGTTTGCTCAGTCTTCTCATCTGAAAGTATTGAGTCAATAATGTGCACAACCAAAGTGTTCATGTTGTGATTCCGCTGCGGGCATGTATTTTATGAGTGATATTCTTAATGAAAAGAATAATATTGGTCCATGCATATGCTTTCGACATATTAGTGCAAACTTAGCAGGTTGATTATTGTTGTTGCTATTGTTGTTGTTAGACCTTCTCAAGAAGTTGAATTTTGGGGGTTTGCTACTGATAGTTGTCTTGTTGTACTTTTTTTTAATTCTGCCAACTCATTGGAAAGAGTCTTGATAGTTTGGGTCAAGCTTTCAAGATTAGTAGCCTCTTTATCCTTGGCCTTGTTCGAAGAGGCTTGAGACCTTTTACCTGTCTCCTTGGAGTATTTAGATGATTCATCATCGAAAATGAATCCAATTGCATGCAAGTCCTTTTCCACAACAATGGCTTATTCAAAATTTTCTGCCAAAGTTTCTTTCACAGTTCTCTTTGCAAACTGCGCAATGCTTGTTGGAAAGGAAGAAGTCTAGTAATCAATTGTGATGGAGTGATAAGGCTTCATATCCATGGGAAATTTGTTCAATATCCTATTGAACCTCTGACTAAAATATTTAACCTTTTATTTATGCTTTATCTTTAGATTCCTGACTCCTTTAATAACATGGCTGGGGTTTTTTCATCAGCGAAATTTTCAAGGAACAACTTTCTAAACCCCTTCCAATTTTGAATTGAGTTTGCATGTAACATCCTCCTCCCACGTCTACCCATCCAACTGGCTAGCTAGGGTAAACATGCGTTCAGAGGCCACAATGATATGATTCGACCTCCTAAGTCACATCAAGGAGGTGGAACCGACGGAAACACACCATATAGACATTCAGCATCAGCATTAGGATCCTTAGGAACCAATCCAACCTTTTTGCCAACCAGCCCCTAGGTCCCACTGAGATTTTGGAACACTTGACCTCTGGAAGCTCTCATGTTATGGGCATGCCAACATCTAAGGACCTCTAGGTGCTCTCACAGGCCTACAAGCCAACGTCCAGGGACTATGTTTCTCAGTTTTCTTCATGCGTCCCCAGGATTCAAGCCACATTTTCAGGCTCAAAGCCCATGTCATTGCCAAAAATTGAATGACACCTTCATAACAGTAATATAACATGGAAACGACAGTACTAATGCAATTACTTGAATAGGACCTTGAATGGACCCCTACTATCCATTACAGGATTTACGTCAAACATGTCACGAATATGTAATCTACAGCTATAAATAACATATCTAAGCATAGGGGTCTCATACTTATATGAGATTCTCTATGAGGCATTGTTTCCCTATCACTTTACCTGCAGTTTCATCCATTAGTCCATAGATACATTTTTCATTCATATACAAGTAAAAGGATGATGAGAGCCATACATAGCTACTGTCATAATACATATTCATAACCAACATAATAACAACAAAAATACCAAGGAAACAACAACCATATAATCCACATATAAACCAATATAATACTCATGAGATAACAAGGAGAAATAACCTTATATTAATGATGAAAAATCCAACCTGGTATTAGACTACCACATTCCACCCGACCATAGAATAGTTGAGCCAAATCTCTATTTAGCCATTCACCCTCATGCCATACTCCAAGCATGAATGTGGGATCTCATAAAACACATCAATCGAAAACCATCCACAGCTTCCAGAGGCCATCCAACTCAACCCATCAAATAGTGATTCCACCTCACAATGGGATATCACCAAAACTATCATCAGGTCAGTCTCCATCCCAGCCATCCAGGGCTCCAAACGTTTGTTCCAACCAAGGCTCCAGGACTAGTTACTCAACCCACAATTTTCGTCGAGCTCCAGATCATTTGCCCAACCAAGGCTCCAGGACTAGTAACTCAACCAACAACTATTGTCAGGCTCTAAAGCATTTGTCCAACCAAGGCTCTAGGACTAGTAAATCAACCCAAGCTAAAAGAAACATGAGAACCAACTAGAATACAAAGAAAATGAACCCACAACACCATGATTATCCAGGAAATGGAAAGTCTAGGTGAGTCCACTATCAATCCAGGAAATCCTCCATGCCAGTGACAAATCATGGCCAATAAATGACATGCATATGCCATGCGTGCCAAAACTAGTTAGGAAAACATACATGCAATGCGGTACTTGCAATCTAGCCCCGTTGTAGTTGTTGATCTTGATGTACTCATATGTTTTCCTGCTCTTCCTTTTCCTTCTTTCTCCAAGACTCCAAGTATTCCACACCTTCCAAGAGTGATCTAAGAAAAATCTAAGTGTCTAAGAGTATGACAGAGAGAGAATAGAAGAGAGCTCCACCAAAACTAAATTGACCAAGCTTACACTAATCAAGCCTGCCCACTGATCCTCAGAAGCCCAATTATTAATGAGGCATCTATTTTCTCCTAATTTCCATTATTTTCATAAATAAATGTTCCGAAAATGTCATTTTGCCTTTCCAAAGCCTTATCCATTTCCTTTTCCAATTTCCTTTAGCTGTAATCAACCGAATGAAAACCCACTAGGATGTCTTACCCACCATTCATCTTGGAATACATGTCCCATCAACCATGGCCTTATATATTTTTACATGGATTTTTAAATAGGGTTGTTACATAACCCTCCTCCTTGCAGGAACACCCTCCTCAGTGTTCAATGACACCTATAACCAATAAGACTGCTAAAAACAATACATAATGCCCATGGCGCTTTATAACATAGCTTGTTGCACTATTTACAATGACCATCTATTAAAACATGACAAACATACCATTTACTGGAGCTTTATAACACAACTCATTATGATATTTAAAATCCACATATACTTCTACACATTTTCTTCAACTAGCAAATAACCATACTGTCTATGAAGCTTTATAAATCTAGCTCGATACAATATTTACAATAATACACACATATGCACATTTTCTCAACCACAAATAAAAGGATACGATGCTTGCATCCGCAACAAGGGAATCTAGAAGCTCACACCTCCACCCTTAAAATAACCCCAAGATTCACCCCCTTCCTACGAATTTGAGAATCCACTACAAATTCAAATCTGCATCCAATGACTAACGCTACAATCCTGCACCACTTGTTCTCTCAGTGAACAGTTATCGACTCATTGTTCCAGGGTGCACTCCCAATGTGCATTTGATTCCATATGGAAATGCTAATGACCAAAACAAATATATCCCCAACCTTCCCTTCTTTGCTACATAGTCCCTCGGGAAATCCAATCGCCCACTGCCTATGCAGTCACGCACCTTCCAAGTTCCATTGGCACCCCCATCCTGGGCAGTACATCCCTTGGCAAGGCGTCATCGCATCAAAAGATAAAAAAACCAAGGCATATCCATGCCTTAAAACCATCATACCGGTCATAGCATGCTCATGGAAATCAATGGACACTATTGGGTACTAGTGTCCCACAATGGCCTTGCTTCTGAAGTACTCTACGAGCATATTGTTGCATTTTCCAATTCTTTTTTTTGTTGCAAATTCTTGCAATCATTTCATCCACCCAACCAAGCATGTTCATGCATTCTTGTACCAAGCACATAATTTCCATTAGATTTAAAATAAATTGAAATAAATTCAAATCATACCTCATTGGTGACCCGTCAATAAGCTATACTTACAATTTTGTTTACTTCCTATCACAACAAGTCAAACTAGCATCTTTGACCAAATCATCATGTATAAACATATCACATCAGGTTAGCTCAAAGCACAACCATCATAGATCAAAATCATAAATCACATGTAACCATCATAAACCAGAATCATAGATCACATGTAATCATCATAGACTAGAACCATAAATCACATGCATAATAAAACTAAAGTAAAATATTGATACTTATCCTTTAATCACTCCTTAGCTTCTACCTGTGTCCTTATTCTATACGCACTCTGAATTGATTGCCACACCTGATAAACACCCAATGCCTTCTCCTCAACCATGTATACATACACATAATGTAAATCACACGTACAACCACACACGACATACAACACCATGCAATACATGCACCTACACCTAACATACCACACATACACCTACACCCGGTGTACAACACAACTCATATATACACCTACACCCGATGTACAACACAATCCATTCATCTATACTCGATGTACAATGCCACACAATACATGTACCTACACATGGCCTACAACAAAATACATCCATTTATACTCGATCTACAAAGCCACACAATGCACATACATAGTACTGCATGTACACAAAACAACATGTACGACATGCACATAATACCACATGCACATGAATACCACATGTACAATACATACATAGTACCACCTGTACAAAGCACCACCTGCACAACGTGTGCACAACATGACATGTACACGGCACCACCTGCACAATGTGTACACAATGACACATGTACACCGTACCACCTGTACAATGTGTACAAAATACCACATGTACACAGTACCACATGCGCGACATGGACACAACACGACATGCACACAATACATGTACAACATGTACATGAAACCACTTGTACAATCATGTACACAACACCATATGTGCATAGCACCATATGTACAACATGCACACAACACCATATGTACATAACACTGCATATACAACATGTACATAGCACTCTATGTACACAACATTGCATATCCAACATGCACACAACACCATATGCATACAACACCGCATATCCATCATGGACACAGTAATATATGTACACAACACTACATATCCAACATGTACATAGCGCCATCTATACCCAACACTACATATGTAACATTCACACAACATTATTTGTACCATACCACTTTGTAAATAACATTGTATAAAAAACATGTGCACACACTATATATACACAACACCACATGCACACAACATTACAGATGCAAACATGTACAACATATACAACATATGCATAACAATAACATTGTACATCCAAACCACATTGTCTCTATAAAGAAACTTTTCTTGTAGTGTCTTATCCATGTTTGTCTTAGCATGCCTCAGATCACACTGCTTTCATTCCATTGATGTATCTCTCGGTATAGAGTGCCCATAACATAGACATAATATAATCACATAATATCAACTCATAAACACAAGATACTGAACTCATAGATTTGTCAGGGCTACTCTTCTCAATTGATTCCTCGTAAGACCAGGAACCTCTTCATGCCATTCACCTACATAAGCAATCATTCTTCGACAAGAATGATCCCTGATGACCTTGCCGGATAGTGACATAGATACATGGATACATACATACATGTACATAAACATTAGCATAAAAAATCACAATCTTGTTAGACAACGATATGCACACATACACATACATACATATAAACATCAACATGAAATAATAATGATCTAGTCAGTCAACGAAATACATACATACATACATATGTACCTATAAACATTAGCATAAAATAATCATGATCCATGATGACCCTATCTGACATGACATACATGTATACAGATATAGACATCAACATAATCATGATCACAACCTAATTACTAGATATCATACGGTCGAGGTTAAGAGAACTCCCTTTATCCATGCACACCATGCACTACATTGAGAACAATCGTTCCCAACATAGCTAAGGCATCTATTGCCTCAGATCCATTTACTTCACCTTTCTTAATTACCTTTCCCATGACTATCCCTTCATTGTCCATTTACACAAATGGACCCAACTAGTCCAACTGGATGTCATACTATTACCTTCAATTTCCCTTACACATGCACCATGCTTCATCTAGGTCTCACATTACTTGTTGGGTTTCATTCAACTTCTCCCAATGTCCATTACCTTTCCTCTTTTCCAAACCAATTCCCAAGACTCTCAAAACAATAAAGGAAAGAATGAGAAGAAAACAAGAAGAAAACCATGGTAAACCGACAACAATACGACACCACAAAAAAAGTGGCATGATCATGCACCTGACATAACAAAACTGTAAATCAAGCGCAAGAAAATCACAAAATACCAAAAGCACAAGACTAAAAATAGACACCATGACTCAATCCAAATGGTTCTCAGTGCTTCCAAGGGAAAGATCAACCCGAGCCTTCTTCAGGATTTCATGGAAGTTTCTTTGCCATCCAATCCCCTGCATCATATTGCCATGAATGCATAACTTCCATTGCATAAATAAACATAACAACATACTAGTTACCTTACCTTATTGTGCCAAACACATTGCCTTGTAACTAAACACGTCCATGCCATCTCTCAAAGGGCTCCAATTCCCTTGACAAATCCATCCATAATTGGAAACTAGTTGATATACGTGTCAAATATATGTTCATGACTATAGCAGATATCCACATAATGTCAGACAAAATCAAGGTTAAGAATACTTCATGTATGCAAAGCACTCATTTGTTTGGAATTAGAGTTTCCAAACATAGCTAAAGGAATTCTTGCCCAATTCCTTTCTTCTACCTTTTTACTTTGTTGGAATCGAGGCTTTCTATGTGTTGTCACATCACCCAACTGTTAGTTATATAAAAACATCAAATATTACCTTGTCATTCTAATACCAAGCATGTTTCTTGCAACTCTTCACACATGTCAACCACATGTTCCAAATATCAAGCCAATCATATCTATCAATTTGAAATCAACCTTTACCAAGACTAACAATCATGTCATAATCCATAGTTAACTCATGGTCATTATACATAATTCTACAACTATCACCTAATACACTCAAGTACATATAAATTGTATTAACACATATGTATTAGTACAATCATCCTAAAAAAAGATCATTGTAACACATACTCTGTTGGTACCATCCCATGACCTCCTTTTTCCTCCTAAAACATATCATTTGCTTACCTCTTTCCGTCATACATCTCTTGGATTCCTTGAGATTGATTGGTTAATAGTACTATAGTTATTAAAATGCATTAAAATTGATTTAAGAGTTTTATGTTAAAGAATTAGGAATTTTTGATAAAATGACTACAGGAAGTTACAACATCCTGTAATTGGTTTATTGTTTGACATGTGGCATGACAGCTAGGCTAGAGCGAAGGGTAGGGATGAAAAGTAGAATGTCCAAGCATGGAAGAATACCTATACTACAGCAGAACCGACCCTCCTGCATGCGCGGTCAACGATGGTCAAAGCACAACATGTTGGCGACAAAGGTAGCAACAACATAGCATTCTAAACTGATTTAGTTTTGTTCCTTTTTGAAATCAGTTCAGAATAGAAACATTTTAAAAAGTCATGACATGATAAAAGCGGCAACAGCCGCATCATGAATGTACATTCGTTTCGAAATGTAAAGGTTGTAAAAACATATGGAAACACAGTTCTGTGTGGTCAGGGTGATTATCATTGTATCGTTTTGAAAACAGAGTTTTGAACTTAATACCAAGAACACGGTTGCAGTCACGATTTCCTTGTTGCGTTGATTCTATAATTGGTTGATCACAGTCCAGTATACCTCTAAAATGCGGACGGGCCCTGCGTTAAACTGGTATACTGTCATTTATTTTTATTCGCAACTTAGGGTATTAAATGATATGCACAACAATTAGAATTGGTTTTTGATTTCACTAGAATGCGTATGAGTGATGTTTATGATAGTGCTTGAACAGTTCATCACTGAGATCGTGAATCATATCCTGTAAGGGATTCAATCCTTTGTTGTCTTTTAAAGCAATGTCATGAACTCTGTTATCATTTTAAAGTATGCTTATGATTTCAGTATGTCTTTATCTTCCATGAATATTAGTTGAATGCTGAGTATTTGCTGAACAGGGGTTTTATGCACAGTATCTCCATAAGGAGATTGAAATATTGGTTTAAAGTGATACACAGTGTTTTAATTTGGTAAATGAATTGAATGACAGTGTTTTAATTAGGTAGATTAACTGAGTGACCTAAGTGTTTGGGTGATAGGTAACACACCTCAATCTTCCGTAAAGAAGTCCTGTAACCTACCATCATAACCACTTAGCTAATAATCCTTTATGTCTATATATTGTAGACGCATGCCTCTAAGTCTACGCATCCTGGTCGATAATAAATATAGCCTAGTCTAGCACCCTAGATAGGACACTACATTTTGGCGTCGTTTCCGAGGAGGCGTACTTAAAGGATTTAAAAAGAAAAAAAAAATCAATAAACAAAAACGAGCAAAAACATAGATTTAGAAATCATGTTCATTTATGCCTATATTTAGAGGCAATCAAGGTAGATTCATAAAAACCCCCCACCATTCAAAAACTAACCCATCATCAGGAGCAGACTCTTTAGGGAATACAACACCAGCTGAGGAAGTCACCATACAAGCATTAGAGGATAAACAAAAGTCAGGACAAATACTTACTCTCATCAAAAGGCAAACTTTATTAGCACATAAATTGCAGAAGAAGCACTTTCCTAGATCCTCCACACAAGGAGAAAGTAGCACAGTGACTGAACAATCTTTTTTTAATCTCCTCTTTAAAACAAGTGACACTGACACAGAGAAACCTATTAGAATGGCTGAGGAAGGAGATGGATCAGTACGAAATCAAGGACAGAGAGACGAAGAAGAGTCAACTTTTAAGTTTCCTATACATGAACCACAAGAAGATGATGAGATAAAAATGAAAAACATACCTCCATCCGTGCTATCAAACTTTTATGGTATGGCTTCGGAAGATGCAGACTCATTCTTGTTCGAGTTTGACATTGTATGTCGAACATATGGCTATACAGATGATGCCCATAGGCTTAGACTCTTCCCAGCGACATTAAAGGCATCAGCCTTAAGATGGTTCATGAGGCTTGGTGAGCATGCGATAGTTGATTGGGATGGCATGAGAAGAATATTTCTAAGGAAATATCAACCTTATTTTAGATCCAAAGATTCCAAAGATGATATCTTTAGAATGAGCCAACAAGAGGATGAAACCTTAGAGGAATACTTAGAACGGTTTGTCTACAACTTACAAAAATCCAAACACCGAACTATGCCTCTTGATCTGATCCGCACAATATTCTTGAAAGGCATCCGAGAGGAATACATGGATGATCTTAACTTGATGGGCAAAGGTGACATTTCTGCCTTACCCTTTGAAGAAATCGTTGAGTTATGCGAAAAGTATTCAAGGAGCAAAGCTAAAATTGGAAAAAGAACCCTGTCATCCAAAGTCACAAAATCTGCTTCAGCAAGTGTCACAAGGGCTGAAATAGGGAATCTGTTAGAAGAGTTTAAAACAGATCTGTTAAGCACCCTAGGGAACCAAATTGACACTCTAAAAGCTAAGAAGAAATAAGAAGATGAAGATCAGATAATGGCTATCTTCTGCCCAAAATGCCGGAAGAAACATGCCTTAAAAGACTGCCCATTAGAAAACATCCAAGCTTGTGCTTTCTGTACTGAACATCATGATATATTTAATTGTCCTAAAGTTAAGGTTTTGCGTAACTGTAATATGGCAGCTAATGCAGAGATGGAAAACGTGTATTACATGGGCACAAAGAGACCATGGCAGCCAAGGCCAACACCTCAAGGTATGTTTCCAAATCAAAATTTGCAATTCCCTGTAAATGATCAAATGTATGCTCAGAATTCATGGAATGTACCCATGCCATGGCAGCACCAAAATCACCCACAGCAACAGTGGAGACCATCTCAACAATACTCTCAATCCTATCATACATATCCTCAATCATACCAACCATATTCACAGCCATATCAACAATATCATCAGCCATACTCATCACATTCTCAATCATATCAACAGTATCCTCAGCAGCAAGTTGTTTACCAACCTCAACCTACTCAACAAGCACTGCCTGCTCCTCCACCAATAAATCCACCATAACTGCAATTTCCATCTAACTCACAACCTCCCAGACCTACTCAAATTCCTGCTCAAACTATCCCAAATCCAAATAACAGAGTAGAGAGGCTAGCCTACAATGTAGAAGAGGGAACCTCATATCCCACACTACCCTTGCAAAATATCAACTTGAGGTCTGGTAGGGTACTCCACAAAGATTCTCCAATAACAGATAAGCAAGAAGAAAACACAGAAAATGAAAATGAAATGACAAATCAAAGAAAACCAAACGATGATACCAAAGATAAGCAGATGCAACCATTTCATCCACCTTTTCCAGACCGATTGGTCCAAATGAAACTTCCAATGTCTATACCACAGTTTGATGTCTTAGATGAACTCAAGAATGTTTATATAAAAATTCCGCTGCTACAAGCTATAAAAGACATTCCCATATATACTAAAGCCATCAAAGACATGTGCCTCAAGAAGCCTACTAGGAAAAGGATTGATCCTCAAACGATTCATGTTATAGGACATTTAGCTGGCCTTATGACAAATACCATCTCAATGGAAAAGTATGTTGATCCTGGTATCCCCAGAGTTACCACAATCATTAACAACATACAGATTCCAAACACTTTAATAGATCTTGGGGCTGCAATAAATGTCATGAATCTTGAAACCATGAGAACACTCCAGCTCATAAATTTGCAACATACAACGATTGTTCTAGAACTAGTTGATAGGTCTAAAGTGATTCCTGAAGGGATTTTGGAGGACATAATTGTCTCACTGGACTCTTGGGAGTATCCAGTGGATTTCTTAGTTCTTCAACCCAAATCCAATTTAGGATGGCACCCTATCATCCTTGGTAGACCATGGTTAGCGACTGTTGATGCATTCATAGGATGTCGATCGGGCAACATGATCATTTCAAGAGGGACCGAAAGAAAACAACTCACTCTTTATCCATCGGCACAATCACCAGCAGTAACACACAATTTGTGGCTTGATGATAAATACAATGATAAAGAAGAAGTACAATCTGTTTTTAGCATTGACCAAATCTATGATTTCCAAGAACAAAATAATAATGATTTGGTAGAATTGTTCCTTTCTCAACCTGATATTTCCGAAAATTTGAGAAACGACCAATATCATGCTGCAGATGTACTTTTAGCCCAAAATTTTCAGGAAACATGCACCATTCAATATTTGCAAACCACATTTCACGATATTTTTCCAGTTCAATCCATCACAAACACACAGAGTCAGATCATAGAGATTAGTCCAGGGAAAACTCTGAACATAGGCAATCACCTAGACTCATCTCAGCAAGAGAAATTGATTCGACTATTGAGAAAATACCAGAAAGAATTTGCTTGGGACTACACCGATATGCATGGGATTCACCCCGACACATGCACTCACCATATTTATACAGATAGTACTATCAAACTAGTGAGGCAACCGCAGAGAAGAATGAACCCCATGCTCCAGGATATTGTCAGAGAAGAATTGAAAAAACTGTTGAGAGTTAATTTTATATATCCTATTTCTGACAGTCAGTGGGTATCCCCATTGGTTATAGTGCCCAAGAAAAATGGTAAGTGGCACATTTGTATTGATTACAGACAACTGAACAAAGCAACGCTCAAAGATTATTTCCCACTACCATTTATTGACCAAGTGTTAGACACCTTAACTGGGAAATCATCATTTTCTTTTCTTGATGGTTTCAGTGGCTACAACCAGATCAGGATAGCCTCAGAAGACCAGGACAAAACCACATTCACCTGTCCTTGGGGCACTTATGCTTATAATTTTTTGCCATTTGGACTTTGCAATGCTCCAGCTACATTTCAGAGAGCTGTATTAGCTATTTTCGCTGATTTAGTTCATGATTGTGTTGAAGTTTACATGGATGATTTTTCAGTGTACGGCAATTCATTTGAACATGCATTAGAGAACCTTGAAAGAGTTTTGAAAAGATGTATTGAAGCTAATCTGTCCCTGAGCAATGAAAAGTGCTTTATGATGTTAAACGAAGGGATAGTATTAGGCCACTATATTTCTTTTCAAGGCATCAAAGTTGACCCAGCAAAAATCCAGATCATTGTTGATTTGCCAATTCCAAAGAATCAAAGAGAGGTAAGAAGTTTCCTTGGGTATGCAAGCTATTACAGAAGATTTATTGAACATTTTAGTAAAATAGCTTTACCTTTGTTTAAACTTCTAACAAAAGATGTACTTTTCAACTAGAATGAGAACTGCCAACAAGCATTTGAAGCACTCAAAAAGAAATTATCAACCGCACCAGTCTTAAGAGGGCCTAATTGGAGCCTACCATTTCATATCTTTATAGATGCATCTAACATTGCAGTGGGTGCCTCATTAGGCCAAAAAGAGGAATCTTGTAATTATGCCATTTATTTCATTAGCAAAAATCTAACACCTGCAAAGTCAAACTACATAGTCACAGAAAAGGAAACACTTGCCATCATATATGCTGTGAATAAATTCCGACATTATATAACTGGTTATGAAGTCTTTGTACATACTGATCATTCTGCCATTAGACATTTAATGAATAAACCAATAACTAGTGGCAGAGTTACCAGATGGTTATTATTGTTACAGGAATTTAACATCACAGTGTTAGATAGACCAGGTAAAGAGAATCAAGTGGCAGATTTTCTTTCTAGACTGCAAAATTCAGGTGAGGTTGTTTCGGTTGAAGATTCTTTTCCAGATGAAAATTTATTTGCAATTTCCATAGTGAATCCTTGGTATGCTGATTTGGCCAATTATTTGTCTACAGGAAGGACACCTCCACACTTTACTGCAAAGGAAAAGAAGAGACTAGTCAAACAAAGTGCTAGATATTCATGGCTTAATGGCGATTTATTTTACACTGGTTATGATATGATTATTAGAAGATGTGTAAGAAATGATGAGAAAATTGATATTTTAAAATCTTGCCATGATGAACCGTGTGGTGGGCATTTTGCAGGTAAGCGAACAGCATTCAAAGTTCTTACTCTTGGATACTACTGGCCATCCATTTTTAAGGATGCCAAGAAGTATGTAAAGAGTTGTGACAACTGCCAAAGAATGGGCAGGCCAATAGCTACAGACGAGATGCCACTTCAGCCCCAAGTTCACCTAGAGCCATTTGAAAAATGGGCTCTAGACTTTATAGGACCCATTAACCCAACCTCCAATGGTAAGAAGTACATCTTAGTATGCACTGATTACGTCACAAAATGGGCTGAAGCAAAAGCACTGGTTCGAGCCACCGAACAAATAGTGGTAAATTTCCTTTTTGAAGAGATTTTTGTAAGGTATGGAGTACCAAGGGAGATAGTGACTGATCAAGGTACTCAATTCACTTCAAAGTTAGTGAAGGACATCACAGACAAATACCAAATCAAGCACAGAAGAAGTACACCTTACCATCCACAGGCCAATGGGCAGGTGGAATCCACAAACAAAACTTTGGAAGGGATCATTACTAAAACTGTGGCAATGAATAGGAAGAATTGGGAAGAGAAGCTCAAAGATGCACTCTGGGCTTATAGAATTATGTGGAAGAATACTACAGGATTTACACCATATCAGTTGGTGTATGGCAAAGAGGTAATGCTTCCTATTGAGTTTCAAACACATACTTTTAAACTGGTTGCAGATTTTCAAATTGACCTGGACCAAGCACAACAAGAAAGAATTCAGCAGTGGAACCAGCTGGATGAAATGAGGCAGCAAACAGAGGAAACCACAATCCTCATGCAAAAACAAAGGAAGCAGTGGCATGATGCACATATCAAGAAGAAGCAGTTCAAGGAAGGAGACTGGGCTTTACTTTTTGATTCTAAATTCAGAGATCATACAGCCAAATTTACCACCCATTGGATGGGCCCATGCCAAATTATTCAGGCTTACGACAATGGTTCAGTCAAGCTCAAAACTATTGATGGAGAAGGTCATTCCTTTACTGTCAACGGTCATCGCCTGAAACTATACACTAAGCCCATCAGCAAGCAAAATTTTCTCCAAACAGTATCTCAACAAAGAGAGGTTCATTTCATTTCAATTTAGAAATTCAAAAAGAAATTAAAAAAAAAAAAAACAAAACAAAACAAAATCTAAAAAAAAAACAAACACAAAAAAAAAAATAATAACAATGGGTTAGATGTGAAAACCAGACTCTGGCACACTCTAACCCCGAATTCTTACTTGAAAACCAATTCGTTGGCGGGTAAGAATTCCTTTTCTTTTGTTCCCTGTTTGATTTATCAACTGAATAATGACTTGAGGACAAGTCAAAACTTTAGTGGGGGAGAGAAGCATCAGCATTTTGTTCTTTTATCTCTCCATTGTAAATTCTTAAAGATTTCTTATCTCATCTCCTCACTGTAAATTTCCAAAGCAATTTGTTTCAGCATTCCAGATTTCAATAAAGAAGTTGTTTTTCATTGTTTTTATCTCAGAGGGACCTGGTTATAAACATTATGCAGGGGGACCTGTTTTGTCCAGAAGACCATGTTACCAACACCAGCAGTAATGGGACTTGTTTAAGACACATAAAAGGGACCTGTTAAGAGACTGTTACTTCAGGATTACTTCAACAAAGCTTCATCAAGTTTCTACAAGGATCCACAGGTTGCTGGGCATCAAGACTTCATCAAATACCAAAGATCAAGGAACCTGTATACATATAATTCTTTCTCCGAATTTCAAAGGAGCTGCATGAACATCTTCAAGATCTCAGAGGGACCTGTTATGAACAACAAAGAATAGTCAAAAGAGACTAGGTCTACTCAGCATGCCAATGTAACGCTTGAACAACCAACAAAAGTGTAATGTATTCCTTATTCTTAACATTTAATTTTTAATGTTGAATTTAATAACTGTGACTGTTATGATCAATTTCAAAGACACTACATTTTCCATCATCCCTTGTCTTACTGTTAATTCTTATCATCTTTCATACTCCAACCTATTTCATACCTCTAAATTCGTTACCCCCTTTTCATATCAACTTTGTTATGTCAATTGGATCTTACAGCCATACCAACATCTTCCATTTGGCCGAGTACCAATAGAAGCAGGACACGTGGTGAATTGTTCTTTAAAAAAGAAAGAAACAAATGTTAAGCGGGCTTATTCATTGTATCCCACACGGCCGAATTATGATTCCACCACCCGACGTAGCCAAATGATACAGAGGACTCCCTGAAATCATACCCCAGTACTGCATATACGCTTCCAGCGCTTCTATGATGGCATCCATACAAGCAGTACAGCCATTCCTCTGTTCCAAAAGATGAATACGCTATGAAGTAAGTGTAGTTGGTTATTTCACCATCATTCTCAGTTATTTCATGTTGGCATTCGACTCCAGTGACTTCCACAGTAAGGATTGAAAGCAGTGAGCGCCACAAAAGGGAAATATAGCCATTCGGGTTCGACTTCCACCATAATCACAAGACAGTCAACCGAGCATCATATGGGTTACTAAGGGAGCGACACCACCAGGTCATCAGTGTTGGGGCGGAAGACAAAAAGGTAACAAATTGAAACTTCTTTGTTGAAATTGCAAAACATAAACAGAGAAGAGTTAGAGCACAACTCTATGCCAAAATGACCAATAGGGTCGAGCTGAGCATGTTCGACAGTTCCCAGTATCACGAAGATTGCATTTCAATTCTCAAAGAGATATAGTGGCTGCCCTTTTTACAAAAATTTCGTGGAAGTAATGAAGAGGTTACCAAACAATTCGCTTTCACATTCAACGGAGAGAAAGCCCTGATAGGTAATTTTTCATTCAGGGTTTCGGAAGACACCATAACCCAGTCAATAGGGGTCAGCCCAGAAGGGGAGAAGTACTTCAAGACAAAGCAATTTAAAGAGAAGTCATGGACTCAATTTATGTCCAGATCTAGAGTCTCATCAGTTAATTGGAAGAAAGGCGTCCCAAGGAGTTGGCTGATGCATCCCTGGGATGAGATGGTCTATATCCTCCAAAAATTCGTAACTTGTGAAGGCCGTTATAGTATTGTTTATCTGTACCATATTAAACTACTGCTACACTTGAAAAGGCAGTGTGTTATCAGTCTACCATACTTCCTATTGCAAAGCCTAACCAAGATGTCGAAGACCATCCAAAAGTAGAAGGGAAATGAAGACAAGAGCTTATATCACTTTGGGTTAATTAAAATTCTTATTGAGCATGAATTGCAGAGAAGAGGGAAAATGTGGAAGGAGTTCTTAGCTGCTAACCAAATTAAAGACGAAGAGGACAAGGAAGAACCACAAGAAAACTCAGGATTCATGAAGGATATCGATGAAGAGATCCCAGTACCCAAAGCAAGCAAGGTACCTCCACCTGTGAGCAGCATAAGGACTAGGAAAATGAGAAAAGATGATGCCCAGAAAGCAGAGCAAGATAAAATTTTCACCACCTATTCAAGAAGAACAAGGAGAGCATCAAAAGCCCAGTTACAAGAAGACCAGCTTGAATCCAATGCACCTATACCGATGGATATTGAGAGTAGTGCCCACTCACAACCAGGACCAGGAGCTGATATAGAGGTTGAAAGCAATAACAGGGAAGAAAAAGTTCACCACCTCCCATTAAGAAACAGAAGAAACTGGAGAAACAAATTGAGAAATTAAAGGAAGAACTCATGGAGGCTAATATGCTGGAAAAGGTTATCAAGAAAGAAAACGAAATGCTCCGAGCATAGAGTAAAGAGACTCAACAGAAGAATGAAAAGTTAAGGGAGCGAATCAATGAACTTGAGGCTGAGCAAACAGATATCTGTAAATGGGCCACTAAGTGGTACAACCAGAAGAAGACCCTCAAAGAAAAATACAAAAGATTGAAGCAGGAGCTCCATGGTCAGAAAGATGCCCAGGTGAAAAAGAATGTGGATACATTGCTGAAGGCAGTAGAGGTACAGGCAGGGACAGAGTTCAAGGGAAGCACTTCGGGGTTAGCATGAGGTCATGCTAATTCATTAAGTTGGGGAGAGATGTTGGTACCATCCCATGACCTCCTTTTTCCTCCTAAAACATATCATTTGCTTACCTCTTTCCGTCATACATCTCTTGGATTCCTTGAAATTGATTAGTTAATAGTACTATAGTTATTAAAATGCATTAAAATTGATTTAAGAGTTTTATGTTAAAGAATTAGCAATTTTTGATAAAATGACTACAGGAAGTTACAACATCCTGTAATTGGTTTATTGTTTGACATGTGGCATGATAGCTAGGCTAGAGCGAAGGGTAGGGATGAAAAGTAGAATGTCCAAGCATGGACGAATACCTATCCTATAGCAGAACCGACCCTCCGCATGCGTGGTCAACGATGGTCAAAGCACAACATGTTGGCGACAAAGGCAGCAACAGCATAGCATTCTAAACTGATTTAGTTTTGTTCCTTTTTGAAATCAGTTCAGAATAGAAACATTTTAAAAAGTCATGACATGATAAAAGCGGCAACAACCGCATCATGAATGTACATTCGTTTCGAAATGTAAAGGTTGTAAAAACATATGTAAACACAGTTCTGTGTGGTCAGTTAGTGATTATCATTGTATTGTTTTGAAAACAGAGTTTTGAACTTAATACCAAGAACACGGTTGCAGTCACGATTTCCTTGTTGCGTTGATTCTATAATTGGTTGATCACAGTCCAGTATACCTCTGAAACGCGGACGGGCGCTGCGTTAAACTGGTATACTGTCATTTCTTTTTATTCGCAACTTAGGATATTAAATGATATGCACAACAATTAGAATTGGTTTTTGATTTCACTAGAATGCGTATGAGTGATGTTTATGATAGTGCTTGAACAGTTCATCACTGAGATCGTGAATCGTATCCTGTAAGGGATTCGATCCTTTGTTGTCTTTTAAAGCAATGTCATGAACTCTATTATCATTTTAAGGTATGCTTATGATTTCAATATGTCTTTATCTTCCATGAATATTAGTTGAATGCTGAGTATTTGCTGAACAGGGGTTTTATGCACAGTATCTCCATAAGGAGATTGAAATCTTGGTTTAAAGTGATACACAGTGTTTTAATTTGGTAAATGAATTGAATGACAGTGTTTTAATTAGGTAGATTAACTGAGTGACCTAAGTGTTTGGGTGATAGGTAACACACCTCAATCTTCCGTAAAGAAGTCCTGTAACCTACCATCATAACCACTTAGCTAATAATCCTTTATGTCTATATATTGTAGACGCATGCCTCTAAGTCTACGCATCCTGGTCGATAATAAATATAGCCTAGTCTAGCACCCTAGATAGGACACTACATACTCATATTATGCAATTCATCAAGCATTCAACAAACTTGCGAACATACGTGTTAAATAAATCAATTGGACGACATAATAGACACCGAACACTCAAACACCAAATAGACCTCATAATCAAATAGCCAAGCACAAAGTAGATGACATAAGTAAGTTCATACCTTAATGTGTCTCACGGGAGGCAATATTGTTTGCAAAATCAATCCAGATTAGCACGATATAACTTCACAACATATCAACTCAACCACAAATACGATCACGATATCCATAAGAGTAACTAACTAACATGTTCACATCATAATCTCATAAACATTTGTCGTTCATGCATAATAATCACATCTATATAGTCAGTCTAGATTAGCACAACACAATGTCACAAATAAGTCGACTCATACCTGAACGTCATAACCCTAACCATCTGCATAGACCAATCCAACTTAGTATGATACATATAACATCAAGATCTTAATGTAATAACCCTAATCATCAAGTTACTATCATATAACAACAACAAGTTATATATAGCATGCTCAGCAACAACATATAACCTAACCATCAAGATAACTACAAGTTAACATATAACATATTCATCAATGACATATAGCGTAATCATCAAGTCAACTGACATAAAACAATCAACAACAATGCATGCAGGAACATGTTACTATCATTCATGACTATTCGACACATGTGCATATGACCACACTAATCAACTAGCATTTATCATGTATGTAACCATAACATCAATAGAATAAAAGGCATGCACATAACCATAATGCACATAACAATCCTCAACCTACATACTTGCATGCCCAACATACAAACCTGTATGACGACATGATCTTGCCTTGAGGTCCAACGCTGCAACTTCACTTTGATGATCTGCATCTCCTGCTCTATCTCAGCCAACACATTAGCATCATAACATACCAATATCATCATGATGGCCTAATTGCATACAATGACCTTATATTGCATATCTAATCTATTATACATGCATAACCATAATCATGACAATGCATACATAACAACATATAGACACTGACATGTATAACAAATGCATATACAACATACACTCATGACGACACATTCCACAACAAAATCATCAACCTTCACATGGCGACATCACTACAACCATGATCAACACTATGCAAATGCAGCAAACAAATGGACTACAAGCATAAGGAACAAATATTCAACCGAAATGAATGCATGACCAACACACTTCCCATCCAGTTTGAGGGGTGAACCATGCTTTGATACCACTCTATAACACCCTCCTTCCACATCTATCTAAGAAACTGGGAAGTCGAGGTAAACATGTGATGAGAGGCCACTATGATATGATTCGACCTCCTAAGTCACATTAAGGAAGTGGAATTTACAGAAACACACCATATAGACATTCAATATCATCTTTAGGACCCTCAGGAATGAATCCAACCTTTTTGCCAACCAGTCCCAGGGTCCCAATGAGATTTTTGACCACTTGACCTTTGGACGTTGTCATGCCATGGGCATGCCAGTGTATAGGGACCTCTAGATGCTCTCATAGGCCTACAAGGCAGCGTCCAGGGACTATTTTGCTCAATTTTGTGGCTACGTCCCCGAGATTTAAGCCACATTTTCAGGCCCAGAGCCCAGGTCACTACTTAGAATTGAGTGACACCTTTAGAATAGTATGATAATAGGGAAATAATAGTACTAATGCAATTACTTGAGTAAGACCTTGACTGGACGCCTACTAGCCATGACAGAGTTTTTGTCAAACATGTCATGAATATGTAATCTACAGGTGTAAATAGAAGATCTGAGCATAGGCGTCTCATACTTATATGAGATTCGCTATGAGGCATTGTTTCCCTATCATGTTACCTACAGTTTCAACCATTAGGCCATAGATACATTATTCAGTCATATACAAGCAAAAACATGATGAGATCCATACATAGCTCCTGTCATAATACATATTCATAACCAACATAATAGCAATAGAAATACCAAGGAAAGAACAACCATATAAACCACATATAAACCAATATAATACTCATGGGATAGCAAGGAGAAATAACCTCATATTAATGATGCAAAATCCAACCCGCTATGGGACTACCACGTTCCACCTGACCATAGAATGGTTGAGCCAAATCTCTCTTCTGCCATTCACCCCCATGCCATATTCCAAGCATGAATGTGGTATCTCAGAAAACAAATCAATCTAAAACCATCTAGGGCTTCTAGAGGTCATCCACCTCAGCCCATTAAACAATGATTCCAATTCACGGTCTAACATCACCAAAATCGCCATCAGATTGATATCTATCCCAGCCATCCAAGGATGCAGATTGTTTATTCCAACCAAGGCTCTAGGACTAGTAACTCAAAAAATAGCTGTCGTTGAGATCCAGAGCGTTTTTCCAACCAAGGATCCAAGATTAGTAACTTAACCCATAGTTTTTGCTGAGCTCTAGAGCATTTGTCCAACCAAGGTTGCAGGACTAATAACTCAACCCAAGCTAAAGGAAAGATGAGAACCAACTAGAAAACAAAGAAAATGAACCCAAACACCATGGCTATCTAGGAAATGGCAAGGCTAGGAAAATACACTATCAATTGAGGCAATCCTCCATGCCAGTGATAGATCATGACCAATAAACAACATGCATATGTCATGCATGCCAAAACTGGTGAGGAAAAAATACATGCAACTCGGTACCTGCAAGCCAAACCCGCTGTAGCTACTGATCCCGATGTCCACTTGCACTTTCCTACTCTTCCTTTTCCTTCTTTCTCCAAAACTCCAGGTATGCCACACCCTCCAAGAGTGCTCCAAGAAAACTTTAAGTGTCCATGAGTGAGAGAGAGAGAGAATAGAAGAGAGCTTCACTAAAACTCAACTGACCAAGCTTACACTGATCAATTCTGCCCACTAATCCTCATAAGCCTTTTTATTAATGAGGCCTCTATTTTCTTAATTTTCCATTATTTTCCTTCATTTTCCTCCTCATATGCAACCTGTCACCTTTCACCTCCCTTTTCTCCTAATGTCCATTATTTTCATAAATAAATGTGGCAAAAATGTCATTTTTCCTTTCTAAATCCTTAGCCATTTCCTTTGCCAATTTCTTTTAGCCATAATAAACCGAATGAAAACCCACTAGGATTTCTTACCCACCATTAAACTTGGAATACGTGTCCCGTCAACCGTGGCCTTATATTTTTACATGGATTTTTAACTAGGGTTGTTACATTGCAGGAAGATTGTGATACAAAACATCTGCTCTACCATTTGTAGGTGTAGGTAAAAGTTATCCAAATGGTCTTACACTCGATCGCTTTTTCAGGGTCATATTTCATTAACAATTTTTTTGGGTGTATTGGAATCTTATGTAAAATACTCAAAAGAGTGAGTGGGCCCTAAGACATCCAATCTAGATCTTGGTCTGCCATGTTCTCGTCTCTGTGCTCATCATCCTCTTTAGAATCTAAGGAATATCCTCCTTGACCACCTAACCCAGGAAAAAATTCTTCTGAGAGAAAAACGTTGACCTCGTCCCCTTTGTTGTGAGATGGGGGTTGTTCTATGTTGTCTACGGATTTCACTAGCTCTTCAAGGGTAGAAAAAACTAAATCTTTTACTGTAGAAATAAATATCCCATTAGGAGTTTTTCTTTCTTATTTGGAAAATAAGGAAGATTATGTGCTTTGAGAATTAATTGAATAGCCTTCACAAAGCGATATGTTATAGGCTGAATTTTGCAGATGTGCTGGTAGGAAACTTTGTAAGTTTTCTCCGAGCTAGGTTGAGAAGATCTGCCTACTTTAGGAATATGAGTTGGATGCGTGTTGAGAATGTTACTGCCTTGTCTAGAAGAAGTATGATGTGGGTGGGTTGATTTATCAGCCATACCATTATGGCTCCCCTCCCTCTACCATCAGAAATGTTGATAGTGTTGGAATTGCCAACATTCAAAGGGGTCTCCCCAATATGTGGTCCCAATTAGACCTCGCACCATTTAGTATAGGAGCCCCATCCAGAATACGACCCATCCGCCATCTATTTAAAGATTTGCCTTGGATTTAGCTGTCAGTAAGAGAGAGAATCACATATGTTCCTTCAAAAAGAAAGCAAGTGTGCCTGGTGAATGTTCAGTTGTAGGTGCATTAAGGTTCTTCTACTGCAGATGGGAGAGAAAGTGAGCCTCTAAGAGAAAGGTAATAGTACCACCCTAATAAAGACACACATAAATAGGAATGTTTCATCTAACATCTAGTGGAATAGTCCACAAACACTTGATGATCGTCACAACCATTACAACACATTCTTAATAGGATAAGCACTAAAATAACCGAAATAGGTTCAACTCCCTTAAAAATGGTGAACGCAAACATGAATCATAAACATTCACGGAATATTATTACAAACATTCATAATCCATGTATGAAAACATGTTGGCCATCAGGCTTCAAATATTAAGTAAAAGTCCCAAGATGCATGAATACAATGAATATCACTTGCTCCAATAGTGGAGCATTGGAGTCACTTCTTGCTCCGCAAAAGTACTAACTTATCTCTCTTATGACTTAGGGGAGAAGCCAAGTTTAAAAGTCCCATACATGAGAAATGAGGCTTTATTTATAACTTGAGGAGTGACCTTTCATATCCTCACGACTCTTGACTTTGTAACTTCTGGTGACTTTTGGACTTCTACAACCATTGGAGATCCAAATGACTTTTCGAATTTCATATAACTTTTGGTATTACATGTCCTTTGGACTTCAATGACTCTTGGAATTCTACTTGTTTTTCTTTTACATTAGTTACAATAATACATTTTTACTTCCACACTGCCGTATGATGAGACTAGATATGTCATTATCTTGGATGACTAAGATTGACGTGACTGATGGCATGGACTTCCTTCAGTGGTGAAATAGTTTCTCTGCTCTTTGTTCATCTTCTAATCATAGCACATTCACCCTCCAAAGGGTCTTCAATCTTGGAGTCTTTAGGGTGCTTCCATCATCAAGTTTCAGGTGTGTTCTTGGTGCTTCCTTTGTTTATCCTCTTTGCTTGATCTTCCTCTTGTGTGCTTGCCATGAGGTCCCTACGATACATGTTTCTGCAATCACTCATGATGAGCAACTATTAGTTTGAAAATATTCCACTCTACCATGTTTTATGCATATTTTCTAGTTCTTTCTTTTTCGATGTACTGAAAATGGTCAAAGGAGATTCAAGGCACAAGGGTGATCTTAGAAAGGCTAAAGGACTAAGGAGGAGGAGCTTCAAGGCTTTGGCATGCGCTCAAAGGAAAAAGGAAGTTAAGGGAGGGTGCATGTCAAGTGTCTGAAGGACAAAGGGGAAGGCTTGGGGCTTCCCAAGTGTGCTATGTGCTCAAGGGAGAGGAGGGTGCATGGCGCATTCTTGAAGGCTGAAAGTTGAGGTTTTGCACCTTTATGGTGCGCTCATATGCTTATGACGCTTCAGGAAGGGTGTAGGGCGTACTCTTGAAGGCTGAAGGCTGGGGCTTCGTGCGTTTAGAGTGCACTGATGTGCTCAAGCAGTTCAGGAGGGCACATGGTGCACTAGGGAAGGCTGCAGGATTAAGCTTCAGGTCTTCGGGGTGAGCCAGTGTGCTCGAGGAATGTGCACTTCTTCGAGTTGAAGGTGTTCACTAAAGGAAAACTTAGTCTTTTTGGAGGGCGTAGTTTGGAACAAGGAAGGATATTGGTGGTTTTGGAGTGCGCCTAGCTCTCAAGAACGGTGTAGGGGGCACTTCTAAACAACAAACACATGGGATTCACTGGGGGAGAAATATCATATCATGTGCATTCATATTGGGGGATATATATTGAGGAAAAATGACATAATATATTGAGCATATAATAGGGGGTAAAAGGTTTTTATATCATCAGGTATAAAAAATAGAGCTAAAAGTTAATAAAAAAATATAAAGGGGTATACAAATGTTAATAAAAAACAAATACCTATAATATCTCGTGAAACTAGGGGTTTTTTAATTGAGAAGGTTTATTGGGTTCATATTGGTAGGGGGTTAAATAATGTGATTTTTAGAGGTAATTTCCAATGTGTAGTCAAATTAAGGGTATTGTTTAGTATGCCACGAACGCACGTGATATGTCATATATTCATTGAGTGAAGCCCCCATGACAACGAAGGATCTCCTATCAAGGCTTCAGAGTGTGCTCATGCACTCTTGGCCTTAATGGGATCATTTTCGAACTGTAAATTGTCTAATTCTGGATGATTGGTCAAGGGGTGAGGAAGATGAGTTGTAGACATAAAACCACATGCGACACATACTAAATCATCGAGAAAACTTAGACAAACTTGATCAACAATGAATAAACATCAAAACACCACTTTATGCACATTCCCTAAGTATAACCAATGAAGTGTGTGCGGCTACGACCCGAATGTGTCATTTACAACAAGAAAATGTGTTATAACCATGAAATGCATATAGACATGTTCTAATCAATGCGACCACAGTTGAGAACACACAAGAACACCTATATAGACATGTTCTAATCAATGCGACCACAGTTGAGAACACACAAGAACACCTAAGGCATGTGAAACAACATAAAAGGACACTTGACGATTGAGGCGACACTTGATACGACGATGAAGTAGGCTCCAAAATTCAAATCTAGTGAAATGTTGGAGGGTGTTGTAGCAGCGACAACAAGACCATAACTTGAAGACCTTATTGTAACCTTTGCATAATATAATGCCATGTCTGCATGTCATATGTTATGCCATAATTTATGGATATGGTTTCAATTCATGCATGTTTTTTATATATTTGTGTAGTGGATTTTTAATCCAAAAATAGATTCCTTGAAAATAGCTCATACTCATGTAAATAACATATTTACCATCAATTACTTCTCAACTTAATTTAAGCAAGTCTTTGCATGAAAACATGATAAAAATAAGATGTAAATAAATATACTTATGAGTAAATTCCCATTATTATTTATGTTTTCGTGGCACTTTTGTAGGAGTAAATTGTAAATGTGTAACTTACTAGTGGTTACTACCCACCAGAAATCATGCAAGTCCTTGTGCCTCAATAATCAATTAATTTATCCACTCAATCTCAATCTATTTACTCATTCGAAAGTAAGACTATAGGATTCCATTTGCATGTTGACCATTGAGTAAAATTAAAACATATAAAATAAAACATACACACACAGATATATATATATATATATATATATATATATATATATATATATAATGTTGATATAAAATCTTTCTTACATTACATCTAATGCCTACAACACCTATCAATTATTTCTGGTTCAAATATTATTTCATATTATTCTAACCCAAAACTTTATAGAAAACTCACTTTTGGATTTCCATATAATGAAATAGTTGACTATTTAGAAGATCTTAAAAAAAACCCATCAATTATTTCTGGTTCAAATATTATTTCATATTATTCTAACCCAAAACTTTATAGAAAACTCACTTTGTGGATTTCCATGTAATGAAATAGTTGACTATTTAGAAGATCTTAAAAAAAAACCATCAATTATTTCTGGTTCAAATATTATTTCATATTATTCTAACCCAAAACTTTATAGAAAACTCACTTTGTGGATTTCCATGTAATGATCTAGTTGACTATTTAGAAGATCTTAAAAAAAAACCATCAATTATTTCTGGTTCAAATATTATTTCATATTATTCTAACCCAAAACTTTATAGAAAACTCAAGAAAACTCACTTTGTGGATTTCCATGTAATGAAATAGTTGACTATTTAGAAGATGTTCGTGCCAAAGTATAAAATATTTTTTATAATATTTGAGCATAGATATTTCCATAGTCAATAAATTATTGTTGATGAAGAATTCTCGAAAATTATATATTTTGATCACGATTTGCCCAAAATTTTAAGTGAACCCTTGACCTATTAGACTTGAAACTTAACCAATGATTAGATCTTTCATAATATTTACCGCACAAATCGAATGGTTGAATTTAGCTGTTCGGAACATGTCATTACCCTATAATATTATAACAAACGATGAAGCGAGGACATTATTTAATGTGGGTACGTCCTATTTTTTGAAGGATTAATATCATGAGTTATAATTAGGTGGGGTCACATTTGTACCGAAACTTCTAAACAGCCTGGTGGGAAAGTCCCGTACCTGGGGCCACTGTGTCTACTGAAACGCATCAGCTGGCGAGAAAGGTGGGTAACATGCCCTAAGGTTTTCATGGCTTCTGAGTATATGATGTTTCTTCACAGGTTTGGTGGGTTGGATTTATATATTTTGGCCAACCAGCGAAGAGTCTTTAAGCCGGATGAACAATTTCTAGACAATTATCCATTATTTTAATTAGTGTCCAATTTTTCCACCGCCTACTTTTTCTTCCAATTTGGATGGTGTATATTGAAATAATTGATTTATAACTTATCTTCAGTTATTCATATTTTTCAAATGTTATATATGCATTTTATATTAATAATGGAATAAATTATACATTTATGTAAGAATGGAAAGTGAAAATATACTAACGTAGAATTGATTACACATCATGCAATATTAATAATATTATTTTTACATCTCTTTTGTAATTCCATATAAGGATTGAAGGAATTAAGTATTTTCTTCATGTTCAAAAGTAAATCAATTTTTTTTTCAATTACATTATTTCTTTTTGTATAAGTTAGATGGAAAACTAAGATAGAAATTGAAGTATTTTATTTATGAAGAAATTAACATTATTTTATTATTTTTAAATGTAACATTACGTGCATCACTTTTATTTTGAGTTGTTGGGAACCTTTCAGCATGTCAACAAATATATTAATATTATTTCATTAAATTGAATTGTTTACTTTAATTATAATGACTTTTTAGTTAATTATTAACCTTTTAGTTGATTTTTTCTTTGTATTCTCTTTTATTATTAATAATTTGACTCAAATCTCTTGTTCCTCAAAATTATTTTATTAAATTGACTTGTTTACTTTAATTATTATGGTTTTTAAAGTTAATTATTAACTTTTTAGTTGGTTTTTTCTTTGTATTTTATTTTGTTATTAATAATTTGACTCAAATCTATTGTTCTAGAAAAATTTAGATTTAGGAATTGTTGAAAGGGATCAAATCTATCAAGGTGTGAGATTTTTTTTGAGTACAAAACTTGAATTTTTTTTTATCAAGGTGTGAACTTCTTCTTGAGTACAAAACTTGAAAAAAAGACTTATACCTCCACAAATTTAATTCCTCTAGACTCTTGGTAGATTTGGAGTGAAGATCAATCTATGCTACTTTTGAGCAAAAAAAATAATTATTTGACTATAATTTATTTTTCCATTCATTTTATATAATATATACATAGTTGACATTCAATAAACTTTCTCTCTCTCTCTATTATTTTTGTTATTAATAAATTTTAAAATGTGACATGTTCCTCCCACTATTTGTTTATCTCTCTTTCCATATGTACTCATTCAATTATGTTTGTTATTATTATTATTATTATTTAAATGTTACATGCCAACTCTTATTAAATATTGAAAGACTTACAAATCTCCCTCACATCTTAAATAAAAAATAATCTATTAATGAAATAATCTTTCTATAAAAATTTTGAGGTTAATTTTTTTTTTCAACATAGGTATTGAAATATTTGATTTATAAACCATATTAAACTATTTTTTGTATTATTAATATTTTTAAATATTATATATCAACTTCACATTAAGAATGGAATAAATTATGCATCTCTTTCATAATAGAAAATAACAATAACAACTCTTAGTTTAAGTTATTTTATTTTTTCTATATAAATTTGATATAAAATTATGTTATTTAATATAGACATTTAAATATTTTATTTATAATTGAATTTTTTATTATTATTAATATTTTTTTATTTTAAATATTACATATTAATTGAACATAAAATGAATTGCACATCACAGAACATTAATAATATTACTTTTGCATGTTTGTTGTGTGTGAATAAAAAAATAAATAAATGAAATAAAAAAATAATGTAATATTATGATTTTTTGAAGCTTCTCGAAAATTTTAAAGTCATGGTTTTGTGTTGGTGGTTTTGGACAGGGGGTTTTCATAGCACATGGTATTGTGCGGGCCTGTGGGTTCATGGTTTTGGACCCATGGTTTTCATATCACATGGTATTGTGCCAATCATATTTCACTACATTATTAGTTGAAAGATTATTTATATTGGTTAGATATTGTGTGTGGGATTTAAATTTACATGTTGAAATATATCTACTACATTATTTTTAGATCTAATATTTATGTTACAGACCTATTGCAATTTACACAAATATAGTATTTATATTGGTAAATAATTTGTTGGTTGTTTTAACAAATGGTATTAGAGAAAGGTTCTCGTTAGAGATTTGATTTATGTAGGATTTATTTACACGTAGTTGTAATAGAATCACTCATAAGTATTGAGAAACTTACTGGGGTAAATTTCACTATATTGAGGTATAAAATGGAAGATATTTTGACATTGAAAGATATTCAAATCTTCACCTGGCGATTGAGGGTAAATCAAAGAAACCTTCACCCATGACCAATAAATATTGGGAGAAGCTAGATCGAAAAGCAATTGCCACTATTATGCAATATTTTGTAGATACAATATATTTCCATATTTCTCAAGAGAAAACAACCAAATATTTATGGAAAAAACTTCATGATTTATATGAACGAGCCACAACAATAATGAAGAGATTGTTTAATCTCAAAATGATAGAAGGTAGTCTAATAGCATAACATTTAAATGAGTTGCATATAATATTAAATTAACTCACTTCACTGAAAATAGTATTTGATGATGAAATAGAGGCTTTGTTATTTTTGAGCTTAATGCGAGATAGTTGGAAAAACTTTAATGCGACACCAAAAGGTAATTTGTGTTTTGAAGATGTTTCTAATAGTTTATTAAATGAAGAAATGTGTAGGAAATCTATGAAGGAGGAAACACCAAATATGGAGGCATTAACACTTGGTGACAGCGACCCAGACAACGAAAGACAACCACATGGAAGGAAATCAATGCCTTTGTAATGCCCCTTAGTTGTTGGGTAACTTTTAGAATTTACCTTGTTGAGCCAAGAGGCTTATTCTACACCTGAGCATGATGTGACAACCACATGGAAGGAAATCAAGGCATTTGTAATGCCGCTTAGTTGTTGGGGTAACTTTTAGAATTTATCTTGTTGAGCCAAGAGGCTCATTCTAGAGTGGAGCATGATGTGTAACTATCTGTCTGTTATCAAAGTTGAAAATGAAAATTTTCCCATTTTGGTCAAAAAAATAAATAAAATTTAAAAATTTAAAAATTAAATAACTATACAAAACATTTAAATAATGTCTATTCATAAAAATATGCACTTGAAGAAATTGGATCCTCTTGGCTCATGTTAGATCCGGGTTTGGATATATGTTGATTTTAGTAATAAGTAAAATGAAGATTTAGCTAAATAATTATGGCTATATATATATATATTGAAAATAAAAGGGGGTCAGGTGGTTAGGGAAAAAAGGATGTAAGAAAAAATCTCACACAAGATCTCACACTTAAAATAGTAGACAGTTAAAAGGCTGGTAGTTGGCAACCCAACCTTCTTGATGGGAAGGAGGCTAAAAGGTTTGAGGAACCTGAGGCACGAGACGTGAACAAGCATTGATAGGACATTGAAAAAGGTGATCGTCATATTATTCATTCACATTTATCGAGTTGGTTGGCCAGTGAGCGTCGTTGAATGACTGTGACTGGACCTGGTTAGCAACAGGTAGTCTAAAGGAAAATTTCTTTTATTTTCTATTCCTGAGTGTGAAATTGACTCGGGGGGAGAACCATAAGTGAATCTGGCACTCGCAGGTTTGGAGGTGCATCTTATTTTCCTGTGGTTTATCGCTGACAACTCGACATTACAGATAAGTGTTTATAGACGTAATACTCTTGATAATTATTCAAAGGAATTCATTTGAACTAGAAATAAATATTGCGTAAAAGAGAGGCTTCTATTTTGTGTATTATACATCTACCAACATGGCAATATATTTTATGGGTATGAACATAATAGTCTTGAGCATTGAAGCATAGGAAACTTTGAATTTTTATCCATTAAAGTGTTATGGTCTAATTATGTGTTGACAGGGATATAAGATAAAGGAATTTAAATATAAATAAATAAAATATCAGAGAGATAAAATAACAGAAACATGTCGGAAAAGGCTTAAGCTTTAATGTATATTATCTCACACACTCTATCCCAAAAATAATGAGAATGATACAATATTAATACATCAAGAGTATGTCTCAAGATAATGCATCTATCTTGGACACTCAATCACTTTGGTTGAGTAAATATTTCAACCATACACTAATCTAGGAGCATAAATAGTTGGAGAGAATATCTCAATCAACCAAACCTAAACAAACTCCCAATTTTGAGGAACAACCACATTCTAGAATAGATAAGTAGGAATTAATCCAAGATTTACAATTTCAATTATTTTGAAGCTTTTTGACTTATCGATTTATTTTATGTGAGAGTGAGGCTAACATTTCCTCCCTCAATCATAATTCCAAAGTAAGAACTTGGTACCATCTCCAAGTCTTCATGCTGAAACTGTTGAGTTGATCCTCAATGAAAACTGTCTGAAAAATTGCCAAAACTGGGTGCTAAAAAAAATCCAATATGAATAGAACAAACTAAGAAACATGAATCAACTGCAAGTCTGATACATCCCTGAAAATTGCTTGACAACTCCATCAAATTCCAAGCTACAATGCAAAAGGATCCATTTATCCTTTTCTTGGTCCAATGACCATCAAAGTGAACAAAAGAATGTCCACAAATGCTCTCAATCAACATCCCAATTGCTTGTCTACTGAAATTTTTTTGATGACGCCCACTGGAACAATTGCTTGTCCACTGATTTTTTTTTTATGATTCCCACTGGCATATTTTTTAAAGTTGATATTCCCAATCACTTTCCCACTAGAAAATTTGGTAATACCCACTGGACGATTTGTTGATTCCAACTGACAGATTTGTTGAGTTTGTCAAAAATTTTAGTCTAATAACCATCTTCAATTCCATTATCATTTCCCCTCTTTGTTAGCTGAAAGGAGAGACAATCCTCTGCATTTTATTCTTGAGCTCCCCCACCTTAAGGTGTATGAGAGTTTCTCTTTTTAATTCTTGAGGAAACTTTATCTCTGTCCTAAGTAGATTGTAGGACTTAAGTAGTGATTTGATTTAGAATATTAGATTGTTGTGCTAAGATCCTCCTCAGATTAGAAACAAAATGCTTTCATTGTGCTTAAGGATCCATGAATTTTTTACAAGTCAAATGATGAGTTTTTATGTTAATTTTATGAGAAATTTAACATAAATAAGAGACTAAACAGTAGCATAAACATGTACAAAGCATCATCAAAAGCACATTACAAAAAGAACATGATAAAGGAGTTCAGTCCTCCTGAGCTACGTCTCCTTGGTCCAACTTCCAATGGCTTGGGCCTCTCTATTATGCTCAAAAGTGCAAAAAGATGTTTTTACAATGCTCCAATGCTTCTAAAACCTACTCCAATGAGTCTAGAATACTAAAAAATGGTCCCTTAGCCTCTTTTTGCTCCTCATTTGGTCAAAAACTGCCTTAGTTATGACTTCTGCTAGTCTTTCCACAATTTCATCCTCTAATTATGGCTAAATGGCAGTTAAATTCATTATCTATAGTTAATTCTAGTAGTTCCACTGAAATTGGCGGTCCTGCAAACCTCCCCGTCTATCTCACGATTAAGGCCGAGTGGTCACATGCAAGGTGATTAGGTATGGAAGTTAAGGCGACGATTCTAGAAACTCCATCGCGAATCGCAATCGACGAGAATCAACGGCTCTTATGGTTTGTGAATGTGGTTGTGGGCAATGCGTGATTACGATAAGCAATAGAGCCGATGAAACTATCAACTGCAGTATAATTTGTATCGCATTCGGGATATATCGCAATTGACGGAGTCAGGGTAATTCATATAACAGAACTTGAATTGTGTGATATGCGATTGCAATATCGCAATCGCAACTTGATCCTGTTGGGGATGATTCTGTAACCTTTCCTTGTTGAGATGTGCGATTGCAATTATTGCATCGCACCTTGGCTTTTCTCTGGGGCCGATTCTTTAATCATCGACCTGTGTGTGATATGTTAGTTAAGAAACAATGCGTAGGCAGAGTGGTTAGTCCTTTGGTATGTTGTGTGGGAGGTCACGGGGTTGAGCCCGGCCTCCAGCCCGTCTTTCCAATAAAATTTTGATCGACCATTAGGAGGACACGTGGCGGCCTCCGACTTAGCCACGTGTCACCTCCTTATTGGTCCAAACCAAAAACACACAGACGAATGAAATTCTGACACTTGTCACCTTCCAATTCACCACTTGCAAGGAACATTATGAGGATATTCTATAGAATATTTTTTTTGTTGACTTGGCTGTAAGAATGCCTAGTTAGCATCCCTGTCAGCTCTTGCACAAAATTTGCATGTTTGGGAAAACGAACAGATTTCATTTCTGGGAGCATACGGTGTCCATTTCGTGCTAAATGAGTTGTGTTGAATTCAAGATGATGAGAGCTACATAGCCGTTCAAGTTCCACACCATTCTGACAACTTTGATTTTTGAGCATAATTTTGAGCACCTGATCACTCCTCCCCACTGGAAGCCTTTTGGACCCCAAAAGATCACTTTTAGTTGTCCAATAGGTGAGTGTATAGTTCCATCACTTTTCCAACCTCTATCCATTTGGCTTTTTCCATGTTACTATTAGTAGCAACATCCTTCTTACTAAGATGATAAAATACATTATGATGCAATTGGTAATCGAATTCCTCTACTTGATTCCTTTAACTCAAGCTTGAATATACATCTTGAAAGTATGTATTTTCTGAACATAAATTTCATGTAAAAGAATATGATGCTTGAGGAAAGTAGTTATACAAACTATAGACCTATAAAGTACATCAACAAACTTGTCACTTATACCTTTCTTATACCTTTTGACTGAGTGGAATAGTAGAAGAAAACCCATCCAATGGAAGTGTCTTTGTCACTGCAACTTAAACACTTCACCATCGAAAATTTTTGAATGAAAAGAAATGGGCTTACCACATTGCATAAAGACTGCGCCCATGGCATAGTCGCATACATCAACCTGAAACTCAAATGACTTTTTTCACGTTTAGAAGAGCAAGTATAAAGGTTGAACTGGTCTTTTTTTTTAAAGCATGAAATGCCTCTTGTTATTTGCCTCCCCACTGGAAGACCTTTTATACAACTGCCAAAAAATGAAAATGAGCTACAATAGAAGAAAAATTAACAAAATATTTCCTCCAACATTGGGTTGCACCCAAAAAACCTCTTATCCAAATGATTATCTTGAGCATTAACTAATCCATAATGGCATCAATCTTGGAGAAGTCTAACTTCAACTCATCTTATCCAATATCATGGACCAAGTACATCAAAGAAGTTTTATCCAACATAATATACTTTGACATCTTCAATAAAAAAATGTTCTTGATCAAGTATTTCTTTCTCGTACATGACATGTTCATAATGAAATTTTCTGAAAATGAAAATGTCATCCAAGTAGAATATCATGTCTAGAAATGGCTGCAATACATCTTGCTTCATATGCATGAAATTAGTAGGAGCATGGAAAATACCAAAAAGCATAACAAGCCATTCAAACAAAGACCAAAATACAGGTCAATGTTAGGAAGAAGACACTTTTCCTGCAATGGTATTTCATGTTGGATTCTCCTCTTGGAAGGAAATCCTTTTACTTTCTGAAACACCTCATCATCATGGTTAACTACATCAACCAAATCAATTTTCAATTTTGAATTTTGAATTACAACCATAAAACACTTCATAGTCAATATCAACATTGGGTTTGATCATAAGAAGCACTAAATTCTTACTTGAATTCACTAGTCTTTTCATTTGCCCTGCATTAACTAATGAAAGATTTAGTTTCTTGTGATGAGATCTCACAACATACTCCACATCATCCTTGAACAAGTGGTACTTGTTTCCATGATGATAGAAGATTCCTTTTCTATCATAGAGGTAAGGACTACCCAAAACAATTCTTGATATATCAAGCGATACAACATCTAATTCAACTTTGTCAATGAAGTTTATTGTGATTGCAAACCGAAGAATACATTTTCTTGTAACCTGTAAGTTTGTGTCCTTGCATATCCAACCCAATGGATATGGCTTGGGATGTAAAATGGTTTCAAGATTAAGTTTCTTGACTAATTCATCAAATATCAAATTAGTTTGAGACCCACTATTAAAAAGTGTGTCGATTTGTATGTTTTGAGATTACCCTCACATGAAATGATTTAATCTTTGTTTCTTCATTTGGAGTGCTAGTGTGACCATTTGATATACTAGTGCTAGCAATGGATCCTTTTCGTTTTATACCCATAATTTTAGTTTCATCACCCGAATCAGATGTGAAATCCTCTTGAATGACGATAGCTATCTTTTCTTTTCCTTTGTTGTTGAATTTCTTTGGTTTCATTTTGGGATGAAGCTTCCAAAAATGAGCTTCATAGTGACCCTCTCTCGAACAATGTTTACATATTGTTTTCTCTTATTCCTTTTTAGTGGATGCATTTTCTTTCTCTTGAAACCCTTTTCTTTCTCTTTACCCTTAAATGTCTTTTTAATACCTTCTTCTGGAGAGTTTTTCCCTCTTGCCTCAAGATGAGTGGCTTGCACACACACATCATCTAGATTTTTGGGATTAAACATTAAGATAATATGCTTAAGGTAACTATGTAAAACCCCTATGTACTTCAACAATGTGTCCTATGATTGCAAATCTACACCTAACATCAAAGACCTTTTTCTAAATTATTGGGTGTAATCTTGCACATTTTGACCTTTAAGTTGTCTAAAGTTCTGCCAATTCATGATGGCTTTCCACATATAAGCTAGAGGGTAGAATTGTCTTTTGA
The DNA here is from genome assembly GCA_031772625.1 of Pinus tabuliformis. Classification (NCBI taxonomy): domain Eukaryota; kingdom Viridiplantae; phylum Streptophyta; class Pinopsida; order Pinales; family Pinaceae; genus Pinus; species Pinus tabuliformis. The sequence goes on from CM062808.1 coordinate 932,068,637, forward strand.
TTGCAGCAATGAAGCCATTCCCGGAAATTTATATCTTACCCTTTTTTGAATCTCCTCTCGGGTCTTTGATTCCTACCATACTAGTGCTGCACAAGGAAGATAACTGAATCTTTATGTTATCCTCTTAAAGTTTTTGAATCCTGCAATAGACCTCCAAATGATGAATCCAATTATCAAGCTTCTCTGCATTCACTTCACCATTATACATGTGCAGCTCAAATTTAACATCAAGTTTTAAAAAAGGTGATTTACTAGTTCCTTTTGAAGTATGATGATGAATATGAGAAGGGTTGCGTTACTGGAAGAGGGTGAAGATGCTTGTGAAGAAGAAGATGAAGAAGATGGTGGAGAGGGTGGAGGTTTGTCTCCATTTCCATTACCTCCTCTTAAAAAGCCTTCTCCTTTGGGAGGTTTGGAACTTTCCTCTTGTAGCCTAGTATTCCTCTCTTCATAGAGGACCTTTACCTCTTTGTCATATAAAAGAAAGACTTTCTAAATGTCTTCTCATCTTCTATCTTGTTTGTAGGTTCTCCTTCATGAGACATGATCTCTAGAGTCTCAACCGCAACTTGACGCTGAACTGGTGTTAAAGATTGTGGTAAACCTACTCTCCTTCCCCTTGACCCAACTTCAGGGCTTCTAACCAACTTCCCTTCTCCTCTTTTGAGTTTTAACCTTGTAAGAGTGGCATAGACTTGCAAACAGTTAAATCCTTATTTCACAAAGAAAACCTAGTGCTCTGATACCAAAATGATCTAATTTATAATATAGATTGTTGTGCTAAGATCCTCCTCAGATTAGAAAGAAAATGCTTTCATTGTGCTTAAGGATCCATGGATTTTTTGCAAGTGAAATGATGAGTTTTTATGTTAATTTTATGTGAAATTTAGCATAAGTAAGAGACCGAGCAACAACATAAACATGTATATAACATCATCAAAAACACATTACAATAGGAACATGATAAAGGAGTTCACCCATTCTGGGCTACATCTCCTTGGTCCAACTTCCAATGGCTTGGGACTCTCTATTATGCTCAAAAGTGTAAATTGATGTGTTTACAATGCTCAAATGCTTTTGAAACCTGCTCCAATGAGTACAAAATACTCAAAGATGGTCCCCTAGCCTCCTTTTTCTCCCCATTTGGTCGAAAACTGCCTTAGTTATGACTTTTGCTAGTCTTTCCACAATTTCCTCCTCCAAATCTGGCTAACTGACAGTTAAATTCATTATCTGGAGTTAATTCTCGTAGTTCCACCGAAATTGGTGGTCCCGCCAAATTCCCCACCTATATCGCGGTTAAGGTCGAGTGGTTACATGCAAGGTGGTTAGGTCCTGCAGTTAAGGCAATGGTTGCTGCAACCCCATCACAACTCGCAATCAACAATAATCAGTGGGTCTTATGGTTTGTGAATGAGGTCGTGGGTGATGTGTGATTGCAATAACCAGTGGACCTGATGAAACTATCAACTACAGTATAATTTGTATCACATCCGGGATATATCGCAATTGACGGAGCTAAGGTAATTCATATAACGGAACTTGCATTGTGCGATATGTGACTGCGATATTGAAATTGCAACATGATCCTGTCGAGGCCGATTCTATAACCTTTCCCTGTTGTGATGTGTGATTTTGATTATCACATCATACCCTTACTTTGCTCTGGGGCCGATTCTTTAATTGCCGACCTGCCTGCGATATGTTTATTAAGAAACATTGCGTAGGTGGAGTGGTTAGTCCTTTGGTCTGTTGTGTGGTAGGTCATGGGGTCGAGCTCGGCCTTTGACCTGTCTTGCCAATAAAATTTTGATCGACCATTAGGAGGACATGTGGCGGCCTACGACTTAGCCACATGTCACCTCCTTATTGGTCCAAACCAAAAACACATGGACCAATGAAATTTTGACACTTGTCACCTTCTGATTCGCCACTTGCAAGGAATAGTCTAAGGATATTCCACAAAATATTCTGGGGAATATTCTTTTTGCTGACTGGGTTGTACGGTTTCCCAGTCAACATCCCTGTCAACTCATGCACCAAATTTGACTGTTTGGGAAAACAAACAGATCGTGTTCCTGGGAGCATACAGTGTCTGTTTCGTGCGAACGAGTTGTGCCAGATTCAGGATAACGAGCACTATGCGGTCATTCAAGTTCCACACCATTCTGACAACTTTGATCTTTGAGCATAATTTTGAGTACCTGATCATGCAGTTTCTTCATTTCTAGATTCCATTTCCAAAGGTTTATCTAGCCATAATTAACTGTCAATTTAGTCTGCATTCAACATTTATTTGATTGATGATTTGTCTTCCCACAATGAAGACAATGATGGAGGTCAAAACATTTCCTTTCCATATGACCATTTCTCTTACAATGGTTACACTTAACAATATTCTAAGTATTTTCTAGAAAACCTGCACTTACAAACTAAATTGGTTTTGAGAAATATGGAACATAAAAAGTGTTTTCTTTGTTGTATCCCAAGCCATGTTGATCTTTATTGAAAGAAATTTCTTCCCAAGGTTTGATCACCTTCTTGGAAATATCATTTTGTTGTTGTTCTTCACACCTATTGTTGATGCTGACATTCATTAAGTCATCTGTATCACACTGAGCATCAAACATCTCTATTAACAATTCATCTATATCACATGCTGCATCAAAATTTTCAATTAGATCTTCAGTACTAGTAGTTTCATCATTTAGTAGTACAACTTGCTGGATGAGATCATCAGTGTCACAACTTTCATCAACTTGGTGGATTAGATCATTTGTGTCACAACTTTAATCAACATGTTGAATGAGGTCATCTGTTTCAGAAATTGCATTTGTTGTTTGGATGAGGTCTTCTGTGTGACACACTACATCTACCTTTTCTATACATCGTGCATTAAGTAGGTCTTTTTTTTCACTTAATTTAATCTAGAGTGCATTAATGAGTGTTTTTTTTCATGTCTAGCTCAGTGTGAAAATATTTTGTTGCTTCTAATGTGTTGGTCATCTGATTTATTAAGTTTTGATTTTTCTTTAAGTTCCACTCAAGCACTTCAATTGTGTTGTGTAATTCATGATTGCACTCTTGCAATTCTTTGACTTGTAGCTCTGCACTTTGAAGACGCTTTCCTCCTTACCCATTTTTTTCTTGTACTCGCTCACTTGCTTATGCTTCAATGGGATGAGGTTGTTGGATACAACCGAAAATGCACCCAAAAACGTTTTTACAATGATTTAATTCCTTGACTTACTCACTTGAAAAATGACAATGATCAACCCCCTGTCAATTTGACTTTTGACTTCAGAGCATAAAATTTAAACCTTGGGTGTCGGGTTCAACCAAGAATGCACCCTTTTTGTTATAATCAATAACTTTAGCTTAACCTTGATTTTGACTTAATTGACTTTTAACTTTTATAACTGTAGTCAGCTCTAACCTTTCAAACACCGCTTGAAGTTCAACCTTATCATTCCAAAAATTACAAATATATAAAAAATCACTTATCACTCCTACAGAAAATATGCTCTCACTCTAAAACATTACTTATCATTTTATAATATTTAAGTTTAAAAGTACTATATAAAAAATTGTGTCACTTCGTTTTAAGAGTGCTTTAAAAATTTTGACTTTGGAGATTTGATATATGTGAGGGTAGGGGTATTGATTTGGTAAATAGAAGTCGAGATTACAATCTCCAAGATGAAGGGTGTGATACTGTTGAAGCTAATGTGGAACTTGGACTACCTATTGATGTGATCTTCCAATACCAAGATGCATAGAAGCAATAGTATAAAGTGCAACCTTTTCGCCAGACAAAGTATCTTGTCATCAACTAAAAATCCTTAATGTATGAAAATATCGTGGTACATTTCTCCTTGGAAGAACAACGAAATTTGTGCCCTGGACTTTTGGTTCCCAAATATGTGGCATTGCAAAGGAATAATTGGTGAAAATCCAAAATATTCACATCAACAGATGTAGAATTGCATGACAGGAACGATTTATGGTGTTTGAAGCTGTGTTATTACCGATTCTGAAGGTTGTAGGATGAGACATTGGTGTTGATATGCAGAAATCCATGCAACAAGCATGGAAGAAGAAAATTTGTGATATGATTGCAACCATCAGAGGCCATGTACATGAATTTTATGTTGAAGAAACCTAGAATGAAAATGCCTACAACGCAGAGTGAGTTAGATATGTCATATCAAAAATGTTACCAGTGCATGTCATTCATAAGCACAACACAACCCACATCAACGAACTAACATGACACAAAACTCTGGTGGTTAATAGCATTATTGGGAAGGATATGTCCATGTACAATTTCAATTTAGAATGCTACAGACTAGGCCAAAGTTTCCCACCTGCACAAACCTTTAGAATACCAAAAAATTTACCCTCACCAAAGATGACTTATGAGATTATAGAAAAAATATCATGCTCAGGTCACTGCTATAGGAATGACATTGCAAACATGGAGGGATTTGAAACATACTTGTCAAGAATGATCTTAAAAACTACCACATTTGATTTTAATGGCTGCAGCAAAATGGTCATATCTAACATCGGTATGAGTGCGCAAATGAGCTAGCTTGAATGGGGTGTGGTGCAAATCAAAGCTAAGTATGGAGGAAAATGTCTGTGTCTCTTTGGAAAAACCACAAGGAAAGTATTATTGGCACAACTTTCAAAAATTGACTCCTAGTGCATTCATGAATCCAAGCTCAAATAAAACTAGAGGAATTCGGCACCCTAACTATCAATAAACATTGCTTGCATAGAAGAATGGACTCAACGTGGAGAGCTAATAAGAACTTCGCCTCCAGGATTATATTTTTCACACAAAAAACCTCCAAAATTTCGGATTCAAAAGATGGCTCTTCATATCTTGACCAAACTGTTCTTAGTTGCTTTCAGGTGTTGAGGCCATAGACATTCCTTCCACCTCAGAAATGGAGCGCGTTGCAGCACAAATGCCCACTTTTCAAATGAGAATTTGACAGATGGTTTTACAACATAAAAAAATTCAAAAAAAACCTTGTCTCAATCGAATCTAAATATCCGTCGAAAAATAATTACAAAATGGTCGCCTTACTCCCAAAACTAAAATGCCACAACAATGCTAATTGGTTGCCTTTAAATACCCTTAGGATTCCCTACGGTTTGAACGCTCTGAATGAACTGAATGCTCTAAGACAGATGAGAAAACCCCATAGTTTCAACAGTTTTCATGGCCAGAAATGAATTCTAACAACAACCCTTCGACGAATTTTCCTTCAGCACCATTCGCTTTCATCATAGGTGCCATAAACCTCTGTATGACAATCGAATTATTAAAAGGACATCAAAATAGGGTGGTATCACTATGCATGTCCTCGACAAAAGATATCTTTTTCAAGATCAATGGACCACACTGTGCGACTATCAGACCTTCGTGTGAATGCATGCCAGAGATTGTTGCAACTACATGGGAAGCCAGTTGTGGCATATGATCAACAAGGACTCTTTTTTGCTATGGCCATGGAAGGAGGGGCTATTAAATTTTTTGATTCTCATTCACCCATGATCAACATGGCTCGTCGCATGGCTAGAACGCAGTCTCTTCTTCACGAGTTGAGTTGGCTCTTAGATTCTATACGCTCTATACATGACATGCATTCAAACACTATTTACAAAGCCACAGGTTGACAAGGCAACAATGAATCACCTCACGTTGGCACACTACCATGAATTTACTCATCCAGGAATTCATACATACATAGTGCATAGATAATTCAAAACCACACCATCAATCCAAATATTTGTTATGAGTAACTTGCAGGTCCAACTTACAAAATCATACGTCTAACAACACTAGTCTCAAAACACTCACAAACTTCGATTACAAAAAAATGTCCCTTTCTTCGATAACTTTACGCAGTCTCCCACTCATGCAGTATCCCATCTTAGCCATAAATTTATCACACAATCGATTTCATAGACAAACAATCACACATAGACTATCTCTCATTCAACCTAACTCTCATACCTAATAAAGGAATTTAAATATAAATAAATAAAATATCAGATACATAAAACAACAAAAACATGTTGGAAAAGGCTTGAATCCTTAATGTATATTATCTCTCACACTCTCTCACAAAAATAATGAGAATGATACAATATTAATACATCAGGAGTATGTCTCAAGATAGTGCTCTATCTTGGACACTCAATCACGTTGCTTGGGTAAATATCTCAACCATACACTAATATAAGAGCCTAACTAGTTGGAGAGAATCTCTCAACCAACTAGACCTAAACAAACTCCCAGGTTTGAGGAAAATTCACATTCTAGAATAGATAAGTAGGAATTAATCCAAGATTTACAATTTTAATTATTTTGAATAGTTTGGACTTATTGATTTTTTTTTATGTGAGCGTGACATTAACATAAGAGTGTGTGAGAAAGTAGATGTGTGATGCAAGATATAATGCAAATATTAAAAATTCTAACTATGTAATAAAGGAAATAAATTGATTTGTGTAGTCACTCCAGGAATGTTAAACAATACAGGGTTACAGAATAAAGAATGTTCATCTTTTGTACTCGTGAAACTAACACATGCCAAGGAGAGGGAACTTAATAACCAAGGTTAAGGGTTACATGTGAATCATATGAATGGAAAGTAGCCACAAAATTGGTTTAGTCCCGTAGTTGAACCGATGGTTTTCCGCCTGGGGACAGTCCCTTAAATTTGACTTCTAGGGATATGGTTTGGGACATGGGAAACCCCATTAAAGAAGTGATGAAGGACTAGAAAGTAAAGAGTTTATAAATGGATTTATATTAAGTAATACAGTGTAGCAATGAAACCCTCTGTGCATGCCAAACCCCAGAACTCAAGTGTACTCTGTAAAATTAGAAGTTAACATTTATATGTGTGTACATACAAAAATGAGCCAACATGCAGGTAACCTAGTTTGGGTAACCATTTTTCCAATTCGAAAAAAAAATAACAATAGAATCCATTTAGAATTTAGAGCTCAATAATATCCAATTGTCTTGAAGGCTTGAATGTCGAACAATAACTCTAATTCTAGTGACTATAAGTTACAGCCTTGGCCCCAAAACAATTTACAAGCCATGAACAAAAAGACATAAAATCTCATGCACTTGAGCCATGCTCAGAATAGTAAGTGAACCCAAAATTGAAACTAGGGCAAGAAACCATAGCAATATAATCACACTTGGGATTTTAAGCAAAGGAAAATGGTTGTGTAGGTCATCCTTCATGATCACCAAGCACTCTGGAACTCCTGGTCCCTTATCTGACTTACCTACAAAGGAAGACGACAAATGTGGGATTAGGGTTTGAGTTAAATATTTTGTAGTCCAAGGAATAATAAAAGAGTGAAGATTTAACAATAACATGAAAACCATAGGAACAACTTACCTAGATTCCTGGTAGATGAAAAGGGGAGAGCCTTGCACTCCAGAGAATTTTGTTGGAGTGATACCATCACTTTCCCTACACAGGAATTCAATGTTGTTAGTATAGTGACGACATAGAAGCCTCTTGAATGAAAGATTGCTTGAACAAAACATAATAAATGAAATGAATAGAGTTTACCTTGGATTACGCCACTAGGAATAGGTTCTGAGTGTGCATCGACATTGTTTGGGTGGCATTCGACCCAAAAAATCTAGGTGGATAGCCATTGAATTATAGCATTAAAAACCTAATTAAACCCTAGGATAAATGCAGAGAAGGGTTGAGAAACGAGCGTTGAGCAAAATGGGAAACTTGAGTGTTATCAGGAAATCTAGTGTCTATTCAGAGTTGCTAATCCCACTAAGACGGGTAGCTATCTTAGAAACAAACAGATTAAAGTCACGTGTTTTTCCTTTACAAGAGAGAGATGAGAAAGAAGCAGAGAGTACCAACCTCAGTCTTCCGCTTGGCTCCTTTCTTGTTTCCTTTCCCCTTTGACAGAATCTCGCCACTGCTTCCTTACTTGTCCAGCTTCAAGGAGTACCTGTAGATTCATAGCAGCATAATACCATCAAAGAATAGAGATCTTTCACTGTAAACAATATAGGATCAGATATATATTGACCATACAAATGCATATAACAAACATAGTATTCAGAGATACACAAGAATATGGAGGAAACCTCAAATAGCTTAATTGGTAAAAGTCATAGAAGAGAGGATTACAACCACTTGGTCTGACCCAGCGCCATCCTCCCAGCTTGAAAGCCCTCTTCACCTCACACAAAGCAAGATCACAAACAATGTCTTCAAAGAGAAACTAGCAGCACCTCTTTGCAAATTACCCAATTCCAACCTTTGGATCTATTGTATGAGGCATCCATTTATAGATATTTGCAGGGGGGTGAGTCAGCTTCTGGGATTTTGATTAGTGTCATCTCTCTGATAGTTATTAGTTCCACATGGAGATTTTAGATCTCTTACTCATCCCTGGGCGAACTCAGAGAGGCAAGTGTCAAATGAGTAGTTTCTAGAAGATTCTCTGGGTTTCCACCTAGCAAACTGCTTGTGCCATTTGTTTGCTCTTGCTCATCGCATCCTATAGAAGTAATTTCCAGTATGCATTGCACTTTTTGCATGTGGCAGGTGAGATGCATCGCACCTTTAGCACTGGGTAGTCTGTATCAAGGAAAATTTTAAGGATGGAAAATTTTCTTGAAGTTTAAAACATTGGCGAATCTCACTAATCCCTAATATGCAAATTATAAATGTTTATTGATATATTTGTAAAATTAATCAAATTTATAATTATTTTATATATAGTCTCTCTATAATGTTGGCGATTTTTAAGGTTGGGCGAATCGTCTTTTATAAAATTGGAAATTGGCGAATCTTTTTTTTGGAAAAATCATGGAAAATTAGCCCACTGGGCCAACATTAGCCCCTAAAATTTTCCATGGTCTGTATGGTCCTGCTTTGACAAGTTCTGAGTAGATTTTCATAGAAAACTTCTCGGAGATGATGTAATCAGTTGACCTTGCTCCTTTAGGGTATGAAACAACACTTTTAGGGACTTAGAAGCCCTTGGTTTATGGAAATATGTGATTGGGGTTGTAGTGCCCAAATTTGTCTATAACAGTTTCCCCTAAAGCATGAGGTCATAAATCTTTTGATGTCGGGTGAAATGCTTTACAATGAGGATCCGAGGTTTTTCGCACTAGAAGGTGACCTGTAATAAGATACAATACAATACATTATCTTTATAATATTTTCATGATCTAGCTGAGGCAGGCATTCCCATGCTTAGCTTGATAAATTCATTTTCATGTACATAGGATAGACAATCGTCTGTGTGCAGACTGATGATTCTGGTAGAGCCATCATCCCTTAGTTTGGATGATTATCTGTGCAGCAATGATGTACATTTGATGTCTTTATTTTCCTGATTATATCGCAGCCTGGATGGATGGAACTAGATCCGAGGCTTCAAAACTCGTTCGATGTTTGCCTGAAAGTGCAAGTCGATCCATGTGAAAAGATGTGCTGATGTCAAACATGGAAGGACATCCCCTGATTACCAACCAATGATGTAAGTTGTTAACAGACGTGAGAGGAATCACCGATGATGATGATGACCCTCAAGGTACTGCAGTACAATTCACGTGGTGTGAATACATGAGTTGATTTCAAACACCACGCAAAATCTTTCAGTCGAAGGCCATTAGTGTAAACCTATTGCTAGAAGTGAGAAACTTGCCATTGAGGCATGCAAGCTTCAAAGTACTGGAAGGGTTGTCCCTAGGTCGGCTTCTTAGATAATGAGCTGATGTCGACAAGAAGTGACCCGTCGTAGGAGGGCATTAATGGATCCCTCATCTACGACATGGAATGGAGCAAATGATTTTGTAGAGGCGAAAACAATCTGATGGTACAAGGTTCAGGATGGCGGTCATGAAAGAATGAAGCGTGAAGGTATTGCAGCGGATGAGACACAAGCTGGGTAGGTGAATTCTCTGAGTGACTTCTCTTGAACATATCGGCAACACTGAAATGGATTGGTAGCGTTAACCCCAAAAGTGGATGGTACGGTGGACCAATGGTGATATGACCGGTGAATGGAATAACCCAACCCGACTCAATCATGGTGATGGAGTGAAAGTGTCATGTTCAAGAGCGACTTGCTACCATAAAGTTTCTTCAAGTTTTCTTCCCACTTTTCCCCAATCATTTCTAACCAGTACCTCTTTATTTTTGTCAAGCTTGAGGAGGATAACATATGCTTTTTCTATAATTTTCCCTTCGGGCAAACCTGTCGCTATGTTTTAACGAGCCTAGCGAGAGTGAAACTCGTTCTTGTCTGAATGGACAAGTTTTTCGCTATTGTTTTAACGAGTTTAACGACAAGGATAACTCGGTCCTTTTCAATTTTAGAGAGTCTGAAAAGAGATGGAAAGAAGACTCCAACATTCATTTTTTATAACATAATCCCTTAAGTCTGAAAAAGTATAAAACAATGCAAAAGGGATGACTTTTCGATAGTTTTAATGAGCCGAACAAGACAAAAGTTCGATATTTTTGTGTAATAATCCCTCAGGTCCAAAAAGATTAAAATCTAGAGGAGGGATAGCACTTCCAATCACTTTAACGAGCTGGAGAGGCCAATTTCTCGGCAATCTTTTCATATTTTACGAGTCAGATGAAAAGATCTTAAAGGAGACTTGTTTTTTGAGGAACGAGTGATGTTTTCAGATAGCATTTGGTTCCAGGTAAGGTTTGGAACTTTCCAATCATGGTAGTGTAAAAAGGTGGCTAATAGGATCACTCGTCGCAGTTGTTCCTCAAAAGGGGTAAACAATCAAATGGAGGTGAATGATCAGCAACAACGGAGTGGAGGTGATGGTAAGAACACGATCAAGGCTCAAAAGTTGAAGATAATGCATTCACAATGGTTATTTACCGGAGTTGGGTTCATTTTTTAATGAGCTTAAACTCTGGTGGAACATATGCTCATTGCTAGGTTTAATTTTTAATGAGCTTGAACTTCGCATACAACTGCTCGTGCCAGTCATATAACAAGGCTGTCTCATCGATAGGTTCATTTTTTAGGGAGCTTGCACCATTCGAAATTATGCTCCAACTCCTTTCATTATGTAAGCAAGGAAAGACCAATCCTACGAGTTTAAAGGGTTAAGAACCTACAAACTAAGAAAATAAATGGTTGCTTTTCACTTTCACGCAAAATGTTTGCATGCCCCCAGGTATAGCGAAGTAGAGTTTCCTAGGTTACCGCTCAATTTGTATACAAAACATTTGTTCTATCGGGAAAGGCTTACCTTTCTAGGTTACCCTTCAATTTGCAGACAAAACATTTGTTCTATCAAGAAAGGCCTACCTTTCAAGGTTACCCTTCAATTTGTAGACAAAACATTTGTTCTATCGAGAAAGGCCTACCTTCTAACAGAGGTATCTTATTCCGGTCTAATCCCATTTTCCTAAATGGACGGGTGTGTCAGACCGGTCATATATCCTCTGTGGAAACCTACCCTATACCTAAAGTTTTCCTACCGAAGCAAGCCAGGGTGCATGCCCCCTGGGTTTCAGTCTTGACTGCCGAATCACTTGCGCTCATCAGGTGGACAGACTGGAGATTGATGAGACATTCCTTGTGCAAAAAGACCTGTTAGGGATGGAATTTGACTATTAGATATGTGTGAACCGGGGAATGAAAGCTGGTCTATGAGCTGGACCACTCTTCCTTCATGCGGAAAGCATATTACTCGAAAGAGTGAGGAGATGATGGCTCCCATGCTATAAATGCAGTTGCACCCAAGGAGTAGATTGTAATCTAAAGGTCCTTGGACTACCATTACCTTCAGATAAACGGTTTTCCTTCTCAAAGTTATAGGCAAACTTGGAAGGATCCCTAATGGTCGACTGGTTCCTTTATCGAAGCCTGTCAGATATCGCATCTCAGGCAAAAGCGATGGTGAACCAAGCGCTTTCCAAGCAGTTGAGGAAAGGATACTCACAGAAGCCCCTTCATCTATAATGGTACCAACCATGACCATTTTGTAAGTTTGCACTATGATTCGAAATGGTACATTAGATGGTAAATGGGGTCTGCCTAGTAGATTCCAATCGAAGGAAACAACTAGCTTTCTTGGAGGTGGGACCGAATAAACGGCCGGATACAACTCCGACAAATTTACTTCCTGTAGTAAAGGAATGGGTAGATTGCCTCCATGTTCATCGGAGTTTGTGTTTACGAAAAGAATTTGAACGATGTCGTTCTCATTCTCTTCGGTGACTATATCATATGAAAGTAAATCTTCTGAAGTCATGATGGGGTCTACTGCCATCGATCTGTTGACTTTGGTCTGATGTGGATTCAGAGGGTTTAACTTCAATGATAGGTGCTTTGACCGACTCCAAAGGTGGGTCAATCGGATTTTCAACTAGCAATGGATTCGGCAAGAGTTTCTTGTACCCAGGAGAGAGTCGTTGTGGTGATACAGGACAATTCCAAGACTCTTTTAGCTTTGTCCAGGAACGGACAATGGTGGAGGGCATGGTCGCCTTCACACAGTGTGCAGGGAAATTTGGATTTTCCTTTTTGTCTGGTGACTTCGCTTTCACTAATTGATAGTGTACTTTCAACATGATCGTCAAAGGTTGATGACACCGGATTGTGCAAGCGGGGAGACCAGTCCCTTAGAATCCGTGGAATGCAAGGACAATCTCGGTGATAGTGGTCTCCTTTGCAAATGACACATGGAGATTTAGGTTTGGATGGTGCAGTGTGTGGATTTTCACTAGACGATGCACGGTTGCCCCTTTTTGCTGTTGGCTACTTCTTCTTATTCTCCTTCCCCTTCTTCTTCTTCTCAGTTACTTGGTTTTTAGTTTTACTATATTTACCAAGCGAAGAGGAAGAAGGAGAGGGAGAGACAAACGAAGTAGAAGGTTGGGGGGGAACTCTGGTATCATCTAGTTGCTGATTCGATTGTTCAGGAATCACGGTGCTTTGAATGACAGAGGTCGAGAAAAGCAATACCAGCAGGCCAATTGTCAGTCCTAGAAGGGACAATGTGGCCATATGAGGTGCACCAACATCTCCCTAGGAGGAAAAAGGACTAGGACTTCCCCCAAAGGGAAATCCTTGGTTGGTGGACTCCATTTTCTCAACGTAAGACCAATGAGGGAACAGTGACATTATTCCAATTAAAATAAATTTTAGATGGTTTGACACAATTTGCTTTTTTAATTTTTAAGAGTCGAGAAAAAGCTAAAGATGACTCTAGTCACCTTCAATTTTTAATGAGCCTGAACGGACAAGTGCTCAGATGGACCTTTTCCTTTAAGGAGTCTAAAAAGGAGCGAAAGAGACTTCTCTAGAAATCTAGACAGAGGGATTACCAAACCAATCGCAAAACTGCAGAATACTTTTTAGGGTACAACAATCAATCTTCTTGAATGATGTGTTCAGTGCATTGCGATCGATAGGGCAGCAGACACGACTTCCCAAGGATAAATGATATAGCCTATTTTGGTCTCCCAATATATACTCGATGGTACGTGGGAGCACAAGTCCGTACTGGCACTTATCGTCTCAAAGAGGAGGAATCACCCAACCTACGATGAAAGCGACAGTTACCAGGCTTTACAACATCGGATTACGTCTCTAGCCTAGACTTCTAGATGTTGTACGTTAGGTTCCAAAGGGTTTTTATGTTCATTAAATTTATTTTATAGTCGATATTTCTTAAGAAATTTTCCTTTCAGGTTCACCGCGTGATGTAGATATACAATTCCTAAAATGCAATCTAAGATGTTAAACAATCGTTTAATCTTCTTTTTGCAATGAAAATCCTAGCTACTAAGGAAAGAGAAATGAAATCCTTTCAACACAGAGCAGAGAGCACACACTAGATGCACTGTCCTAAATAAAAATCAACAAGGAGTCTAAATGCAAATGCACGTGCATGTATTTGTTTTCCACTTTCTTAATGTGTGAATGACAAAAAGAATGCTAAATAGAAATCTGAATCATTTCTTTTTTCAAAGCGACAATACTAACGATTTTCTTTTCAAAAAACGACAGGAAGGCAAGACGACACATTGCGATTTTTAATTGAAAACTGATTTTGACACTTGAAATACTACTAATTCAGATAAAATACAAGAGTAACAGAGTAATCGAATATCAAAAAGAGAAGTATTCTTTTCTTTGACTGAAAACGACACTTGCGACACTTTCAAATCAAAAGATGACAGTTTGATTAAGCTACTATTTTGTAAATGAGAACTGTGAATGGCGAAAAATACATAAAAACATTCAAAAATCTTTGTACAATGGAGCTTGGATGATGCAAAGAAGGGGGTTTCAATAGTGGTCTACTGATCACAGACAGCAAAACTCTTGAACAAAACTGAAGACAGTGAAGAAAAACCCACAATTTGGAGGTAGATCTAGTCTTGTCTGATCATCGCACCTGAAACACAGGGAAAAGAGGATGCATCCCACCTACTGCACACGGGAGGTGCGATGCATCCAGATTTCCTAAATGAGAGGGTGCGATGTGTTATCTCAAAATCAGATCATGATAGGCTGCTGGTCAGGTTGACTCTAAGTAACTATTTCAACCTACTTTAGGCTGAGGCTTAGCCTCCTCAACCTGAGAGGGCTCTCTCTTGATGGATTAATGATTTTGATTAAAGATAAGATGGCTAACTCTTATAGAACAACTGTGAAAAATATGAATGGTGGAAACACATTAAACAAAACTATCCATTGGACTTATGGAGTCAACAACACCTCAATATAACAATGAACTCAACCCTACATGGAAGTCAGGGCATTCAGCATTTAAACATTCAGAACATAAACTCATATGGGACCACACAGTTTATAAATGTATGCAGGAAGTCAGAGCACATTCAATGAATTCTGAGTGATTATACATCCATACCACTGTAAGAATTAATAAAAGGACAACATCACATATTCTGAACATAAAAAATCCTTCATGAATCCTGAGAAGTAAAGTCAAGCATGTATTACTGAAAATGAGTCTTACATAGGCCAAATACCAGCTTTTCCATAAAATTTTCCAACCTTGATTACATTGTTGTTTCAGCTATATATAGAGCTCTTATTC
Source organism: Pinus tabuliformis (assembly GCA_031772625.1). NCBI lineage: Eukaryota > Viridiplantae > Streptophyta > Pinopsida > Pinales > Pinaceae > Pinus > Pinus tabuliformis. Next base: position 932,083,773 of record CM062808.1, read on the forward strand.
TAACTGATCGAGATTCCTCCTCAAGCATGAGGGGAATTCGAAAACTACTTCTATTACTGACAACTCTTAAACTCTAACTACTTAATAAATACAACAAAGTGTTGACTGGATTTTTTTAGAGATCTAAATCAACTATGATTCTAACTCCATATTACATGCATGATGGCTTTAATTAAGATGATTCCTTTCTATGACATCTGGTTCTCTTTCAGTTTGGCTGAGATGGGTGTTTAATGCTCCATGTTAACCTTGGATGCTGTATCTTCTTCACTGTCCAGAAAAATTAGGAGACTATCCTTGCTTCTCGGCTGTATGATCTTCGAATCTTCATAAGTCGGTTTTTTTTAATTGTTGTCCCTCAAAATATGACGGTGGCCACGTTTTGATGTGCTGTTCGCTGTTATGAAACCTGATTTGATGATGTGTCATCCACTGTTTCGAAAACAAAAAGGAAAACGTATTCAAGCTGTCTGATACATGCTTCAATTTCCTTATGATATGACAAAATGCCACTTTTTGATTCAAACTATTTATTTCCACTTGTGCTAGTCTGATTGGCTGTTGTAACTTCAGGTGTTCTCGTTCTATACAACTGTCCTTCAAAATTTTCCCACTTCAACTTCAAAACTGCTTGATTTATGTTGAAATCATCACTTTCAGCAGTTTCGTAGCGCGCTACGAAACTGCTGAGTTATTTAAAACAACTTGTTTTTAACCTGAGACCTTTATTAACCGAGTGCTTGATTGCCAAAAACTTCTTTAGTCTTTCCAAAGGCCGAATAGGGATTTAGATTTATTCAGAAAGATAAGATCAAGCAAACTTATCAAAATTTTGAAATAGAATCTTACTTGAAATGAAAACTCATTTAGCAGGTCCTTTAAGCTGGCTTAGTTGTGCCTTCAGATCTTCAATTTGTTTCTTCATAACCTTATTCCTAGCTCTCAGTTGCATATTGATCCTTCTGATGTACTTGGCTTCTTTGATTGCTGGTACTGTCCAGGTGTGAAATTGTGAATGGCAATCAACCACTGAATTCACCTGGGCTTCTACAGTTGCATTCCCTTCCCATAGAGTTTTATAATAGTTTGCTTGTATGACCGCATGTCTTCTAGCAGCTTTCTTCAATTTGGCAATCTCATGCTTAGCTGATTCTAATTGGCTCTTCAGGTCTGCTATATTATCTTCTTTAGATGTGATGACTGTTTTTCCTGTGTTTTTCTTTTGCCAACGTTGTGTCCCTTCCCCTGTTTCCTCTGTTCTTGACAGTGCTTCCTGTACTTGCTGGAATCTCCTTGTCATAGGTCTTCTAGGTTTAAAAACAAACTCTTCAGCTGGCTCATCAAATTTAAGCCTTTTTGAGGCCTTGGCTTTCTTGGTGCTTTCTTGTTCTGACTGTATCAACTCAATTTGAACTGGTAGAGACTGCTCAAATTCAATAGCCTGTAATAAGGCATTTAAACTTCCCTTGGACACTGGACTGTCTTCGACTGCTATAGCTTTACCTTTTTCCTTATTCATCTGGCTTCTTGTTCTTATCCTTGAGACTACTTCAGATGTGCTTGTTTCAGGTACAGTCTTTTTACCATGAGCTTTTTCCTTAGTTGATTGCTGAGGTTGATCTTGGATGATGAGTGGCTTCGCTTGTTTTCTTACTTGTGAATGTGGAACTCTTTTAGCTCTTGGTTCTGTTTGGAGCTCAGCTACTGTAAAATCTCTAGCAGGTAAAGGAGTGAGGCTAGTCTGGCTTTTGAAACCAGCCATAAAAATGAATGAATTCCAATCTCTGTCTATCTTTTGGAGCCCATCTAAAACCAGTAGTTTGATCAAACCATGATGAAACAAAGAGGTTTCACAATCCTCTTTCCTCAGCTGTACCTTATCACACATCTTACTCGTCTATGGAGACCTTCTCGGTGAAATGCAAAAGGAGTTTAAAATGGTAAGAGTAAACCTTGTTATACCTTCCTTCACAAGTCAGATATTCTGTATGCAGGTGAGTAAATGAGCATAATATTCTTTGACATAACTCCTGGGCACTGCCTTACTTAAATCTTCATTTACAAATTCATCCTTCAAAAACTCCTTGCAAGGATTCATGTCAAACTTGAAATTTTTAAACCATTGCTCTTGTCCTCGTGGGATCTCTGTCACAGTAGATATCACTTCTGGCGAAACCTGCAATTCTATCATGGCTACTTTTGAATTCAAGCCTGTGAAGTTAAGTGCGAATTCTTTAGTTACCTGTGCGTGTCCTCCTTGTAACTTTTTGCAAAAATTCCAGCACCCGGCCTTTTTAAATGCTTTCTCCACCTCTTTATTTCTCAGCGTTATATCTAAGCCTTTAGGCTCAGTCCTTAGACATTTGCCGGATCTGTGCTCCTTTTTCTCCATTGATTCTTCCAAATGTTCGCAAACTATGACTACCAGCTCCGGTTGGAATTGTGATTCAGCTTTTATTTGAATTCAGCCTCGCTTGATTATCAGCCTCGCTTGATTATCTTTGCAGTTAAATTTTAAATTTTTCCGTTTAAAATCTTTCAAGTTGTAATCTTGCAGATTTGTCATTTCATGCAAGACTTACGACCATCATTAAGATTTATGCACGGTGGTCTTTCTTGGAAATGATGATTCATGCGTATCCACAGATCTAGTGGTGGTGATAGTGGCAATGAGTGGTGAAATGTGATAAGACGGGTACATGAGCTGACATGAGAAGACACGGCCTATGACTCACCTAACGGATTTGACATTTCGGGAAAGATTCGCTGCGAAATGTACGAATCCATGATTTCGCAGCGCTGTCAGTTTTAAATTTGAATGATGCGCTGCGAAACTGCCTAATTAGGATTGTGCTGCGAAATTACAAAAGGGCACGGTGACTGACATAAGATAACAAGTGGCTATAAAACAATGGTAGATGGAGGGGAACCAATGGGAGCTGAGAATAACTTGACTCAAAAACTCTTCAAAACTTCAGATTCTAAGGGAAGAAAATTAAAACAAAAATAAACTAGCACTGACCTTTGTCATCGGGCTAGGATGAAAAGTTACATATATCAATTTTAGTCCTAAGTGATAACACGATGGTCAAGGAACGAGACTTTAACTTGGTTTTTGGTCACAGTTTGCAGTTTAGTTCAGGGATTTAGGCCGAGAAAATGATAGTCAGTAACTGCAAAGTATACGGCTAATCTAATGACGTTACTCAAGCTACCTCTAGGGCACTTAGGATGTTTGCAAGCCAATTGTTTAGTTCATAAACAAACCCGGAGATTGACTGAAGCAGCGTTGATCTACTTTGCACTTTCTTAGCAAATGCAGTTCGAAGGCTAGCTGGCTTGAATTCAGGCTCCATCTTTGGTTTATGAATCAAACAAATAGAGACAAGCAATCAAACTAATAGCTCCCCAGCGGAGTCGCCATTTTGTTATCGGGAAATCTAGTGTCTATTCAGAGCTGCTAATCCCACTAAGACGGGTAGCTATCTTAGAAACAAATAGATTAAAGTCACTTGTTTTTCCTTTACAAGAGAGAGATGAGAAAGAAGCAGAGAGTACCAACCTCAGTCTTCCACTTGGCTCCTTGCTTGTTTCCTTTCCCCTTTGACAGAATCTCGCCACTGCTTCCTTACTTGTCTAGCTTCAAGGAGTACCTGTAGATTCACAACAACATAATACCATAAAAGCATAGAGATCTTTCACTGTAAACAATATAGGATCAGATATATATTGACCATACAAATGCATATAACAAACATAATATTCAGAGATACACAAGAATATGGAGGAAAAATCAAATAGCTTTATTAGTAAAAGTCATAGAAGAGAGGATTACAACCACTTGGTCTGACCCAGTGCCATCCTCCCAGCTTGAAAGCCCTCTTCACCTCACACAAAGTAAGATCACCCAACAATGTCTTCAAAGAGAAACCAACAGCACCTCTTTGCAAATTACCCAATTCCAACCTTTAGATCTCTTGGATGAGGGATCCATTTATAGATATTTGCAGAGGGGTGAGTCAGCTTCTGGGATTTTGATTAGTGTCATCTCTCTGATAGTTCTTAGTTCCACATGGAGATTTTAGATCTCTTACTCATCCCTCGGCGAACTTATAGAGGCAAGTGTCAAATGAGCAGTTTCTAGAAGATTCTCTAGGTTTCCACCTAGCAAACTGCTTGTGCCATTTGTCTGCTCTCACTCATCGCACCCTATAGAAGGGCTTTCCAGTATGCATCGTACTTTTTGCATGTGGCAGGTAAGATGCATCACACCTTTAGCACTGAGCAGTCTGTATGGTCCTACTTTGACCAGTTCTGAGTAGCTTTTCATGCAAAACTTTTGGGAGATGATGTAATCAGTTGACCTTGCTCCTTTAGGGTATGAAACAACACTTTTAGGGACTTAGAAGCCCTTGGTTTATGGACATATGTGATTGGGGTTGTAGTGCCCAAATATGTCTATAACACTGAGCCGCGAGGGTTGAGAGGGTGGTTACCTCTAACCCCCACCCATCAATAGGGATCGTCGATCTAACCTTTGTCCACCATCAATGAGATTGGAATCCTAATATGTAACTCCATTGTCGACCAAACATCAATCCCAAGGTAAAGTCTGCCACGCGGAGGGAGCAGGGCGGTTTTAGATAGTTCGGAGGGTCGGGGCATCGATAATCCATTGGGAAACTTAATCAAATTCTTATTAAATAAGGTTCCATTGTTTACTAGTGACACATTGTGATTGTAATAATAATATTTGTACCTAAGTTGTAGCTTGAGCATATTTACATTTATAACTATTTTCATGTAAAACAATTTTTTTTTATGATGATGGGGAAATGTTATATGTGGTATCAGAGCTTAGGTTCTACACTGATGGCTTGATTGGGTGCAGAAAATATAGGTTTTATGTCCATAGAGAGAGAGAGAGAGAGAGAGAGCATTATGAGGAGAAGATGTGGATGATATTTTACACCATTAACAAGACCCATTACTGAGTCTGAATCAATGCCATTGGAAGGGACTAATCCTGAACTATGGATTCAACTGGAGAATGAATCTCGTAATGTAATTTTCGCAATGATGGAAATAATACAAAAAATCCAGGCAGAAATGACAAACCTTCGGATTGAAAATGAATGTTTAATACGTGAACAAGAGCGTATTATGAAGAGCTTGACAGATACACAGAATCATCAGAATTATAAACCTAGTTCTGACAATGGAAATTGAGTCAATCCTTAGAGAGGGAGAGAAGATACTATACCAGAAGAAAGTCAAACACAAGAGTCAGGAAGGGAATCATAACACGTAGTAAAACAAGTCTAGAGACACATCAGACATTGACAGATGGAAAAATGCAAAGAAATCAAAATTTGAATTGCAAGGTGAATTAAAAGAGATTAAGCCCAAAATTTACGATGGTGAAGTTGAGGGGACATCAGAATCTTGGTTAATAAATATTACCAAGTACTTCCAAATCTATGAGTACGATGAAAACTTAAAAGCACAACTAGTCATTTACTAGCTACAAAGAAAGGAAACCTTGTGTTGGGAAATATTAAAAGTGGTGCATGTTGTTGATGAGAAATCCATTACTTGGGAAGCGTTTTAGATACATTTTAGGAATAGATACCTAATAAAACAATGTTATGATGATAAGGCTAAAGAGTTCCATGAGCTAAGGCTAGGTCAGTTGACTATGGATGAATATGTGGCCAAGTTTACTTCTTTGTTGCGATATATACCATACATACGAGAGGAGAAAGCTAAAGTGCAAAGCTTTATTAGTAGCTTACCAATGCATATGAAGGAATGAATTGAGTTTGACTATCCCAAAACCATGGATGACATTGTAAGAAAAATACGAATCTACTATCAACAAATGTAGAAAAAGGTTAACAGTAAAAGCTAGACCTACAAGAAGGGACAAAAAGCTGCACAAAACAGTAGAAATAACATAATTGATAATCCTAGGAATACCTTTAAGGGGCAAAAATGGAGAAACATGGAGAAAAACAAACAAAATTTTTGACCACTGAATGAAGCCTGACCGATGGAACCATCTGCTAAGTCTAAGGGTAATCAAGGAAAAAAATCACCCCTGTAATTTTGGGGTTGTGAAGAACCACACTACATTAAAAATTGTCCTCACCATGGGAGATTGGAGCCAATAACTAACATACAAGAGGCTTCAACAATGAGAAAAGTGGAAATAAGTATACCGAAAATCAATGCGGATTTGGAGGATCGTCAAGTAGATTATCAACCCAGCATGATAGAAATGGAAGGTAAAATTTTTAAACATGCTATTTCAATTTTGGTAGATCCTGGTTCCAGCTTAAGTTACATAATTCCTAGAGTAGTATAACTTTTTCAGTTACAAACCCATAAATTTAAAAACCCTTGGCTAGTTCAACTAGCCACAGGAGCCAAGAGACGAGTGGGGGATAAAGTAGAAGACTATTCTATCGAATTAGTAGACCAAACCATTAAAGTGAACCTGAATGTCCCACCTTTGGGATCTTATGACTTCCTAATCGTAATGGATTGGTTGGAGGTTCACTGGTATTTGGTAAATTTTAAAGAAAAGTCTATTACTTATTTAAATGAGGCAAGTATTAGGTGCAAATTTCAAGGAATTAAGAGGCCTAACAATTGAGGAAAATTATTGCCTCTCAACTGGGGAAATGTTTGTGGAAGGGTTATCATATCTATGTGGTGAAAGTGGGCTATGCTAAATATGATGCAATAAAAACTAAACTGATGAATCTACTGATAATCCAAGGGTTTGCAAATGTATTTCTTGAAGAGATACTAGGGTTGCCACCGAAAAGGGATATAGATTTCACCATTGAGTTAGTTCTAGGGGCTGCCCAAGTGTTAAGAGAACCCTACAAGATGAGTATACTAGAGCTCACGGAACTGAAAACTCAGCTACAATAATTGTTGGATAAAAAATATATACGCCCCATTGTATCACTATGGGGAGCTCCAGTGTTGTTTGTTAAAAAGAAGGATGGCACACTAAGACTATGCATCGATTATTGGCAACTAAACAAATTGAATGTTAAAAATAAATATCCACTACCCAGAATTGACGATATGTTTGATCAATTCAAGGGTGCCAAGGTATTCTCGAAAATTGATCTAAGGTCGGGGTACCATTAGATCAGAATAAATGAATATGTAAGAATACATTCAACACTTGCTATGGACATTTCTAGTTTGTAATTATGCCCTTCGATTTGAATAATGCCCCGACTACATTCATGAGTCTTATGAATGGGATATTTCACTCGTACCTTAACAAATTTGTATTGATTTTTATTGATGGTATTTCAATTTATTCTAAAAGTTTGGAGGAACATCACAAGCACTTAGAAATTGTGTTGTAGACCATAAGAGAACATCAAATGTATGAAAAATATAGTAAATGTGAATTATATAAGGAAGAGATATAGTATCTCGGGCATATTATCACACAAGAGGGCATAGCGGTAGACCTAGAGAAAATTAAAACAATCATGGAGTGGCCTATCCCCAAGAATGTGGCATATATTCGTTCTTTCCTGGGGTTGGCTGGGTATTACCGCCACTTTATAAAAGGATTTTCTAAGGTATCCTACCCCCTAATGTCTTTGCAAAAGAAAGGGAAAGTATTTAAGTGGACTGAATAATGCCAAAAAAGATTTGAGCAAATAAGGCATTTACTAACTACAACATCGGTTCTAAGGATAGAAAATCCAAATAAGGAGTTCTTGGTCTGTACCGATGCGTGCCAAATTGGAATTGGGGGTGTACTGATGTAGGAGGGTCGAGTGGTGGCATATGAGTCATGAAAGTTGAAGGAACATGAACAATGCTACTCAACATATGACTTAGAGCTTGCCACAATAATTCGTGCGTTGAAAATTTGGCAGAGTTATCTATTAGGACAGAAGATTATTCCTATGATCGACCATAGTATCTTAACAAAATTCTTCCGTCAACCAAACCTGAATGCTCGTCAAGCATGATGGAAAACATTTTTAAGCGAATTTGACTTTAACATTAAGCATTTGAAGGGAAAGGAAAATCGGGTGGCTGATGCTATAAGTCGAGGACCGAACTATATTTATGAGATTTCTTTTAGTAGAATAAAATTTTACTTTTCAAATCAGATAAAAGAAGTTTCTCTAAAAGCTTCAAAATACCAATTTTTATGGAAACAAGGAAAATAGGGAGACAAATCTAAAAGGAAGTTAGGATATGATGTTAGCAGCTAAGGGATGCTGATATATAGGAATCACATTTACGTGCCAAATCAACAAGTTGTTAAGCAGTTAATTTTGGATGAATATCACAAAAATCCATATACTACACACCCGGCATACCAAAAAGTGATCACAACATTAAGGAAGAACTATTTTTGGCCAGACATGGAGACAAAAACAACCCAATACTTGGCATAGTGCTTGGAATTCCAACAAGTGAAAGTAGAACATCAACATCTAGTTGGCTTGCTTCACCCTCTACCCATTTCTGAATGGAAATGGGAGATTGTGACATTAGACTTTATTACTGGACCACCGAAATCTAAAAGAAAAAATGACTCTATAATGGTGCTAGTAGACATCATGACAAAATTTCCTCATTTTATTCGAGTTCAATCAATGTATAAGATCATACAAATCATCGACATCTTCATAAAATAAAATTTCAAATTACACGGAATCCCCAAGATGGTTATCTCAAAAAAAGATGTAATGTTTACCTTCGCCTTATGGAAGGCCCTATTCACTAGTTTGGGCACTCAGGTACAATTCAGTACCGCCTACCATCCATAGATGGATGAGAAAACTGAGCGAATAAACTAGGTGTTGGAGGATATGCTTAGGGTGTATGTGATGTAACAATCCACGAAATGGGAAGACTATATACACTTGGTGGAATTTTATTATAACAATGTTTACCGTGCATCGTTAAAAATGAGTCCATTTGAAGTGTTGTATGGAAGGAAATGTAGAGTGCTTATCATTTGGAATAACCTGGAGGATAAGCTAATGCTAGGGCCCAACATGGTCAAGGACATGTAGGCTACAGTGCAAAAGGTACAATCCAATTTAAAAGTGGCCCAAGCTCGGCAGAAGAATTATGCCGAGCATTGAAGATATTATCGGGAGATTCAAGTAGGAGATCATGTGTATATAAGAGTAAAACCCAGGCGAAGTACCTTGAGGTGGAAAATTTTCTCTAAATTAGCGCCTTGGTTTTGTGGCCCCTTCCATATTATTGCTCGGGTTGGTTCAGTAGCTTATCAATTAGCTTTACCTAGCCATATACATGTTCATAACATGTTTCATGTCTCCCTTAAAAAAAAATACATACATGATCCTAGACACATAATTCAATGGCAAGATGTTCAGGTAGTGTAACTAAAAACTCTATGGTAAAATTGATTTTTAGTGGTGTATTACAAATGCAACAATAATGTGTTTGAAAGCAGGTCGAACTGAATGGGGAATTCTTGGTCAAGCCCCTGTGCATTCTCAATCAAAGAGAAACATTGTTGAGGAAACGAGTTATCCCCCTGGTTAAGGTGCAGTGGCAACACTTTAGCCCAAAAGAGACCACTTGGGAGAATGAACAAGTTATGCAGGAAGCATATCCAAGCCTATTCTGGAGGCAAATAAACACCAAGGATGGTTTTTCTCTTGAGGGGGAGAAGATGTAATGCCCCTCAGTATCTGGGGTATCTTTCAGAATTTACCTTATTTTACTACAGTAATAAGTAGAATGAAGAATTAACACACACACACACACACACTCTCTCTCTCTCTCTCTCTCTCTCTCTCTCTATATATATATATATATTGAAAATAAAAGTGGGGGGTTAGCTATAGGTTATGAGAAAAAAAGGATGTAAGAAAAATTCTCACACTCAAAATAGTTAAAATATAGTTAAAAATTGACAATTGGCATCCCAACCTTCTTAATGGGAAGGAGGAAAAAAGGGTTAGAGGAATTTGAGGCACGAGAGGTGAACAAGCCTTGACAGGACACTGAAAAAGGTGATTGGCATATTATTCATTCAGAGTTCTCGAGATGGTTAGTTAGTGAGACTCATTGAATGCTTGTGATTGGAGGTGGTTAGGACCAAGTAGTCTAAAGGAAAATCAGTTTTCTTTTCTATTCCTGAGTGTGAGATTGGCTCAGAGGTAGAACCATAAGTGAATCTGGTACTTGTAGGTTGGGAGGTGCATCCTATTTTCCCATGGTCTATAGCTAACAACCCGACATTGCAGATAAGTATTTTTAGACTTAATACTCTTGATAATTATTCAAAGGAATTCATTTGAACTGGAAATAAATACTGCATAAAAGAGAGGGTTCTAATCTATGTAGTATACATCTACCAACATGGCACTGTATTTAATGGGTATGAATAGAATAGTCTTGAGCACTGAAGTATAGGAAACTTTGAATTTTTATCCATTAAAAGTGTTATTGTCTAATTTTGTGTTGACTGGAAAAATAAGAGTGTGTGAGAAAGTAAATATGTGATGCAAGATATAATGCAAATATTATAGATTCCAAATATGTAATAAGGAAATAAATTGATTGTGTAGTCACTCCAGGAATGTTAAACAATACGAGGTTATAGAGTAAAGAATTTTCATTTTTTGTATTGGTGAAATTAATACAGGTCGAGGAGAGGGAACTTAATTACTAGGGTTCAGGGTTACACGTGAATCGTATGAATGGAAGCTAACCATAGAATTGTGTTAGTCTCGTAGTTGAGCCGAAGGCTTTTCCACTTGGGGATAGTCCTTTACATCTGGATTCCCAGGATATGGTTTTGGAAAAGGGAAACCCCATTAAAAGAAATCATGCAGGACCAACAAGTAAAGAATTTATAATACAATTTATATTAAGTAATAAATGTTGAGAAATGGCAACAAGAAATTCCAGTCTAATTTGTCCTTGAATTAAACTAAGAATTAAAATTGAATTCATAGAAACGTGTAAATAGTTAATTAAGTTTAATTAACTTAATTATCTTAGGAATTTTGAGTTGGAAGTCTTTCGGTAGTCATGTATATGTTTTCCCTAATTTTTAGGGGTGCAGTATGAGTTTAAAATCGAGTTGGAAATTAAATCACTCAGTTTACTGAGTTAAGTTTAGTTAAATGAGTTCTAAATTGTTTTTAGAACTAATAGAGGACTAACAATCAGTTGGTGCACTAATGCATCCACTAGTGCTACTCCAATTAACTAAAGATTTCCTCATGAGAAACTCATGCATGCCAGTTCAGAGAAAGACCCAGTTGAGACTAGAGTGTAGGGACAATGTATTATCAATGGTATGATTTACTGAGTTATATAGATCATGCATGCAATCAAGAACTGGACCTAGTTTTGATTACGTAGTTTTGGAAGCACTGGATTCCCATTAATATGTTAGTAAACCATAGGAATTGTGCAAGGAAATAGGGGCTTGGAGAGCTGCAGAATAGGCTAAGGATTTATCTTGAGCTTGCTTGTGAGCCAAGAGATTTGAGCATATTTGTGTGGAATTGTTCTAGTGAGAACAAGCTTTGTATCTTCACTCATATTTCTGATATATGCAATATAGATAGCGGGGTTTCAAGCAGCGGATTTCCCTAGATACATCTTGTGTTATGTGCCATTGATTTATCTTCTGCGGAGGGTGCTTGAGGAAAAGGATAATACGGGTTTGCGATGGCGCTACCACAGGCAGTCCCACTAAAAGAAGGACCATGAACATGATGGTGAGTGGTCGAACTGGCACTTGCGTGCGAGGCAGCGCGCGAAGGATCGTGAGTTTGAACAGGCTGCCCATAAGAAGGATGGCCAACATTATAACCTCCCCACCATAGGGATTCCCATATGTATTATGACTAGTAGGGAAGCAAGGTTTACCACAAGTGACTAAACCAATGACCCCATCCATAGGATGGGATGCCCTTGGTGGAACTGAATGAGTATAATTAGACCGAGGGGTGTCAGGAAGGACTGTGTAAAGGTATCCTGACTGGGCATAGATGAAATCTAACCATTAGGATTCAAAAAGAGCTTGTTCTTCGGTTCGAGGACTCTTCAATGCAACGTCCTTGGCTATGACGGGGAGAAGGGATTTCAAAAACCAATCGAGAAGATAGGGATTTGCACTCTTGGCCTCCACTACAACAAAACAGGCAATTTGTGCCAGATCTAGCACCAGATTTTAGTGCATTTTTTTCTCTATTGGGATGAGTAGCCTGGTGTTAAATATGGCTCTATTGAACAATTTTTAAAGCATCCTTTTTTGTGCCAAATTTTGCAACTTTTTTTACGCCAAATTTTTCATCATATTTTGCACCAAGATTTGCATCTGGTTTTACAATAGGTTTTGCTTCTACTTTTGTGCCATTTTTTGCATCATTTTTTCCTTCCTGTTTTGTTCCATTCTTTTCTTCTAGTTTTTGTGTCATAATTTGCATTGAGTTTTACACCATCTTTTGCATCTGATTTAGTGCCTTTTTAGCATCCAGTTTGTGCCAGTCTTTGCATCTAGTCTTATGGCATTTTTTTGCTTCTAATTTTTTACTTATTTTTACATGTATTTTTGCGCCAGTTTTTCTGCCTTTTTTTACACCATTTTTTGCATCCAATTTTGCACCATATGTTGAATCTCATTTAGTGCCAAATTTTGCATCCACTTTTGCACCCCTTTTGCATCCACTTTTGCATTTTATTTGTCTCCCTTTTTTGCATCCTATTTTGCACCATATTTTGCATCTAATTTTGCATCATTTGTTGCATCCAATTTAGCATATTTTTTAACACCATTTCTTGCATCCAATTTTTCATCCTTTTGAGCATCTAATTTTTCATCCTATGTTGAACCATGTGTTGCGTCCACCTTTGCATCCCATTTTGTGTCTAATGTTACACTCAATTTTGAGCCATTTTTTTCGTCTTCTTTTGCATTTGTTTTTGCACCAAGTTTTGAATCATTTGTTGCACCTCATTTTTCATCCAATGTTGCATCCAAATTTGAGCCATTTTTATTCCCATTTTTTCTACTTTTGTGTCCAATTTTGCACCATTTTTTATGTCCAATTTTGCATCCTTTTTAGTGTCTAATTTTGCATCCTTTTTGGCAACCAAATTTTTATCCTTTTTTTTGCCACATTTTGTGTCCACATTTGTATCTCATTTTTCACCTAGATTTTAGTTTGAATTTTCATTTAGTTATGCATCATTTTTGGCATCATTGGTTTCACCCTTTTTTAGTCCCATTTTGGATCTTTTTTTGCATCTTTTGTTACATACTTTTTGCACCCAATTTTGCATCCTAATTTTACACCATTCTTTGCATCGTCATTTTGGTGTCCATTTTTGCATCTTGTTTTGATGGCTAGTTTAACATCCAATTCTACTCCATGGTTACATCCACTTTTGGCTTCTTTTTTAGAGTTTTACTTTTATTTCCATTTATGACCCCCTTTATGGGTTCATTTTAATAATTTCAATTACATAGTGAAATATATTACAGTTTCTAAATATCATTTTGTTGTAGGATTTAATGCACAGTTAGATGAACATAAAACCCTCTCAGTTTATCCCGGAAACCTAGGACAGGACGATTAAGAGAAAGGTTGTTCTAAGGCTCAAGATTATTATTAGATCAAGATGTCAAGTATAGATTAAGAAAAAGAGAAGGAATACCTGTGAGTCCTCGCATGCAAGTATTGTTGGATTTTTTAGTGTAGCTGGGAAGCACTCATAGCTAGCTCCAAAGCTTGGTCCTACACATAAGAGAGAGAACAAAGCAACCTTCACAGCATAATATCTTGATAATCGAAGCTATTAGAAACATATAAATATTACTAAATAAATAAATTTAAACCAAAATCCTATACATTCATTAATTAAATAGAATAAGTAAAGAATTAATAGCAGCATATGGAAGGAAGAACAACCGATCTATATTAATATAGGAGTCAGAGGAAAGTTACAACCATTAGATGCACTTGCAGCAACACCTCCCCCAAATCCTAGCTCTAAAACTCTCTCTCTCTCGAGATAGATCTTAGTAGCGTGACAATACAAGAATTCCCATCCATTTCTCAATGGCCAAGCCTCCAATATATAGGAAAGTGAAGGCTATGAAGATTTCCCAAATTCCTCATTAGTTAAATTTGGGCAAAATCTCTTGGGTGAATAATGTTTCCTCATATAAAAATGGCCTTTTCCACTTTTTAGATGATTTTGTGCTTAGGAAAAAGCTTCCCCATGCTTTATGGCTCTTTCCCGCTTTTGTATGCTTTTGTTTGTTAGGAAAAAGCTAAATATGAGGATAAAGAGATCACATTCCACCATATTTGTTTCCGAAAGTGAAAAAGAGTGTCAAATTCTAGTTAATTCGAGCTTTTTTCCTCATGACCGAGTGAAAGTTTTGGTAATAAAAGTTAGATGAAGGGAACAATTTGTCATAGACTACGATAACATGGTCCTCATGGTACACAACTTGTATTATAGTCTTATATAGTCTAGGAGAAAGGAGTATTTCAACCAACAACATAGTATTCTCCTCCAAGATGATGATGAGGTATTTTCATGTATAACACATTTAAGAAGATATCACAATTCAAAATGATAACTTAATATTTGTAAACAAATTTAAGGGTAATTGGAAACATTCATAAAAAAGATAGCAATATCCTCAAATATAACAATTCTCCATCAAAAAATCATTGAAAATTTTCAATATACATATATGAATACTAAATCAACGCTTATCGCAGATACCATTATTCCAAGGTAAATTCACAACATTACATCCAAAAATAGTAATATCATCATACATAACGATTCTCCATAAAAAAAGCATGGATGGTTTTCAACACATATATAAAGTAACATGATAATACTAATAATATCCTCATCATCTTTAATCAAATCAACTAGGATTCAAATGTGTGATTATCATATCAAAATCTTTCGTGAACACCATTATTCTAAAGTAAATTCACAACATCCATCAAAAGATAGTAATATCATCATATGTAATAATTCTCCATCATAATAATGTTGATAGTTTTGAATATATACATAAAATAACAAGATAAAAATGATAATGTCATCATCATATTTAATCAAATCAACCAAAAGTCAATGTATGATTACCAAATAAAAATGTTTCATGGATATCATTATTCTAAGGTAAATTTACAACATCCATAATTAAACAGGAATCTCATGATACACAATAATTCTTCATAAAAACAATGTAAACAATTTTGAACATATTCATAAGGTAACAAGATAGTACCGATCCCTGGATGCGGGTGACACAGGTGTCATAAATGGTTCTCATGCCAACTGTTAATGGTGAGTACCGCATGCTGCAGAGCAACGGGGCTCCCCAGAACTTCACCTTAAGTAAAGCAGATAGACAACATTTCGACGGAGATGGCGGTATCTGGGCATTTATGGTTTGCTCTGTTCGAAGCATGGCAAGGATTGTTATATTCAACACATCCCGGCTCTTCCCTCTCATGGTGCGTATTCATTCTTCTTGCTCTGAGTTCTGGTCTTCGAAGGTTCCGGGGGGCGAGAGGGTCTCCGTTTACAGAGGCACACTTCACAGGTTTCAGGCTCGTTTCAGGGGTAAGCGGCTCTCTCATCCTTCTCAAACCCTCTCAGTGTGTATTTCCTGTTCTCTGGCTCAAGCATTCTGTCTCTCAATTGCCCTCTTTGCTTGTTCTGTTGATTCTGTGGCCATCCATACGCTCCTCATTATGGTTCGCCAAGGTGTTAGGAAGCAACCCAGAGGGCACCATGGTGATAGCTCTCGGCCTACAGCCAGCAGCTCTGAGAACCCTGAACATTCACCCGCCAATATCCCTCCCTCTCAGGCGAATGTGAAACCCCCTAGCCCTGCTCGTAGTTCAATCCCGAATAGTGCTTTTCAAACCACCCATTTTAAATTCCAAAGCAACCTCAACAGACCTCTAATTTCTGCCCATATCACCATCATTCTCTCGGAAGAAGAAAACCAGATCCATCCTCTGGCCTGTATCGCTCCGGAGCCCTCTCAGAGCAGCGAGCAGCAGTTGACAGTGGGAAGCCAGGAGAAAGATCTGGTTGATCAACCAGGTCATATTGACAGCCCAAGAATCATTCTGCCCCATGTAGAAAATTTCCCTGCTGTTGGGGATGGAATTCTGAATGATACTAATCACCCAATGTCGATCCCAGAGGACGATAAGTCTGTTGGCATTATGTTTCAGGTGTTGTCCTTGATGGCAAACTCTTTCAGGTGGTAAATCAAGAAGGACGCAGGAAATATGTTCAGCAAATGCGTCCCCGCAAGTCTACCATACAGAACCCGCGTCCAGGGATGCTGGCCAGCCGTTCAGAAGGTGCGTCCGCCCAGTGCACACATTTCAAGGTAGAGAAAAGCTCGTGGGGGCTTCTTGTGTGGTATCTAGCCGACGGTTGTGTGTTTCTATGGTGTCGGCTCGTGGTATTGTTCCACGCTTTGGGGAGAAGCTTGCCTATATAAAGCAAAGGAGTTCATTTGGATTAAACATCATCTTGGTTGATCATCTCTTGGTGAGATCTAGTCCATATCTTTAAGGGTAAATCTTCTAATGGACTACGATCTATATGGCGCATGATCAGATCTGTGGATCTGAGTGTTTGGGTTGGTTCTGAAGTCCTCTTATCTTCTATATCTAAAGGGACGCAGATTCAGTGAAGGGAAAGTGCGCCGGGACGCAGTACAGTAAAGGATCAGGTGCGTCTCTGTAGCGAAGGACGCGGCGCGACTGTGGTATTGGGTGCGTCTCTGAAGCGAAAGACGCGGCGCGATAGTGTTGATGTGTGCGTCGGTCGCAGACAAGCAAAAAGGAACAGTGCGTCGGCACGCAGAACAGCATAAGGTATACTGCGTCCAGTCGCAGACCACAGAAAGAAAATATGCGTCCCTGTCTTAAGATGATCTGTTGACTGTATATTTCTGTTCATAAGGTGTTCTGGGTTGTTTCTGTAATTACTGATCTGATATCTATAGTAGACTGTATCTGTTGTATACTTGTTGATCATTTGATTCTTCATGAAAAGAAGTAGGGGGTTGTAGCTCCCTTCCAGGAGAAGTCTGGAAAACGAGAAAGAGTTGTAGCTCTTTGCAGGTTGCAGCATGCGTGCTGGTAAAGGACTGCACCAGTACAAAATCATTGTAAAAAGAAATTCTTGAAAGAAGATAGAGACATTATTGCAGCAGGTGGTTTTTCTCCCGCATTGGGTTTCCACCTTACATCTTGTGTTCTTTGGTGTGACTGTCTATTTTCTTTATTCATGCTCATTGTTTTATGGTACTGATATGCAAGAATATTTCAAAAGATCAAATAAGGAAGATTTGGTAAATTGCTAGATAATACTGATTCACCCCCCTCTCAGTATTATTTCCAACAATTGGTATCAGAGCAGGTCCTTCAGAACAGCTTGATCGCTTGAAGGTAGATCGATCATCATGAGCAACTACGAGAGAGAAGCATCAATCAGGCCACCCGTCTTCGATGGGACAAACTTCAATTATTGGAAGGTAAGAGTTACTGCATATCTTCAATCTCTTGGTACAGAAGTTTGGAACATTGTAGAATCAGGCTATGCCTTTCCTTCAGTTACTCCTACAGATCCAGCTGAGAAAAAGCAGTATGAAACAAATGCAAAAGCAGTCAGTACTCTATTAGGAAGTATATCTCAAACAGAGTTCATGAAGGTCATGCACTTCAAATCAGCAAAAGAAATATGGGACAAAATGATCACTAGCTATGAAGGAGATGAACAGGTAAAAGAAGCTAAACTTCAAACTCTCAGGATTCAATATGAGACTCTCAAGATGTATAATGATGAAAGTGTGGCTAATTATTTTCTTCGGGTAGATGAGATTGTTAATTGTATGAAAAATTTGGGTGAAGAAATAAAAGAGACTATAGTAGTTCAAAAGATTCTAAGATCTTTATCTCCCAAGTTTGAATCTAAAGTATCTGCAGTAGAAGAAAAGGAAAATCTCCGTGTTCTCACTATGTCTCAGCTGCATGGAATTCTAACTGCTTATGAAATGAGAAAGGGAGGTCCATCAGACAGAAGGGAAGCTGCTTTTAAAGCATCAGGCAAAGAAGATCACTATGAAGCAAGTCATGTTCCAGAAGAAGAGGAAGAAGAATCAAACTTTGTCAGAAATCTTCAAAGGGGTTCTGGAAGGTTCAGAGGTAAGCTACCTTTCAAATGTTTTGCTTGTGGAAGAGTAGGTCATTATGCTGCAAAATGTTCTTATAAGGATAAAGGAAAGGAACCAGTTAGATGGAACAAGAAACAGGGTACAAATAAGAAAAGCTACTACACCCATGAAGATAGCGATGGCTTATCAAACAGTGATGAAGATGAACAAGGTAACAAATATAGATTGTTAATGGCATTTGAAGATGATAATTATGAGGATGCTATAGATGTGGATAACCTTTATGATGAAATTACTAGACTCAAGAGATGTATAGAAGAAAAGAACATGATTATTGATACTCTACAATTTCAGATTGATGAAAAGGAAAAACATCTTGAAAAATTAGAAGGTGAAATTGTTGGTCTTAGAAAAGAAATTGAGAAAACAAAAACTATTAATCTCAAGTTTGTCAAAGGATCTGAAACGTTGAATGAGATTATCAGTGTGCAGCGGTCTCCACTAAATAAGACAGGTCTGGGCTACAATGGAGAAACTTCTCAAGCTTCCACTTCAAAAAGTTATCTTGATGCAGCAAGAAGAAATGAGCAAGAACACAAGGAAGATCATCAGGTAAAGCAGGGACAAACTTCAAACTATCAGGGGCAATCCAGCTTAAGGGTGAACAAAAGCCACAACCAGCCACAGGTAAAATCTTCTCAATTTGGTTCAAGAATAGATGAAAATAGAAATTACAATCAGTTGGTTGGTAGATTCAATAATCGCAGAAACTTCTTCAATGGACAATGCTTTTCTTGCCATAACTTTGGTCACAAAGCAGCCCAATGTGTTGCGTATAAAACAATCATGACTAGGGAAGCTCAAAAACAAAGAAGCATGACAGGGATTACAAAAAGGACCTATAACAATTTTTTAGCTCTTGAAAATGAAGTTGAATGCTCTATTTGCAATAATTTTGGACATGAAGATGTTGAATGCAGAAGCAGGTTTCCGGAAAGAAAGGTACAAGAACAAAAAAGGGAACAAACCTCAGGCACCAAAACATGGAAAATAAAGGAACCTCAAACAGAAAGATGTGGGATAGCATTCTATGCAGAAGGACAAGAAAATCTATGGTACATTGACAGTGGATGTTCAAAGCATATGACAGGTGATAAAGAAAAACTTGAATCTTATTCTAATTTAGAAAAGGGAAAGAAAGTCTCTTTTGGAAATGATACTCCTGCAACTATAAAAGGAAAAGGTATTGCTCCTTTAAAAGAAGATGTTAAGGCTGGAAATGTTTTGTTTGTTGATGGACTAAAGCATAATCTTCTAAGTGTAAGCCAGATGTGTGATCAAAGAACCGAGGTTATATTCAGATCAAATGGATGTCTTGTTCGTGATCTTGATACAGGTAAAACAGTTCTCAAAGGAAAAAGAACTTCAAATAATCTATACATTTTTGATGAAGAACAACAACAATGCTATCTAAGCAAGGATGAAGAGCACTGGTTATGGCATCGAAGGTTGGGACATCTAAGCTTCTCACAAATAAGGAAAGCTTGCAAATATCAGGCAGTTCGCGATCTTCCAGATATCAAGATTCCTGACAACACCATGTGCAGATCATGTCAGTTTGGAAAACAGACTAGAACTAACTTTCCAGAGAAAGAAGGATCAGCCAGCATGCCTCTTGAGCTAGTACATACAGATGTATGTGGACCATTCAGAAAAAGAACACCTAGAGGAGAGGAATACTTGATATTATTTATTGACGATTTCTCCAGGTTTGTTTGGTTAGGACTTATGAAGCACAAAGATGAAGCTTTCGAAAAATTCAAATCCTTCAAAGCCTTGGCTGAAAATGAATCAGGTCACAAGATTAAGTGCCTCAGATCCGACAGAGGTGGAGAATTTACTTCAAATGAATTTTTTGATTTTTGTGATGAACATGGAATAAGGAGAGAATTTTCTACAGCTAGAACTCCTCAGCAAAATGGAGTAGTGGAAAGAATGAACAGAACAATCCAACAAATGGCTCGTGCTATGCTTGATGAATCAGGAACTCCTGCAACCTTCTGGGGTGAAGCTGCACATGCGGCAGTTATTATTCTCAACAAGACAAATGTCCGAGTGAACAGCACTCAAACTCCTCATGAGCTCTGGAGTGGTAAAACTCCTTCGGTAAAGCACTTCAAAATCTTTGGGAGCAAATGCTATATCAAAAATACTGAGGAGCAGCTTGGCAAACTTGATCCTAGAGCAGATGAAGGAATTCTTCTTGGCTACTCTCCACATAGCAAAGCATACAAATGCTACAATAAAAGACTTGGCAGAATTGTTGACAGCATTGATGTAGTGGTTGATGAGAAAGGATACATTCCTAGGCAAATACATCGTGAAGACATTGAAGAAGATGAAAGCTACCCTCAAAAACAGAATGATGAAGAAGAAGAACCGCAAGAACAATTTCAAGACGGACCTCACGAAGAAACAGAAGAAAGAACAAGAATAGAAGAAAAGACTCCATCCAGATATGTTCAAAAGAACCATCCAGAATCTCAGATCATGGGACAAAAGGAAGCAGGTATACAAACTAGAAGAACAGTTGCAGAAGCTTCAAGTTATTTGGCATTACTCTCCTCTACTGAACCACAAAATGTGAAAGAAGCATGCAAAGATGAATGTTGGGTGAAAGCAATGGATGAAGAACTTGAGCAAATCGAAAAGAACAACACTTGGGAGCTGGTTCCTAGACCAAAGGATAAGAATGTTATCGGAACAAAATGGGTTTTCAAAAATAAATTGAATGAAAATGGAGAAGTAATTAGAAACAAAGCCAGACTTGTTTGTAAAGGGTATGCACAGCAAGAAGGAATAGACTTTGAAGAAACTTTTGCTCCTGTTGCAAGACTTGAGGCCATCCGAATGTTTCTTGCTCTCTCAAGTTGTCAGAACTTCAAAGTATTTCAAATGGATGTGAAATCAGCTTTTCTGAATGGAGACTTGGATGAAGAAGTGTACATTGAACAGCCAGATGGTTTCATTCTTGGAAACGATCCAAATCTTGTATGCTGATTAAAAAAGGCTCTCTATGGTCTCAAACAAGCTCCAAGGGCTTGGTACTACCGGTTGGACAAATATCTTCATCAACAAGGTTTTTCAAAAGGTTCAGCAGATAGCAATCTTTATATAAAAGTTGAAAATGACAAATTACTAATACTTGTTGTGTATGTAGATGACATTATTTTTGGCAGTAATGAAGAAGCTATGAGTCAAAGCTTTGCCTCAGTCATGCAGAAAGAATTTGAGATGTCCTTGCTAGGAGAACTGACATACTTTCTTGGTTTGCAAATCCAACAAAAGAAAGGAGGAATCCTTTTATCTCAAACCAAGTATCTCAAGCAGATTTTGAAGAAATATGGCATGGAAGATGCAAAACCAGTATGTACACCCATGGTTACAGGATGTAGTCTCAGTGCAAATGACGAATCTGCAGCAATTCATCAACCAACCTACAGATCTATGATTGGAAGTCTACTATATTTGACAGGTACCCGACCAGACATCATGCATGCAGTTGGAATAGTTGGAAGGTTTCAGGCAAATCCAAAGGAGACTCATCTTCAAGCAGTAAAGAGAATCTTCAAATATCTTCAAGGGACTCAAAATTATGGCCTATGGTATCCTAGAGATACAGATCTCACTCTTCATGCTTATACAGATGCAGATTGGGCCGGAAGCGTGGATGACAGGAAAAGCACAAGTGGTGGTGCATTCTTTATGGGTTCTAGACTGGTATCTTGGTTCAGCAAGAAACAGAGTTCAATTGCCTTGTCTACAGCTGAAGCGGAATATGTTGCGGCTGCATCTTGTTGCACCCAACTTCTTTGGATGATGCAGACTTTGCAGGATTATCAAATCACTTGTACACCTCCTATTCCTATCTTATGTGACAACACAAGTGCAATCAGCATCTCAAAGAATCCGGTTATGCATTCAAAAACCAAGCACATACCAATCAAGTACCATTTTCTCCGGGAACAAGTACTTGAACAGAAGGTCAAGTTGGAGTATGTTCCTTCTAAGGAACAAGTTGCTGATATTTTCACCAAACCGTTGCCCAGGGACACTTTTGAATACCTCAGGCAAAAGCTGGGGGTTGTTGATGCATCATCTCACTGTTGACCATCTTCCTATTGATGGTATAGGCTCAGGGGGAGCACATAATGCATTATTGGCATTATGGAGAAGGAGATCTTGGAAATAGCTGCAATATGTCTCTGTCTCCTTCATGATGGATTTCTGGTTACAAATCTGGAGAAGCTTGAGCATAGGGGGAGCATACCCTTTGCTCTTGATGTCAAAGGGGGAGAATGATGAAGCTGAAGCTTATGTGGTTGCCATCAAGTCCAAAGGGGGAGTTTGTTGGCATTATGTTTCAGGTGTTGTCCTTGATGGCAAACTCTTTCAGGTGGTAAATCAAGAAGGACGCAGGAAATATGTTCAGCAAATGTGTCCCCACAAGTCTACCATACAGAACCCGCGTCCAAGGACGCTGGCCAGCCGTTCAGAAGGTGCGTCCGCCCAGTGCACACATTTCAAGGTAGAGAAAAGCTCGTGGGGGCTTCTTGTGTGGTATCTAGCCGACGGTTGTGTGTTTCTATGGTGTCGGCTCGTGGTATTGTTCCACGCTTTGGGGAGAAGCTTGCCTATATAAAGCAAAGGAGTTCATTTGGATTAAACATCATCTTGGTTGATCATCTCTTGGTGAGATCTAGTCCATATCTTTAAGGGTAAATCTTCTAATGGACTACGATCTATATGGCGCATGATCAGATCTGTGGATCTGAGTGTTTGGGTTGGTTCTGAAGTCCTCTTATCTTCTATATCTAAAGGGACGCAGATTCAGTGAAGGGAAAGTGCGCCGGGACGCAGTACAGTAAAGGATCAGGTGCGTCTCTGTAGCGAAGGACGCGGCACGACTGTGGTATTGGGTGCGTCTCTGAAGCGAAAGACGCGGCGCGATAGTGTTGATGTGTGCGTCGGTCGCAGACAAGCAAAAAGGAACAGTGCGTCGGCACGCAGAACAGCATAAGGTATACTGCGTCCAGTCGCAGGCCACAGAAAGAAAATATGCGTCCCTGTCTTAAGATGATTTGTTGACTGTATATTTCTGTTCATAAGGTGTTCTGGGTTGTTTCTGTAATTACTGATCTGATATCTATAGTAGACTGTATCTGTTGTATACTTGTTGATCATTTGATTCTTCATGAAAAGAAGTAGGGGGTTGTAGCTCCCTTCCAGGAGAAGTCTGGAAAACGAGAAAGAGTTGTAGCTCTTTGCAGGTTGCAGCCTGCGTGCTGGTAAAGGACTGCACCAGTACAAAATCATTGTAAAAAGAAATTCTTGAAAGAAGATAGAGACATTATTGCAGCAGGTGGTTTTTCTCCCGCATTGGGTTTCCACCTTACATCTTGTGTTCTTTGGTGTGACTGTCTATTTTCTTTATTCATGCTCATTGTTTTATGGTACTGATATGCAAGAATATTTCAAAAGATCAAATAAGGAAGATTTGGTAAATTGCTAGATAATACTGATTCACCCCCCTCTCAGTATTATTTCCAACAAAGTCCAGCAATGAAGCTCTGTCTTTGATTAGCGACTGTCCAGCAGAAGAGAAGACTCCTGGCGGGGACAAGGAAGCCTAAGGCCACGCGGCTCAGTTTTGTCTCATTTTGCTTTTTGGTTGTCAAGCAGATGATCGCTTCCAGGTTTCATTGAAGACAGACATGACTCAATTCCGTCGGCTTGACGATTTTGGTCATTTCCAGGGCAGTGGCAAAGTTTTTACAGTCAGACTCGCTATGGATACTCGCTTCCGTGTTCTCATGCACAGTCTTCTTATCTACTGGTCCTTCTCTGATATGTTCTTCTGTCATGTAGTTTTTTGTAGCACATATGCCCAGAATCCTTCCATTCTGGGGCGAACTTGCTGTGTAGAGAGCCCTCATGAATCTTCTGAGGCCTCGATTACTTGTAAAATTATTTTTATTTTAAGTTAATAGATATTAGTTTTTGCCGAGAAAAAAAAAAACAAGATAGTACCGATAGTATCATTATCATTATTCGAATCAACTAAAATTGAAATATATGATTACCATATTAAGGCATCCCAACTAAATAAAAAAAATAATGCATGGCTAGCTAGCACCATGAAAATCATAGTCAAGATCGTCCTCATGATCATTTCCATGATCATCATCCCGACCATCCTGATAATATCATCCATATAATCATCAACAATTCCATCACCATCCTCATCATCAACATCTCTGATATATGATTTAATCTAAACATAGTCTGTATCATCATCTTCGTGGTCATTACCTGTAGCGTTCTCGAAAAAAAATCAATATTACATGTTAGAACTAATTCTATAGTACAATGCATATTTTTATTAAAATTATATCCATAAAATGAGGTAGGACATATTAACATTTAATAGTACTAAAAAATAAAATGAAAATATGGTTTAAGATATATTGGAGATCCAACTAAGATTACACTTGTAATTCACATTAAGTAGTAGAAGCATTTTTTAATGCATATGAAGTAGGTACCCATTTGTTCTTTATATTATATTGTGAATGTTTCTTATGATGTCCATGCACAATTGGTAAATTAAGAGTTACTTGAAGCTTTATTTGAAATTATGATTGTAATTCATATTAGAAATAGAAGAAATTTTAACAAAAAAAGAATGTCACATGGAAAAATAAATTGTTTTTAATGAAAAACAAGTCGCATACAATATGAATGCCACATGAAATATTGAGTTGTTTTAATGCATGCACTTCTATCTATGATAAAATGGATCCTAATGTTCATTCAAGAAAAAATGCTCACAAAAAATTACTTCATTTTATGCATTAGCACACTTAATCCATTATACTTAGTGACGACAATGATTCCATTTAAATTGCTTTGAACTCCATAAATATAATGTAAAAGAGAAAACTCCACAACCATGACCACGACCACAACCCCCTCCCTTGCTTCCTTCACCATCAGAGACAATGAACTTGGAGTTATGACCACAATAGCAACCCCCGCCTTGCCTCGTGCCCACCATCAGAGTCATTGAACTTGGAATTATGAGTACTCATGTCTTCTTTGCTCTAATTAATCTCCAAGGAATAAAAAATGTATCAATATATCAAGGAATCCATCAAGGAATAGATATATGACATGCAAATCTCAATAGGCTTTGCCAAAAGAGCGTGAAATAACACTTATCTCGGTTTTATGGAATATGTCGAGTGAGTGGAATGAATGGTGGGAAACACTTACTAGGGGAAGGAAGATTTTTGGTCCGTCCTTATTTCTGTTATTATTTTTGCTTCTTAGAAAGAAGGGAAGTGTTTAAAAAAATTCTAAAATTATTTTAAATTAAAAAAAAAAATTGCTTATGTTTTAATTTTTTTTTAAATATATATTTAGTTTTAGTATTTTTTTTTTATTTTCTAAAAAAATATATTTAGTTTTTGTTATTTTTTTTATAACAAAAATCATATTTTGTTTTTATAAAAATGGATTTTAAAGATTCCATTCATGCTAAATTTGTGATTTTATGATATAAGTTTAAATTACATATAAAAAGTAACTTAATGCCAAGTGTTGTGTTGTTGAGATGAGTATTATACATCTCTTCCTTTCTAATTAATAAAATGTGCATGGGTTTTCTTAATGCAATAAAATTAATTATGTTCTTCATTATATCTTGAGATGTTCAACTTGCACCTAATAAAACAATAAAGTTAAAATAGGTTTCCCTTTTTCCTTTGTAGAGATTTGTCCCCATTAATCTTGGTCTTAATAGATTAATTGTCTTATGGTGGCCTTGAGTGGTCACTCCCATTAGTCGCATGCTTTTTAGTTTTCTGTTAGTGATATTTCTTAGGCTTGATAACTTGTTATTTAATTTATGAAAATGTGTTATTGTCCATATTATTGTTAAATATTAATATTAAATATGTTGGTTTTGAGCATGGTTTAGAAAAAAATTCCCAATAGGTTTATAGATTTTATTTTATAATGTAATGATTCATTGCTTGATGAAATTGTTTTGGATATTTTTTTAATGATTCATTGATTGATGAAATTGTTATGGATATTTTTTTTAGTATATTAAATTATATTTGATTAAGTCAAAATTCACCTCTTTTTGAGATTTTCATTGGTCAACTTCCCTTAAGGCCATCAAGTTCACTATTCGGTTCCAGGTTAAGGAAATATAGGAGTCATGAAGTGGCATTGTCAAAGCACTTAAATCTTAAAACATGTTTTTCTAGTCACATTATACTTTCTTTTTGTGTAAATTCTCCATGAAAATATTCTCATCAAACATGAGGGGCCTCAATAGTAAAGGAAAACAAAGACTCCTAAAATAAAATTGGTACACAAAGCACCCATAAATAATGTTGATATAAGAAAAAAAATGATTAAGTGAGGTTCTACCTCATATAATTAGAAAATGGGAGAGGAGTTTCCAACTAGTAGTGATTGATGCTTAGAGATACTTGGGTGGAATGGCTATTATTTGGAATGATCAAGACATCAAGGCTAGCAATATGTTTACCTCTTTTAGCATTATGACAATACAATTTTAGTTAATTGACATCAAGGACTACTACCATGTATCCAATGTATATGACTCCAATATCACAAATGGAAAACCTCTATTTATAAATTATATTTCTAGCTTAAGTAATTTATACTCCCCATATCCATGGATTATTGGGAGTTGTTGGCTTGAGGGGACCTGACCCAGGTTGAACGTTAGTTAGCCAAACAAATCCCTACACTACTAGCCCATTTGGTATTAGCCCGTGGATTGAGGACTGAAGTCTCACCTGAAGCAGTATGGGGGCATGCTGGAACCAAGTTTCTGCACCCTTGAGATGGTTGTTATGTCAGTTTATTCCAACTATACCTACCTTCGCACAGGTTTCTTATCCCTTTGCTCTACCCTTCAGTATCTTTGCAAATTGTTACAATCAGCTTCCATGCAGCCCTAACCAGGGGCTGAAGTCCTTTCGCATTGCTAGGGAAACGAACTGCGATATCTCCTAAACCAGGCTAAGTATCTTACTTATCTCGTTAACATATCTTAGTTAGCTTTGCCTAAACATATGTTCTTACTTGCGTTCACTTAACCAACACATTTACATACATTTGCGCATCATATAAGAATTAGAAGTGAAATTCATACCCAATATAACAAATGCAAACATGAAATAAAGACGCATAATTTATAGAATACTTGTCTTTATTAATAATTCCAAATGATTACACACTTGACTAACCCTGCACACTCATCTACAGGGGTCTGCACACTCAGTTGCGGACTTCCCAGACTCTGCGCACTCAGCTACAGAGCCTCTAACTACGCTACGACACAAAACTTAGACTTACACTTTAGAGCTATCTCTCATACATCATTATTGATTAGTCCATGATTCCATGCCTCTAACTATTAGATCTTAGCTCTATTTATACAATCCATGGTCCGTGGACCATGGGCACATCTCTTACAACTGACATTAAATTATCAAAATAATGGCAGACAACCCTATGACTCTTTAACATCTACGCCCTCCGCAACCACAAAAAGTAGAGTATTTACATTTGGATTATGAAATTGGACCAAAATATGGGCTCTTAGCCCCAAAACTCCCTTAGGGGATCCTATGCCCAACAGGAACCCAACACAAACATTTTGACTCGCCCTCAAGTCACTCTGCAGGTGCGGAGATCTTAGCGCAAAGACCTCCCAGCTCTATTTGAATCGCTACAACTTCGGCAGCGCACTGAGCGACCGCCTGCTAGACTTCTTCCACGCATTGTTTAGTGACTGATGCTGAACTACTGCTCTAAATACTCTGCTGAGATACCTACAATTTGGTGAGATTTCCTTCAATGGAGGTTGTCATTGTATAAGCCTTTTCTATCCATGGCTGTAGGCGCTCTTTTAAGAATGCTTCTTTGTTCTGAGCAACATCCACCTGTTCCTTGAGCGCCTTTGGCTGCTACATCCGTGCAAGCCTTTTTGTAAGGGCAACCATCTGCACAGTCCCTTTTACCTCATCATACATCTGTTGGAGTTCGCGCACCTCTGTCTCTAGGCACTCTACATTCGAGTCCTCCTGCAGGGTGCTTAAGACCTCGAATGACTGTTCGAAGAGCTGCATGCAGTCTGCCACTGCACTATCAACCACCGTTATTGTTTTTGTGACCGTGGTGGTAATTTGTTCTCTCACCTCTGGCGGAGTTGAACACTAAGCCCTCAACTGCAGTTCTGCGATGTGCGGGTTCAGCTCTAGCTAAACCCTGGCCATCTCTGCTCTTACATCGCGCACCCTTGTGGCTAACTTATGGATGCACGCCTCCAATGGTTCTTCTGCCTGAATCTCCAACTCTAGGACCATCTACTAGGCTTCCTCCACTACTTGCATTATCTTTTTGTTCTGCTCCACTGCCTCATTGCGTTGTAGGCCCAACTGCTCAATGTTGATGCACTACTTGCTCATTTTCTATATAGCGTGACTCTCCCTGGCCCGAAGTTCTACGGTGACTCCATCTTATAAGAGATAGAGCATCTCCAAAGGAAGCACAGCCATGTTCAACCCTACCCCTTTCAAATTTCTCACCATGGGTCTATAGGCCTCCTACTCTATAGTAAGTGCCCCATCTGGTAGCACTATCATGTTGGTCACCCTTTTGCGCAACATCTCTTCAGCAGCTGAAGTGCCGACTGCGAAGCTGGAGGACACTGCACCAACCTATGGAGTGTGAACTTGCAACTCCTATATTTCTGTCTGGAGAGCCCCCAATACCAGCTAATGTTGTTTTTTAAATTCTCGGAGGGCCTCTGCGGTGACATCCCTCACTGTTTCATTGATATCACGAAAATCCCCCTTAGTGAGGGTGATTGGGTTGAAAGAAGTCTTTGATGCCATTATTTTCCTTCATGGCACTATCTGCTTTCATGGTCACAGACGCTTGAGCTGGGTGGACATCGTCTGCGGGTCTGCGCCACCTTGTTCTGTGTCTGTCTTTGTTTCAGGCGAAGATGACTTTTGTCCTTCACGCTCTTCCTCTCCTGTTTTCTGTTGTTCCGCCAACTTTACAACGTCGCATGCTGCTTGGGCCTTAGCTGATGCTTCCTCTTTTCTGCACTTTTTCGCTAGTTGCGTCATTCGAAGCTTTGTCTCTTACTTCTTGCACTGCATAGCAGACTTGTCCGTGTCCACTGCGGAGCTAGCTGGAGTGCACCACTCCGGTAGCCAAGAATTAAGGACTGCAAATATGACATCGTCAGTCGCCAGGTATGGATCATGCCACGTCTTCATAGGGTCCTTCCACGCCCTGATGAAGACATGGTGGAAATCTGCTTTGAACTCTGCAAGGCTCTACAAACTGTTGTATACTATGGGTGACAACCACGAATTGTGATTGATCCCCATCAGATATTCATCTCCATTAGGACCTAGAATATCTTGCTTTATCTGATACGTTGCGCATCCTTGGTTGCCCAAAGCAAAGTGTACTTCGCTGCCACTGGAAGGTCTAGTGCGACAAATGGGAATTGACTATCTTCGAGCAGCTCCCATGTAACCAGTACTATCGACAATAGGAGCCACGCATAATGAAATGTTTTGCCCTACTCCTGTGCCTCACGATAGTTCACAAGGAACTCGCCACATAGATAGTTCGCTTAGTTGAACTAGACTCCTTCTACCCATTCATGCTAAATTAGGTCTAAAGGCTCCTATGGTATCCTAAAGATGGTTGCTTTCACCTCTTATATCTCTTCATAAACACCATCAAACCCATCCTCAAAACTGAAGGTCATCATGAACCCTTCACGCAGGATATCCCATTCACCTGCCCCATGGCAGAGCTATGTTTCTATATACCAGTTCATTGGGATAACATCCAGGTTATGACAGAACAAGTGCACCCACTCAGGTTTCGGCTTTTCTCCATAGGCATGTGTCCACTTGGCCAGATGCACGGGCGGATCATCTTGCCCATCATATTATCTATCAGTTGCATATTAGGCTTCCCAAATCGTGCTTGCATCATTCTCCTTCATTTGCGCCAATCATCAAAAGCTTCCTTTGTGCGTACCCCACCATCTTATGGGCATAACGTGTAGTACCCAATCCAAGGTCTCGAAGCGTTGTGTTTCTGGCACCTCCCTTACAAATGCATCCAAGAAGGTATCTACCTCATTTAGACCATCATAGTTAGGCAGATTTCTTACGTTGGACGACACACAGCGCAACGACCAGGTCATCATATTTCAATTCAACGTAGTTACTTCATGTAACTGATTCTGCTATCATTCTACTTCTTTGTTGGAATCCAAAGTGCAGGAACTCTCGCGCTTCCATGTATTCTACCCATCCATGATGGGATTCACCCAGTCTTGGTCTTGCGCTGTTATCTTGTAGATGTAGTCCAGATCATCATCACTCTCATAGTCACAGACTGGTTCCATATAGCGCGATCCTTCAGCAAGATCTAGGGGTATTATTACGCGCAGTGATTTCTTCTCAAAGATAATCTTTCACTTCTTTATATTGATTACCCCGTTCATATCAGTAGCCGAGTCAATTCCCAAGAGCGCAGGGTAGGGATTGCTGTCATCAACAATCTCTATTACTTCAAAATCTGCTAGCACACTTTCTCCCTCAATATCCACGGTTACTCCCTTCAATTGCCCTATGGGTATGATTTTCCACTGATTCGCCATTCTCAGCTGAATCAGAGACCATTGTAGCATAGGTCTCCCCATTCGCTCCCATGTCTGTTTCGATAAAACATTCGCATTTGATCCCAAATCTAGAATGACTTGATCCATCTCATATTCTCTGATATGCACGGTGAGTCTCATTTCACACCCCGTCATTGTTTTATGCTTTCCGATCTTTCAAACTACGCACGATTCACCTGGAGCGGTCCCAACACATCTATTGATAAGTTCTTGTAACCCTTTTACAGCCTTACTATTGCACAGTAACTTCATACAGGTTTCCAGGAAAGTAGTGAGCATAGAGGGGTCCATCTCCAGCTCAGGCTTGTCTTTGCTTCCTGAAGTGGAGGCCTCAGTGAAGCTCTTCTTAGCTTCCATTAAGGTTTCCTAAGCGCTCTCCAAATCAAACTCAGCCTCTTTCACCAGGGCTTTGTGAACCCAGGTACCGTCTTCCGGTTGTTCCCCTTGTCATCTCTCATCTCCATTGCACTTCGAAGCACTATATTTACGTTCAGATCTTCCTCGTGTAGCTCAGACCTCGTCATTTGTAGGTTCTGAGTCGGGGGAGGTGGTAGCGCTCCTTTGCCTTGTATCCTGGCTGTCAACATAGAACAATCTTTTGTTTCATGATCAAATAGCGTGCAATACTTGCATGACGAATGCGTTGGGTTAGTGAAATCGCGAGCATAGTGTCCTGGTCCTCTGCAATTGTAGCAAATCAACTGTCCTCAACCTCTACCAGGTCCTCCTTTGCCTCGGCCTCGTCCATGCCCTTGAAATCCTATCTGCACCATCCTTGCATTCTGGTCAAGGGGCCACATTTCGGCCTAAACTCTGTAGGTCGGTGTTCTATCCATCATCAATTCATAGCTCCTAAAAGTACGCTCGTCATGTCCCACCGACCTACAAAAGTTGCAGAACAACTGTTGCGAATATTGCGTATACTTCTGTAACAAGTGGCAGTTATCTGTGGCATGTTTTCTGGCTATTTGACAGATAGCGCACCACAAAGCAGGTGTCGTGCTGGTACTGGTTGAGCTTTCGGCCTTAAAGGCATCGGTCCTCCTCCTGCAAGGTAATTTGTAAAGACTAGGTAGTGGTCTTTGTCATGACCCCGACTCTTACATTTCAAGCACCAAACCTCTTCGCTTACCTCGGGTTGACCCGTTATGTCCCGTTTTAGACTCTGCATCTCAAGGCACATGTTTTTTAGCTGCGCATGGATCTGCTGGAATCCAAAATTAGGATCCTGCATTGGAGTCTCATGTAGTCTCATGGAAATCTCCAAGGCTTCTGCCTGCGTTGTTACCTTCTGTTGTGACAGCGTACTCCTTAAGTGTGGTAGTAGCGAAGCCACAAACCACTCACGATGTTGTCCATCTGTCAAATTCATGTTGGCTTTGCAGAACGTACATTTCAACCTCTGATCTAGTTCCGAAGGAATCTCGCCTGGTAGCATCGTGATTTCTTTGAATCCAACAATCGACTGTGCTTCAGATTTAGGCCTGCTAAATTCCCTATTTAGTGTTGCTTGGATGTCTGCTACTCTAGCATTCAGGTTATCATAGGAGTACTTAATATACCAGGTTAGTGCATGATCTTGCAGAGCACTAACCAGTGTTGCCTTCTTTATAAGGTCATTTGTAACACCTTGAGCTTCCCATACAACCCTCACAACGAACCAGAATTGGTTCAGGTCCTCATTTCCCAAGCCTTTGAACAAAGGAGAATTCATTGTGTTCGCCATACTGAAGCGCGGTGGAGGTGGAGGTGGTACAGGTGAAGTTGGAGGTGATGGCAGTGAAGTTGGTGGTGGTGTGGGAGGAGGTGGAATTCGTAGAAACCCTTGTCTTATCAACTGAATAGCACTTCGCAGAGAGACTATCACGATCCCTTCTTCATCACCTCATGGAGGTGAAATCAAGGGGCTATGCTCTAGACCCTTATTTCCTTCATTTCTGTAAATCCTTCTGCTTTGTGTAGACCCAAACATCAAGGTAGCTACATAACTCGCTTTTCACACAACAACATTTTAATCCAAGTATTCAAAGACTTGACGTACTCACCTCGAGGTCCTTTGAAAAAGCATTGCTCTGCCTCGCTATAGCTGATTGAGGTGTCAACTGCGAACTCAGTAACAAATCCTCCTATAATGCGATCGAGCCAATGATCAATGGCGCGCGTGATCTTATCCTTGGATGCTTCCAACCTTCGCACTAGATTTGGTGTCCACACAATAGGACCATCAAGCTTCCACCTTCCTTGGCTATCTGCTAGCTTCGCAATCCACTCGTATAACTTAGTAGGGAAGGACGCAAAAAAGATTTTGTAGATCTCCATATACAGGTATCGGTCCAACCACTGTTCTTTTGACAGTCGCGGGTTTCTATTTTCTTGCGCCGTGAACTCGTGAATCCTTCTGTCCAACCAGCCTTTGATTTCTTTCTTAGTTGAATTCCAGTGATACAACATCACACATCTCTTACGCAGATTCCAGTCCCAGCAACGGGACCATTTGTTGGCTTGAGGGGGCCTGACCCAGGTTCAACGTTAGTTAGCCATACAAATCCCTACACTACTGGCCCTTTCGGCATCAGTCCGCAGAGCGCGGATTGAAGTCTCACTCAAAGCAGTATGGGGGGATCCTAGAACCAAGTTTCCACACCCTTGAGATGGTTGTGATGTCAGTTTATTCCAACTATACCTGCTTTCACACAGGTTTCTTATCCCTCTACTCTACCCTTCAGTACCTTCGCGCATTGTTACAATCGGGTTCCGCATAGCCCTAACCAGGGGCTGAAGTCCTGTCGCGCTTCTAGGGAAGCAAAATGCGATATCTCCTAAACCGGTCTAAGTATCTTACTAATCTCATTAACAGATCTTAGTTAGCTTCACGTAAATAGATGTTCTTACTTGCGTTCACTTAACCAATACATTTACATATATTCACGCATCATATAAGCATTAGAAGTGAAATTCATACCCAATAAAATAGATGCATAAACAGGAAATAAAGACGCAGAATTTATAGAATACTTCTCTTTATTGATAATTCTAGATGATTACAGACTTGACTCAGCCTGCGCACTCAGCTGCAGGGGTTCGCGCACTCAGGTGTCGACTTCTAGGCCTTTGTGCACTCAGCTGCAAATTCTCTAACTACGCTACGACCCAAAACTTAGACTTACACTTCAGAGCTATCTATCATACATCATTATTGATTAGTCCATGATTCCATGCCTCTAACTACTTAGAGCTTAGCTCTATTTATACAACCCATGGTTCACGGACCATGGGTACATCTCTTATAACCAACATTACATTATCAAAATAAGGGCAGACAACCCTATGACTCTTTAACATCTACGCGCTCTGTGACCATAAAATGCGGAGTCTTTACATTTGGATTACAAAATTGGACCAAAATATGGGCTCTTAGCCCCAAAACTACCCTTGGGGGATCCCACGCCCAACAGGAGTGACTTCAATATTATCAAGTGTCTCAAGGGAAAGAAAGGATGAACCAAAATGTTTACCAAAAGATTTTGTAAGCTATATCATCAAAGCCCTAAAATAGTCTCCATTCAAGTTCTCAGACAATGAGTCTCCAACCCACAAATGTGGATCAATTAGATGTAATACATGTGTGTGTGGTGACTAACTTAATACATTGTTCTAATAACTTTACAAACGTAATTATTTCACTCTGTCACATAAATTGATCGTAGTGTGACATAATTAAGCCAAGAGTATGTTAGTTCCTGTCAGTCATGTCAGTCACCGGTGATCAAATGTGATCTTATTTTTTTTTTTACTAGGGTCTTAGGTCAAATTTGTATGGTTTCAGAAAGCTTTTCAATAAAAATTTGGTCACTGGTTAGAGAGGTTCACTCTTTACCACTCCTTGCAGTTCCGGTCAATCATCACCATCATAGTAAAGTCAAATTAATGTTAGAAGAGTCTCATAGTCATTATGGTCTTAATTTGTTTCATAAGTCCATGCTAGGTCATCACTAGGTCATAGAGTTAATTTCATGAAAATTGGTCATTTCACCATTGAACTCATTTTATAAAGGAGTAGTAGAAGTTAAGTTTTCAATAAAGGATTTAAAGCATGTTTTTTATCTCATTTCTAATGAAATACTTTTATAAAGTTATGAAGTTGCATTATCAAAGTCAAGTTATGAAAAGTGATGGTGGGTCCACTACCACATGTAAGTGAAAAAATTGATTTCCACAAGCTATAAAGGAGCCCCACTCACTCTCCATTTTCTCATTCCATTTTGCAAGACATTGCTCCACTAAAACAAGTCTAATTTGTCAGCTAAAGATCAATTTTTTCATCCCCAAGTCCAGTTTCTCTCCATCACTGCGCAAATCCTCATGTTGTGTTGCACATTTCCTTGGATTGCTGTGTTTTTCATCGAAGGGCTGTGAACTTACTTACAGTGGTTTATTTCATCATATTCTAGTTCTTTCATATTCAATCTAGGTTAGTGGCCTCTAATTTGCTAAATTAATCTCTTTGTTGTGTTGATAAGTTTCATTTCCCTCTCTTAGAGTTTTGAAAATAGTTTTCATGATTTCATGAATCCATGGTAGAATTATTATAAAAACTTGTATCCTAATGGTAGAATTATTATAAAAACTTGTATCCTGATGCTTATACAACTTCCCCTATCATAATCACACATTCCCAAACATCCTCTATTAAACCCATCCTTAAATTTCATCATTTTTACACAAACCCTAACCAGAGTACATTATTTTAGGCTAGGATTGTGTTTCCCTTCTTTGAAACTCGTGACTTCACCCAAATTTTAAAATTCCACCTTCCTTAGATCCCTAACATCCCTCACTATCCTCAAATTTTTCCCAAGAATTTACCAATTCCCTATCCATTTCATTTCCATTAATTTTCTCAAGATATCTAAATCCCCTGTTTTCCTACAAGTAAAACCCTAATTTCGCTCCCATAAAGCTAAGTGTTACTATGGAGTCTGAAACATCTGAAAAAAAGGAGGCATAAGGGAGGGTAGGTCATCATAAATGAGCCTACCTCAACTCAAGAAATCATGTCATCTCCTTTCATCAAAAAATCATTTGAAGATGCAGGTTGTCTTGCCTTTTTCCAGAAAATTGAGCAACTTAGGTTTCATGATCAAATGACCAGTGCTTTTGCGACCAAGTTAAGAAGGGACAAAGTGACTATGGCAGGAGTTGATTTCACTGTTTCAAGGAAAATCATCTCCATATTCACATGGATTCCAAACACTAGAGAAATTTGGTTCAAGAAAAGAGACATTGACCTTCAAAGTTACAAGATGTACTTGAAAACACCATATAAGACATCTCCAAAACATGTTTTTCCATTCAAACATTTGTTGGATAAATATGCCCCTATCATGAAATGGATCATGAAATATTTTACATGTGAAGGTAGGTATTCAAGGCTGTATCAATACCACATGAGGCTTTTGATGCATTTCATCGGTGTGAAGCAACTCAACTTGCCTTACTATATTTACAGAAGCCTAACAAAAATGACAGAGAAGGTACAAAACATGGGATAAAATCATCATATTAGTTTATTTCATCATGGATTGGTGAAAATTATGGTTTGTCATTAATTGGCATGGGTAAATTTGTCTTGGGATGACTTTGCAAATTCATCTTTTCCCCCAGCTTCTCTAGCTATTTCTAGTGATGAATCAACACCTCTAAACTCACCAGTTCAGTAAGAGGTTGCTTCTTCAAGTAGACCTACTAAGAGGAATTTTAGGGTAGAATTGACTAAGACTTATTCTAGAGGCAAAAGGCTTGTGTTTTCTCCAAAGAGTGTTGAAAGGGCTAAGCCTACAACAGGTGAACAAAGAGCATCCCCACAACATGAGGAATTCACTCACCTAGTTACCAATGTGATGGATGTGGAGAAATTTCATGAAGACAAAGTTTCAAAGAAAATCATGATGGATAAGGAAGCTGATCAAAAAGTTGGAAGGCAAGTTGACAGAAGAAAATGCTTTGATAGCATGCTTACAACAAGAAAACATGCAATTGAAAGTAAACGAAATTACCCAAAACAAACACATAGCCAATTTGAAGAAAGAGGATGAAAAGGGAAAATTAGTGGTTCAGTTGGATGATTAAGAAGATAAAGATGAGCAAAGAACATTAGGGAAACCAAGAACAGGAGGCCTCAAGAGAGCCCTTGAGCTACAAAAAGAAGTTTCTCCACCTAGAGGCCAGATCACTTTGAATGATTTAATAACTGAAGATATCACTGCAAAAAAAATATATTGGCTTGAAAAGGTCAATGGCCACTTAGAGAAACTCCTAAAAAAGTAAAGTAGGGAAAATAACTTGAAAAGACATATGGCCATGCATTCCTACACAAGAAACAGGGTATCCCAAGTCAGAATCAAGCAATTGAAGAAAAATCTTAAGGAAACCCTAACAAACCAAAAGGACAAAGACAAGCTTGATCTAATTGCTAAGGCCTCTCTCATAGCATGACATATCATATGATGACTTCACTTGACAACTTTGAAGAAATTTTGAGAATTGTTTTACCATTTTGGAATTTTTGGTGGTTTTTACCCTGTTTTGAAGCTCAGAAACAACTATATGCGTAGTGCCTAGGCACTACGATTTTTCCTCAAGGCTCCTTTGGCCAAAAATTCACTACCATTGGATATATAATGGCATAATCATATCAACTATCCAATTTTGCAAGATTTTTAGCAGACAGGTTGAGAGAAAATGTCAAAAAAGGGGTTAAAAAGTCACTTTATGCCACTGTTTTGAAGTAGGCGCTGTGCATATTAGAGTAGTACTGGGAAAATCATTTTTTCTCCCTACTGGAGTGTCCAAATTACATTCTTGAGGCATCCATCTTGTATCAGACTTCAAGATATTTCCAACGAGCTATCAAGTTTGTAATTTGGAGTAGTTTAAGGCCTCCAAAAGTGGGTTGGAAGACAGGCGTTGCACATATGTCTAATGGCGTTGTGCATATCTTTGTGAAAGTTTTTCTTCATTATTTCTTTAGCAGATTTAGAACTAATGATGTAATTTTGCTTTCTCTATATCTTGATGATGTAATTATGGATAAACTAGTTTAATAAGTTGTTTTTATGTTAAATTAGGCCTCATTAATGAAGAAAAACTAAAATCAAAGTCTAAATGAAGAGTTTGTATTCAACCTTCTCAGTGTCACTTTTTGGTTGAAATATTCTTGGGAACTATTCCACCACTCATGGATTCGACCCCTGAGAGTGGGGAAATTGTTTATTTTGGTATATATGTATCATTTCCTCAGTCAAAGAGAAGGGTTGGACATTTGAGGAGAGAACTCTTGTAGCTTGTGCTTAAGCATTTTCAGGAAATCAAAGGAATAGTTGCAACTATTATTTAAGAATTCATGTGTAATGAGTTTGTGATCTTGTATTTTCTCTGTTACAGTTTCATATGAAATATATCATATTCTCTTTCCATTCATCAATTCTTCAGTGTTTTTTCCTCAAGTTTATAAGCATAATTCTTTTCATAAAGCTTTGTTTTGATGGGAATACCATTATGTATTATTTTCATTCTTGCTTAATGAATTCATGATATATATTCTCAGTAAGACCTCTTATTTATTTTGAACACTACACTAAATTGACAAACTCTAAACCATCAAAAAACTATTGCTACCTTGCTCCTTATATTGTTGTTGCTGTTACCCTTTTGATCCTTTGACCTAGTTACCTGGTTTTCATCCCTTTTCTGGCATCGAAACCTTAAATTTTCAAAACCTACCTGAGCCTATCATATTTAGCCTAGAATTCTTTTATATTCCACTTAAGTCTTTGGTTGGATCTCATAAAGAGATCCATCTTTGGTTTGGTAGGGCTAGCTACCAAACTGAAAGCTTGGTCTGGGGTTACCTTCATTAATTCCTCTCAACCTCGGACATTGTGGAGGATAATAGAGTAGACATGAAACCCTTAGGCAAAAATTATTCCCTATATCCTCAATTAGGTGCTTAAATCATGAAGTGAAAATGCAAGGGGAAAAGAGGACTTCATGATTTAACCATCAAAAACATGTGATCAAGTGTGACTAGGAGTGCATATATTCATATGTTTTCCAAAGAGGGAGTGAATACATGAGTTACCATTCATTGGGCCTTATTTCTCTTTCTTTTTATTTTTCTTATATATAGGACTTAGGGAATAAGGTTTTCATAGATTTTGCAAAACTCATAAATCGTTAAAGTTTAGACTTAGATAAATCGTTATATTGTATCTTTAATGATTTTGGCTTTCACTTTTTGATTATATTTCATCACAAATGACAAAAGGGGGAAATATTTTTCTACAAATATATGAATGCTTAATCATAAAGGCGTCATGTGATGAAAACAAATTAATGATGTTATTCTCTGTGAAAATGTTGGGTATTCTTGAGAAAAGCTTATGCTTGTGGATGTCTTGTCCTTGGTTGAGAGGGAGTGAGGGTGGACACCATATTATCCATGTGTCATGTACTATGGCCAGGACTAACAATCGTAAGCCTAGTAAAGACACGAGTAGGGAGAATGGTGGATTGGATAAACATCTCGGACCAATATTCTTTGAGAATTTGTACTTTGACTAGGACTAACCACCATAAGTCAAGCACATTAATCCAAGATAAGGATAGTCATGAGGATTGACATTTCTTGTTGTTAAATATTATGACAGTGGATTAGGAAATGATCATATGAGGACGTACTGGTGAACATCCTAGTGGGGTAAGTGCCTAGAGAGGAAATGGTGTCCAAATTTATGCCTCCCAACATTGTGCTCTGATCTAATGGAGAGATAGAACTTGTTAGTCAAGGCCTTTATATTTTGGCAATGTTGGTTATGATGATGTAAATCATCATTGATGCTTATCAATCCATATCCCTTCTTATATGAATATTTCAACTTGAGAGTACTTTTTTGTCTCATTATGAGTACCTCCCTAGTTTAGAAAGAGTGTCATCATTTTCATTATCATCATCACCACCACCACCATCGTTATCATTATTTTCATGATTTCACTATTGTCATAATCACCATTCATGTCATCGTCATCATCATCATAATGGACATTATCGTCAATTGTTCATAATTATAGGTTTCATAAGAAATATCATCAACCCAAGAAATGTTACTAGTGCTCGAAAAGGGTTGTTAGGACACATGATATATGCAAGAGAAATAAAAACTTTATTTTTGAGAGATGAGTGATGATCATCATCGTCACTACCATTATCATCATCATTATAATTTTAATCATCCCCATCGTCATAATTAATGTAATTTATATCGTCACTGTTGTCATCTTCGTCATGAACATCATAATCATCACTCATGCCATTATTGTTGTTGATGATTACTAATATGAAAATAATGATAATGATGATTAGATGATGATGACTTGGAAGAAAATTCCAAAGATAATGACTATGATTATGAAGATGAAAAAATTTAAAAATTTGGAAGATTGGCCAAGGTCATTAGCATCGTCATCATCATTGGCATTGTAACCCCCACTGTCTTTATCATTATTATCATTATCATAGTAATCACAATTCATGTCATTGGCATCATCCTCATTATCATCATTGTCATAATTATTGACATTATCATCAATTTTCATAATTGTCAATGTCATAAGAAATATAATCAATGCAAAAGTTATGATGAGTGTTGGAAAAGGGATGCAAAAGTGAACAAAAAAATGGGGGCAACAATAGACGTAAAATTGGATGAAGAGTGGGCACAACATAAGTAGATGCAAAACAAGATAGAAAAATTGACACAAAAGTGGATGAAAAAGTAGATGCAATAGTTGATGCAAACTTGAACACAAAATAGGAGCAAACATGGAAGAAAAAGTGGAAGAAAACATGGGTGCAATAGTAGGCATAAAACATAACATAAATTGTGGTGAAACAAATTTGGATACAACAATGAATTCAAAAAAGGACACAAACTTGGATGCAAAAATAAGGAAAACTTGGATGAAAAAAGGGATGTAAACATGGACCAAACATGGGTGCAATAGTGGACACAAAATTAGATGCAAAATTGGACGCATTAGAAGTGGATGTAAAAGTAGATGCAAAATGGGATGCAAAAAACATAAACAATATTTGATGCAAACTTGGACACAAAAGAGGATGCAAAAGTGGAAGAAAATGTGGGTTGCAACGATAGACACAAGATATGGAACAAATTGTGGCACAAAAAAGGTGGATGTAATAACAGACACAAAAAATGATGCGAACTTAGATGCAAGACAAGATGCAATAAGGGATGTAAAAGTGAATGCAAACATGGGTGCAACAGGAGAAACAAAATTGTATTTAAAATATGGATGCAATGGAAGTAGATGCAAAAGAAGATACAAAATGAGACGCAAAACCTAACACAAAAGTGGATGCAAAAATATATTCAATATTTGATGCAAAAGAGATGTGAAGATGGATGCAAAATTGGAAGAAAACGTGGGTACAATAGTAAGTACAAAACATGGCACAAATTTTGTCGCAACAAAAGTGGATGTAATGATAGATGCAAAAAAATAAAAAAATGAAGATGTAAAAATGGATGAAAAAGTGGACTTAAACATGGGTGCAACAATGGATGCAACATAGGATGCAAAAGTAGCTGCAATATGAGACACAAAACCCGATACAAATCTTGATGAAAAAGTGGATAGAAAAAGGGATGCAAAAATAGATGTGAAAGTCTATTAAAACCTAGATGTATATGAGGATGCAATCGTGGATGAAAATTTAGAAGAAAAAACAGGTGCAAAGGGAGGTGCCAAACTAGGCGCAAATTATGGCACAATAAAATTGGATGCAACAGTGGACACAATAATAGATGAAAAAGAGGATGTAAATATGGATGCAAAACAATATGTAAAAGTGGATGCAACAAAGGTAGATGCAAAATTAGATGAAAAGCTAGACACAAACCTCAATGCAAAACTTGACGTGAAGGGGATGCAAAAAATGATGCAAAAATGAATGCAAAAAATGATTTAAAAAATGATGCAAAAGAGGATGCAAGAGATGATGCAAAAGTTGATGCATGTGTAGGCGCAAAAATTGGATGCAATAGAGGATGAAAAAAATGGAAAAAAATATTAGGTGCCAAACTTTATGCAAAACATGGTGCAAAGGATGGCACAAAACTTGGCATAAAACCTAGCGTAAAACCTGGTGTAAAATATGGGGCAAAACCTATTACAATACCTGGTGCTAAACTTGGTGTAAGACTTGGTGCAAAATTCGGTGCAAACTTTGCATCAATTTTTGCACCATATTTGATAAATGGACACAAACAACACCAAAAATGGGCTCTATGTGAAAAAAAGGAAGCAAAAAGGGACGCTAATCACCTGGTTTTGTTGTAGTGTTCTTCTTCTTATTGTTTTCATCGATCTATTGGCTTCCGCTAGTTGAAAGTAGAAGTATATTCTTGTCCCGTGCTTTAGTAAATTTCATGAGCTTGTGAATATACATGACTTTTTACATGGTATCAAAGTTGAGAACAATATACTAGAGGAGATTTCGAAGTTTTGAGTTTTGCATTACAGGTGAAATTCAAATTTGCAATACATACTTAGGATCGACAGATGGCCTTCTATGGTTTTCAGCTCATGTATTCCTTAGAAGGAAGCTCGAATTTTATAGCCTGGAGGGACAAAATGGAGGTTGTGCTAGAGGATAATGGCTTAAAGGAATTCATTGATCAAGAAAATCCTAAGCCAACGACATCAAAATCACAGAATTTGGCTGAATGGAAGAAGTGTGTGGCGAAGGCAAGGTTGATAATTCTTGAGGGAGTTCGATATCATATTGTCTCGAGTCTCCATGGCAAGGAAAATCTGTATGCTATGTGGAAAACATTGACGAACTTGCATCAGAACAACAATGACCAAATGAAATTGATAGTGAAGGAAAAACTTCGAAAAATCAAAATGGAGAAAGGTGAGACTATTCCAAAATACTTGACCAAGTTCACTTAATGTCGTGATGAACTCTGAAGTGTTGGAATCATGGTTGTCGAGGATGATATGGTAAATCTTGCTCTTCTAGGACTCCCAAAAAGTTGGTGTAGTTATCAGGACTCTGTCAATGGTCGGGAGAAGCTTCCAGATTGGGAATGACTGTGGTTGGATTTGATGCATGAGGAGCTCAAGAGGAACAATACAGATGGCTCTTCATCAAAGACTGATGATGAAGAGAACAATGCCTTAGTGATTAAGGAGAAGAAGGGGAAAGGGAAAGCTTCCCATTCCAAATTATATTCTTATCATGGAGGTAAGAAAGACATGAGGAAATTTAAGTGCTTTCACTGTCATGAGCTAGTCCATTTTGCTTCAAATTGTCCACTCAAGAATTCCAAGAAGAAGTCCTCAAGAGGAGCGACAGGTGAGGCTTTAACCTCTCAATTTGAATTGGAATTTTCCCTCATTGCATGCATGGTGTCATCAATGATGGGATGTGTGTGGTACTTAGAGAATGGAGCTTCATTCTACATGACTGGTGCCAAAGAGTTATTCAGTGACTTGGAGGAGAAAGATCACTAGATGCATATCGAGATGGGTGACGACGGGAAGTATAGTGTTACTGGATTGGGCAAGATTACTTTTCAGAGGGAGCATGGGGCTCCACTCGCCTTGAATAATGTTATCTATGTGACTGAGCTGAAGAAGAACTTGGTATCCGTTTCCATGCTTGAGGATAGAGGCTATGATGTGATCTTCTCGAAAGGAA
This sequence comes from Pinus tabuliformis, assembly GCA_031772625.1. Classification (NCBI taxonomy): domain Eukaryota; kingdom Viridiplantae; phylum Streptophyta; class Pinopsida; order Pinales; family Pinaceae; genus Pinus; species Pinus tabuliformis. Next base: position 932,127,621 of record CM062808.1, read on the forward strand.
AGGTGTTCCTTCGACACATAGCCACGGGCCATGTAAAGAAGATAGGGATTCAGGTGAAGAATCTCTCTAAGTTGGAGGTAGAGGAGTGTACTGCTTTGAGCATAAAAGCAAAAATGGTGTAGAGCTTATACATTGGCGAGTTGTGGCATAGGCGATTGGTCCACTTGCATCATGGAGATTTCAAGATATTGCAGCAGATCTCTACCGGTCTTCCCAAAGGTACTCTTGAGAAAGTTGATAAATACAAGGGGTGTACTTTGGGAAAATACACCAAGTCTTCCTTTCACAACAGAGACAGTTGAGAAGAGGCTATTCTAGAGAGAGTCTATTCATATGTATGTGTACCATTATCGACAACATCCACAGCCAAACACAAGTATTATGTTATATTTGTTGATGACTATTCTCGTAAATGTTGGATATTTTTCATGCAGAAAAAGGATCAAACTTTCACAAAAATTTTTCAGTTTAAAGCATTGGTGGATAAAGAGTCAGGCAAGAAGGTTAAAGCTCTACAAATTGATAATGGTGGTGGGTATGTGCCAAATGGGTTTAAGAAATTTTGTGCAGCATAAGGGATTAAACAGGAGTTGACGACACCCCATAACCGTTAGCAGAATGGGGTGGCTGAGAAGAAGAACATAAGAATAGTAGGGGCAGTGAAGAAAATGTTGCATGATTAGGGCCTACCACTACACTTGTGGGATGAGGCATGCAACACTATGGTTTATGTTCAGAATCGTAGCCCACATCAGATACTTGAGATGAAGACACCAAAAGAGGCTTATTTCGGTAAGAGGTTATATTTTGGTCACTTCATGATTTTTGGGTCATCAGTATATTTCCATGTCACCAAAGATGCACGGAAGAAGATTGAGCTGAAAGTAGAGTTGGGGATATTTGTGGGGTACACAGATACACTTCACAACTATTGGGTGTACTTGCCGACCAACAGGATGACACTAGTTCATAGGGATGTTAGATTCGATGAGGAGAAGGCCATGCGAGTTTCCATTGAGAGGGAGCTTGAGATAAATTGAGGAGAAAGCCATGCGAGTTTCCATTGAGAGGGAGCTTGAGATAAATGCGGATGAGGAGATTTTATCTCCTAAGGTTTAGGAGCCTTTGATTATTGTGGAGAAACCACATGCAGAGGATCCGGGAGTGGAGACATCCACTCAGGCAGAGTCTTCCAAATATGGGAGAAAGCGCACCAGAGAGGATGACATATTATTGGATGATGCATGGGAGAATGTGGGAGAACCCACTTCTCAGCGCAGGAAGAGGTGGTCACATGAGAGGTACACTGGATACATGGATCTTATGGGTGAATGTGTTGTGACAGAGCCATCTTCCTTTAAGGAAGCAGTGCAGCAACCAGTTTGGGTCGATGCCATGATGGAGGAGTATGAATCTATAGTTCGTAACAGTGTTTGGGATGTTGTCTCGAGACCAGAGGACAAGTCACTGGTGAGCTCCCATTGGTTTTACAAGGTAAAACAAGTTGCAGATGGTAGTTTGGAGAAGCATAGAGATAGATTTATGGTCCATGGCTTTTCACAGGTAGAGGGGATTGACTATGATGAGACCTTTTCTCCTGTTGCAAGGTACTCGTCAATCAGATCTATATTGGAACTCTTAACACATATGGGTTGAAAGATACATAAGATGGAATTAAAGACAACCTTCCTTGATGACATGATTGAGGAAGAGGTGTACATAGAGTAGCCTAAAGATTTTGAAACCTTTGACTATGAGTCGCATGTGTGCCGGCTCAAGAGAGTATTGTATGGGTTGAAGCAAACACCCCGTGCTTGGTACACCAGGATAGATAGTTACTTCACCGGGTTGGTTTTCACAAAGAGTGAAGCAGATGCAAACTTGAACCACATAGTGGTGGAAGGTAAGCTGTTGATCATTACAATTTATGTTGATGATCTCATACTGACAAGTGATGATCAACTGATCAAATATTGCAAGGAGGACCTTGCAAGAGATTTTCAGATGAAGGACATGGGGCTCATGCATTACTTTCTTGGCATGGAGGTATGATAGGGAGATGGGGAGTTGTTTGTGCCTCAGGGAAAGTATGCCAACGAGATACTCAGGAGATTCCACATGGAGAGAAGATAACCCATCGAGACTCCTCTAACAGGTAACTGGAGGAAGGAGGATGCTACTTCAAGGGAAGTAATAGAATCTACTATTTATAGGAAGCTTGTGGGTTCACTCCATGACTGGATATGTGTTATGCATTTAAGCAGCTTAGTCAGCGATGGTTAGGCCTACCAAGTTGTATTGGAAGGCATAAAAACATGTGTTGAGATACCTCAGTGGCACTTCTTAGTATGGATTATGGTACATACAAACAAAGGGAGTGAAGCTTCAAGGCATCATCGATGTAGATTGGGTAGGGATTCTATCCGATAGGAAGAGAATATTAGAAGGGATCTTTAGTATTAGGTTAGTGGAAGTTTCTTGGTACAAGAAGAAACAAAGACCGGTTGTACATAGTTCGGCAGAGGTAGAGTAAATGGATGCGAGTCAGGCAACATGTGAGGCCATCTGGATGAGGAAGACCCTAGTTGGTTTGTTTGGTCAACAGATGGATCCAACTATGATTTACTACAATAATCAAAGTTATATCAAACTCTATGAAAATCCATTTTTTCATGATGGGTCCAAGCATATTGATATCTGATATCATCATCTCAGAGATTGTGTATTGAGGCAGATTATCTTTTTAGAGTATATTCCCATGGAAAAGAAATATATTGACATTTTGAAAAAGGCATTTTCAAGATGTAAATTCGAGTTTCGCATAGATAGGATCGGGGTAGCCGATAATCCCTTTCTTGTTGAGAGGGAGTGTTGAGAAATGGCAATAAGAAATTCCAGTTTAATTTGTCCTTGAATTAAACTAAGAATTAAAATCAAATTCTATTCTCATAGCAACTTGTAAATAGTTAATTAAGTTTAATTAAATTAATTAGCTTAGGAATTTAGAGTTGGAAGTCTTTTTGTAGTCATGTATATGTTCTCCCTAAGTTTTAGGGGTCCAATATGTTTTTAAATTGAGTTGAAAATTAGATCACTTAGTTTACTGAGTTAAGTTCAGTGAAATTAGTTCTAAATTGTTTTTGGAACTAATAGAGGACTAACAATCAATTGGTGCACTAATGCATCCAATAGAGCTACTCCAGTTAACTGAATATTTCCTCATGAGAAAATCATGCATGTTTGTTCATAGAAAGACCCAATTGAGACTAGAGTGCAAGGGACAATGTACTATCACTTGTATGATTTACTGAGTTGTATAGATCATGCATGCAATCAGGAAAGGGGCGTAGTTTGGATTGCGCAGTTTTGGAAGCATTGGATTCCCATTAATATGGGCTATTCATCCATAGGAATTTCCCAAGGAAATAGGGGCTTTGAGAGTTGTAGAATAGGCTAAGGATTTATCTTGAGCTTTCTTGTGAGCTGAGAGATTTGAGCATAATAGTGCTGAATTGTTCTAGTGAGAACAAGATTTGTATCTTCACTCACATTTCTGATATATGCAATATAGATAGCAGGGTTTTGGGCAGTGGATTTCCCCAGATACATCTTGTGTTATGTGTCATTGATTTATCTTCTTCTTGTTCTTATTGTTTTCATCGATCTATTGGCTTCCACTAGTTGAAAGTAGAAGTAAATTCTTGTCCTGTGCTTTAGTAAATTGCATGAGCTTGTGAATCTATAATATTTTCTACAATAAATTGTAGTAATGAAACTCTCTGTGCATGCCAAACCCCAGAACTCAAGCGTGCTCTGTAAAATCATAAGTTAACATTTATATGTACGTAAATACAAAAATGAGCCGAGATGCGGGTAACCCAGTTCGGGTAACCATTTTTCCAATTTGAAAAAAAAAAATAACAATACAATCCATTTAGAATTTAGAGCTCAAAAATATCCAACAGTCTTGACTGGCTTGAATCTCGAACAATAACTTTAATTCTAGTGACTATAAGTTGCAACCTTCACCCCAAAACAATTTACAAGCCATGAACATAAAGACATAAAACTCGGTGCACCCGAGACATGCTCAGAATAGTGAGGAAACCCATAACTAAAACTAGGGCAAGAAGCCATAGAAATATAATCACACTTGGGATTTTAAGAAAAGGTAAATGGCTCTATAGGTCATCCTCCATGATTACCGAGCACTATGGAACTCCTGGTCCCTTATCTGACTTACCTACAAAGGAAGATGACAAATGTGGGATTAGGGTTTGAGTTAAATATTTTGTAGTTCAAGGCATAATAACAAACAAAAGCTTTAACTATAACTTGAAAACCATAGGAACAAATCACCCAAACTCCTGAAAGATGAAAAGGGGAAATCCCTACACTCTAGAGGAGGTTTTTGGAGTAAGACCATCACTTTCCCTACACAGACAGTCGTTGTTTTTAGTATAGTGACGACAATGAAGCCTTGTGAATGAAAACTTACCAAAACAAATCATAATGAATAAAATGAACAGGGTTCACCTTCGATTACACTGCTAGGAACATGTTATGAGTGTGACTTGACATCGTTTGGGTAGCAATCGGCCTAGAAAAGTTCGGTGGACAACCATTGAATCATAGCATTAAGAACTTGATTAAACCTTAACATAGATGCATCAAAGGTTTGAGAAATGAGTGTTGAGCATAATGGGCAACCTGAGTCACGAGGGTTGAGAGGTTAGTTACCCTCTAACCCCCGTCCATCAACAAGGACAGTCGATCTAACCTTTGACAACCGTTAATGAGATTAGAATCCCAAGATGTAACTCCATTGTTGATCAAGCATCAATCCCAGGGTAAAGTATGCCACGCAGAGGGAGCAGGGTGGTTCTAGATAGTTCGAAGGGTCGGGGCATTGGTAGCCCATTGGGAAACTTGATCAAATGCTTATTAAATGAGGTTCCATTGTTTACTAGGATATCTATACTACATAATCAATACCATAATATATATATATATATATATATATATATATATATATCTCTCTCTATATATATATATATATATATATATATATATATATATATGTATATATATGTTCATGTAAAACAATTTTTTTATGATGATGGGGAAACGTTACGATGTTCCATCTCTAGAGGCAAATCAAAGTCTAGGCAAGGAAGAATAACCTTCTATCATTGTGGAAAACCTGGCCATGTAAAAAATTATTGCAATATATTAAAAGCATACTAAATGAGAAAAAGACAACCAAAAACAACAACAATGAAGAAACTATTGTTGTTGCATCAGATGGTGAGGTATTAATTACTGTTTCTTATGAAGATGCATGTCTTTATACTTCTTGTCATGATAGTGATTGGATTTTAGATTCTGGAGCCTCCTACCATGCTACCCCAAGTAGAGAAAGTTTTATTTCTTATAAATATGGAAATATGGGAAAGGTTCACTTGGGTAATAAAAGTATTTGTAATATTGAAGGGGTAAGGGATGTATTAGTAACGACAAAATATAGTTGTGTTTATTTATTAAACAAGTTAGATATGTACTAGATCTTGGAATGAATTTTATTTTAGATGGGAAGTTAGATGATGAAGGCTACCTTACAATGTTTGGCAAAGGAGGTTGGAAAATTGTGAAGGGTTCACTAGTTGTTGCAAAAGGGAAGAAAATTGGCACTCTCTACACATTAAAGTCAAAACTACAAAATTATAATATTTTTGTTGTTAAGGAGGAGTTTACAGTAGATTTATGGCACAAAAGGCTTGGGCACATGACTGAAAGAGGATGAAAATCCTTGCTGAGCAAAATTTTTTGCTTGGTATAAAAGGTACAAAATTTAAATTTTGTGAACATTGTGTTATGGGTAGACAAAAAAGGGTGTCATTTATGAGAGATGGTCTTAAAAGAGATACACAAATATTAGATCTAGTACATTTTGATGTTTGTGGTCCAATCAATATAAAATCACTAGGAGGAGTTGCTTATTTTGTTACTTTTATTGATGATGCATCAAAAAGGGTGTGGGATTTCCCTATTAAAAGCAAGGATCAAGTTTTAGATATTTTCCAAAAATTTCGTGTGGATGTTGAAAGAGAAAATAATGAATTATTGAGATGTATTAGAATAGATAATGGTGGGTATATTTGTCTATTGAATTCAAAGAATATTGTAGCTGATATGGCATAAAGCATGTAAAAACAATTCCTTGCACTCCATAACAAAATGGAACAACCGAGAGAATGAATCAAACAATAATGGAGAAGGTGAGAAGCATGCCTTCAAATTCTGGTTTTCCTAAATACTTTTTAGAAGAGGTTTTCCAAACAACTTGCTATTTAATTAATCGGTCACCCAAAACTTCATTAGATGGTGGCATTCCTAAAAAGGTATTCACTGGTAAAGATTTATGTTACTCTCATGTGAAAATATTTGGTTGTGAAGCATACATGCATATTCCTAAAGAACAAGGATCCAAGTTGGATGAAAATTCATTAAAATGAATTTTCTTAGGATATGTTGATAATGAGCTAGGTTACCAATTATGGGATCCTTTGAAAAAGAGAGTTATTAGAAGCAGGGATGTTATTTTTAATGAAGAAAAATGTTTAAAACTAATGAAAAATATGTGGAGGAGAGAAGAATTGTTGAAATTCCAGAACAATAGGAAAATCAACCACCATTACAAGAAGAGACATCAAAAGATAATGAGCATCCATTGCAAAAATGAAAGTGAGGAACAACAAGCAGAAAAAAATTACGAAAAACAAGGAGAAAAACATGACGAACACAAAAATCAACAACCATTGGAAGAAATTCCACCACAAAACTCATCAATTCACAAATATACCAGGCATCATAATAGTTCACAAAGGTATTCTCCTGTAGAATATATTTTATTGACTAGTGAAAGTGAACCTACTTATTTTCAGGAAGCATGTGAAGGACAAGATAACATCAAATGGAAAAAATCTATGCAGGAAGAGCTAAAATATCTACATGATAATAAGACATGGGATTTAGTTGAAAGGCCAAAAGGAAGAAATATTTTAAAGAACAAGTGGATGTATCAAATGAAGCATGAAGGCAAGGAAAATTACTAAATATTTAAAGCAAGGCTAGTGGTTAAAGGTTTTAGGCAAGAACAAGGTATTGATTTCATAGAATTTTTCTCTCCAGTTGTCAAAATCTCATCAATACAAGTGATACTTTTCTTGTAGTTGCTCTAGATTTAGAATTGGAGCAATTGGATGTCAATATGTCCTTCCTACATGGATATTTAGAAGAAGAGATATATATGGAGAAGCCATAATGATTCATTGCAAAAGGTAAGCAAAACTTGGTTTGCAGGTTGAAAAAGAGTTTACATGGGCTGAAACAAGCCCCTCATCAATGATATAAGAAGTTTGACTCTTTTATGCTTGATCATAATTTTAAAAGGCTATATGCAGATCATTATGTATACATTAAAAGAGATGAAAGAGACAATTTCATTATCTTGTTACTATATGTTGATAACAAGTTGATTGTTGGGAAAGATAAGATGATGATTAACAGGTTAAAAGAAGAATTAAAAAAGGCATTTACAATAAATAATTTAGGACCAACAAGGAATATTTTGGGAATGAAAATTATACGTGACAAAAAAATGAAGAAATTATGGTTGTCACAAAACAATACCTTAGAAAAGTATTGGAAAAATTCAATATGGTTGATGCAAAATATATAGGTACACCACTTGCTTCTCATTTCGAATTAACATATAAACAATGCCACACTTCAACAGAATAAAAAAAAGAAATTTCCAATATTACATATGCTTTTGCAGTGGGAAGTCTTATCTATGCTATGGTATGTATTTTCCGTGACATTGCACTTTCAGTGGAAGTAGTAAGTAGTTTTGTTGCAGACCTAGGTAAATAACATTGGAATGTTGTTAAGTGGATATTAAGATATATTAAAGTATCAATTGCTTATTGTTTGTGCTTTCAAGATAATGTTGGAAGGTTTTACATATGTTGATTTCACAAGTGACATGGATTCTAGATCTGCAACAGGACACAACTATGCTTTTGCAAGGGCTACAATATCATGGGTATCTAGACTGCAAAAGGTGGTGGCTCTTTTTACCACAAAAGTTGAGTATATGACATCAACCGATGCATGTAGGAAAATGATTTGGATGAAGAGGTTCTGACAGGAACTAGGCCTACAACAAGAAAAATATGTATTGAATTGTGATAGTCAAAGTGCACTCCATCTTGCTAAAAACCCTGCTTTTTCACTACAAAACAAAGCATATTGATGTTAGATACCATTGGATCCATGAAGTGTTAGATGATGGGCTACTACAGTTGAAGAAAATACACACAAAGGAAAATCCAGCTGATATGTTAACAAATTTTTTTCCATAAGCACGATATTTGTAGAACCTTGGATGAGTTATTCCAAAGATGATAAAGGAGGCTCGGGAAAGATGTGTAACTAAGAGATAGAAAATTATTTTGGTCTAAAGTGGGAGATTGTTGTGTGTGAAACCAAATAAGTAAATAAAATAAAAACATAATGAAATATTAATACTTCTTGAAAAATTTTAAAGTCGTAGCTTTGGGTTTGTGGTTTTGGACCCATATTTTTCATAGCTCATGGTATTGTGCGATGTCATGGTTTTGGATTGGTGGTTTTCATAACACATGGTATTGTGCCAATAGTATTTCTCTAGATTATAAGATGAGATATTATTTATATGCAATATCGGTTAGACATTGTGAGTGGGGTGAGAAGGTAAGAAGATTGGAGTTGAAGTTGAGCTAATGGTGGTAGTTTTTTATTTAATGGAATGGATTTTCCCTGTAGGATTTTTCACATAAATGTATTGTTCATTTGGTTTTGTGAATTTTTTTACATTACTTTTCAGATCTGGCATTTAAATTTACATGTTGATAGAGATCTACCACATTATTCATAGAGTTGATATGTATGTTACAGATGTACTACAATTTACACAAAAATAGTATTTATATTCGTAAATATTTTGTTGGATGTTTTAACAATGCCATCCTTCAAATCCATATTAAATATACTAAAAATTAAATTAATTCTTTTTTACTTTCAATTAATTTATCTCTATATGAAATTGATGTAAATTTAAGGTGAAAATTGAAGCATTTTATTTATGGCCGACATTGAGTTTTTTGTTGTTACAATTTTTTAAGTTGTCAGTGTAAGTATTATTTTATTATTTTTTTTGTTATTACAATTTTTTACAATATTAGTGTAAGCATTATTTTATTATTTTTGAATGTAATGTTACATGAAAACATCTCCTTCACACTAGGTTGTAAAATGCATGTAGAAGCAATAATTTATATTTATTTAGCTTTCATATATAGAAATATTCTTATTTTTAATTTAATTAAAATTGTGATAAACATATAGTTACACACACTTGGCATTTTTCTTCAACATGTTTTATTTATTATTTTTATATATTTATATATATATATATATATATATATATATATATATATATATATATATATATATATATATATATATATATATTTATATATGGATCTTAATTTATAGCTACATTTTATATTAAATATACATTTCAGCCCAAGGGGGCTCAATTGGCAATGTAGAAGTCTTATAAGTCTTATTTGAGGAGTTTTGAGATTCACATCACCATGATCCACTTGTGTGTGCATACGTAGGGACCTAGAGGTTATAATGGTAGCGGTTGGAATCTACCCCATGTCTTGTTGTACCTGACAGACCACCCTTGTTACCCATATATATATATATATATATATATATATATATATATATATATATATATATATATATTACTTATTTTTATATCTAGAAATATTTTTATTTTAATTATGAATTTTTTTGAAATAATTTTATTGATAAAAACAAACTTACAATATATAAATTGATTTCATCTTTTAGGGATATACTGTGTGGTTTGTATGAATGATTTTTATCTTCCCTACCCAAATTTAAATCTCGAACATTGTGTATATTATGTTTTTTACCCATAAATAAATAATTTAAACCTACTCTGATACCAAAAATGATGTAGGTCCAATATCAAAACATCCATATTTGTAAAGGATTTTCTTACCTTTGTATTATTTAGAGATTCAAATTCATTAAACATAACAATCCATGCTATATTGGAGTTTATTTTGTCCATTCATCTCTTTCATACTTGATCCTAACAAAGGTACATTGTGATAAACCATATGTGATTGCACAATCTATATTCTTCAAATTCATCCTCTCTTACTTTCTTTAGCCTTGAATTGAACCATTTTTCTAGATCTCATTCTTTCTAAACCATTTGTCATGGTACAAACTTACATGCAACTCTACCATGGAATCCCAAACATCTGACTAATCCTTTATATATAAATCAGGATGTTGGAACTTTATTGTATTGGAACTATGCTAATTTTATTTAATATTTGACTTACATGGAGTCTAAAGATCCCACAAAACTTGTCCTTTCATATTCCATACCTTGTGTTGATGAAGTTCGACTTAAAAACCTATAAAAAGGGGTTGGAACCTAAATACTAACAAGACTCACCATTTGGGAACTTGACTCATCCAATCAAATTTTAACTTTTAATTATCACCAAAACCTTTCTCATATAATCCTTCATCTGAAGATTCTTTAAAATTTTCCACAAAATGTCCCAATGATAATTCCCGCACATATATGTCCATTTAGGAACAAATCATAGCTAACATGACTAATAAGAGATGTTCTGCTCAAACTCATTCAATGTCAACCTATTGGAACTCCATTGTTGACTCTTTCATCAAGAAGGAATGTCAACTCTTAGTGCATTAGGACTCACATTCCCTACATGGGGTACACATGCAACAAAAAGATCCCCATCGAAGCTACTAATTCAAGTAAATCCGCCTCAATGTATCTCTATTACTCTGTATTTAGTTAAGTTTATGTTTTAGTTTCATAGTTTTATGGCTGGGAATGGTCCTAATGGCCAAAAAATTAAAACCTATGTTTTTTTTTTAGAACTCTAAACATTCCCTTATCTTTTGATATTTGGAAACAACTGATGTTCACATCTAGTCTGTGTTAGTTGCAGTAGTGGTTTGTATTTAATTGAACATTTATTTTGTCAATCCATATTCATCAACTTCGAGGTGTAGTACTATATGTACCACAAAGACTCTGTATATCCTATTCATCCTCACTGTCTTAAATCAAAATATAAACAATTCCTTTACCCTGCAAACTTAAAACAAGATCTCTACTCGAAATTTCACCCCTTTAATCACTCTTGTCTATAAAAAGAGGGAAATTTTTTAAATAAAACAACTAAACTACCAATGACATTCAATCTAGACAAAACTCTCAAAGCCACAACCTCACCAGTCAAACAAAATAATTGATTACAACCCACTCGTAATCTAACTCTTTCTTTTAATTCATCACATGCATTGGTTAAAACCTTTCCTGCAAATACATCTCATCAATCTTAAAACCATGCATAACCCTATGTCCGCAGATGTGTGTGTATGGGAAGCCCAATAAATTGAAACTAACACCACTGTTTCAAGTTATGATTAAACAACAATCAATCGAACTACTTGCACACTTTCATAAAATAACTCACACTTATAACAATATTCTCAGAAATCTTAGTAAATGGAATGCAACACACAGTATTGAATGCAAAGTCCACAATCTCGTTCCCTTATCTTCTAAATAAGACTTTGTTCCCCTTTAATTCGTTCAATCATTATGATGCATGTAGTAGGAAAATGATCCAAGCCCTGAACTTAACCCAAATCGACAAAATCAAGAACTGGAAGAACAAATCTTGAATGAGTACACCTCTATTTGCTCAAAGAAAGAGACATTCAATGTTTCAACCTATCATATGGATCATAATCTCTTAAATCAATGTTTAGATAGGTTACAAGGGAGCATAGGAAAAGAATAATAATGTATTAAAAAGTTGAGTACATAAAATAGATCAATGTTATGAACAAATGGCAAATACTCCGAGTAGTTGTTCATTTGCAACAATTCATAGAATGAGACTAGTCCTATCGCCACCAATGGCCTTAGCTCAAAATAACTCAAGTTATAGATAATGGGTTATCACCACCAATAAAAATGGAGCTACTATATGTAAAAGGAATCAATCATTACCCAAATCACAACTCTAAAATGGTCAATAATCAAACCCAGAAAAATAGTCAAATCAGGATCTTTAGTGAAAATAAATGTGCAATAACAATAATCTAGATTGATGAATAACTTAAGAAAATAGAACCAGATCTAATAGATTTAAGTTGAAATCAAAATCCTCTGCAAGAACATAATATATCCAGAACTAGTGCGGTCATCCAAAGGAAAATGACTGTGCATTTCACTGACAAAATAAGGATTCAAGTTCCAATTGGTATATTCACAAAGCTATTGTGAACATGGAATAAAAATACTAAGTATGAAAGAAGTATGATAACAAAAGATAAATAAATAAATCCACACCTTGTTTAAGATAAAACTCACAGTAATGTTTTAATCATGATGCACAGACATAAATCTACAGATAATATACAACAGGTTATGGAGTTGGGCTGGGGGGCCCTAGCTAGACCAGCTCAGACACCCGGATTAAAGAGATACCTTACAGAAACAAAGAATCAATCATGCATAACAACATAACTCTCAGATTAAGTAAACGCTTAATATAGAGGTTGTATTAATTCAAACAATCTTTACACCATGAGTTTATCCAGTTGAGGAGCGATAATTTCCAGCATCATCTCCTTATCCTCACTAGTTTGGCCCAAAGCCAAATTATACAATTTATACATATTTATGAATACAAAAGAGGCACTATTGGCTGACTCATGTTAGAAATTATTGGATTTGAGATCCTTATTTTGCCAACATGAAACCAAATCACCTAGAATTAGACAATAGAAATTGGATTTGTTAGTAAAAGCCAACCATTGGAGTCTGCATCCCTACTTCCTTGGACTATTACCATCGATGGAGCAAAATAAGTAGTCCTTCCAAATCTCGTCAAACAACCTGAATGCCAAGTCATACTCTAAAACTTTGATTGTAAACCATAATACAGGAAGCCTCCTATGTATATGTACTTCATAAATTGGGGTTAACGGCTTATATAGATAAAAAAAAAAGTTTATAAAAGCACACAAATTGAATCATTTAACATTAAACATAAATATATATACCTAGATTTGTAAAATAATATGTTTGTAATACTTCCCTTCAAAACCACACAAAAATTAAGCATATGAACCATAGGTTTATACCAAATTTGAGTAAATCAGAGGTGGCTAAGGGAGAAAAATAAGACATTTTCAACACCCAACACTCCCCCAATCCTATCTCCTTGTGTGTCATCACACAAAATTTCCAACCTCTGCAAAAAAAAATCATGGAACTCCTTCTGTCACTTGATAACTTTGATGTTAATATCCATGTCTGAGCCCTAGGTTTCCTTCAAATTTTTCCTTACTCTCTTACCCTTATCCTTCCAAGTTCTCAGTTCTTCTTCTAGATGTTTGTTCTTCTCCTTGCAAGTTTTCAATTCATCCTTAAATTGTTTATAATTTTCCTTTAGTTCTGCTATCTCCACAGTCAACCTAGCCACATTTTTTTGAAGTTGAATTTTTATTTGAATGTACTAGTTCAAGACTTCAATTTCCCTCACTTGATTTTGCAAAAAGGAAATTATCTTTGTGTATTTCTTTTGTTTAAGTGGGATTTTGAGAGGAACCTGATATTCTAAATCTTCAATTGGAACATTCTCATGATCACGACCTAGTTCTGTCATGGCTCCTGTAACAGTCCTTTCAAACTCAGTGTCCTTTCGCAGCTCCTTAGTATCGACTTTCATTTTCTTTCCTCCCTTCTTCACACTCGCCTAGACCTTAGTGCAAACATATGCTTCCATACTAGATTCCACTGGGATATCACCATCCTGATTCGACACTTTAGGACTACGAATTACCACCTCTGTTTCACACATAGGGTTGTGATCATATTTCAATTTTGTCAAAGGATTTTTTTATTTTTATTTTTATTATTATTATTATTATTTTCTTTTCGCTTTCTGGTTCACGGATACTCGGGTCAATGGGTAGCCACTACATCCAGAGTTGTTCAACACTGAGTGGACGCACCCGAAGGCATCAACACCCCTCGGCCTATTTACTGACCTAACCCCAAGAGCTTTCGGGATTCGACCCTGTGACCTCCCATTGGTGAGGCACTTGATTTGACCGTTTGAGCTAACTCTTGGGGCTCTTATTATTATTATTATTATTTTTTTAATTTAATTTAATTTAATTTAATTTTTTTATTTTTTTATTTTTATTTTTATTTTTATTTTTTTAATTTTATTTAATTTAATTTAATTTTTTATTTTTATTTTTTATTTTTTACTTATTTTTTTATTTTATTTTATTTATTTATTTATTTTTATTTTTATTTTTTATTATTATTATTTTTTTATTTTTATTATTTATTTTATTTTATTTTATTATTTATTATTTATTATTTATTTTTATTTTTATTTTTATTTTTTATTTTTTTTTATTTTTTTTATTTTTTAATTTTATTTAATTTTATTTTTATTTTTATTTTATTTTATTTTATTTTTTTTCCAGTTGGAACATGTTCATTTTCTACAGATGAAGGGGCAAGCTTTGCTCATGCCCTTTATCTTATCATTCTTCTAGTACCAACCATGGACGCCAAAGATGTCTCAATCCTTATATTCTCATACCCCTCTAAGGGTTTATTATGTCTTCTCTGAGAAGCACGTTTACACGCCTGCATAACAAACCCTCTAGGAGATTGTTCTACTATGTTGACATGCAGTCTACAACCACCGGTCTTGAATTGTACTAGAAATTGCTGCTAGTCAGACCTTCATCGGCTTAATTCCTCAGAAACTAATACCTTGATCAGTCCAACATGATATAATCACTTCTCCCTCTTATTAACAGAACTATTTATAACTCCATGTGACATTCTTATCAAAATTCTAAGAAGAAAATAAGAAAAAGCTCAAAGTGTAACCTAATTCAAAATGTAGCAAGAGCCAAATATGATAAAGGAGTATAATTGAGAACCAAACTTCACAGGTCATAAACTTTTGGAGGATAAGCAATAAGATTCTCCACTTCTCCATTAAACAATTCACATGAATCCCGTGTCTCCAATGAACCCTGTGATTGAGATTAATCATGAACCTACTCCATGCATTCATATCAAATTATCCCTTTTTGAACCAATTATCCCCCTCACGAGGAAGATTGGTTACCTCAACCATAAATTTCTTAGAAACATTAAATACCAAAGACCTGACACTTGCCATTTTACCATCAAAATTTTAAGCAAATACCTATGTAATTTTCAAATCATACCCATTGAACTTCTTGATAAAAGGTAACCATCCCTACTTCCTTCAGTGTTTGGAAGCCACTTTTATATTCGGGTAGCTTCTTAACTTCACCAATTGATCCTTGTTCGAATTGCACTGGCTCCATAACTTCTAGTACAAACTCCTACTTGAAAATTGTGCTATGTTTCTTCCCCCCCTAGCTTTATATTTCAATTACTTCATTGATACTCCCGTCAACCCTTTTCATTACCGACAACATAATCACCCCTACAACCTTGCATGTAAAGATATAAGTAATTTCCCCTTCTCGTTACCGTTCTCTTTCAATTCACTGAATTATTCCACCTCCAGCACCCATTGAACCAATTAGCAACGACGACGATCATGTGAGCATCTGTTCATAATGAGATCAGGATCATGAAAAATAATTTTTTTAATCGAGGGTTATTACAAAGTGACAGGTCCAACCAGGATAATCACAACACAAGTATTCACATCATAACTGATTACAAGAAATGTTATCATCGGTACTTTGGTCACAAGTTGGATAAAAGGCATGGTAAAAAGTTTTAGCTGATTCAATTGCCATGTATGATGGTGACAACGAGGATATCAAACCTGTGCTTCCCAATCATGAATTTTTCTTATCAAATTAGTGATCACAAACATTATAGTTAACTTTAAAGTCTAGAGTAGGTTAAATATATGCCATATTTAATTTCTAATTTAATGTTCTATCCAAATTTTTAATATAAATAACCACAATGAATAACTAATGATATATTAAGTAAATCATTCCTAATTCAAAAGTGGAAACATAAATATGACATGGAATGAGAATGATCACCAATTACATAGATAAAACTAATAATATTAACAAACAAGTTGCAGGGTAAAATTTATTACACATGGCCACTGCCTGCACTGCATAACCTACTTGCACTATCTAAAACCCAATAGAAAGATGATGTTGAAACCATTCAAATTATTCAAAGTTGTTACTTTCGAACTAGATCTTGTCAATCTAGCTATGATAATGGATGTTTACTTCTAGGGTCTGCTTGTACATGCAAAGTGTTTGGAAAAAATAGATCGTGTTAATTTCAAAATAAGGGGGAAACAAAGAAGAGGGAATAGGAGTAATTTTTAGAATGGGAGGGTATCAATTTTAGGGAATAGAAATAAGGGAATAAGTAGTAGAAAATTTCCCAAAAGGGGGAAAAGTAGAATAGGGATAAGGAGAATAAAGAATGGGAGGTGTAAATAAAAGGGATATAGAGGGGAAGAAAAGAAAGGGACAAGAATTAATTTTCATGTTAGAATGGGAAAGAAAGAAGTGGGAAACAAAGTCAAGCAGAGTTCTTGTATTTTGAAATTATCATTCCTATGTTGTTTTGATGTTGTGGTATATTTGAAGTGAGCTAAATGCAGTAGGAACTATCCATGCCAGTGGCATGTAGATTTAACAAGTTGTTTTCCTGAAACTTTGGTAAGGGGCTAGTTAACCTCTACTGCAACCAGAATTACCTGTAGAGACCTTCTTCTCAAGGATAGAAAAAGTGTGTATATTGATCTGGTTAATGTTCCAATTTTATTAAAGAAAAAGGGAGTCTACCTACCAGTGACCTGGTTTTCAAG
Source organism: Pinus tabuliformis (assembly GCA_031772625.1). Lineage (NCBI taxonomy): Eukaryota > Viridiplantae > Streptophyta > Pinopsida > Pinales > Pinaceae > Pinus > Pinus tabuliformis. The sequence continues at coordinate 932,144,711 of CM062808.1, forward strand.
TAACCTCCTACACAACTATGCCAACAAGCCAGTTTTCACAGTCATGCATTATTATTTTTTCTTTTTATGATTTTTTTTTTTTAATAATAATTTGAAGAGAGGCAATCAATAAGTACTCACAATAGCTTACCAATTTTATATTTGACTGTTGTTGAACTTCCTACATAAAATCTTCCTTGGTGCTGGGTTGAAGATATAATCCAAGTCTATGTCCATTCACTAGGAAGATGGTACCATGTACATCAATGGGCGTTATCTCAACTGCCCCATTCTTGAAAACTCAAATCACCTCTTAAGGTACCAACCAGTGCATGTGGATCTTTCTTTTTGAGTTCTTGAACTTTGAGTCATAGAGGAGCATCCAGTTTCCTAACTATAACTACTTTTTCCTAATAAATTTATCATGCCATTTACTGCATTGTTGTTGAATCAAAGTAGTTTGTTGTATAGTGCCCCTTCATCTCATCCAACTCACTAAACCACAAAAAGCACTACTGCTACGCCTCTGAGAGATCTAATCCAAAATTGACTGTAGTCCTAAAAGTTTTAATTTGAAATTGAATTGGTAGGATTACTTGTTTCCCATACACCAGCTTATAAGTTGTGTGGCACGTATTGTTTCTCCAAGTAGTTCTGTATGCCCACAATGCTTTCGGTAGCCTGCTTACCCAATCCTTTTTATGGATATTTACTATTTTCATAAGGATGGATTCAATCATCTATTTGTGTACTCTTCCTCACCATTTTCTTGTGGGTGGTATGGTGTATATTTCCTGTGTTGAATCTTGTAATGATCTACAATTCCTCTCACTGGATTGGAAACAAATTGTGGTCCATTGTCAGAAACAATTTCTCGCGGTACACCAAATCTAGTAAAAACTTCATTAAATAAGAAATCAACAACAGATTTTCCAGTGGCATAAGGAATAATACTAGATTCTACCCATTTTGTCACAAAATTCATAATAACCAAGGTATATCTTTTGTTTAAAGATGTTGGGGCTATAGGTTTAACAAAGTCAACATTTTTCAAAGGGATCTAACATGACCTTTGGGCACAAAGGCATGTCATCATCTTGATCGAGTTGGCCCATCCATTGAAAACTATCACAGTGCCTAACATACTGTTTGGAATTATTAAACGATGAAGGAAAAAGTATCTAACGTGAAGGACTTTATATGTCGTTCTTTTCTCTGTGAAATGGCCTCCACAAGGCTCATCATGGGAAGATTTTAAAATGTAAAACACATCTTCCTCGCTTACACATCTATGGATAATAAGATCAGGTCCTATGTAAAATAACTCTCCTTGGATCCAAGAGTATGAATCAATATTATGAATGATCCTTTGCCTCTCCTAAGCAGATAGGTGTGGTTGTGTTTTTCTCGTGACAAGATAGTTTGCTATATTAGGAAAGCAAGGGGAGTTTGTTGAAACTAAGGTGTTCATCTGGAAATGAATCATCTACAGGAATTTCTTGACCAGGATTATTTAATCTATAAAGAAAACCAGCCACCACATTTAACTTTCCCGACCTATCAATTATAGTCACATTGAATTCCTATAGTAAAAGAAACCACCTAGTTATCCTACCACTAGTTAAAGGTTTGTTCATCAAATATTTTATGGTAGAGTGATCTGTGTGTATAAATACTTCGTATCTTGTAATATAGTGTCTGAACTTATTAATAATGATAACCATAATTAGTATTTCTTTCTTTGTCACTGTATAATTAACCTCGGAAGGTGATAAGTTTTTACTAATGAAGTATATGGCATAGGATTGTTGATTTTCCTCTTGTCCCAATGCTACACCAATAGTAGTATCTGAGGCATCTGAGGAGATATGGAATGGAAGGGACCAATTAGGTCCCCTCGGGACTGGTTCCTTTACTAGTCTCTCCTTCAAATCCTCAAAGGATCATTGGAAAGCCCCGGTCCAAGAGAAATTATTATCCTTGGCCAACAATCGAAAAAGAGGGGCAACTATCCTCGAAAAATTCTTAATGAATCTTTTGTAGTAACCTGCATGACCCAAAAACCCTCTCACTTCCCTTTGTGTTTTTGGTATAAGAAGGTGAGTGATAACATCCATCTTAGATGGATCTACCTAGATGCCCTTATAAAAAATAAGGCTGGCAAGGACCACCCCTGCTTTGCACATCAATCTATGTTTTTTGTTACTCAAAGCAAGGTGGGCCTCTCGACATCTATAAATTTCTATAAATTTTGGAGAGCTTCCTAAAAATAGTTACCAAATATCAAAAAATCATCCATATATACCTCTACATGCTCGAGGTTAGAAAAAATAGCCAAGAATTCCCTTTGAAAAGTAGCAGGAACATTACAAAGTCTGAAGGGAATAAATGAGTAAGTGAATGTTCCCCAAGGACAAGTAAAGGTAGTCTTATCCTCATCCTCGAGTGTCAACTGTATCTGGTTGTAACCGTTCAGGCCATCTAAAAATAATAAGTACTTTTTACCTGCAAGGGTATCTAGTACCTGATCGATGAAGAGAAGGGGGAAGTAATCCTTGAGAGTGGCTTTATTTAATTTATCTATAATAAAATTAAATTTGTCATATCCCATCTTTTTTCAGGAATACTACCAATGGAGAGACCCACTAGTTATCATATATAGGATAGATAAATCCTGCATCTAAGAGTTTCTGAAGTTCTTCTTTAACAACATTTAAAAATGTAGGGTTCATTCACCTTTGGGGTTATCGGACAGGTTGGGTACCCTCCTGAATATAAATATGATGGGTACAAGTTTCAAAAGGGATGCCTCTCATGTCCTCGTAACTCCATGCAAATGCATCAAGATGGTCTCGTGATAGTCTCACAAGATACACTTGTTGGGATGGGTCCAGGTCTACACTAATATGTAAGTATTTTCCTAGACTTACCTCAACAAGAGTAATTTCCAACTTGTGAATATCTATCATGGCTACCAAGCTCTGTAATCATGACGAGGATTGCAGGTCATAGTTTTCTTAGAAATTTGGACTAAAAATTTGATGAAGTAGTCCAAAGTCTTGCATAGTGTCCAGGTTACCAAGAAATCCCAGATCACACTCTCCTCATTGTACTCATAATATTGGTGAATCATGGAAAGAGGCTACGTCTCCTCATCACTACTGTCATAATACAACCAAAAGGTATCACAAAGCTCCTAGATGGATCTGACAGGTGGGTATAGGGTGACCTTCTTCCTGGCATTCCCCATGGGAAATATACATGTCACCAGAGGGACAACCTATATAGGAATCAACTGTAGCAAGCTACAGTCATCCCAAAATCAAAGGGTGTCCCCCAATAAGGCTCTCCAGTTGAAAAAAAATAAAATCTACGATGTAATCCCAAGAGTTAATTGAGAAAATCACATCATCTAACACACCCTATGGCTTGATTTTAGATCTATCAACAAGTTTAAGCATGGTATGGGTAGGTCGGATGTGATTCAGCTGAGGCTGCTCCATAGTTTTCCTAGTCATAACATTAATATCCACTCCAAGGTATATTAACACATTGGGAACAAGGATGTGACCTATCTAATCATAAACGAATGGCTTTCAGGATAAGTATATTTTTCAACTTGTGCACATCATTTCATCAACTCAATCTCTCTTCCAACAAACTAGATAGTGCGGGGTTAAGCTATCTTCCTTCCTGTCTTTTTAAGACAAAGTTCCCTAACAATTTTAGAACATATAGGCATCTCTTTTATAGCCTGCAATAGAGAAACCTTTATACAAAGGTCTATCAACTCGGAAGCCAGGTCAAACTTAGGGATGGGGTCAACTTTCTCTACAACCAACCTTTCTGGAAAGGGAGTATGGTTTGAAGAACAGGGTAAGGAATCTGAGTATATGAGAATAGGATGTGAAGCAACATCATTTATTGAAATATTATGAGTTTCCTCAATTTTTTTCCTCAATGATTATTGCATGTTTTTTCTATTTTTGTTTTTCTTTCTCTGAATGTGTCACCCTTCCCAATCTCAGTTGGAGATCATTGACCCCAACTGGCGTGGTATGATAAGTGGGGAAAGGGAGCAGACCAAAAGAATGAATCATTTGTACTACTTTATTATTTGGGTTGGGCTCAATTTGTGTTGGCAACTGAGGTGGCCGAAATGGTGGTGGCAACGGAAATGGTGGTGGCATAGGTTATGTCTACTGAGGTAGAGTAGCATGTAGTGTTCATTTTGGCATAGGATAAGGTGCATATGATATAGGATATGGCTAGGTGGACATGGGAGAAGAAAAATGAGAATATGATGGTCCTCTCCATCCATGTTGCCAAGGAGGAGGAGACTTCCCAAACTAAGAATGATACCCATGCTCTCAAGGTTGAGGATAATTCATATTTTGAAAAGAATATAGTTGTGCATTATGAAAATTAGCATAATATGGTGCAGTTTCAACAATCATACTTGTACTTACCTGTGGCCATGATTTTCGAGATACCATAGCATGTAGTGGCTCAGGTACTGAATGCTCCTCGTCAAATATTTCTTTCAACCCAGGTATAGATGGGTATTCCTTGATAGAATGTTTACCTACACATATCACAAAACTATTAAAAACCTTGTCATCTGCAAGACATTCATGTAAAATATGCTTCTTTCTACATTTTGGACAATAAATGGACAATGAATCTTGCTCTTCTGCTAGTTTTTGCTGAAATTTTAAAGAATCTATTTGTTTACTAACAATATTCATAATTTCTTTTTTCATATTATCCATTTTCTTTTCTAAACCAATAATCATAGCATTTGTGGATCCAAATATGTTGTTTCTATAATTGCTTCTAATTCCCTTACCATATCAGGATTGATTTCATGAAAACTTCCCACACAAGTAACAAATTTGGTTAAAAGAAAGTTGAGAAATGTCTCCTTGTCCTAACATATTCAAGTTATTTTTGGAATAATCCAAAAGTTCCCATAAATATAGGGTTTTGATAGTACTCACATCATATTTGTGTTTATACCTTTGAGGGATATACAAAAAACTCTCCAAATAATCCTCCAAATTCTCATCATCATTTTGTGCGATAGTAAAGATTCCATCCTATATTTCTCGTGTCTTACAATATTCCTGATATGTATTTAGAAAATACCTCTTCATTTTCTCTCAAGAAGTGATAATGTTTCCTCCCAACCCCATAAATCAGCGTAAAGCTGAGTCTTTAAGGGTTGCAAGGAAAAGTTTTAACTTCTGGGCATCTAATGAATAGTCATAGCTCTTACAGAGTATGTCAAATTCAAAAATAAAGGAATTAGAATCTTGATGTACCTTACCATGGAAACACAAAAGAACTGAAGGTGAAATATTTTTCATTTAAACGATTGCATGAGGTTCCACAATTGTAAATCCAAAGGTGGATTGTTCTTCAAGTGGTTGATCCTCACCAATCTCTTTACCATGAACATCCTCCTGATCTTCCTTCTTCCTTCCTCCAAATAGATTTATCCCTGTGGACTATGAAGGATGATTGTGTTTCAAGTTTCAGTTTTAACGGTCTCCTTCTTCCCTACCAATGACTGAGATACCCCTGATGTAATAGCCCTAGTTAAAAATCCATGTAAAAATATATAAGACCACGGTCATGGGACATGTATTCCAAGTTGAATGGTGGGAAAAAAATCCTAGTGGGTGTTCACTTTGGTTTATTATGGCTAAGGAAATTGGAAAAGGAAATGACAAAGGATTTGGAAAGGCACAAGGCATTTATTGGCATTTTATTTAGGAAAATATTGGAAATTAAGAGAAAACAAAGGTGAAAGGTCACAGGTTGCATGTGAGGAGGAAAATGAAGGAAAATAATGGAAATTGAAGAAAATAGAGGCCTCATTAATAAAAAGTCTTTTGAGGATTAGTGGGTAGGCTTGGTTAGTGTAGCTTTTTGTGAGGTCAATTTTAGAGCTCTCATTCTATTCTCTCTCTCATACTCTTGGACACTTAGAGTTTCTTGGAGCACTCTTGGAGAGTGTGACATACTTGGATTTTTGGAGCAAGAAGGCAAACGAAGAGCAGGAAAGCACAAGAGGACATTAGGATTAGTAACTGCAGTAGGTTTTGCTTGTAGGTACCGAGTTGCATGTATGTTTTCCTCACTAGTTTTGGCATGCATGACACATGCATGTGGTTTCTTGGTTATGATTTTTCATTAGCATGGAGGATTGCCTAGATTGATAGTGGATTTTCCTAGCCTTTCCATTTCCTAGATAGCCATGGTGTTGTGGGTTCATTTATTTATTTTTCTGGTTGGTTCTCATGTTTCATTTAGCTTGGGTTGGGTTACTAGTTCTTGGAAGCCCTGGTTGGACAAACACTCTAGAATCCCTGTAGCAGCTTGAGTTGAGTTACTAGTCCTGGAAGCCTTGGTTGGACAAATGCTCTGGAAGTCCTTGGTGGGTTGAGCTTCTAGTCCTGGAAGCCCTAGTTGGACAAATTCCCTTGAAGCCTAGAGCAATTTGTGGGTTGAGTTACTAGTCCTAGAAGCCTTGGTTGGAACAAATGCTCTAAAGCCCTAGAAATCTTGGGTAGAGACAAATCTGGTGATGGTTTGTGATGTCCAACTGTGAGGTGGAATAATTGTTTGATGGGTTGAGGTGGTTTGGCCTCTAGAAGAACTGTATGGTTTTGATTGATGTGTTTTATGAGATCCCACATTCATTCTTAGAATATGGCACGGGGGTGACTAGATGAAGAGAGATTTGGATCAACCATGTCTACGGTCTGGTGGTACGTGCAATTCCCAGACTTGGTTTCATTTTGCATATGTTAATAAGAGCTATTTATTCTTGTAAATGATGGGTAAGTGTACTTGTTATTATATGATCTTGATGGTTGTATTATCATTGTTATGCTATTGGTTATGAGCATGTTTTATGATAGTGATGATGTATGGCTCTCATCGCGTTTTGATTTGTAAATGAATGAACAATATATCTATAACGTAATAGATTAAATTGCATCTACTGATATAAAGGAATAATGTTTCTTAATGATTATAAGATAAGTATGAGACCCCTATGCTCAGATCTATTGTTTAAACATGTAGATTACATCTTTGTGACATGCTGGATGAAATGTCATCATGGCTAGTAGAGGTCCAGTCTAATCCTTGTTGATGTTTTTACAAATGCATCATTGTTATGTTGTATAAATTCATTTTCGAAAAGTGTCATTTAGTTCTAGGTAGTGACCTTGGATCTGGATTGGAAAAAGAGGCTCAAATCTCGGAGACGCAGGCCCAACACTGGGCAGAAAATTCCCTTGATGCATGCATGCCCATGCTGTGGGAGCGTCCAGAGATTCCCGAACGCATGCATGACCATATCAAGAGAGTTTCTGGGGGTTTAATGGTCTTAAAAGTTAGTGGGACCTAGAGGTTGGTTACCTGAGAGGTTTGGATGGTTCTTGGGATTATTGTTGCTAATGTGGAAGGTCTGTATGGTGTGTTTCCTTCTGTTCCACTTCCTCAAGGTGACTTAGGAGGTCGAATCATATCATAGTAACTTCTCATCACATGTTTATCCCGGTTGTTCGATTACTTAGGTAGATGTGGGAGGAGGGTGTTACAGAGTGGTATCAGAGCATGGTTCACCCCTTAGACTATATGGGCAGTGTGTTGGTCATTCATTCATGTCAGTTGCATATGTGTTCCTTATGCTTGTAGTCCATGTGCTTGCTGCATTTGCATGGTGTTGATCATGGTTGTAGTGATGTCGCCATGAGTAGGAGTTGATCATGTTTTTGTTGGGATGCATTTGTCATGAATGAATGTTGATTGTACATGCATTTTCTATGCATGTCAATGTCTATATGTTGTTATGCATGAGTTGTCATGGTTATGGTTATGCATGTACGGTAGGCCAAACATGAATTGTGAGGTCATTGTATGCAATTAGGTCATCATGATGTTATTGGTATGTTATGATGCTAATGAGTTGGTTGAGATAAAGCAGGAGATGCAGACCATCAAAGTGAATTTGCTACATTGGACCTCGAGTTAAGTGCATGTCGTCATATAGGTTTGTATGTTGGGAATGTATGTACGTAGGTTACGGGTTGTTATATGAATTATGGTTATGTGTATGCCTTTCATTCTATTGATGTTATGGTTACAAAAATGATAGATGATAGTTGATCAATGTAGTCATATAGACATGTGTCAGATAGTCATGAATTATAGTAACCTGTGGTTGTATGCATTGTTGTTGATGTTTTATGCTAGTTAACTTGATGATTATGTTATATGTCATTGATGAATATGTTATATGTTAACTTTTAGTTAGCTCGATGATTATGTTATATGTTGTTGATGAGCATGTTATATGTTAACTTATTGTTGTTATATGTTATTTCACTCGATGATTAGGGTTATAGCATTAATATCATGATGTTATATGTAACATGCTAAATTGGATTGGCATATGCAGATGGTTAGGGTTATGACATTCAGGTATGAGTCAACTTATTCGTGACATTGTGTTGTACTAATATAGATTGATCTTACACATGTGATTGTTATGCATGAATGGAAAATGGTTATGAGATTATGATGTGAGCATGTTAACTAGTGACTATTATGGATATCATGACCTTATTTATGTTTGAGTTGATATGTCGTGAAGTTATCATGCTAATCTAGATTGATTTTGCAGATAAGACAACCTCCCCTGAGATACATCAATGTATGAGTTTTCTTATGTCATATACTTGGTGTTTGACTATTTGATTATGTCGTGTATTTGGTGTTTGAGTGTCCAATTATGTCATATAGTTGAATTATCTAACATGGTATGTTACAATCTGTTTGAATGTTTGATTAATTGCATGATATGATTATGTGTCTGTAAGATTGCATGAAGAAATGATATTATTTTAAGATGGTTGTACTAACACATATGTGTTGAGATAGTTGATATGTACTTGATTGTAAGTAGGTGATAGTTGTAGCATTGTGTATTATGACTAGTGAAAGTGAGTTGATTATTGATTATGACATGTTTGTTAGACTTGGTAAAGGTTGCTTTTAAATTAATAGACATGATGCCTTGATTTGTGGAACATGTGACTAACATGCTTGGAGTTTTTTCTTGCAACTTAAGGCCAACTGTATGAAAATATTTCTGATTTGTCAATATTTCCTTACCCTTCTTGGGTTTCGGACCCCTACCCCTCCTAGTCATTCTCTTTAAAAGAAAAAATCAGAAAAGAAATAAATAAATAGATAAATAAAATTGTAAAAACGCTTGCTATAAGCAAATAAATTCAATCCAATTTCAATGTTGCAGTTAAAAAACACACTAACAACACTCTGGAAATTTACCCCTCCTATCAAACAAAAAAGAGAGGCACATCTGCTTAAAAACATACCACAAAAAGTTACCTCTAGTACTAGAAACAAATGCTGAAAATATTACTAGAATCTCCTAGGAGCCTCCCTGGAAATGATGCCAAATTTTTGGTTATAGTAGTGGTTTTTATTTAACTCAACATTTATTTTGTCAATCTGGAATCATCAAATTTGAGGCACAATACTATATGTACCATAGAGACTATGTATACCCTATTTCTCCTCACTTTGTTAAATCAAAACATAAACAATTCCTTCACTCTGCAAACTTAAAACAAGATCTCTACTCGAAATTTCACTGCTTTAATTTATCTTGTCTACAAAAAGAGGCCAACTTCGTAAAGAAAACAACTAAACTACAAATGACATTCAATCTGGACAAAAATATTAAAGCCGCAACCTCATTAGTTAAACAAAATAAATTGACTGCAACCCACTTGTACATCTAACTTTGTGTTTCAATTCATCACATGCATTGATTAAAAGTTTTCTTGTAAATACATATAATCAATATTCAAACCATGCATAACCCTAAGTCTGCAGATGCTTGTGTATGGGAGGCCCAATAAATTGAAATTAACACCATTGTTTCATGTTTTGATTAAACAAAAATCAATCTAACTGCTAGCACACTTTCATAAAATAACTAACAGTTACAACAATATTCTCACCAATCTCAGTAAATGAAATGCAACACACAATATTGAATGCAAAATCCATAGTCTCATTCCCTTAACAATCTAGTTCTAAATAAGACTTTGTTCCCCTTTAATGTATGCACTCAGTATGATGCCTGTACTGGGAAAATGACCCTATTATTGAACTTAACCCAGATCGACAAAATCAAGAACTGAAAGAATAGATCCTGAATGGTTACACCTCTATTTCCTCAAACAAAGAGAAATTTAATGTTTCAACCTGTCATATGGATCATAATTACTCAAAACAGAGTCAAGTCAGGTCACAAGGGAGCACAAGAAACGAATAATAAAGGATTAGAAATATGCGCACATAAAATAAATCATTGGTATGAAAAAATCACAGAGACTCCAAGAAGTTGGTCATTTGCAACAATTCATACAACAATACTAGGCCTATCGCCACCAATGACCTTAGCTCAAAGTAAATCAGTTTACAGATAACTTATTATCACCACCAATAGCAATGGAGCTACCATATGTAAAAGGAATCAATCATTACCCAAATTGCAGCTCTGAAATGGTCAATAATCAAACCCAGAAAAATAATCAGATAAAGATCATTAGTGAAAATGAATGTGTAAGAAAAAGCATCCAAATTAATGAATAACTTAACAAAATAGAACCATATCTAACATATTTAAGTTGAAATCAACCCTTGTGCATGAACATAATAGATCTGGAACCTCAATCATTCAAAGGGAAACAATTGTGTGTTTCACTGACAAAATAAGGATTCAAGTTCGAACTTGTATATTCACAAAGATATTGCAAGCATTGAATACAAATACTCTGTTAGGATATTCTGACACATAGGAAATAGTTAAGTACAACTTGGTCTAGTGTGTTTCTTTACCATTGTACATTTTGTAACTTACAATCCGACGGTCACGATATGTAGTGATCCTACGGTTCATTCTCTCCTTGGTATTACCGACACTTGATCCGTGGCTTGACACCCGATTGGTCCATGAATTCTATTTAAAGCGCATGGAGGGTCATTTGTAGGGTAATCCGTGCATGAGAGAAACATATGTAAATTTTCATTCTTTTATTAATAAATTGCTTGAAGTGGCCGCGTTGGCTCAGGCCGTGGACTATTTCCCTCTTTGAGGGTTTTAACCACGTTAAAATACTGGTGTATTGATCTCCGATCTGGTTGTGAGCGGTGTCCTTTTGGTGTTCTGTCTGAGGAACTTACCCTGTAAATTCCTACATACTCAGTATGAAAGCAATACGATAAAAAAATATTGATAAATAAATCCACACCGTGTTTAAGATCAAACTCACATTAATTTTTTAATCATAACACACACACACACATAAATATACAGATGATATACAATGGGTGTGGAGCTGGGCTAGTGGGCCCTAACCAGACCAACTCACACACCCGGATTAAAGAGATAACTTACAGAAACAAAGAATAAATCATGCATAACAATATAACTCATACATTAAGTAAAATCTTGGGATAGAGGTTGTATTAATTCAATCAGTCTTTACACCATGAGTTTATCCAGTTGAAGAGCGAGAATTTCCAGCAACATCTACTTATCCTCACTAGTTTTGCCCAATGTCGAATTATACAATTTATACATATTTTTGAATACCAAAGAGGCACTATTGTCTGACTCATATTAAAAACAATTGGATATGAGATCCAACTTTTGTTAACATGAAACCAAATTGCCTAGACTTAGACAATAGAAAACTAGATCTATTTGTAAAATTCGACCATTAGAGTCTTCATGCCTACTTCCACGAAATGTTACCATCGATGGAGGGAAACAAGTGGTCCAATCAAATCTCGTCGAACAACTTGACTCCCAGCTCATACTCTAAAAAGTTGACTGCAAACCATAGTACAAGAAAGCCTCCTAGGTATGGGTACTACATAAATTATGGTTATTGACTTATATAGATAACAAAAGTTTAGAAAAGCATACAAATTGAATCATTATGACATTAAACATAAATATGCCTAGCTAGCTTTGTAAAATCTTTCCCCGTGGTTTTTCCCTATAGGGTTTTCCACGTAAATCCATTGTTCATTTGGTTTTGTGAATTTATTTTACATTATTTTTCAGATCTGGGATTTTAATTTACATATTGATATAGATCTACGACATTATTCATAGAGCTGTTATTTATGTTACTGATCTACTACATTTTACACAAAAATAGTATTTATATTGGTAAATAATTTATTGGATGTTTTAACAATGCCATCCTTCAAATCCATATTAAATATACTAAAAATTAAATTAATTCTTTTTTACTTTCAATTACTTTATCTATATATAAAATTGATGTAAAATTAAGGTGAAAATTGAAGTATTTTATTTATGGACGACATTGATTTTTGTTGTTATTACAATTTTATAATTTGTTAGTGTAAGTATTATTTTATTATTTTTTTGTTATTACAATTTTTTAATTTGTTACCAAGTATTATTTTGTTATTTTTGAATGTAATGTTACATGAAAAAATCTCCTTCATACTAGGTTGTAAAACAGCTTTATATTTATTTTAATTTCATATATATAAATATTCTTATTTTTAATTTAATTAAAATTGTGATAAAAATATAGTTACACACACGGGGCATTTTTCTTTAACATATATATTGCACTTAAAGATGAACTTTTAAAATATATTGGTGACAAATGTGAATCATTATTTTAATTTATATGGTCAAATGGATCTTAATTTATAGCTATCATTTATATTAGATATATATTTCAGCACAAGGGGGCTCAATTGGCAATGTCGAAGTCTTACGTGAGGATTTTCAGATTAAAATCAACATGATTCACTTGCGTGTACAAACGTAGGGACCTAGAGATTATAGTAGTAGCGATTGGAATCAACCCCATGTCATGTTGTACCTGGAAGACCACCCTATATATATATATATATATATATATATATATATATATATATATATATATATATATATAGATATATATATATTATGATTTTTTAGAAAAAAATGTTTATTATTTTATTGATAAAAACAAACTTACAATACATAAATTGATTTCATCAATTAGGGATATCCTGTGCAATTGATAGGAATGGTTTTTATCTTCCCTACCAAAATTCAAATCTTTATTGGTGACATGATGAACATTGTGTATATTATTCTTTTTACCCATAAATATATAATTAAAACCTACTCTAGTACCAAAAATGATGTAGGTCCAATATCTAAACGTCCATATCTATAAAGGATTTTCTTACCTTTATATTATTTAGAGACTCGAATTCATTAAACATAAAATTCCATGCTATATTGGAGTTTATTTTTTCCATTCATCATTTTCATACTTGATTCCAAAAAAGGTACATTGTGATAAACCATATATGTTTGCACAATCTTTATTCTTCAACTGTATCCTCTCTTGCTTTCAAATTTATCCTCTCTTGATTTCTTTAGCCTTGAATTGAACCATTTTTCTAGATCTCATTCTTTCCAAACCATTTTTCATGGTTACATGTAACTCTACCATGGAATCCTAAACATACGAGTAATCCCTTATATATAAATCAGGATGTTGGAACTTTATTGTAGTGGAACTATGCTAATTTTGTTTAATTTTTTACTTACATGGAGTGTAAAGATCCCACAAAACTTGTCCTTTCTTATTTCATACCTTGTGTCGATGAATCTCGACTTTAAAAACTTAAAAAAGGGGGTTGGAACCTAAATACTAACAAGACTCACCATTTGGGAACTTTACTCATCCAATCAAATTTTAACTTTTAATTATCGCCAAAACCTTTCTCATATAATCCTTCATCTAAAGATTCTTTAAAATTTTCCACAAAATGTCCCATTGATAATCCCCTTGAATATACGTCAATTTGGGAACAAAATCAGATCTAAGATGACTAATGAGAGATGTTCTTCTCAAACTCATTCAATGTCAACCTATTGGAACTCCTTCCTTGACTCTTCCATCAAGCAAGAATCTCAACCCTTAATGTAGTAGGACTCACATTCCCTGGATGGGGTACACCTGCAACAATAATATCCCCATTGAAGCTACTCATTGAGATAAATCAACCTCAATGTGTCTATTACTTTGTGTTTAGTTATTTTATATTTTAGTTTCATATTTTTTATAGTTGGGAATGGCCTTAATGGCCAAACAATCAAAATCTATGTTTTCTCTTTTAGAACTCCAAACATTCCCTTATCTTTTGATATTTGACAACTGATGTTCACATCTGGTCTGTGCTGGTTGCAGTAGTGGTTTGTATTTAACTGAACATTTATTTTTTCAATCCAGAATCATCAACTTCGAGGTGTAGCATTATATGTACCACAGAGACTCTATATACCCTATTTATTCCCATTGTATTAAATCAAAACATAAACAATTCCTTTACCCTCCAAACTTAAAAAAAGATCTCTACTCGAAATTCCACTCCTTTAATCAATCTTGTCTATAAAAGGAGGGCAAATTATTAAAGAAAACAACTAAACTACAAATGAAATTCAATATGGACAAAACTCTGAAAGCCATGATCTCACTAGTCAAACAAAATAAATTGAATGGAACCCACTCATAATCTAACTCTTTATTTCAATTCATCACATGCATTGATTAAAATTTTTCTAGCAAATACATCTCATCAATCTTCAAACGATGCATAACCCTCTTTACGCAAATGTGTGTGTATGGGAAGCCCGATAAATTGAAATTAACCCCATTGTTTCAAATTATGATTAAACACCAATCAATCGAACTACTAGCACACTTTCATAAAATAACTCACAATTACAACAATATTCTCACAAATATTAGTAAATGAAGTGCAACACACAATATTGAATGCAAAGTCCACAATCTCAATCCCTTAGCTTCTAAATAAGACTTTTTCCCCCTTTAATTCCTGCACTCATTACGATGCAGTTACTAGGAAAATGACCTGAGTCCTCAACTTAACCCAGATCGACAAAATTAGGAACTAGAAGAAAAAATCTTAAACAAGTACACCTCTATTTTCTTAAATAAAGAGACATTAAATGTTTCAACCTATCATATGGATCATAATCGCTCAAAACAATGTTAAGCTAGGTCACAAGGAAGCACAGAAAAATAATAATAAATTATTAAAAAGTTGAGTACATAAAATAGATCAATGGTATGGACAAATCACAAAGAATCTGAGTAGTTGTTCACTTGAAACAATTCATACAACGAGACTAGGCCTATCGCCACCAATGGCCTTAGCTCAAAGTAACTCAAGTTATAGATAATGGGTTATCACCACCAATAATAATGTAGCTACCATATGTAAAAGGAATCAATCATTACCCAAATCACAACTCTGAAATGGTCAATAATCAAACCCACAAAAATACTCAAATCAAGATCATTAGTGAATGTGCAAGAACAATAATCTAGATTGATGAATAACTTAACAAAATAGAACCAAATCTAATAGATTTAAGTTGAAATCAAAATCCTCTACAAGAACATAATATATCCAGAACCAGTGCAGTCATCCAAAGGGAAATGATTGTGCATTTCACTAACAAAATAAGGATTCATGTTCCAACTAGTATATTCACAAAGCTATTGTGAACATGGAATAAAAATATTAAGTATGAAAGAAGTATGATAACAAAAGATCAATAAATAAATCCACACCTTGTTTAAGATAAAACTCACAGTAATGTTTTAATCACAATGCACACACATAAATCTACATATATTATACAGCATGTTGTGGAGCTGGGATGGTGGGCCCTAACTAGACCATCTCACACACCCGAATTAAAGAGATAACTTACATAAAAAAAAAAAAATAAAAAAAAAAAAAAAAAAAATTGTTATGCATAACAATATTACTCACAGTTTAAGTAAAATCTTGACATAGAAGTTGTATTAATTAAAACAAGATTTACACCATGAGTTTATCTAGTAGAGGAGCGAGTTTTTCCATGATCATCTCCTTATCCTCACTAGTTTGGCCCAAAGCCAAATTATACAATTTATACATATTTATGAAAACAAAAGAGGCACTAATGGTTGACTCATATTAGAAACTATTGGTCCAAGATCCATATTTTGTCAACATGAAACCAAATCACCTAGACTTATACAATAGAAAACTGAATTTGTTTGTAAAATTGAACCATTGGAGTCTTCATCCCTGCTTCCTCAGACGGTTACCATCGATGGAAGGAAACAAGTGGTCCTTCCAAATATTGTCAAACAACTTGAATTCCAGGTCATAATCTATAACATTGATTGCAAACCATAATACAGGAAGCCTCCTAGGTACATGTATTGAATAAATTAGGGTTAGTGGCTTATATAGATAAAAAAAAGTTTAGAAAAGAACACAAATTGAATCATTCTAGCATTAAACATAAATATATCTACCTAGATTTTTAAAATATTATGTTTGTAATACCTCTCTTCAAAACCACAACAAAATGAATGATAGACACCATAGGTTTAGATGAAATTTGAGTAAAATTGAGGTGGGTAAGGGAGAAAAATAATACATTTTCAACACCCAACATTTTGTTTTCCCAAATGGTAGGCATAAAAATTTTCAAAATCTATGGATGTATGCCTTTGATTTCAAGAAATAAAAAGCTACTTCTTAAAAAAAAACTTCCCCAAGATGTGATAGGATGTAGATGATCTAGATAATCCAAGGAAATGGATTATTGAATTTACTTTGTAATTAAAATATTTGGAAAGTTCATATCCAAATTTAGCTTGGAAATATGACTATTGAAACCATAAATTTGGGTTCATGGAAATAAATAGTTTTCTTTATAAATATGTTGATGGATGACTCAACTCTTGAACTTCAAATGGAACCTTGAGATAGAAATTTGATATCCATATGCTCCACGTCTGTGAAAAATAAACATTGATTCAATCAACTCCTTTTCAATTGGAAAAAAAAATTCGTTGGTCTTCAAACACCTACAATTTTAGACTAGATTCATTTCCCCACAAAGAAGGGTTAATGCTTTATAGAGAAATTACTAGCAAAGATACAATCTCTCACATACATAAGATCAAATGTAACAATTACATAGTGTATGTCATGTTACAAACAAAATCATTCATTAAGAAAACCCCAAAAAAACTCATTCAATAAACATTAATAACAATGAGTATTACATCAGTGAAGAAATATATAGTTCATGTATTCTCTTAGACATTCATGTTTCCAATCCTCCTGCTATGCCACTTTCATTCTCTCTTCTATGATCTTTTGCACTTCTCCTCTTTAACTAATTTAAAAGCTTAATTTATACATATTGAGAGGAGATGCCACAAGATGACATAAACCTATAAGATAGGTTCATATATTTTATGACCAAAACAAAATCCTACACTAACTCTTCTCAAGTACATGCTCAACTTTTTATTTTAAATAAAATCCCTATCTTTGGCTCAAGATGTGAGATGGAAGCTATTAAAATATTCTTTGACAACTCCAACACTCTTGACCAATCTAAAATTATCTAGAAATCTAATACAAACTTAGGAAAATATAGTTTTGAAAGATGCTCACATGTCAGACTCCCAAGGAACAAAAAATTGTCATGGTGTCCAATTGTCCATGAGTTCTTCAATGTTGCTACCATTTTTGTGTTTTCCACTCTAAAGATTGAAAATAAACTTGAGTGTATCTCCAAAATTTAATGCTTTTCTATCTTGGATCCCAAGTTCTACTCATTAGATGTAAGCATTATTTCTTCTTATGTATACTTTAGTTATTTCACTATGAAACTTAAATTCTTGTTGAACTAGATTGTCATAAAAACATAAAAATATTCTTTACATAAATGAAGTATATTCATCACTCATATCTTTAATTTTTATCTTCAATCTTTCCTTATCTTCTTTTACCACACCAACACATGAAACAAACATATTAAATAAAACACATTGTTCATTAGGGTTTTGAAACCAAATCTAAACCATAAAAAAAAATCCATGACAACATGAAAGAAATTTGTCTTCTCATCTTTTGTCATTCTTTCTTTTCTTCCACATATTTTTAATCCCTATATAAGCTCCATGTTAAAATTATAACCTATTATTAAGCCCTAGATAATTAGTGATTACATTTCTATTATTATATTGTTATGTAGGCTAGAACCTATCATGGTCCCATTTTATTAGAACTGCTCCATTTGTCTCCTATATATATACACACTAAGGAGACCTAGTCTTATGAACATAAAATCTTGTCTTGTACATTGTATTAATTATTAATATAAATTTGACACTCAAAGAGGACTATAATTATTGGTTTCTCATCATTCTTAAGGTGCGAGTTTCATAACAATATTGGTATTAAAGCTCATAATCCCAGGATTTTGCTACTTCAAATAGATCATCTTGGAATTTTTGCTATAAATTTTCTTCTGGGAGGTTTTAGATAGTGAAACTTAGACCATATTGAGAAATAAATATTGGATAAAATCTAGTTCAAATTTATATCTTGGTTCATAATATTTTAAGAGATGTGCTCTAAGAAAGTCAGGGTTCTTGAATGCTCCTGAAATCAATTTCAAACAAGATAGTTTCGGATTTTCGTTATAAACTTTTTTTCTGGTAGATTTCATATGATGAAGCTTTGATCATATTTAGGAGAACCCTTAGGGAATTTTTGGTTCAAATTTCAAATATTTTTTCGCAATAAATTTGAAGATATGATCTAATTTAGGACTCTTGAATGCTCCTAAAATCAATTTCAAACAAGTCAGTATATATTGTTTCTTTCTAGGAAGTTCAAAAACTGAAACTTGTATGATACTGAGTAGAAATATCGATGAAATTCTAGTTTAAATTCATATTTTTGTTCACTGTACCTTGAGATATATACTTTTTGGAACTTAGGGTGTGTGAAGGATCCTAAGTTCATTTTCAAACAGGTGAGCATGGTATTTTTTCTTTAACCTTTTTTAAAATGTGTGAAATTTTGAGGGATATGAAGAGACATATAGAAGTACCATATGTAAAAAATTTATAATTATATTTGAATAATTTGACACTTGGAATGTGTACAAACTTTCTTGTGGGCATAGGCGATAAATCAACATGTTTTGAGAAAGTTACCATAACTATGACTTGGCACATCAAATTTTGGTCAAACCTACAGAAATACAGAGAATACATATCAATGTATTACAAGCCAAAGTTTCAGATTCAGAAGGAATAAAATATCATAGATATATCATGAAAAAGTTTAATCATTCATATATTCTCCAACTAAATTTTGAGGGTGCATTACTTACAAGTGAAACTACTTTTGATTAGAATATCCATTTTTTTTTTTGGGGTGACTCGAAATTTTAATAAAGAAAATTATTATTATTATTTTCTCACATGGCTCCAAAGTAACATCCAAAGTCTACTACACCAATTAAATCTCTTGAAGCCTCATCTAAGACTTCTGAAGAATGTTAATACTTAGAATTTAGGTTTTCCCAATTAGTGAAGAAAGCCAACAAAATGGATGGTTGTATGGTGAAAAAGGTGTACTGTTAAGAAAACAATTTTGGTAATAATCACATAAGAGAAGTTTTTTTGACGTGTTTTGAACCATCTAGTGTGGTTCATTGTCAAGACAAGATGGAGAAGTAGATCTTGGCACTAGATTAAATAGAGAGGGTAATGTATAGACCCTTAATAATGTTAACGGTTATAATAAACATCCAGTTTTTGAAAAAGTAATATTTTAATATATAAAATCAATTACTTAAATCAAATTATATTAAATAAAATCAAATATTAAGTTATGGTTTATGTTTAGTCAAATAATTAGATTAAAATAAGAATGAAATTAAAAATTCCAAAGTCAAACTTAAAACATGGAGTTAAGACCCTAAAAAATAATGGAGTCAAGACCCTAATAATAAATTATATTTTGAATAATCAATGAAATAATAAAAATTCCTTGAATAGACAATTAAAAAACAATGAAATGATAATTAAAACGAATTCAAATTAATCAAAATTAATAAAAACCCTTGAATAGTCAATAAAAACAAAAAATATAGTTAAAATTAAAAAATAAAAAAACTAAATAAATAAATGAATAAATAAAATAAGATACAATGTAACATACCTATAAAAATCTGCAATAAAAATAAGATAAATAAAAATAAAAAGAAGTATAAATTCAATCAAGTTAAAATTATTAGATTAAATTAATTAAATTAGGAAGATAGGGTAGGGACCCAACTTCTGCTAATTTTCCAACCATCATCTCTATTAATATTACTAGGCATTCTTTCAATTTCTAAGGCTTCCCTGAATTTTCAATGATGGAAATGACTAATCCTAGCAATGACCTGGGCCTCTTCAACGCAGATGTGATGCTTAGTATTTTCTGCATGTTCTATTGATCCAAAAAGGATTTTGGATAGACTTCTAAGTCTAAGTGTTCCTCATAGAGGAAAATGATAGTCTAAGGATGCTCCTAGAAATAGTCTTGTTGTGTAGATATTTTCATTCTGAATCTACTACAATTTGAATGGGCTAAAACGGACCTCATATGCAGAAGTTATCGCAGAAATAAGTTGCCCTTTTGTCCTTTGAAAAAGAGGCAAAATCTTCAAAAAAATGGCCTAAAAGGCTTTATAGCGCATCGGAATGGTCCAAGAGGCGGACTTAAAGTTGAGGCGGAGGGGATCCCCGACTGCAACCTTCGACTTATCACATCAGAGAGGGGCCCGCATGCGATATCGGGACCCCGGGCTATGTGATGGAGCGATTGCGATCGGCGGATCAGCGGATCGATGATCGGCACACCCAAAGGGGAAGGACCCCAGACCAATGCGACATTGCGATCGCCGATATTGGCATTGGGGGATCGGCTGATTGGCATACCCAAAGGGCAGACCCCCAAGCCGTTGTACTTGTGATTAGCGATTAGGACCCGGACCCGATGGGGATTATAAACCCGATTACATAATTTGTGAAGTTCGGGAATTCAGCTTTTTCAATGTATTCCCGTGTATTTGAGGTTTTGGCCAATCCGCCTATGCAATGCGATATTCGATTTAAGCCGGACCCGAAAGGGTTTATGGATGCGAATAAATATATTTTGGGTTCCGGTAAAAAGGGTTTTTCTATGTATTTTCGCATTTTCGTTAAAAAAACAAAATACAAAGGAAATACACCCAGAGCAATAAAACAGACCCGAAAGGTTTATACATGTAGCTTTATATTATTTGAGTTCTGTAATGAGCAGAATTTTGGGCGGGCCTCAGGGGGTAAGTGGTATTGGACGGGCTCCGCCCAATCCCATACACTGGTCGACATGTGGCTTAGCGCTGGAGAGAGAAAACCGCCTTTTCAGGTGGGTAATCTCTGTGTGCATAAGCTGCCCGAAATGAATATCAACTGTTGGATCAGAGATCACCCAGATCAACGATGGGCTTGCGATAGCGACCAAAGGCGGATCTGAAAGGATTATAGGGTGGATTCGATGATTTTTGAAGTCCGATAGAAAGAGTTTTTGCGTGTTTTTAGTGTATTTCTCTATGTAAACAGGGAAACGTGTTCCCGAGGATTTTAACCATGCTAGTGGTCCTTTCCATTTAAAAACAGGTGGCCACCATGCCTGAAGGTGTTTGACAATGATTGTTTACGCTCAGAGGGGATTTGAACGGAAAAGGAGCAGAGAAGCTGCAGAGGGATGAGTACATGCAGAGAAACAACTGGGGAAGCCACAGAGCTGGGAAAAATGCCTCAAAGGAGCAGAAAGCCCAGTTGGCGAGGGCTAGAGGTCATTGAAGGAGAGTTGTTAGCTGAGAGAGAAAGCGAAAAGCCAGAGAGCACAATTGACTGGCAGCAAGGCTGCTAAAGGTCGTTGGAAGGTTGCAAAATGTCGCTTGGAGTTCAATCAAACCATTAATGCACGCAGAGGATGAGAGAGAGCTCAGAGAAGCCGGAGCCGAGAGCTAGAGCCAGAAATCCAAGAGCTTCAGAGCCAGGGACGAGATGGTGTTCTAAGCCCATTGTGTTCTGTGTAAACCAGTGGAGTTGAGCGTGGAGCTTGTAAAAGAATTGCTGCCATAATCCCAGAGAGCCTAGTCGAGTTGACTAGAGCTCAAGGAGATGTAGCCCAAGATTTTTTGGTGAACTCCAAATTAATATTGTTGTTATGTGTGATTACTTGTTGCTGCATTATATTCACTGCTTTATTTGTTTCTATAAGTGTTATATCAGTTCAAGCGAATAAACTTAAAACACATACACAGTTTAAAAGAAAACACCAGCATACACCTATTTTCAAGCATTATTAATTCTGCATTTGGTTAATCACTAGATCTTGCAAACATTTAAGATTTGGAAGTGGGAGAAGTTCTTGTAAACTTGACAAGAAGCCTTTAGTGCCCCATTTTCAGATAATGTGGTATCAAATCTTGAGATTGATTAACCCCACCTTCAATAAGGTGATATCAAAGCTGGTTATACCAGAGCAAGTGGTATCATATCAAAATGCTTGATTGACAGAGAAAAGGATTGCTTGTCTGAAAGGTGTTTGGGCAGTCAAGGATTGATTGTATAATTGATTGTATGCTTGTTGCAGACTGACTATTGTTTGAGTTTGCAGAGGTGAAGGGAAAGCTATTGATAGCTCAATCCAGGAAGGACAAGAAGGAAGAAGGGTTGAAGGCATTCTTCTGTCCCAAAGGACTTCAAAGAAATCCTTGAAGCACAAGGGGTTTGTTGCAAAAGGTTACTTGGATAAACTCTTTGTTAGTCTTGTTTGAAGTTCTTTTGTTCATTTTCATAATGACAACTTCTACAAGTGAATCCTCAAATTCCTCCTTCATCAGAAGATTCTCTGATAGAGACATGAAGCAAGACTTGTTCATCATGATGGACAAGGTGAGGGAAATGTATGAGGAGGGAAGGAAGAGCAACATACTTAGAGAGCAGTTCAATTCTGTGGAGGAAGAGAAGCAGATGCTTTCCAACAAATTGCATGAAATTGAGAGGCAACTTCATATTGTAAATATGAACCTGAAAAGGATGCATGAGTTGGAGCCATAGCTCTTTGTTGCCAAAGAAGCCTTGGTCAAGTATCAGCTTGAAGAAGAGGTAAACCATTCGAGTTTGTCTTCAAATTCTTCTAAGAATGCTTATATTGGTTCTTTTGAAAAACATACTAGAGGCATAGGTTCCAAGCTAATGTCCAAGATGGGCTATGAAGGAAAGGGCTTGGGTAAACATGCACAAGGTATTGTTGAGCCAATAATAGTTGAGGAAAGGCCTAAGTATTTGGGTCTTGGTTATGGAGAGTCTTATGGAGAAAGTTCCAAAGCTGCCATGAAGGCCATTGAAACAACTCCAAGAAGGAGTTGCATTGCAGGTCTTCTACCTCAAGAGTGTGAAGATTGTATTCAGGAGGAATGCAATGGCTTGAAACATCATTTGCAGGATGCAGGTGTTCAGAAGCACACACTTGAACCAGGGAGTTGTGAAAACTCTGACAGCCTTGAAGAGATTGATGGTGTTCCAAAGGGAGCCACCTCTTCATTTGCTTCACCTCCTCATGAAGGCAATAAAGGTGAAAGAGAAAGGTATAAATCTGGTTCTAATCATCTTCCTTTTGATTTTTCAAAGCATGATAAATTTCCATATAGATATGGGAAAAGAATTGCATGTTCCTTTTGTGGTTTGGATAACCATCGTGTTTCTAGATGTTGGAAGAGAATGGCCACATATAGGAAAATTTTGAAGGAAAAGAAGCAAGAAGTTGAAGGTCCATTGGACAAGGCAAATCATGTTGTCAAGAGGATGCACATGTGTTGCACTTATTGCCATAAGCAAGGACATCTTGCTGAAAAGTGTTGGACTTTGAATCCAGCAATGCTTCCATAAAAGCTGAAGAAGGTGGAAAGAGAAAATGGCAGAAATGGAAAGGAAGATTCCATGAATGATGTGTCTCAGGATGATTCACATGTTGATGCTGATGTGCAGACAAAGGAAGGACCTTTGAAATGGATTGGTAAGAAATGGCTAGAGTTCTTATCCAATTAAGATTGCATGTCTATTGATGCATCTATTTGCATTTCTTTGTTAATGGAATGCAAGTTGTAGGTTTCTACCAAGAAGGTGAATGGAAAAGTTGAGTAGGAGGCTCACTTTGTTGCTGCAACATTATATTTCATTTCAGCTTCGAAAGTATAGTGTGCTTAAGTGAAAGTTGAAGGATGAAATGCATGCATGAGCATGAGATGCATGAACAGGGATGTTGATGTTTTCCTTGTATTTGAACATGTATGTGTAATTAACTTGAAGGGCTAATTTCTTTAAACATGCATGTAATATTGACTTGAGAAAAGTTGATTTGGTCTCCAAGATGGAGATAATGATGAAGTGTTTCATCTTTTTTTTTGTTAAAAGAGTCCTAATGGTATTTTTCTACATGCTTGACTTGAAGGGTCATTTTTTTTAAAGGCATGTTTTGTGGGCTTGTTATCTAGTCCATCATTTGTATGCATATGTAAGACATGGGTGTGTTCACAAGATGTGAAAACCTGTTTCTTTTGTTGAAGCAGGAGTTTAGGCCATCCAATTGTTGTCTGTATTTCTGTTTTTGTTAACAACTTTTCAAAACAGGTACAAATGAAAATTTTGTGGAGCAGATGTACTTCAAGGAAAGGTAGGGAGTCCCACCATGACAAGGCTACCATTGCTTTCACAAGACTACCATGGTAAGACTCATTCATGGTAGGACGTCAAGGAGAGGTAGACTACCATTGCTTTCACATTCCATGGTGAACTTTATGGAGCTAGACTGATTTTTAAGATGTTGGAAAAAAAGTTCTGACTTTTCCCGACCATGGGACTAGACGACACAAGTGTCATCCACAAACCTTTCCCACATCTTAGGTTAAATCAAGCAGATGCCAAGGCCTTTTATTCAAAGTCCTCCATGAATAGATTATCCACCATAGGGGAGAGGGGGGAACCCATGGCAACACCACAAGTTTGTTCATAGAATTCCCCATCAAGTGATCAAGTTCTTAAGAAATACTTAAAAGAGAAATTATTGATGAAATGGAAAATAAGATGAATGAAAATAGTAAAATATACAAAAATCCATCATGGAATAAATATAATAATTATAAACCATTATATTAAAATATCTCCCTGAAAAGGATGTGGAGATCTAAGGAAATTATGAACATAACGAGAAACATGGTGTTGAGACTCAATCACATATTAATATTATGCCATTACAATCCGAGAGAACATATATTGAATCACAAAACCAAAATCATGAATTTTCATTCAAATATCCACATTATCAAGGCTTCAAGTCAACACCAAGGAACTACTACATTCTAAAGGTTGATATGAGAAAGTTTAATAGTAATTATCTTATAACATGGGATATTTAACATGGAACAATACTTTTATCTAAACCAAGTGTTAGCCTAACAAAAGGTAAATATCACATCATTTTTTTAAGAACAAGACCAACACTTATGGTATCAATGGCTTTGTGAAAGGAAAAAAACATTTCTTATGTCTTGCTCCATTTTTACAGAGGAATTAATAACAAATTATGGGGATATTAAGAGAAATAAAGTCCTTGATCAATTGGTAAATCTTTGACAAAAGGTCCTATTACAGAGCACATTCAAGAATTCCAAAATTAGAGTCTAAAATAAAAAATAATAATTCAAAGGATAATATTTTAGACCTACTTATGGGAAATTTAAAGGAAATCATCCAACATGCGGTGCATATATTTGAACCTAAATCTCTATAGCATGATTTTACTTTGGCATGGAAAGTTGAAAGTAAACATATGGCAACTAGAAAATTGGTCACTAATAACTATAGACAAAATCGTGCCCCTTTTCCTAAACCAATAGGGTTGACTCCTCAACAAACGGATGAAATAATAACAAAGGGACTATGTTTCAATTGTGATAGAAAATACAATAAGGGGCACAAATGTAGTGAGAATAAATTATTATACATAGATTGTGAAGAATAAGAAGATTAAGAAGTGAAATCATCAAAAGATATAGAGCTAGAAGAAACTACTCCAACAATCTCCTATCATGCATTGGATAACGTCAGCACTCCACAAACCCTCAAGATATAAGGATATATTAAAAAGGAAAATATGGCAATCTTGATTGATTGATTCATATACTACCCATTTTTAGAAATTGAATAACAAAGCAATGAAATGAAAATATTGGAAACATAAAAAATCATAAAACAAGAGAGACATAGATATACGTGGTTCATCCAATTTGGGCTACGTCCACAGAGAAAGAGCTAGTCCTTCCTTTTATATTATCCAATAAACTGAAGGGATACAACTTATAGAAAATTTGATGCAAATTCCTCTTCGCTCTCACACAATCTCCTCTCTTTTTCTCACACAGAATGATACATAGCCACAATACAATTCCCTCAAATAAACCAAGTGTTTCCTTTTAGGGAAAGAAACCTTAAATTAACATAACTTTTATCATCATATCTTTTTCCTAAGGAATGGCCCAAATTGAATATGAAATTACAATATTTTACAAGACACTTTTCCTCTAAATTTTGCTTTTGGGGGTGCTGCCCCCGAATCCCTGCCGAGGGGGAGCCTACCCCTTGGGAACAATAGCTGGGGGAAAAGCCCCCCCACACCCGTCATTGCCTAGGATCTAATTTCCACTAAAACAAGACTTTTGAATTAGGAAGATAATCAAGCTCCACACCCAACACCCATAACTTCATCAATTACAAATAGAAAACATTCTTAATTGTTTTGTATATCTAGAACTATAATTTCAAGTAATGACTGTAGATGGAGGTACCATAAATTTTTCAAGGAATTTCTCTAGTATTAAGCTGAATATGGGAGAGTATTTGTTGGATAGTTCCATGATTGCAATCCAAATTGTAGGTGTTGGTGTTGTATTAGGGGTCCAATGGTTACAATCATTGGGAACAATGGCCTTTAATATTCAATATATTTTCATAATATTTTTCTCAGAAGAAAAGGAAATTGAGCATAGAGGTATCCATGGGAAAGCTAGTAAAGTGATAAGCTCTAACAACATGACAAAATTGCTAAAAAGGGGATGCCAACTTGTAATTGCACAATTTTTTCCATT
The DNA here is from genome assembly GCA_031772625.1 of Pinus tabuliformis. Taxonomy (NCBI): domain Eukaryota; kingdom Viridiplantae; phylum Streptophyta; class Pinopsida; order Pinales; family Pinaceae; genus Pinus; species Pinus tabuliformis. The sequence goes on from CM062808.1 coordinate 932,171,934, forward strand.
AGATGTTCACACATTTATATCCTCTGCTCCAATGGATCTCCATAAAGTTATCAAAAAACATTCTAGGGTATTTGGAGAGATGCCTATGGGTCTTCCACAAAGGAAAATTTTAGGGGCTAATATAGGTAGGTGGGATAATTTTCCATTCTCTTTCCTGAAAAAATACATTCACCAAATTCCATTTTTTATAAAAATTATTCACCCAAGTTTTATAGTATGAAATTATTTTACCATAAAAATCATCAAAAGTTTATAGGCACTATTGAAAATAATTATACATTTGAATGTTTCTATAAAAATATTGCTAAACCTCTTATAGTTTGCATATTAGGCACTAGTAAAATTTTACTTTAAAATAAATATATATCCTTAAAATTCTCCCTGCTTATGCTTACTTGAGATCACAACCATGCTATTCATTTGCACCCTAGAAGTGCACTACCTAAATTAGGCCTTACAAATATTCACATGCACAAAATAGTGATATTGAGCATATGGTTCAAGAAATGTTAGAGGATGGAAACATTCAACCTAGCATAGTGATTTCTCTTCACCAGTGGTGATGGTTTTAAAAAAATATGGTTCATGGTGTATGTGTCTAGATTTCAAACAGATCAACAAAATGGCAATCGAAGATATGTTTCCTGTTCCTGTCATTGATAAATAATTAGATGAAAAGCATGGATAAAATTTCTTTATTAAGTTGGATCATCATTTTATCTATCATCAAATCAAAATGAGGAAAGAAGGCATTCCCATAACATCCTTCAAAACTCATGAAGGTCATTATGATTTTTTGGTTATGCCATTTGAACTTACAAATGTACCTTCAACATGTCAAAGTTGGATGAATTCTATTTTCAAACACTTCCTTTGAAAATTTGCATTAGTATTGTTTGATTGCATACTAATATGAAACAAATCTTAGGAATAGTATGTACAACATGTTAACATGGTCTTCACACTATTAGAAGAGTAACAACTATAAGAAAATCCTTCCAAGTTTTCTTTCAAGGTGCATGAAGTGGAATATTTGGGTCATATTGTATCACGTGAAGGAATCAAGGTGGATCCTAAAAAAATAAATTCTATGAGGAAATGGCCAATCCCAAATACCTTGAAGAAACTCACAGGATTCCAAGTTTTCTTTCAAGGTGCATGAAGTGGAATATTTGGGTCATATTGTATCACGTGAAGGAATCAAGGTGGATCCTAAAAAAATAAATTCTATGAGGAAATGGCCAATCCCAAATACCTTGAAGAAACTCACAGGATTCTAAGGATTGACTAGATATTATTGCAATTTTGTCAAGAATTATGGTCAAATAGGATCACCTATAAAAAAAATATTGAAGAAGGAATAATTTTCTTAGACTAAAGAAGTAAACAAAGATTTTGGATAACTTAAAGAGGCTATGTATACAACTCCCATCTTGGTGACACTTGACTTGACAAAAAACTTTAGTATGGAGTATGTTGCATTTGTCCATGGCATTCATGCAATTTTAATGAAAGAAGGAACACCCATTACCTTTGAAAGCAGCGAATTAAAATGATATAATGTACTCATACCCATTTATGAAAAGTAAATGTTTGAAATACTACGTGCAATTAAGAAATGGTGTCCATAACTAATAGGAAGACACTTCAATGTAAAAATAGATCATGATAGTTTGATGTAATTCTTGGAGAAAACACTATCTTCAGAAGAGCAAAATAAATGGGTCACAAAGATGTTAGGTTATGAATTTCAAATTATCTACAAAAATTGAAAACAAAATATTGTGGTAGATGCACTCTCAAGGAAATATGAAGACACATAAGGTTTACTATGTGCTATTTCCATTCCACAATCTAACTAGGTGGAAGAAGCAAGGATAGAATGGAAGAAGCATGAGAAGGTATGCAATATCATTCACAAATTATAGGAGCACCTTGATGTAGTAGAAAAATATTACATGGAAATTGATTTGTTGTGGTATCAATGTCACTTATACTTATGTAAGAATTCTCAACTCAAATAGAAGGTCCTTTTGGAATTACACACTTCTCTTGTAGAAGGACCTTCATGATTCTTGAAGACATACCATAGGATCAAGAAATAATTTTTTTGGGAATGACTTAAATAATATGTGCAAAAATTTGTCGCATGATGTGTCATATGCCAACAAAATAAGTGAGAGACATTCAAGACCCTATGGATCCTTCAACTATTAGCCATACCAAGCCAGCATTGGGAGGAAGTGTCGATGGATTTTATCATAGGTTTATCCAAATATGAATAAAATAATATCAATATGGTCATGGTAGATTGAATGATAAATTATGCCCATTATTTCTCTCTTTCTCATTCTTTTAAAGCAATTACAATGGAATAAACATTTGTGCAAACAATCCAAACACTACATGGAGTACCAAATATTATTGTAAGTTGAAAAATATCCAATTTTCACTAGAAATTTTTGGACTTAATTATTTTCTTGTTTTGGTACTCAATTGACTCACAACTCATCTTACCATCCTCAATATGATGGGAAAACTAAGATTGTGAATAAATATTTAGAAGGATATCTATGTTTCTTTGCATCTATTAAACAAATAGAATGGAAAAATGGTTTCCATTGGAAAAATGGTGGTACAAAACATCCTTCCATACTTCATCAAAAATGTCTCAATTTATGGAACTTTATGGATGTCATCATCCATCCATCAAATCACCCTTGAGAGGGACTATGAAGGCTCAATCAATATAGGACCACATAAATAACCAACAAGAGATTCTCAAACTATTGAAGGAAAACTTGGTTATGGCACAAAATAAGATGAAACAATAAGAATATCAACATCATAGTGAAAGGGAACTTGAATTGTGGGATTGGGTATTCGTTAGACTACAACCATATAAAGAGATGTATCTCAAGCAACAAAATATACACAATAGATTAGCACCAACATATTATGGCACCTATAAGGTGTTGTATAGGATTAGAAGTATGGCTCACAAGTTGGAGTTTGCTCCATCTTCATTTGTACATCCAGTCTTCCATGTTTCTTTCTTCAAGAAGGTAAACCATGACAATATCTCAGTCCAAACTATTCAACTAGGGATTAATGAAGAAGGGAAACTAATAATATAACCAAAAGCAATCTTGGAAAAACTAACAAAGTAGTGGATAAATTGAGCAATTAGTGAGTACCTCATCAAATGGAAGAACATACTAGTAGAAGAAGTGATGTTAGAAGATGATTTATTAATGCAAAAACACCCATAAATAGTCAAGTGTTGAGGAAAATACTTCTTTGAAGGGGAAGGGAATGTTAAGCCCTTTATAAGTTGCCCCCATAACACATATGTACAACATACTCCTTCATTTTGTATATTATATACATGAAATTGTATTTGAGTTACTTGTTTCTATTCTTAGGTTTTATATTTCATAAATATTTTTTCTTCCAAAACTTCCTCACAAAAATATTTACTCGTATTGTTTTCATCATTAATTTGATGTTTTTCACACCAAAACATCTTTTTATCTCACAAGACATCCTCTTTCTTTTCACATTATTATTTTTCACTTGTCAAAATTTCTTTGCTATTTCGTTTTATGACAACCTCTTCTAGCAAATCAACTTCTGCAATAAATTCCTTTAGATGCTCTCTACTTTTCCTTGTCAACAATTCACTTGAAAATTCAATTGTCATCACATTCTCATGCCTATTTAGTAAAATTTGATATTTTAAAGGAAAATAAATTACCTCAATGGATACAACAAATGTTTTTGCCTTACCAAGCAATGAATATTTTTCTTCATCGCCTTTTTCCTTTTTCAAAAATTCCTTTTCACTCGTCATCAAACTTGATTTTTAATTCCACTATTGTATCTTCATTAATCAATGGTAACAACATGTTTCTCTTACCATCTGTTTTAAAAGTATGGGTATTTTTTCCCCGTCATAAATTGTTTGTTTGATCAAATTTCCAAGTTCTTCATAATAAAACATGTTGGATATCCATGGGTGTTATATCACAAAGTACCTCTTCTTAATACTTGCCTATCTTAAAATGTATTCTACGTTTTTCATTCACTAAAGTATGATCTTGTTTGTATAACCATGACAATTTATAAGGTGTAGGATGAATGCAAATTTCCAAATATAGTTTCTCAACCATTTCAAGAGATACTAGATTTTGTGCTACTACCATCAATAATCAATTTACAACACTTACGTTTTGAATTGCAAGTTGTTCTAAAAAAATATTTTCTACGTATTTTCTCTTTGATCTCTTTTCTTGGGTTGAGAAGTATCCTTTTCATTTACACTTTCTTCTTCTTTAGCTTATGCAATTGGCTTAGTATGATCTTTATGTAGAAAATTTGGACCTTTATAATACCTATGACAATGTTCAATGCATTTAAACACTTATCCAAAAGATATTCACCTTCTAAATGTAATGTTCTTATTTTTTATGAATGACCTTCTCTTAGACTTTGAATTTTCTGTAGAGGACTTTCTTCCTTTCCTTCAAAAAACTGAAGTGAATTTTTGTCATCATTTTGTCTTATGTTTGAAATAACTATTTCTATTTTCTATTGATTTTGTTTCTTGGAGAATTTTTCCTTTGCTTTGAATACAAGTTGATAGGATTTCTCAACTGTTCTTGGAGATAATAAATTAATATCATCCTTAATGCTAAATTTTAGATCATTTATATATCTTGCTACTTTTTTCACATCCTCTTTTATGTGACCCGCCCTTATAGTAAACTTGTAAAATTCGTTTATATAATATTTTACATTCATTTCCTTATACCTTAAATATTGAAGTCTCTTGAATAGTTGAGTGTAGTGATATTTTGGCATGGATTTAGACTTCAACTTAACTACCATTCTATCCCATGATGTGATCTATTCCTTTCCTCCCGTTATTTTTTCATTTTGAATGTTATCCCACAATAATGAAACATGTCCTTTCAATCTTGTAACAACAAAATTGACTTTCTTGTTATCTACTACCTCTTTGTTTAAAAATATATATCCATGGTGGGCCAGTTAATTAATTCTTCTACATTAATACTTCCTTCCTATGTAGAAACTTCTAACTGAGGTCTTGAACTTAACTTCATGATTTTTTATAAAATGTTTTCTTCTATCCTTATTCTTATTTTATTGCCATATCTTTTTTTTTATTCTTTTACATCGTCTATGTGACTTCAATTTCTCTTCATTAATCTTTTTCCATGGTTTACAAACATAGGCTTACATATTTTCCATATTTGTCATCAATGCCTTTATTGTTGGCTATCTCCTTTGGCCTCTTCTATCCCTTCTTATTTTAAGTGCCATCCTTTCAAGCTTATTTTTCACTCTCTTTCATATGCGTTTGTTTCACAATTTTTCTTTTTCTTACTTCACTTTTATTTCGCTTTTCTATGGAAGTGTTGCTACTAAGCCCTTCATTTTTCTATAAATTTTCTTTGATATTCACTATGTTGACCTTCTTATCTCACTTTCACTTCCACTTTAGGTTCCAATGTGCCTTTTCTTCCTTAACAAGTTTGTTTCACGCTACCAAAAATGCTTCACCTAGATCTTCCTCTAAAAAAGGTTTCTTGGTGTCTCTTTTGGTCACTATTCTCCTTAGACCTTCACTTTGAGTTTTTCTTCCTCCTCACTCTTTACTATTCAAGCTTCAATAGCTTGAGGGCTTCTTCTTGCGACCAATTCTTCTTTCATATTTGTCAAAACTTGTCTCTTTTTTCTTCTTTGTGTTTTTACTTGTATAAACACAAAATATGTCCTCTAGTAAGAGATTTATCCAAAATCTCATATCAAGGTAGTAAGGACCATATGTAAGAATAAAAACTGTAGGTTGCAATTCCAATTTTTCACACGCAATATTTGATAAAATCACACACTCACATAATTTACCCTTTAACAAGTTTACCCAAAAATATTTTTTCTTATAATTTCTTTTCCACATTCACAAGACACATGTTAAAACCTTATTTTATACAAAAAATGATGCAAGTCCAATACCAAAACCTCTGAATATGTAAAATATTCTAATCTTTATCTAATGCAAAGACCGAATTCACTTCTAAATCACAAATCCATGCTTTCTTAAAGATTATTTTTTCCAATCATAATTTTCATAATTGATTCCAACAAAGATATAATGCGATTGATTAGATATGATCACAAAATTTATATTCCTCGAATTTATCTTCTCTTACTTTCTTCATCCTTTGGTTAAACCATTTTACTAGATCTCAGTTTTTTCCAAACCCTTTGCCATGGTGGAACCTCACATGTAACTCTATCATGGAATCCAAAACATATGACTAATCCTTTATACACAGATTATGATGTTGGGACTTTAATGTAGTGGAAATATGCCAATCTTAGTTAATCTTTGACTTGTTTGGAGTCTGGTGATCCCACAAAACTTCTATTTCAAGATTTATACTTTATGTTGATCAAACTCAACTTTAAAAACTTTGAAAAAAAAAGGTTAGAACCTGGATGCTAATAATACTCGTCATTTGAGAATTGTGCTCCTATTCCAATCAATTTTTAACTTTTAATTATCGCTTGATCCTTGCTTGTATAATCCTTCATTCGAAGATTCTTTAAAACCTTGCACAAGATTATTGAATTTACTTTGTACTTAAACTCTCTAACACGTTTGGATTTGAATATAACTTGGAAATATGACTATCAGAACCATCAACCTAGGTTCATGGAAATCCATAGTTCTCTTTATTAAATATTTTAATGGATGGCTCAACCCTTGAGCTTAAAATGTATCCTTGAAACACAAATTCAATATCTGGATATTCCACTCCCATGTAAACTAAACTCCAATTCAACCCACACCTCTTCATTTGGGACACATTTCACTTTCATTTTCAATTTCATTGTATCAATTACAAACCTACAATTTTAGGATGCATTCAATTCCCTATGAATAAGGGTTAATGTTTACATAGATAATCATTGGAAAATATACAATCTCTCACATGTATCGGATCAAATGTAATAATTGCATAGTGTACGTCATGTTACATAACAAATCATTCATAAAAAAACCTAAAATTAGCATTTAATAAACATTAATAACAATGAGGATTATATCAATGGAGAAATACAAAATTCATGTATTCTCTTAGAAATTCATCACTCCAATCCTCCTACTATGACACTCTCCCTTCTCTATTTTGTGATGTTATACACTTCTTCCCTTATTAATTTAGAGGTTTAATTTATACAGATTGATAAGAGATGACTTAAACCTCTAAGATAGGTTTGCATATTTTATTATCAAAACAAACGTATACACTAACTTCTCCAGAATACATGATCAACATTCTATTTTAAAAGAATCATTATCTTTAACTCAAAATACGAGGTGGAAATTATTACAACAATCTTTGATGACTCCTCTATATGTGGTCAATCCCAAATTCTCTAAAAATCTAATAAACACTTTGGAAAATACAAATTTGAAATATACTTTTACATTATCTCATTATCTACTATCTTAACAATTCTATGAACATCCTTCTCAATGCTAAAAAAGAATCTTCATAAATATATCATAATTTTTATACAAAAATTCTAATCAAAATTACAATTCTAGTATAATTCAAAATTCTTAATCCATATAAATTTGGTTCGAAGTTCATATAATCTTTAGTTGGCTAAGAAAATAAAATCATGTTAAAAATAATTATTTTCACACGTATTAAAGCCCAACCTAGGATATCCATAATCACTCAAATATATTCTTCCCAGGCTTCCAAACTCATCATGACCAACTAAATATTTACATATTAGCCCAAATGAGGATGAAATTTGCGTATTGAGAATGATTAGGTAAAAGTAAGTGAAAGGAAAAACTCCTTGCAAAAGGAATAAAATGAGGGATATTAAGTGATGTACATGGAAAAAAGGGTGTGGAAATCATTCGTCGTGATAAAAGAGAGTTTAACCACTAACCAACTTTAAATGATAAAAGATAGTTTAACCACTAACCACCTAAAAGAGGAGTTTAAATATTGACGCTTAGGATGGGCCGGATACCCCTTCAACTAATTTTCATTCTTGTATATTTGAAATTAGAATCCATTTGATTACGTCATGATGGCATCATGTGAAATATGAATAGCGAAAGTTTACATTTCTCGACACTTCAAGAAAACATAATATTTAAACACCACACTCTGATTGTTTTACAATATATTAATATTATTTTGGTATAAATTTTATACGTTATTGATTTAATTTTATTTAACATTATTTTTAGGCATATATGATCAAATATATTGAAATTCCACTGGATTATATCAATATTGGTGTGATTTTTTTTTAATTGATTGCACTAATTTGGCAACTTGTTATTTTTTCTTAATTGATAATGATTTTCCATAGTGTGATGTTATATAATGGACTTATTTTTAGTGATGTAAAATGTTTGGTTTTATAGGTAAAGTTCACTAAGTTGGATCACTTTACTCATTTCGACAACATTTCCTTGACACACATTTATATATAACATTTTTAATAATCATATTCATTAAATATTTGTATCTTCAATATCTACATAGATATTGATATATAGAAATCCCATATATTAATATCTGAAATCCAAGATCTTCGCACATAATTTGGACTAATCTTTGTGGTAGCGGTAAAAGATTGGGCCAAGTCTAATTGGTAGAACGAAAGTCACTAGATTACAAACATATATATAGTAGATTTGTAATAGATCTATATTAAATTTTAATTGAATCACCCATGTTTAGAATACAATCCTCCAAAAACTTAATTTGAATTGAATTATATTTTTTAATTTAAAATTATTACCTCAAGTATTCCGTACTACCGAACTACTTCTTTCATAAATATTTTAACTTTCTTTATACCCTTATGAGGAAACATAAGGGAGAGGAACTATAAATTTTCCATAAACATTACAATAGGATAGTCACCTTCCTTCATTATCAACCATTACAAAATGAATTATAAGTGTTCTTTATGTTTATCGAAAAAAAACAATATAATAAAATTTAATAAAAATTTATAAATACATATTTATTCAACTCTGTATAAAATACAATTTTAAAATAACTAGTATTTTAATTAATCTTAAATTCTTAAAATCATCCATATGAATTTACATTGTCCATATCATATTTTAAAACTACAATTTATAAAAGAAATAATTTTATTCTATTTTTCTCTTTCTTATATATAACGTATTCTGAATTTGCAAAAAAAAAATTCACTTTACCCCATTTTTCTATTTTTAGAAAGTTCACTAATTTTCTTTTACTCCCTGATAAATTCACTTTACCCCATTTTTCTATTTTTAGAAAGTTCACTAATTTTCTTTTACTCCCTGATTCCTTATTGAGGGGATGAAATTCATTAAATTTTGAATGGGAAAAATCTACCTCCATATTCCCTTTTTCATATATGTATTAAATCTTGAATGGGAAAAATCTACCTCGATTCTCTTTTTCATAGATGTAATGTACCATGATTCGATGAAATTCATTAAATCTTGAATAGAAAAAATCTATCTCCATCTTCTTTGAATAGAAAAAATCTATCTCCATCTTCTCTTTTGCATATATTGTATCGTATTTTAAAACTATAATTAATAAATAAAATAATTCCACTTTTATTTCTCGTTTTTATAAATTATGTATTTTTAGAAGTTCTTTATCTCTTATTCATTTATTTTTTTAAAAGATCAAATTCCTTCATATATGTAATGTACCATGATTCGATGAAATTCAAGAAAAATTTATATCCATCCTCTCTTTTTCATAGATATATAATGTACTATATTTTAAAACTATCTTTTATTTATTCATTTTTTTTTTAAATCAAATTCCTCATATGTAATGTACCATGATTTGATGAAATTCATTAAATTTTAAATAGGAAAAATTTATCTCCATCTTCTCTTCTTCATAAATATAATGTACCATATTTTAAAACAATATTTAATAAATGAAGTAATTTCACTCTTATTTCTTGCCTTTATAAATAATGTATTTTTTGAAGTTATTTATTTCTAATTCATTCATTTTTATAAGATGGAATTCATTTACTCTTTTTCAAGATAATAATCATCCATAATTTTTTATTTTTTATTCAAATTATTAATTTTTATTATTATTAATAAAATATTAAAAAAATATAATAATCTTAAATTTTTAAATCCACATAATTCATATAATTATGTAAATCTTTTCTTTTAAAAATCACAATATTTAAAATATATATAATAAATTTAACTATAATAATTAATATAACCCAAAAGGCTTCGAGTGAGATTTCTCTCTTTGTCTTCTCCAAGAGGGATTTAATTGGATTGGAGGGATAACTGGATTAGTTAAGAGAACGAGAAATGCTATGAAATAAGAGGGATAATTGTCTTCACATTTTTATTAAAAACTTTAAATAAATAATTTTTTTTTTTTTTTTTTTTGATTTTTTTTTTTATATATTATATTATATATATATATATAGTTATATTTATATTTATATTTTATTTATAGTTATTTTTAATAAATTTCTTATAAATTTTTAATTCTTAAGGTATTAGGTTATTTTTTTTATATAAATTTATAATTCTTAAGGTATTAGGGTATTTTTTTTATATATATGTGATAAATAGTATATTTCAAATAAGTTTTTGTTAGATTTATTGGTATTTCTTTTCAAATTAATCTTACAGGTTATGATTTATAGATTTTTTTTATTTTTTTTAAATTAAGATATATATATGAAAATGTTAGCTATGCAATTATCTTTCTTATTAAGTGTAACATTTTTTAATCTCATGTAAAAACACAATCTCATGGAAAAACACATAAGGTTACATTTTTTTTTACAAGATTTACCCAAATGTAAATTTCCAAATTATTATAGCATAATCTTTTAATCATATCAAATTAAATCTTTGCTAGTTTTATTGGTATTTCTCTTCAAATTAATCTCACAAGTTATGATTAATAGATTTTATTTTATTATTATTTATTTTTTTAAATTAAGATATACATATGAAAATGTTAGCTATGTAATTATCTTTCCTATTAAATGTAACATTCTTTCATAAACCTCATGTAAAAATACAATCTCATGGAAAAACACATAAGGTTACATTTTTTTACAGGATTTACCCACATGTAACTTTCCAAATTATTATCGCATAATCTTTCTACCATATCAAATTTTATCATCACATATAGTAACTTTAATAAAAGAATAGTTATATTAACTTAACAACGATTGTTGTAGTATACAGTGGTAAACTTCCTGTTGTAACCCCTAACTTCATATCAATGCATGATGATATGATTCTTTATCTAGGTTAGTTAATCAATAATTGATAATATAAACATCTCATAATGCAAGGAATCAACATCATAAAAATAGTATAACAAGAAACCACATCATTAATTACCGATATAACTTGGAAACCTCGTTGGGTGAAAACTAGCAAACATTTAATTTTATTATTAAACATTTGTGCTCACTCAATTGTTATAAGAAACTTGTCCATGACCATTGTCATAAAATCTTACAAAGAAATACATATTGTTATAAGAAAGTCCATCCCTTGACCATTGTCATAAAATCTTACAAAGAAACACATATTAAATGAAATATCACTAGTTATAAGCTTATATTTGTGGGTCATCCTATAGCTGACATTATTTCAATCTCCATAAACCACTAGTTTATCACCTGCCAGATCATTTAACCCAATCTATCTTTCACATATGTTGCAATGTTTCCTGCAACAAGTAATGACAACAAACTTGATATCATGATGAAATCAAAAGGTGACCAGACAAATCATTATTAGTGATGCTTCAACATCTATTCATGTGCATCAATAAAACATAAACAACATAAACAAATGTCAAGACATGTCTTCTTCATAGGCATTAAAAAAAGCATACAATGTGTCTATAAATAAATACAACATTAACCATTATGTGGGTCATCCTATAGTTGACATTCTTTCAATCTGCATAAACCACTAGTTTATCACCTGCCAGAACATTTAATCCAATCCATCTTTTGCATATGTTGCAATGTTTCCAGCATCAAGTAATAACAACAAACTTGATATCATGATGAAATCAAAAGGTGAACAGGCAAATCATTATTGGTGATGCTTCAACATCTATTTATGTGCATCAATAAAACATAAACAACATAAACGAATATCAAGACATGCCTGCCTTCTTCATGGGCATTAAAAAAAACATACAACGTATCTATAAATAAATACCACATTAACCATTATTCCCCTCACACACACACATTCTTTCTCTTTTCCAAATGACAACCACTACATTGTTCACATTCCTTACTAGCATCTTAGCTTTGATATTTGTGCATGTAATTATATATCTTAAGAGAAACTAGCCTCTCAATTATGCAATTATGTGTTCTTTTACATATGAACTAATACACTAGATATTATTCTTATGCATGTGACTACATGTTCTTCCCTAGATACTATGCTTATGCATGCAATTGCATGTTATTTCCAACAACATTTTGACAATTTTCTTCCAAAGAAGAACTATTTACAATAACTATAGTACATGAAAATACATGCCCTATTCCAAAATAGAGTTAACACATTAGTAATTATTTCTTGCATGCAACCACTTATTTATTAATATGATAGTTATTGTTCTTGCATAAACACACATCTCCTTTTCACAAAAGAAGATTTAAATCTCCCTTTCCGAAAAAAGGTTAACTACATCGTGCATGCAAATGCATAATCTTTTCTACAAAATAATTAACACATTCTTTCATACAATATAAATTCTTCCCAAATAATACTAACATAATAGCCCATATTCCCTTCATGAAAATTAACATCATGGTTATAGTCTTATGCACCTCTATAGATATTCTTTTCCAAATGAATTCATAATAATTATTTTTTCCATACAAATTTATTTTCAAAAAATCCAACATCATAGTTGTACTTTTAATGGATGCAAAGATCAAATTTCCTTTCAAAAGATAAACTACAATATTTCTAATAATTCTATTTTTGTGCATGCAAGAACATATTTCTTTTCTAAGAAATCAAAAGCATAGTAGTCACTCTTTCATGTATGCAAATACAATTTTACTTGTTTCTGTTCCTATTTTATTTATTTCCAAAAGTCAAACCTAAACTGCATCCAATAACGTTATTCATGACTTTTTTTTAAAAAACTCATTAACTTATTTTCAAACCTATGAAATATATTCAAAAATTAAACTACGAAATTCTTTTCAAGAAGAATAAATGTATGAACTTATCTTTTATGTGTACTAGCTATGCCAACTATTCAAAAAAGATAGCACAATTACTCATGTGTTCCCTTAGTTTCCGCCTTCACATCTGCCTTAGCAAATTTGTTTGTACTCTCTCTTTAAAAACTCTACTAGTTGTTTCCCTAGTGTTTGCTAGTAGTCTCTTGGCAAATTTGTTTGTACTCTCTCTTTAAAAAATCTACCAATTGTTCCATTAGTTTCCGCCTCCATATCTAGTTCTTTGCTAGAAGTATCTTGACAAATTTGTTTGCACTCTCTCTCTTCAGCTTTATCGTTTTAAGCTTCGAATTTTATTATTACCCATGATAGTTTGTAAACATATATATATTTTCTAAGTAGTATTGATCTATTAATATAATACAAAAAAGTTATAGAGAAACCTGATCTCAGAGAAGTTAAGCATCAGTCATCATCTCAAAATGTAACTGTTGGTGTTGGACTGCCCCTGTTATTGGGGAAACCAGCGATTGAACCATAACAACTATTTCGAAGTAAACCTTGGTTTTCCAAAATGAACCAGAAAGATAGGAACAATGCAAATCCTGAACCAAAAAGACAGGAACAATGCAAATCCTGAACCAAAAAGATAGGAACAAAGCCAAGGAACAATATGAAATTTCCACTTGGCAGAGAGACAACCAGAGAAAACAAGACATTTGGCGTGGAGACAGAACACAAACAGACCACAAAACCACAAAACGTAGAAACATATCCACCCGGAAGCTAGAGTCCTATGCTTGAGACCAAGAAACCACAAAACAGTGTGATGAATCCATCTAGGAGCCAAAGGCCTTTGCATGAGGCCACATGTTAGGTTGGAGGTTCCTTCGGAGCTAGCTCTTCCTCAATCTGGTAGGCAAACTGATACCAATTGTCTTCCTCTTCAGACGCGCCTCAACCTTAAACATTTGGAGCATCCATAGTGCCCTCAGCATCCATCTGTCGCTTACCAGTATCCCCAACTTTGTTTTTGCCATGCAGAGCCTAACTGCTTTCACCTTGTTGCATGTTGCTCATCCCATGACTTCTTGGCTCTACCTTGTTTTGCTTGTTCCCATGATCGGACAGAGTAGCTTGCGCTGCAGATTCCTCCTTGAAAGAAATTATGATGGTAGCAATAATTGTAGGCCTGTTTAGGGAACTATAGAAACGAAATTGGGTGCTGTGAGGGCCAGAAAGAGGAGTGAGTGGGAGCTCCACAGTGTGGACAACATTGTCCCGCCAACCTCTCCCACTTCTGGTATTTGGGTAGCTGGGCAATTCAATAGTTGAGTCCGGGGAGTCAGAGGAGGAGCTGGTAGAAGCTCGCGAGCGGTTAAAGCCTCCACGTGAACCTTCGCGTCTACAGCACATGCGGTGCCTGAGGTGAGGCATTATTGAGTTGACAGCAGAAGTATTGTGAGGAAGGCGACGTTGAGCGAGAGCAAGGGAGGGCGATCCGCAATCAAGATGACAATGACGAGAATGCGAGAAATGAATACCATTACCAAAATCCTGACAAGGGAGAATCAGGCAGCGACTACCAAGGTTCAGCTGCGTGCAGAGAACAAACGCCATGGAGAAGGGGAGGAGAAACTATATGGTTTGCAGAGGCCATGGTGTTGAAGGAAATAAGCTCGTCGCAGCTTTCGGAGACAATAAATGTCGCCTGCAAGGTGTGTTTTCTCCATCTACGGTGGGCTCTCAAGATGAAGTGCTTAGCCAGATGGCTTCCCAACCCGCCGGCGATCCATCTTATCATTTAGATGTTGTTGATGACACCCGCATGGGGTTGTAAATATATTCTTTAGATAATAGAGTAAAAACATATAATTGATTTTGAAGTAAAAGAAAAATAAACTTATTAAAAATACATAAATTAAAAACATATAATTGATTTTTAACTTAAAAAATTGTACTTTTCTTATTAACTATTGTTTTTCTTCCAGAGATTAGTATGACATTAAACATGATTATGAACCTGAATAAACACACATAAAGAAATGTTAAATATATGGTTGAATATCAATAATAGAAGCACATGCTTCTCCAAAGATGATATAAACAATTACATGTACCACATTCATTTATGTAGGTTGAGATTCTATGGAATATCTTGAAAATGAGGACTTCGTTGCTCGTTGAGATTCTTTATGATTAAAAAAAAAATTACAAATAGATAATGAGAATCTCTAACAAATGGCCTTTAAATCTATTTTAGGATCTTTGTTCCAAGGAATCCACATTATGGATGATAAATCATTCAGGCAGTCGCTTAAAGAAAAAGGAAGACGTCTCACAAAAGCCATGAAAAATGAAGTGTCTCACAAAAAGCAATGAAAAAATGAAGTGTAACTTAAAATAAGTTGATTTTTTAGAATTTATGATATTAAAATTGGTGGAAAAAAATTGTGTTGAAATTTTGATTTGTGTTATTTAAATTAGTTTTTTGAGATTATTCTGTACTTTGAAAATTTTCGGGGGCATTTTTATTGCTCAAAGTTACCGATCAAACTTGTGATTTCAATAAATTCGAGAAATTAAACCCAAAAAAAAATCACCAGAAAAACTTCCAAAAAATCACACTAACTTAAAATAAAATAAAAATCTCACAAAACCCATAATAAAAAATGAAGTATCAGTTAAAGGAAAATGAAATTTCCAAAGGCTAAAATTCAACGAAGTAAGTTTACTTGTTACAGGATTGATCCATCCGGGTGATGGAATGGTTTCCAAATGCATCATGGATATTGCCAAACCGATTGTAAGCGGAGCTAGAATCTGCATTGTCCAAGTAATTAATGGAAAGTATAAAACAATATCTTACCCAAATAGATCACAGTGTGAGTATCCATCATCACTCGATAAAAAAACATTTTAGAGCATAGATGCACGGTGAATAATGAATGAAAAGGTCGTTATCAAAAACTGTTAACCCTAACTGTTTCTCCGTTAACGTAATGTCAATTCAAGTTACAACAACAATAGTTTGATAAATGGTAAAACGCAATATTGAGGTTTTAAGGATATCACATTTACTCATTAGTATTCTCATGAAATCAATCTCTAATCTCTGAACTTATTTGAAAGTTTGAATATACATATCAATCCAATCTATAGACTTATTTGAAAGTTTGAATATACATATCAAATAAAGTTAATATGATTAATTATGTAATTATATTTTTTATTCAAAAAAATATCACAATCAGGTCCATGAGTTTTCTCAAAATAAATACTTGTGCTATCATCTTATCTTTTCAAAGTTGACAATTTATTAGTTTTCTCTAAATATTAGATGTCATTATCTCCATGCTCTGTAATGATAACCTTTAGGGTTGAGTTACTTTCTCTTTCCGTTTGTTATATTAACTCCCATCATGAGATTCTCTTGTTCTATTTGAGAACTTTTAAAAATAATATTGAGATTCAAGACATTGTTGGTAAATAACAAAGTGTCATGACTTTTTCTAATAAGAGGTTTAATGAGAATTGTAAATAAGAAGTTTAATGAGAATGGTAAATAATATCTTAAAAATAAGAGGTTTAATGAGAATTGTAGACAAGAAGTTTAATGAGAATGATAAATAATAAGTTAAGAATGTAGTAATTTCAATTAAAAAATTTAAATATTAAAGTTTAAAAATTAAATTAAATATTAAAATACTTTTTAAATAATAAATTTGAAAAAATATATAATAAAAAATAAAAATATAAAAAATTATAATTTTTAGGTTAATGTGTAATTGTTAAAATTCTAAATACCTTGTATTGAAAATTAAAGTATGTTTTATAATAAGAAGAAGCTCAATATAATTTGATATAATAATAAATTTAGTATATGAATTATGGTCATACATATTTAAGTAACATATATTATGAATATATCAATATAATGTCAAAAGTGCTCTATGCCTTTCCCATTAGATATCAGTTTTGATGTGAAATGACTTCTGTAACATCCCTAAAAAGGTAAAATCATTTATGAAATAGTAATTTTTAAAAAGTTGTGAATTAGTTTCAAAAACTAATTCTTGTTATTCGTAAAAACTAATTAAGGGGAATATTTTGGGGGAATTGTGCATGGAGTCGATTGGTCCTCTACACTTGCAATAATTGTAAGATATGGCCGGGGAGAAACGGATCTTGGAAAACCATTTTCTGGTTCGCTAGGCGAGGGAGTATTACGGGAGAAATTAATGTTCGGCCAATTCCTTGAATGAAATGAGTTTTTTGGAATCCAGATTTCTGAGAGGTTAAGGAATTTATAGGATATGCTGAGGATTCCGAGCACACCCATTTTGATATCCCAATCCATCATTTTCCCTTCATTGAATTGGTATCAGTTGTTTGTATTTGTTTCCCTTGATGTTTTTCATATCCTGTAAACCTAAGTGAAGAGGGAGAAAGGTTAAAACAGTCGCGCCGTTGAAGCTGCTTAAAAACAAGCCGTCAATCCTTTTAGTACAAAGCCAAGGAGGATGGCTAGGGTCTGGGTTCAGTGGTAACTATGCTCCCTACGGCAGAGATTTCATCGATCACCAACCAACCAGGAGGTTTTCCAATGGGAGACTGCAACAGAATTGTCGAAGGAAAGAGATAAGTTGATCTCTTGAAATATTCTTTGTTTATGTGCAGTAAAAGATTGAATAATTTATATGTTTTCTTGGTAGAGAAAATATGTTAATGCATGCAGTAAAAGAATGATTAATTTATATGTTTTCTTGGTAAGAAAATATGTTAATGCATGTAGTAAAAGAATGATTAAATTATATGTTTTCTTGGTAAGAAAATATGTTAATGCATGTAGTAAAAGAATGATTATTTTATATGTTTTCTTGGTAAAGAAAAATATGTTAGTGCATGCAGTAAAAGATTGAATATTTAATATGTTTTCTTGGTAAATAAAATATGTTAAAGATTGATTATTTTGTATGTTTTCTTGGTAAAAAAAATAGGTAGTTCCTCTTAGAAAGACTACATGTGAGTCTTGTGTGTGTAAAATGCTTGTCTCTTGTCATTTTCTTGGAATAAAATCCTTGCTAAATGTAACCAAAATATCTTCTTGAGAAAAGAAGATGAGGCATATAAACATCCTGAGGACATAGCGTGAAAAGTGGCCAAGTTTTCTTGAATTAAAATATGTATTTTTATAAAAGTTTCTTGAAAAAGGATATATGCTAATTGCATTGTGATACTAGCTAATTTCTAAGTTCAGGTGAAATAATTATGCATTACATGCATGATAGAATTAGCTAATGATGTGTTTCTAGGCACATAGATATTCATTTCTATAGTTTTTTTTCGAGAAAAGAGTGCACACTTCATGTCAATGTTTTTAAAACCGTTTTGAAAAACCGGTAACCGGTCAAACCGGCCGGTTAGCTAGCTGGCCGGTCCGAACCAGCCAAAAAACCCGGTCAGACCCTTCATTTCTCCGTTTTTGGGCCCTAACCGGTGAAAACCGGCCGGTTCCGTCCTAAACCGGCCGGTTTATGGCATGCCCACCGAATCTTGGAAAAAGGCGTTGGTGGTTTGTGGTTTAGGGGTTTTGGGGGGGAGGTAAAGGTATTTTCCTTCCAAAAACACCCTCTCCAAGCTATAAGAGACCCCTCTCACTCTCATTTGTCTCACACAACTGATTTGGAGTGTTTGTGAATGTTTGTGAGTTTGTTTGTGAGCTTGGAGAGTGTGGATTTTTTGCTGAAGTAGTCATCTTGGAGTTGGAGTTGGAGCTATTTTGGAGATAGTGTGTAGCTGTCAGTGGAGTTGCCATCTTCAAGAGGAGGCTAAGGGAGCTAGTTTGCATTTCCAGGTAAGGATTTGCACTTGATAATTCCTCATTTGAGTCTGCTATCCATGAATTTTTTTTTAATGTGTTATACTTATAAACTTCTCACTTCTATGATCTATCATGTATGCTATAAACTCTCTAGCTCTATGCTATCAAATTTTGTAGCTTGATCCTTGCATGTGCATTTGTTTTCCTACATTTATCTTTGGTTTTCCATTTTGCTTAGCTGCAATTTTTTTTTTAAATGGCAGATTTCTTTGCAAATTTTTATTATTTAAAGCAAACATGGCTCCAAAAGGAAAGGATAGTGCATGGGCTCATTGTGATGTAATTGATGGAAAAATGATATGCAAATTATGCCATAAATCTATTGGAGGTGGGGGTATTCTTAGGTTGAAACAACACTTGGCTGGGATAAGAGGCCAAGTAAAGCCATGTGATGCACCAAATGCACTGTTAGGTCCTATTAGGGCATAATACATTCCCAAGCTTGAAAAATTTTATGAGGATAAGGCTAGGGAGAATGCCATCCAAGATGACATTGCAAGGAAGAGGGAATTATTAGAAGCCATGAAAGAGAGTGGGTATGATGATTATGAGATTCAAGACTCCACTTCTATCCCTTCCACCAATGACCCCTTTCACTATGTTCATCCTTCTGTTGGACTTGGCCAACCATCAAAAGGAACAAAGAGAACAAACATCCAAAGTTATTTCTCATCTTTTGCCAACATTGCCTATTCTGAATCTAATCCCACTTCCTCCCAGCCAAGTTCTCAACCCACTTTGGATCAACATTGGAAAAGACAATGCAAAGAAACTTCTCACCAATACATTGCTAGATGGTGGTATGATTCAGATATCCCATTTAATGCTGCTCGCTCACCTTATTACCAAGCTATGTGGGACTCTGTTATAGCTGTAGGAAAGGGCTTCAAAGGCCCTAGTATGCATGACTTGAGGGGAGCTCTTTTGCAAAAAGAGATATCTTCCATTGATGAGTATTTGGTTGATTTTAAAGAGTCATGGCTCAAAACAGGTTGTTCCATTATGTCAGATGGATGGTCCGATGGAAAGAACCGCACTATCATTAATTTCCTTGTTTCTTGCCCTCAAGGAACCATGTTTTTGAAATCAGTTGATGCATCTGATAAGGTCAAGGATACAATCCTTCTATTTGAGCTTTTGGATAACGTTATTCAGGAAGTTGGGAAGCAGCATGTTGTGCAGGTCATCACTGATAATGCCTCAAACTATGTTCTTGCTGGAAAGATGGTTGAGGCCAAATATAAGACCATATTTTGGACTCCATGTGCTGCACATTGCATAGACCTAATGCTTGAGGATATAGGGAAAGTGGAGTGGGTAAAAAACACTGTAGAGCATGCCAAGTGCATTACAAAATACATTTACAACCACTCATGGGTATTGAACCTAATGAGGAAACACACTGGAGGCAAAGACCTTGTTAGGCCTGCAATTACGAGATTTGCAACTCACTTCGTCACGTTGCAATGTCTCAATGGTCAACATAAAAACTTGCAGAAAATGTTTTCCTCTGAAGAATGGTCTGAATCT